>CAWUFW010001241.1:0-1200000 GCA_963921515.1 Calotriton arnoldi
TCCACTGCTGCCGTGAGGGGAATGGCCACCTTGGCTCCCTGCTTGCCGTGAGGGGAACGGCCATCCACCGCCACTCCTCTCCAATCCATCGCCGGTGGAGGGAAACGCCCGACCGGGGGACCACAACCCCCCAGAATCCCCGGAGCCTCGCGCACCCAGTGACGCCGCAACTGCGCCCAGGAGGCGCAGTTAAGAGCCCGCTGCACTCCCCGCGCAGCGCGGAGGCCGGTCTGCAGTATCCACTCGCTGCCGTGAGGGGAATGGCCACCTTTGCCTCTCCCTGCTTCTGCCGTGCAGGGAACGGCCTATCCACCGCCACTCCTCCAATCCATCGCCGTGAGGGAAACGTCCGACCGGGGGACCACAACCCCCAGGAATCCCCTGGAGCCTCGCGCACCCAGTGACGCCGCAACCGCGCCAGGATGCATGTTAAGAGCCTCGCGGCACCCCCGCAGCGCGGGGCGTGCCCGGGCCGCGCCCGGGTGAAGTCCGGGCTGCGCGGGCACCGCCCTTGCCCGTCATCGCGCAGGAAGAGGCAGGGCAGGGCCACCCCCCTTTCACCCCAGGCCTTGGGCTCTGTGTCTAGCATTTGGAGTCGGCTACCAGCGTACTGTGTGCTTCCTCTTCTTGCTGTCTCTATCATTTGCACCTGCCTGCAGCATCTGTACCCTACCGCTACCAGCAAAACTCATATGTACTATGGTCAAACGGATTAGGTGTGACACTTTAAGCTTTTTTATTGAACTCTGATTCAACTGGATTTTTCGGGCTCAGCCTCTTTCGCTCTAGGGCACTGTACCACACGCTGCACTTTAGTGAACATTACTTTGTTCAAACGCCTTTTATTGCTATTGCTGATAAAAACCTATTTGCACGTTGTACTTTCACCGGTAATATAAGGCTTTTTGATAGTCTTAATACTTGGCATTTTTATGGTTTGTAGATCGAGTACTGCATTGTATTTTGCACACTGCATATTGCACCTTGTCCTGTAAGCTGTGAAGCACCTTAGCAGGGATTTGATAATATAACAGCGTATATATATACGGCTAACGTGGAGTAAAACGTAAGTTCCGAGTATAGGTAAAAGTGTGGATGGAACCTTAGATGCCTTTATATTGAGGGCAGAATCAGCGCCTCATTAACGAGATAAAGCTTACTGAACGAAGGTTATCTCTTGAGCCCCAACCTTCGCAAGGTAGACTTTCTTTAACTCCCGCAATCTCTGAATCTCTGGTGGTATCCAAACCACGATGTATCCCTATCCCGGCTTAGTCAGTCCCCATATGTTGTTCCGGATTCAATGACAAACCTTGTCTCCTGTTCATCCTCTGACCAAGTATCCAGCCCTGTTAAACCTAAAGTTACAACCAGAGGGCAGAAAGCTAAATTGAGGCCAACCCGTACTAATGAATCCCCCTCCAAAAAAAGGAAGAGCCGAGGATTATTGAAATCAAGTAAACTCCGCTCAGAGAACAACTGGAAAAGAAAAAAACACTACCTGTCATCTCTGTAAATGATTCCAAAGAGGGCCCCCCACCCCTACGATTCAGATGACGATAGGGCAGTTTCTTGCTGATAGCACACAGGAGGGGAATTTCTGGGGCAGGGCTTGAAACTATGATGTCTACCTTATTGGATCCTATTCCTGGCAGAAAATAAGCTCAGTAGAAGCTAGATTACTCACAAACTAGAGGGGATGGTTAGCTGCAAATCTGCCGGTCATAACGGCAGTTAGTTCAAATATTAGTCGAGATCATTTAGCTACTAGGGAAACAGGTATGGGGGTAGGTTCACCTGCGAGCTCTGGTTGCAAATAGAGAGGTGTCAGATAAGAGTAGCTCCAACAACATTATGCCTAGTAGAGTGTTGATATTTCAGCTCGCACCTGTCAGTCCCCTACAAGAGCAGGGTCCTCTGTGCCTTCAAGGGCTTGGGAGGCTAGGAAAGAAGGGAGTTACAGCCAACGAGTCTCCCAGCTATTGGACCCTCCCACCGGAATCCACTCCCTATGTAGTGGTTTTGGGGAGTGTTCCCTCCCTCCCCCAAGGGGCTAGGCGAGAACTATGGGCAGCTGATAAACAAACTAACTCATTGGTTCACATATAACACCACTATGGGTGCCCGCGTGGCCAAAAACATTCTTATGGCCCGCGCAGGGTGAGTTGGATTGGGAGCTCGCGGGAAATGGGCACGGGTGATTGTGCTATTGTAAACTTCGAGCATCAGCACACTGCGGGCAGGATCCTATCTAGGGACATCTGCCTCAACTCCCCCTCTGGATCTGTCATTAGGGTTTTCCCTCTTGGGCTTTTTTTACAAACCAGTCCCTTTCAGGGATATGTTTGATAATATCCCCAGGGTACTTCCCCGAGGGGGTGGTTGGGCAGAATAGCACCTAGGCAACAGTCCACTTCTATGGCCCATTCATCCTTTGAAACAGATGGTCAGACTGGTGTTGACCCCTCACTGGAACTAAATAATAGATTTTCTGTTTTAACTGGTTGGAGGAGTGTGACTGACCAAGGATCTCCACGCCCTCCGAGATTGTGCCTGTTGTACTTACCCAGTCCCCAGTAGAAGTAGTTGAGAGGCCCACAGGTGAGAGACCCAACAATTTTTTATCTTGGAATATCGCAGGGTTGGCAAATAAGCTTCAAGACCCAGTGTGGGTGCGAAATGAGAAGCAATTTTCAGTAATTAGCTCTCCAAGAAACATGGTCAGTGGATTAAGTACCTATTCTTAGAAGGTTATAAGGCTTTTTTTCCCAGCCACTCCTTCGGTGAGTGGAAGACCCAAGAGTGGTCTAGTTGTATACATATCTGTGGCTGTCGATTGCCAGATTCAGGTTGTGTCAACCACAAACCCAGGAATTCTGGCATTGTCAGCCAAAAGGGGGGACATTAGATGGGGCCTTGTTAGCTTCTACAATTCAGGTGGCCTGTCCTTATGGTGCTTGTAATATTACCACCTTGGGTGCATTCATAAGACAATCTTTTGGCCCTATCCTACATAATCTTTTGGTTTCTGGCGATTTTAACATACATCCCCGTGGTAACCCAATAGTATCCCGTATTTCTGAGTTGGGATGCCCCGCCCGTATGGGGGTTTCCGGCACTTGAACATCATGCTCCAGGGGGAACTGTTGAATAACATGATAAATGAATTGGACATGGTGGCTTTGATGTCCTTAACTGCCCCCCAAACTAAATTCTCTGTGCCAACTTTTTAAAGGGCGTGGTAGGGGGTCGTTTATAGATTTTATTTTAATTTCCTCTTTCCTTGCAATCCTTATTTCACGGTTTTAATATTGTGGGGAGAGCGAATTTAGTGACCACAACCCACTATGTGTTCACATGTTGGGCCCATTATCAGCACGAATTGGCGATGTTTCAACCAGGGGTGCATTGAGACCGACTGATGGCAAGCGAAGACTTAAATGGTCTCAGATTTCCCCAGATAAATTTTACAGCGAAGTAAATGTATCCTGTGCCCGGAGTTAGCACTAGATGCACAGCTGCAGGTTCCTCCCCCAATGAGATTATTGGCGCACACGAATCAATAGCTGCAGTGCCAGGTGAAATCTTAAGTGTCCCGGCTAGCAGAACTGCCATTCTCGGCCCCAGATGGTTTGACTCTCATTGCTCTAAGGCAGCAAAGAAGCTGAGGGAAGCTTCTGGCAACCAAACCAAGAATTCAAACCGAGGTATGCGTTCCTCGCTAGGGGTCATAAGTCAGCTCTTGGTCAGACGGAAGGGTGCCCTGAAGGAGGAGAGGCGTGAGTGGAGCTGATTGATCTCATGCACTCTTAGGAACAGCTCCAGGTTCTGGAACGTTGTGAATTGACCCCTTTTTGGATCAGGGAAGTGGGGGGCCTTAGACTCGCACATCACTGAGGAGGAGTGGGTGCTTCCCTTTAAATCTATGTTTGACTGCCCTACGGAGCATATTTGCCAAGAAAGTCGGCACACAAATGTCCCTGTAATAATTTTTGAAAATGGTGAGGTTATGGCTGGTATTGCAGGGTTATCCATTAATAAAGCGCCAGGCCCAGATGGGATTCCTCTGGACTTATTTAAGTCCGACCCTCTGTTCTGGGCCCCGAGCACTGGAGTGCAGTGTGGAACGCAGCGGCAAAGAATGGCTGTCCTCAGCCTTGGGCCTCTTCCACCATAGTCCCTGTTTTCAAGAAGGGTGACAGGAACAGCACCCACTGTTACAGGCCAATCTCCCTCATTGACTCAGTGGTTAAGGTTGTAGGACGCATTGTTTTGCAGAGATTATCAACTTGGGCAGAGGGAGCATGAGATCCTGTCGGATGTCCAGTATGGATTCCGGTCGGGACGTTCTACTGTTGCTCAGTGTCTCAATCTATCTATGATACTGAGCAAATATACTGCTGCACGCCCCGGCACGGTCTACCTTGCCTTCATGGACTTGTTCTCCCGCATTTGATTGCGTTAATAGGAGTTAAATTGTGGCAGTCCATGAGGGCAATGGGGATGGATACTCAGTATTGTTAATTTCCTACAGGGACTCCGCATAAATCAACCAAGGCTAATGTCAGGGTTTCTCTGACCTTCGGGTCATTAGGGACCTTGAGATTAAGAGGGGAGTACAGCAAGGATGCATTTTGGCTCCATTTTTGTTTAATTTTTTACATCAATGAGTTGGATACTGTACTAAGGAGCAACTGGAGCTGATTACCCATGTGTAGGGCGGCGTGGTATTCCCGTCCTGCTATATGCGGGACGCCGCGTCCTTGTATCCAGGACTGCCGTCGGGCCTGCAATCTCTTTTAATGGTATTTTCTAGATTCATGACTGATCGGGACTTGGCAACAAATAACTCCAAATCCTACGTAATGATAGTGGGGCAACAAACTCCAAAAAGAGTTTCCAATTTAGTGTTGGTCCTGCTAAGATCCCCGTACTAACGTATTTTCCTATTTAGGGGTTCTCTTTGATGACCAATTAAAATGGGGTCCTCTAATTTTGAGAAAAAAGGGGGACCTGGCCCGGCAAATGCAGCAATTTTTAATTTTGCCTCCAAAATAGGGAAGAAACCAACAGGAGCTATGTTGAAAGTCTATCAAGCCAAAAGCATGGCCATAGCTACCTATGGTAGTGAAATCTGGGGATATACTGCTGCGGATTCCCTTCAGGTGGCGGAGAATGACTTTCTGAAGCGCCTATTGTGTGTCTGCGTGGAACCTTCTAATCTAGCGGTCCATGAGGAACTGGGGGTTCCCCACATTTAAGCGATGTCCTTTGCACTGCGCCCCCTGGTTTTTTGGTTGAAGTGCTGGCTGAACAAAGATCTAACTCTCAACCATTTAATTTTAAGAGAGTGTATGTCTCCCGACAATGCACCCCGAATCCCTTGGCTTAAGCACATTAAAAGCAGTTTGGAAGGGGTTGGGCGCGGCGATTTACTTTGTAAGCCTGAATCCATTGTCAAGAAGGATGTGGAATTAATTAGGGTAGCCTTCTTGACCTCAAGGAAAGTGGACAGGGAAGCGCAGGGAGATGCTGAAATCCCAGTGTGTTTGTATGTTTTTAATGCTCAAAACAACTCCGACAACGGAACCTTATCTTTTGGGGTTTCTAATCAACACATGAGAAGTTTTTATTAAACTAGGGTTTCGGATGAACTCCTTCCATTCCCGTGTTAGCCAGGCCCAAGGGATTCAGTAGGAGGTCAAGTGCTAGCCTCCTGCGGCTGCGACGGACAGTCTCCCGCAGGATCTGCTGCATTTGGCGTTTTTATGTAAGTTGTATGAAACCCCTCGAAGGCATTTTCTGGTTCCCATCTTAAAAAGAATGAATTCTTAGACAAGGCACGTCCAGCCCTTTATGTATCTTCAACTGCTGAAAGAGGACTGCATTATTTTTATAGTAGGGTTTTTAAAAGCTTCTGTGAAATCTAGGGCCTGTATGGACGTGTAGCCATTGGATGATTTAGGTATTTCTTTTAGTTTAGCTGATCTAACTTGCAGTATAAAGCAAATATAACTGGAAGTCATGCTTTTCTGGTACATTGCACTTTAAGGCCTCGAATAAATTTGGGTGGGTGGGTATTGTGGTCTTTTTTTATAAACTGTGTAAGAGGTTCTGACTTTTTAATCATGTTTTAATGTATTACTGTTTTTATGCACCTGTATTCGTGTAACTTTTATGGTTTTCCTGGCGTAAAACCGAATAAAGTTTATCTGATTGATTGAACTGATAAAACGCACACTCATACTTTGATGTCTGTCGTGTTTTGGCTATTTAAGCTGCCAAATTTTACATAACAATACATCCACTGGTAAATACTGGCATTATACCATAAATGTATGTTGACATATTCTGTTATTTAAAGAAATTTCATCCTGCTTTTTAATTTCCCATGATGTCCATCTGTTAAGCTGCTGGTCTATAATCCATGAAAGACAGCACAGAGAGTCACTTACAAGAAGCACAATTTTCTGTAGTCCACTTTTGGGGATAGAATGCAGACAGAAAACACATTGTTTTCTGTCTGCATGTATCTGCAAAAATCCGTAGAAACGGGAAAACAGGGAGCCTTTTAGTAGTATATTACCTTCAATTTGGAGGACTACCTCATAAAGTCTATCTGGGGGTGCAACTCAGGTATCAGCTGTTTCCACTCCCTGTAATGAATGTGATCTGTTGCTCTCGCCTCTAGACAAGGACGGAGAGAACCCCTCGTACTCATGGTAACTTTCCGCCGCGCTGTCGATGAGGGTCACAGCCCATCTCCAATCCAGGAGCAGGGTTCTCACCGTCGTCTGAGGCATACTTCGCTGTTAAAAGCGGCAACTTTTTTCTTTTGAAACGGGGCACGATAAGGCAGCTGTCCCTCCGGTTTGGCTTATACGTCAAACTTGGCGTGGTGGATCACGTCGTTGCTGCGGGGTCTCGCCATTCTCTTATGACCTTGAAGTTCCTCCATCGGACTGTCTGCTCCAACGAGTCATGCAAGGAACGAGGAGAACGCAGGACTCGGGAACTTGAAACCTCTCTGGCGTCTTAACTTTGGAGCGGTCACGCAAATCATACCTATGCTCTGAAGCATCAGGTGTCGGCGAACCAGCGCGCGAACCTTGCTTCTGTTGTGGTGTGGTTGTTATTGCTTATTCTTGTTCCAATCTCTTTTAGGAAAGAAAGGACGCCCCTCCTTTTCGGGAGGGGGCTGACTCTGTGGTTGAGTAAAAGGTTTATACCCCAAATTATTACGCTCTAATGCTTTATACAACCTTAGAAGCGATAATCTTAGGCAATCTCGCCGTTGTTTGTCAATGTCTGCTACTGCCTCAAGGCGCTGACTCACTTGCAAGCTAACTGCCTCTCCTTTTATTTTGGCAAGTATCATATCAGAGACAATAGGGAATAATTCCCCTACCAGCCTCATCCTCAACTCCAGGGCGGCCCTGCAGCCTCAGCCCTGTGCTCTTCTTTGAACTTTCTTAAGAACTGTCGGAAGCACTGTCATGGAGGAGGTGCCAAAGCAGAGAGAATACAGCGCCGCAAACACCTTCCCCCAGGTGGTGCAATCAGCCAAATTGGGAATAAGACCTTTTGGTAAACTCATTGTAAGGATTCTATGCTTATCCAAAGGAGAAGTATTGGGAAACACAGCTTCGGAAGCTGCTCAACATCGCTCAGCTAACCAGAACGGATATACATCCCTATTTTGGTGGACGCTTTTCCCATCACAGAATTAATCATGATTGGGCTAATCACCATTCCTCCATGACCTGGCTTCTGAGGAAGGGCCCCAGCCGGAGCCGCCTGGACCATGCGAGACACATATTGTATCACGCTTCTATGTTTATGAATTAAAGTCTCATGTAATTGACGCAGCTCTGCGTGTGTAACACCATGATAATTTGGGTGTGGTGTAAAACCCGCCAACACGGGCCATGTGGCTCCGTCGACCGATAAAGGGCCTAAACGGACCCTTGTAACAGGGTGAGGAAGGGTGCCATTGAAACCAGATGGTGTGCTCCAAAGGCTGACAACGGTACTTACTGATAGGGTCTATAATCCCGGGGAACTGCGGCTTGTTCATATTCATGAAAAAAATTATCAGTCCCATCATCGCCGGGAACTTAACCCAAGAATAAAACACCTCGAAGCAAAAAAGCAGCATTCGCTTCAACCACAAAGATAATGTCTGATCGCGTAGCCGGGACTCCATGTTGAGTCAAATGAGCAGTCAGTGCCGCCCGATTATGAGCAGCGACTGCAATAGCCATTATCTATCAGAGAGGAAAAAGAGGGAAAAACGGAAGCGCAACACAGGGTAAGAAAGACAAAAAACAAAAACCTTTTTAAAATGACAGCTTGAAAAACCTATAATCTCTACTATAGGAGGTAATTTCCTCGCACCACGGACGTCTCCAGTAATTGGTGTGGGGGTATTATGGACAAGCACAAGTGCTACTCAGGGGTCTTGCGAATAAGAACCAGACCAAACGTTGGTGGCGCCATGTTGCAGGGATTCTGCACATACACAGAACTATGCGCAGGAAAATGGGACCTCGGTGTATAGGGGCTAAGCCTTCCCACCACCTTAGTGCCCACGAACCCAGGACCAACTAGCTATAGTGTCTCACCTCGCTCCCCTACTCACAAATGGAGAAACCAATGATTAGACACCCCAGAATACAACACTCCCGTATCTCTCAGGAATCGCGGTAACACGACACACCTTTTCGCTCACATTCTCGTACTTGTCGACAATAAGATCTGACAGAAACACTAAAATAGTTGAACATATTTATTTTAACTATTGTGCTCTAAAATGCAGTATACGAGCCGCCACCAGCAGCAAAATGCATAATATCAATACAGTTAGCATTGCAGCAAGGCCACATATCATAAAGGGAGATATAATTTTATAAAGACAGTGGATAAAGGACTATAAGGCCTAACCACCCTCCTCTTGGTAAGCAGAAGTATTGTTTTATAATAGAAGATCTCTGAGCATTGTCAGCAGACCCCATACCTCAGGACATAGATCGTATTTCTACATCACAGGTGCGTGTTGCTCTTCTCCCTGGAAAGGTCCCTCTCCAAGTGTGTTACCTAAACATGCATCCTCATAATATCAAAGTACGATTCTCCAGCAAGAACAGCTTTGTTGGTATGTTTTGTCTAAGTGCTAGGGCCTGACCCGAACAGAATAACAAGATGCAGTGTTTATCGACCTTGCTCACCATGGTCAGACGAAACTCCAGGAACAAGCAGAGAACGAGCACAGCAGAGAGTTCTCATGTGAAAGGCATAAACAAAATCGTGCAAAATAAAGACATGCAGTGTCATGCGCAAAAGCAGCATCATGGCTACCGGGCTCATGCTAACTTAAAGATGTCGATAACTTCTCTAGTAACCACGTGACACTATTGACCCTTTCCAGAGCAGGATGGGAGGTAGGAGCTGACACTTGGAATTGAATAGGTAGTGTCCTGTCCCCACACAAAGGGCTGATTACTCCCCTACTGATAGTCTGGAGCCAGGGCTGGGAAGAATGGACCTTTGTGCACTTCAAAGACCCCTCTTTGAAGTCACCCCTACTTCAAAGGCACTACTGGGTATAAGTACAGGGCCTCTGATCCCACCATAGTACACTACTAGAACTGTGCCAGGAAGAAGGACTACTGTGCTGCTACAAGGCTACAAGGACCGCTGCTCCGGAAGAATAGTTTTCCTGTTCTGCTGTGCTGCCTGTTGCTGCTGCCCTCTGCCCTGCTGAGGAGAGGACTAGACCAGTGGTTCCCAAACTAGGCACCGTGGCTCCCCCGGGAGTCGTCAAACCTAGCCAGGGGAGCCGCACAACAAGCACTTTAATGCATTTAATGTTGATGGGGTTGTTGGTTCAGTTAAAGACATATCTCACTTGAATCCAGAATGACACCAAGTGCTTGCTGGCTTGCCTCTTGTTCTGAAGTCTAAGGGCCATCAAAGACTTCCTCTAACCCTGCGACAGCGCCTGGACTCTGCCATCTGTGAGTCCTGCCTTGCCAAGTGGTGCCAACCCAGTCCTGGTCCCTTGGAAGTGACTTGTTCTGTGCTGATCCAGCAGGATTCACGCATCAACATCTTTGCGCCGATCGGAACCGCCTTTCCCTTCGACGCTGACGCAGCAACTGCCACATGACATCACTTCAACAGACTCCACGGCATGACAACGCATCGCCTTCATCGCATAGGTGTTCGTCGACCAAGCCTTCATCGACTGTGCAGATCGGAACTGATGCATTGCCTCCATCCACAGGATCGACGACTACGCATTGCCTCCTCTTCTCCTCGCTTCGATGTCAACTCTTCCTGCATTCAAGGTACTTTTCCAGCAGGGCCTGCATAAGTCCTGTAGCCAGGCCAGCTCCTCCATCGCAGTATTATGATTCCCAATGTACCCCCAATATAGACCTGGGTAGTCACCTAACCTTTCACCTACATTTACCCTGCCATTGTACTACATAACGGGTTTTGTGCTGACCTTTTACCTAATTAGGTGCTGCATAAATGTCGTGTGGTTTTCTTCAAAAACTAGCCTCATTTATTATGCATGAGGATTCTCAGAATCACAGCAGGATTACCATCTTCTGCATAATAACTATGTATAAGGGTCATCCCTATCTTCAACCTCGGCTGACATGACACAGCAAGGTAGAACCCCTGAGGGTACCTTTTGGGTATATAAGCACCACATTTTTGCTGGGCCAGGCAGAGGAGAAAGACTTCCATGCTAACACGCTGACACGAGACGCTGAGGTCCCTGCACGCAGGTACTCCAGCACGCAGTGGTCTGACATCCTTGCGGGGTGTCCAACTCGAGAATAAGACGGGGTCCTTCATTTTCTCACTTCAGGTAATGGGGTTGGCTCTATCCTAGGGGAGTCTAGGCTATACACCTACATACATGCTAGGTACACTTATGTACATCTAGTTAGGGTTAGCATCATAGGAGTACGCATTATTACTGTCATGTATCTATATACCTGCGTATATCCATTGTTTTAGCACTATCTTTTTATTCTGTTGGTGCCTGTAACCGTATATATCTGTTTCTGTCTTATGGTTGTTGCAGCACATGTATTTTACACTAGAATGACGCTGGTTCAATAAATGCTTATTGAAACCGTCCCCATCGTTTATTCTGTGTATCTCTCTGAGACAAAGTGAGCATGAGTGACAGAGCGAAAAGTACTGTACTGTTTCCACGATCCCTGAGGGGTCAGGGTTGTCATGTTCAATAGTTGCCAGAAACTATTTCTCCTTGGTAAGAGGGGTTCATAGTGGCACTAGCTATCTGCTATACAGGCGAATATATCCGGTGGGGGTGTCTGGAATCAGTCTGGACACCAATCCCATAGTTTATGTTGTCTAAACGTGCAGACCCTATATAGATTTATAGGAACTACATGAGAGCAGTCGTCCTGAACTTCAGATTTACCTAGGTCTAGTGCAACCAGATGTTCCTGGTTGGCGCTTTATGACTCTAAGCACTATATTTTGATTTAATCTTTTAAAATTCATAGCTACGGTTCTACTTATTGGATGACTGTCGTTTTGGTTTTGATTTACTCATAAAATGATTGTCTATTGTTCTGACCGTGTAGCAGTATTTTTGTGGTGTTTTGATTGTGTGACTGTGTTTATGCGTGTGTGCGTGGTGCAGAAATACTTTACATGTTGCCTCTTTGGATAAACCTGACTGCTCTGTGCCAGGCTACCAATTGTTTCTTTGCATATGTCGCCCTAAGTGGGAAGGGTATGCCCAGACGTGGGTCCCGTGTTCACTGCACCACTGGATTCAAGCTAGCCTGGCTGATGAAGGGTGATGCCCTGAAACCGGTCCCAGGATGCTTGTCTTCCGGTCCAGGGAGGACCTGGATTGGCGGTTTGGGCTGGACTGTTCCCATAAGGAACAGGGTCAAGACTGATTTGCATATGGCTGGGTCCAAACTGGGGTGGTGTGGTGAGCAAAATAATTATGGATTAAACCCAGATCCTTGTGACTGGGGGTGAATGTTTGCATTGTCCAGCATACCGTCCATCTATTGTTTCTTTTGCAGCTACCAGAGGGTGAGCACAGGTTTTCTTTTAGTGTGTGCCTAGCTTACCCTGACTAGAGTGGTGGTTCCTGCTTGGACAGGGTCCATACCTCTGCCAACCAGAAACCCCATTTCCTAACACTAACCATATGAATGTTGAGAAAAATACAAATGTAAATCATGAAGAAGTGAAGAAAATGTCTGATACACCTAGGGAAAAGGTCTAATGTTTAGCAGCTGATGAGTGCATAAGGTAGCAGAGTCATTAGCCTAAATGCAACAGTTATACCGGCCTGTGGCTCCAAACTTCCATGTCTGTGGTAAAGGAGGAACTGGATGTACCAGTAAATTTCTGCTGTGATCCTGGATCACCTATAACAATCATGGTGAAGTTAGAATCTTTAATAAAGAGCACAAAGGTAAGACTCATCAAACCTACGCTGATCAGACAGAGAGCAAAAATATGTAATTTACTGAAGTTATCCCTGCCACATTACTCTACAGATACTGTTCTTTAAAGCTTAATTTCATGGTGGCATCTTAAGTGGTGGTGGCTGCATGATTATTAGGCACCAGGTTAAGGAGTTTCAATTGAAAAATAAGATAGAACTGAAGACAGTACATGTGTTTTGGAATGTGGCAGAAGCATTGGGCAAGATGGGAGCCCTGACTATAACCATACATCACAGTGTATAGCAATAAGGAAATCATTTAATTAGAAAAGCTAAAACAAGCTTTACTTCAGTAATGTTATCACCTCATTGCAAAAGACCCGAGCTCCAATAACTAGGGTGAGAGCCCTCTCAACTCTACTCCCCCAGAGGAAACATACTTCAGATTTCTAAAGCACCAGTGTGAACCAGAAGAAACAGCTTAAACCTGAGAACTTGGAAGTGGTGGGGTCTCATGTGAATCTATGAAAGATACCAATGCTGGAGGAAATGTTGTCACGGGTAAGTAACTTGTTTCATCTCTAGCTCTTCTAATTTTATAGATTTTCATGCCTGAATCTGAAATGCAAGCAGCACTAATCAAGTAAGCATATATTGTCCACAGTGAAATCCAACAAACATCACAGGAGGCAGGAAAAGTGTCACCCTATTGAAAGAGGTGTCCTCACCAACTGCTGATTAACTCAGCACTTCCATATTAAGACATTAATGTTTCATAAAAGTTGCTGCTCTGGAAATGTTAGACAGAAGAATTCCAGCTGTCAATCTTGATGGAGAATGAGCCAACACCTAAGTACACAGGGGATGACCTGCTTTAGAATGACACAGTGCGAAAGCTGTTGCTATTCATCTTGAAATGTCCAGTTTTCATATCGAACCACGTCTCCCCGCTATTTTTCGATAAAAAGCTCTGTTGCACTCTAAAGCAACTGTACTCTTTTTAAAATAACTTTTAACTGCGCCGTGTGTTTTATTTTGAATCTTCCTACCTCTGGTTCCTCTCTTTCCTTCACTTGCTGACAGTCGCCTGTAGACCCCGGTCCGTCACGGCTTGTGCCGATTGTACGGAGGGTCGACACGGCAATCCAGCACAACTTCCGGTTGCCTGCCGGAAGTCTGAGTTAGCGCTCCAGTCCTTCCTGCACCACACCCTACTTAGAGCAGGTCAGTGAGCGGATGCGCGCAGCGGCGCCTGAATCGAACCACGTCTCCCCGCTATTTTTCGATAAAAAGCTCTGTTGCACTCTAAAGCAACTGTACTCTTTTTAAAATAACTTTTAACTGTGCCGTGTGTTTTATTTTGAATCTTCTTACCTCTGGTTCCTCTCTTTCCTTCACTTGCTGACAGTCGCCTGTAGACCCCGGTCCGTCACGGCTTGTGCCGATTGTACGGAGGGTCGACACGGCAACCAGCACAACTTCCGGTTGCCTGCCGGAAGTCTGAGTTAGCGCTCCAGTCCTTCCTGCACCTCACCCTACTTAGAGCAGGTCAGTGAGCGGACGCGCGCAGCGGGGCGCGCCATGGCGCGCCAAAGGCAAGCCCGTCTGCGCCAGTCCGCGCCTGATCGTCGCCAGAGGCCAGAACCCCTGCTTCCAAGGCTGTCGCCCCGTTTCTAGGTAACATGGCAATTTTAAAGTATACGAACAGGGAATTAAAAGAGCTAAACAAACCCTGTATAGGACCCAACGCCATTGTAGAAGAGGCTTTATCTAGACATCACGGCATCTCCCTTCTACCGAGTGCACCCAACTCAACTAAAATCACAACCTCTAACGACTTTAGCAAACCAGACGTTCCCGACCTACTTACTGCCATTTATCTGAACGCCCGCTCCATCCCCAAACACGCAGTTGAGATATGGAGCCTGTTAGATCTGGTCGTACCAAACTTATGTTTTGTCACGGAATCCTGGCTACATGAACACGCCTCCCCTGACGTTCACATCGCCTTTCCACCTCAGTACAAAATCATTAGATTAGATAGAAAGGAGAGAAGAGGGGGAGGTCTATTAATAGCCTCCACCGGGGATTTGAATATTACAATCCTAGATACTATTACTTCAGACCATCTAGAACTCTGTATCTTCAAATTTGACAGCCTATCCAATGGAACTTGGAGAGGGGCCTTAATCTATCGCCCCCCTGGTTCCAAAGGTGATTTCTCTGACACGTTACTAGAGACCCTTGCGCCTCATGTACTAGCCTCTGACAACTTCTTACTTATCGGAGATTTTAACCTTCACGCTGAGATTCTCTCTAACGTGGAGACTGACCAACTGATCTCAAATATGAATACTCTCGGACTTGTCCAACGGATCACCGGCCCTACCCACAGAGCAGGCCACACACTTGACCTCCTTTTTACAAATTACCCAGGAATCACTGCTGAACCCCCTGAGCCACTATTATTGACAGACCATCATTTATTAAAATTCATTATTCCCACAACAATGAGTAAAAACGGCTCTAATAACACGTCAATATTGCGAAGACCCTGGCGTAAAATCACTGCCCCTTTTTTCAAAACATTTTAGCTTAGACTTTTTAGGGACAGAAACCAATATACATCTGGCAGCACTAGATCTTGACAAAGCCATCCTGGCTGCGCTAGACAAAATTGCTCCCCTCACCCAGGTCAAAATTAAGCCCAGGTCTGCTCCCTGGTTCACAGACCTACTAAAAATTACAAAGCTTCGGTGTAGGACTGCGGAGCACAAATGAGCGCAAAAGCAAAAGCACGGCTGACCGCGAAACTTATAAAAATATTCATCATGGCTACATGACCGATATCAAACAGGCAAAAAAACTCTTTCTTCTAAATAGAATAAACCTGGCAGAAAACTCAAGCAAAGAACTCTATCAAATTTTGAAAGAATTCACAGCTCCTGTCAATCAGCCATCAATACCTGACTCCCAAACCTGGACCGACTCTCTCTCCGAATATTTCGAAGAAAAAATCATGGCCATTCATCGGACTTTTCCTCCACCACACAACTCTAATTCGGAAGATGTACTCAGCATGTTCACCGACCCCTCCCATATCCTGGACGAATTTACCAAGCTTGACACCAAAGCAGTCTCCACTACCATGTTGAAGATAAAATCAGGTTCCCCCACTGATATGGTACCGCCCAAAATCCTTCCCATTGTCGCCCCGGTATTATTGGAGAGTCTCACTGAGCTATTCAATAATTCACTTTTGAAGGCGGACTTTCCAAGAAGCTGGAAAGCAGCCAGGGTAAGACCGATCTTAAAAACGCCCACTGCCGACCCAACGCTGCTCTCCAACTACCGCCCAATCTCTCTGCTTCCCTACTTCGGGAAAATACTAGAATCTCTGATCAACCAGCAGCTCGTTAACCATTTGGAGAGTCAGGGACTGCTCGATCCCTCCCAATCGGGCTTTAGGGCGGCCCACAGTACTGAGACTGCCTTGGTCGAGGTAACAGACAACATCAGGCTGGCCTTGGACAAACATCAGTCAGCTATCCTCGTCCTGCTCGATTTGTCCGCAGCCTTTGACACCATCTCCCACAGCATCTTAGAGCATCAGCTTTGGGAGATAGGTGTCAGAGGCACGGCCCTCGAGTGGTTTAAGAGCTACCTAGCCAACCGAGTGACAACTGTACAGATCGGTAACAACCTCTCACGTGAGAGACCAGTCAAGATGGGAGTACCACAGGGCTCTATTTTGAGCCCGATCCTATTCAATCTGTACATGACCCCACTGGCCAAGGTGATCAGATCCTATGGATTTGATGTCATATCTTATGCAGATGACACTCAAATTCTGGTCACCATCGGCTCAGACCCTACTGAAACACAGCTACACTTCAACAAATGCCTATCCCACATTGACAGGTGGATGAGCTCCAATTACCTACAACTAAATGGAGCCAAGTCCGAGGTCATGCTCTTTGGCAAGGCACAGGAGCATTGGTCCACCGACTGGTGGCCATCCCATCTTGGCCTCTGCCCTACCCCCACACTGACGGTGCGGAACCTAGGTTTCCACATGGACAACCAATTGTCCATGAGGAACCAGATCAACCATATCATTGGCACGTGTTTTGGAGTAATGCGTAGCCTTCGGAAGGTCTTCAAGTGGTTACCAGTGGAGGCCAGGAAACCATTAGTCCAAGGGTTGATAATAAACCGAATGGACTATGGAAACTCCCTACTGTTTTCAATTAACGAAAACCTTCTGGACAGACTACAGATCTTGCAGAATACTGCGGCAAGGCTGGTCTTGGATCTTCCTCCCAGATCGCCCTCCGCACCCTGCTTGAGATCTCTTCACTGGCTACCAGTCAGAAAACGAATTCTTTTCAAGGTCCTCTGTCTAGTCCACAAACAGTTGTACGGAAAAGGTCCGAGATACTGGACCAAGAAATTATGTTGGTACCAACCACGCAGGACGCTTAGGTCTAGCAATCAATTTTTGCTCACCCCTCTCAAGATACATACTGCCAGAAAGGAGGACTATCTTTCTCCTTTCTTGCCCCATCATCTTGGAATAAAATTCCTATCCAACTGCGAAATGTCCCTGACCATAACTCTTTTCGCAAAAGGCTGAAGACATGGCTTTTTGACATCTGAGCCACTTCATTTCCTTTCAGAGCCGTCTTGCTAGCGCCATGAGACTTTCGAGTGATGTGTGCGCTGTACAAATGTCCCCTGATTTGATTTGATTTTGTGGGTGACCAAAAGAAATAAATAGCTGGTCAGTTTTTCGGAAAGTCTTGGTTGGATTAATGTAAAATTTTAGAAATTTGTGGGCATCCTGGTATGGAGAATTCTTTCCGCAGTAGTGGCAGGGCTGCAGACAACACTCTGAGAATTTCTGGTTCCTTTCATATATGTGTCAGAATTTTAGGGATTAATTTAGTATTAATTCTTAGCACTAACTGGTTATTTATATTGAAAGTTTGTATATATCCGAACTTCCGGGCTGATGTCAGAGCTAATAACAACGCTGTTTTCCCATGCAACATATTTGATGTCTGCCTTTTGTGGGAGCTCAAATAGAGCCTTCGCGAGTTGACTGAGGACTGCATTAAGCTCCTACTTCACAGGTGGTAGCCCTGCAGTTGGGTTAGTTCTGAAAAAGTCTTTTGTGGAATGAGAGAAACTGCGAAATCCAGAAATAGCTGTCAGATGAATTCTGATTGTGGCAAGTTTAAATCTTGACTGGACAAGTTTTGGAACATACAGTACAACCCGATGAGGATTAGAAGTCACTGGATGAAAATCCTAGGTCTGACATCAGACACACCATTTTTCTACTTTGCCTAGTACTTTTTATTGGTTGAAGAGTTGAAGAAGTCATGGCATGAGCTAAAATACTATGGCAATGAGGAGGAATGTTTAATAGAGAAAATTCAACGTTTTAGGTGCCATGTCAATAAGCTTCGGGATATTAGAACATGGTCGAGAACCTGACCTCCTTGCCTGCACAGAAGAACCTGTTGCTTGCATAATGGAATGTGAAATGAAGCAGGCGGATGAACTACTACTGATGAGTATTTGCTGCAGCTATGCAAATCAAGCATAGCTCTCATGATTTTGCTTTTCACTCTTGGGACAATTGTAAGAAACAGAAAGGCATAGGTAAAGGTTTTGAACCATGAAATCGAAAAGCCATCCCCTCTGGATTCCGAGTGGACCTGCCTTCTGGTTAAGACCCACCATATCTTGTTTGCTGGTGTTGCAAAACGATCCAGGGTTAAATAGCCCCATCGTCATTAGACCATGTTCGCATGTCTTGATTCAGTTCATATATGGGACTGTCACTGTGCCACTAAAAGTATCTCCCCATACACTAATGGCACCTGTGAGGTATTCTGCTTTCAAGGAGAAGCTATACTTAACTTCCCAATTCCATAACATTTGTGCTTCCTTTCAAATCAGGGGAGACTTTTCCCCTCCATGTTTATTGATGGAAAACATTGAGTGAGTATTGTATGTTCTTATCAGTACAGGGGTGTAGGAAATCCGACCCAATCTATTGCATTTTGCTGTATCCTATTTTATTGCTGGCTTTAGAACTCTGTACACTTTACCCCTGCTAACCAGTGGCAAATTGCCTGTGCTCCCCTTTTGAACATGGCTGAATTGGCTTATTCCTAATTGGCACATTTAACTTGCCTAGAAGTCCCTAGTATATGTTGTTGAAAGTGCACACAGAGCCTAGAAGTTAAACACTACTAGTAGACTATATCACTTATTGTGTCATCCACTAGTGGCAGGGCAAACATGACTTCAGGCCTATCCTGTGTCGTCTGACTGCTGCAATGTAAACCCTGCATTATGAACTGTCAAAATAACCCTTTTGAAAGTGAGTTACAAGACTAACCCATATGTAACCACATACACAGAGAGAGGTAGGAGTATTTGATTTTACACTGTTATATATGGTGGCATGTGCTAGATGTTTAAAAACTGCCCTCACCCACAATTTGTGGCATGCTTCAACATAGGGCTTGCTAAACGACACCCCTGCGCAGACCAACGCCTGGGGTGGAGAAAAAGGGAAGGGGAAAACAATACAAACATAAACTTATTCGGATTAAAAAAATAATAAACAATTTATTAGTGCAGAACGTGAAGTCTAAAACTGGCTCAGGAGTATCCGCATGTGATATAAGGAGGACCACTACACGTCGTATTATAGGTCACAACTCTTGAATTATTTTTCCAGTGGGTACACCTAAATAAATTGATATCCTTCTTACATCTCAGTTCCGGTATTCGTAAGGTCTTGGAGTCTTCAGACCAGAAGAAATTTCCCGGACTTTCTTGGTTTCTTCTCTTCTCCACCAAAGGTACTCTTAAGGGTTTGTCCCTCGGAATAGGAAATAATAAAAAAACAAAGTTTTAGGCGAACAGCCTCATTCAGGTATGACCTTTATAGGAAGCAGGTGTGAAGGGGTTGAATAAAATCACCCGGTTGCACCACCACCAGTGTCGCGCAGGGATGACAGCATTTATCTCGGGGTTATTGTATTAAGGGCTTCCACGCAAACGCCCACTTTCAACCCCCCTCCCTAGCCCTACGTCAGGTGCCGCGGTATGCGAGTCCCGCCTTCCGAACAAGGTACGGAGACGGTTATGTATCTCATTGAGCCACGCTCCTCCAGGAACGTGGCTGGAAGTCTCATGTTGCTGGAATGGGTCCGGTACCCGTCTTGACTCTTCAGCTCGGCTTCTGGGTCCATTGTTCTCCTCCTGAGCCTTCCCAGGCAGTGCCGTGATGAAGGTGTCACGCTCAAGAGGATTTCGGAGTGCCGGCTCTTCCTTAGCATCTCTTGTGTCCTTTTCCGGGGTCGCCGAGTGCCGTCTTTCCGAAGGGGAACCGGATATGAGGTCTCCTGCTGTTCCGTCCGGGTCTCCGATAGGTTCACGTGATGTCATCACGTGGGATACCTCGTTCTCCAGGAAGTTGAGATCCTCAAAGGTATCGCCCAGATCATTCATCGCCGTATCTAAAGGAGACTGGAAACAGACGTTAGGAGAGACGTAAGGGAAACACTTCCTCACTCTGGTCTTCACTCTCGAGGCAATTAGGTAAGTTGTGACACACCCTACCCTAGACAGTTCACGTTCGGGGAACTGTGACACTCTAGAAAGGAAGTCTGCATTCCTGTTTTCAGCACCTTTCCTATGGCGTACCTTGAACGCAAGGGTTGCAAGGATAGAAACCATCTCAAGATGCGGGGGTTGTTCCCTTTGTTGCAGCTCATCCATTGTAGGGGAGCATGGTCAGTGTATAAAGTGAAAGTGGAACCCTCAAGATAAAATCGTAACTTATCCACAGCCTATTTGATTGCCAAGCACTCTTTTTCGATTATGGGATACTTCTGTTCACAGGGATGTAGTTTCCAAATGATATAGAGCACAGGGAGCTCGAACCCATCCTTGGAGATCTGTGAGAGGATGAGACCTAACCCGGCCTCCGAGGCATCGGTTTGGAGGATGAATGGCTTTGAGAAGTCCGGTAAGATCAAGACAGGGCTGGAGGTAATGGCTTGTTTCAGTCTCTAAAATGCTTCTTGGGCTTGAGAGGTGGGAGAAAGGAGGTCTTTGGGTTGTTTCTCTTTCTTCAGGAGGTCTGTTAGGGGTGATGCTATCTCAGAGTAATTCGAAAGAAAGCGACGATAGTACCCTATTAACCCCAGAAACGCCCTGATCTCTTTTTTGTGGTAGGGAAGGGAGTGTTAAGGATAGCCTTTACCTTTTCCTGCTGTGGTTCAATTACCCCATTTCCCAGGAGATACCCTAAGTATTTGACCTTTTGGAACCCTGCTTTTGATTTCTTTGCATTAACGTGACGTCCTGCCCCCCTGAGGGCCTCGAAACACCTTTTGGCAATGATGATAGATGTTGTGCCCAACTAGGACTACAGATCACTATATCGTCCAAATAGGCGAGGAATATTCTTAGTGACCCTGGAGTACCATGTTTATCAGTCTCTGAAATGTGGCTGGGGCACCATGTAAGCCGAAAGGGAGTACAGTAAACTCGTAGAGACCAGATGGGGTGGAAAAGGCCGTTTCACCCTTTGTGAGGTCAAGCGTGGTGATGTATTGGGCATCTCCTAGTTTCTCAATCAGTTCGTCAATTCGAGGGAGGGGTAGGAGTCAAACTTCGTAATGGCATTGACTGCTCTGAAGTCGATACAGAAGCGAACGGACCCATTGGGTTTTGGTACGAGGACCACCGGAGAGGACCAGTTGCAGTGGAAGGTCTAATGATTCCCATTTTCAGCATACTGTCTATTTCATCCTGGAAGGCTTTTCGGCGCGCTGCCGGTATCCGATAAAGACGTTGTTTCACCAACTTCCCAGGGATTGAAGGGATGGCATGCTCCACCAGGGTGGTTCTCCCGGGAGATCCGAAAATATGGAGAAAAAGGGACTAGTACTTCATGTAGGGAGATCTTTTGTTCGGTTGTGAGCGACTCATTGATACACAGTTGGTTGAGTGTGGAAGCAACTTCACTTTGGGCTGGAACGACCAGATGATTGTTCTTGGGGGGGGGGGGGAATCCCAGCCACTTTTTCAGGAGATTGATGTGAAATATCTGTGATTTTTTTCCGACTTATGTGTAATCGATAAGTGGTCAATCCTATCTTTTTGATCACCTCATAGGGGCCCTTCCATGCTGCTGTAACTTTGGTAGGGAGGAAGGCATAAGGACTAACGCCCAGTCATTCACTTTAAGGTGACGCCACTTTTTCCCCTTATCATAAGAAATCTGTTGACGGACTTGGGCTCTCTCGAGATTAGCTTTTGCAAACTCCCTTAGTTTGTGGATACGTGACTTCAAGCCCTGAGTGTACTCATAAAAGGTTTCGCATTCATCTGGTTGTTCTCGTTACCACTCCTCCCTTGTCATCTCTAACAGGGTACGTGGTTGTCTCCTGTAAAGTAACTCAAAGGGGGAACAACCCAGGCTACTTTGCTTCTGGCACTTGATGACAAAGAGGGCTAAGAGGAGAAGCATGTTCCAATCTCTGCCTTCTACTGTCATCATTTATTTTAGTACACCAAAAGCAACCAGACCTGATCAATACGGGCACTACCTCTCAATATCTTTCCGAGAGGATATGGGAATATATTTCATTCGTCCCACCAACAACCCTTCATTTTGTAACTAGGAGGTGCATCACCGTTCTTAGTTGCTGGAGCGATTTGTCTGGTTAATTCCGATAACGAGCAGAGACTCCTCCATGCTAACTAGTTACGCGACCCCCAGCATAAGAAAAGGGTCCAGAAAGGTGGAGTAAGACCTCTTGCCCTGACGAAATTGCCACTAAGCTAAATAGGCAATGAAACATGTCGGCCCATCATTAATTGGTCTGCAAGCATGCAGTTTGTTTTTACTTTGAATAGGCCCATGAGTTGTGAATAAAGTAGGCATCTAGCGCTTGGGCCTATCTCAATTTTAAATTTCACGGGGTTGTTTGGTGTTTGTGGTATACACGAAACACATTCTTTTAACTGTTTTTACTGGACACCTATTTTTTCAAGCGAGATAGCTACCGATGATGAGAAACGTGGGCACAACTGGTGAGAACCAACCAGCAAGCTCCTATGGTGTAGCGCACGTGAGGTACTATCTCGTCTTTTCTACAAATCTTTGTTTCTTATGATCAATCAATCAATCAATCAATCGAAGTATTTGTAGAGCGCACTACTCACCCGTGAGGGTCTCAAGGCGCTGAGGGGGGTGGGGGGGGAGGCTGCTACTGCTCGAACAGCCAGGTCTTGAGAAGTTTCCTGAAGGTCAGCAGGTCCTGGGTCTGTCGCAGGTGGATGGGGAGGGTGTTCCATATCTTGGCGGCAAGGTGGGAGAAGGATTTGCCGCCGGTGGTCGTTCGGTGTATGCGTGGAACGGTGGCTAGGGCGAGGTCAGCGGAGTGAAGCTGGCGGTTGGGAGTGTAGAAGGTGAGTCGTTTGTTGAGGTATGTAGGTCCGGCGTCGTGGAGTGCTTTGTGAGCGTGGGTGAGGAGCTTGAAGGTGATCCTCTTGTTGACGGGGAGCCAGTGGAGGTCTCTCAGGTGGGCAGTGATGTGGCTGTGGCGGGGGGATGTCGAGGGACGAGGCTTGCAGAGGCGTTCTGTATGCGTTGGAAGTCTTTTCTGGAGTTTGGCTGTGGTTCCCGCATAGAGGGCGTTGCCGTAGTCCAGTCTGCTGGTGACGAGGGCCTGGGTGACCGTCCTTCTGGTTCCGGTGGGGATCCATCTGTAGATCTTGCGAAGCATGCGGAGGGTGTTGAAGCAGGAGGAGGAGACGGCGTTGACTTGCTGGGTCATTGACAGTGATGAGTCCAGGATGAACCCCAGGTTGCGTGCGTGGTCGGTGGGTGTCGGCGCAGCTCCCAGCGAGGCCGGCCACCAGGAGTCGTCCCAGGCGGAGGGGGTGGGGCCGAGGATGAGGACCTCCGTCTTGTCCGAGTTCAGTTTCAGGCGACTGTTCTTCATCCATTCGGCGACGGCCTCCATTCCTTCGTGGAAGTTGGTTTTGGCGGTGTCCTTGGTGAGGGAGAGGATCAGCTGGGTGTCGTCGGCATATGAGACGATGTTGAGGTCGTGCGATCGGACGATGTTGGCGAGCGGTGCCATGTAGACGTTGAAAAGGGTCGGGCTGAGGGATGATCCTTGGGGTACGCCGCAAGTGATCTTGGTCAGCTTCGGACCGGAATGGAGGGAGGCGGACTCTCTGGGTTCTGTCGGTGAGGAAGGAGGTGATCCAGTCCAGGTCTTTGTCGCGGATCCCTGCGTTGTGGAGGCGTGTGCGTAGGGTGTGGTGGCAGACGGTGTCGAAGGCGGCCGAGAGGTCTAGGAGGATGAGGGCCGCGGTTTTCGCCGTTGTCCAGCAGGGTCCTGATGTCGTCGGTGGCGGCGATGAGGGCGGTTTCGGTGCTGTGGTTGCTGCGGAATCCGGATTGGGACGAGTCCAGGGTGTTGTTCTCTTCGAGGAAGCGGGTCAGTTGTCTGTTGACGATCTTCTCGATGACCTTCGCCGGGAACGGGAGCAGGGAGATGGGTCGGAAGTTCTTGAGGTCCTTTGGGTCTGCCTTGGGTTTCTTGAGTAGGGCGTTGATCTCGGCAGTGTTTCCAGCTCTCCGGGAAGGTGGCGGTCTCGAAGAGGAGCTGTTGAAGATCTTCCGGAGTTGGGAGTGCGATGATGGAGCTTGCTTTGTTGAAGATGTGGTGAGGGCAGGGGTCTGACGGTGAGCCGGAGTGGATGGTGTTCATGGTATTCATGGTTTCTTCATCGTTGACGTGGTTCCAGGAGAGTAGGAGGCCGGTGTGGCTGGGGGGCGGTGGGTCTGGGGTGTCGGCGGCTGTCAGTGGGGTCTGAGTGTTGAAGCTGTCGTGGATGTCTCTGATCTTGCGGTGGAAGAAGGTGGCAAGAGAGTCGCATAGGTCTTGTGACGGCGGGATGTCGTTAGTGCTGGATCTGGGGTTGGCGAGTTCCTTCACGATGATGAAGAGCTCTTTGCTGTTGTGTGCGTTGTTGTCGATACGTTCCTTGGAAGGAGGTCCTTTATACACCTGTTTAAGTGGAGGGTATTTGTTATAGACACATTGACTTATAATTTGAAGTTTGTTTTAAATTGAAATAAGTCGGGCTTGAAAGATTTGAGACAATACCTGTGACAAAATGAAGGGTTGTTGGTGGGACGAATGAAATGAATTCCCATATCCTCCTCGGAAAGATATTGAGAGGTAGTGCCCGTATTGATCAGGTCTGGTTTGCTTTCCCTCTGTAGCTCCTTATTGTGAATCATTTTTTTTAGTGTCAACTTGAGCGCGGCATTATATCTCTCACACAATCCATCCGTCTGCGGATGGTACACTGAGGTTTTTATATGGGAAATATTCAGGGTATTACAGATTTGACTCATCAAGCGGGATACAAATGGGGTGCCTTGGTCGGTTAGGATTTCACGAGGAAACCCTACGTGGGAAAACATCTCCAACAGTTTATCACAAATATTGGAGGTGGTAGGTGCCCGTAGGGGAAATGCTTCTGGATATCGGGTAGCATAATCCACCACAACCAGGGCATACTGGTTCTCTTTCCTAGTCTTTGGAAGAGGGCCAATTAAGTCCATCCCCACTCTTTCAAACGGTTTTCCGATGATGGGCAGGGGTTGAAGCGGGACTGGAGGGGGTGTGTACGGATTTTGTTTTTGACAGATTTCACACTCTTGTCAATACTTAGTTATCTGTGCATATATACCTGGCCAATAGAAGTGATTTAAAATGGATTGACTAGTATTCTGTGTCCCGCTGTGTCCAGCTAGTAAATGGGAGTGTGCAAAGAAGAGTACTTGTTCCCGAAAGCTTTGCGATACCAATAGCTGCGGAGGGGCAGAAGGCTTTCCTATTCTATAAAGCAGACCGTTCTCCACGGTAAAAATGGGGTAGGAAAGATCAGAGGAGGAGGGGTCTGATACGTGTTTCCAGGCAAACTGGAGAGTGGGATCGTGGGTTTGTGCGTATCGAAAGTTCTTATCACCAAGTCAGGGAGCCTGTGTTAGGAGGATTTTGTCTTGTGAGGGTGTTTTCCATGTAATCCCTATACCTCTTTTCAGAAGCTCAAGAAAACTGGGATTATCGAGACCTAGTATAAGTTTCTCTGGCAGGGCAGGCAATACTCCTACCTTAACTAACAGTGTCTTCCCATCTCGGTACGTTCGTACAGGTACCATCACCGTAGGATATGATTTTGACATCCCCATGTACACATCTTATGGGTACTTGTATGGTTCTTAAGGATTTGTCCCTGTTTTACAATTGTTTTCTGTATCACTGACTGGTGTGAGCCAGAATCTAGCAGTGCTTTTACGAGACCGCCATTTACCTCCAGACTTACATAAAAGCATGAGCCTAGTTCTTCTGTATATAGTATGGTTTTGGGGAGGTAGCTGACATCCATCGGCTCCTCGCCGGTTTTCTTGTGGGGGCAAACTCGTGCAATATGTCCCCACTCTCGAAACATTGAGGTCCTCTTGACGGGACCAATTCGGGTTTTTGGGAACGTGTTTTTACAGGCTCTAATGAGGCTCTGTTGTATTTTTTTTCAGGCTTTGCCTGGGGTCAGGAGGCTTTGTCGTTTTCCCAGTGTATAAGTCTGGGCTGTGCTCTGGAATAGGTAGTGGCCATTTCTATGGCTTGTTCGACTGTAAGTCCTGTATGCTGCTTCAGCAAGCGTTGTGTTGAAAGGGGTAGTGCCTCCATGTATTGCTCCAAATATATTAAGGACATGATTTCCTCTTTGGTTCGTTCTTGTGGTTTCAACCACTTATCTGGTGCCGTTTTTAATTTGAAGAAGAGGGTCTTGGGATTGTCCCCGGGTGCCCCTTTCTCTTTTCAAAACTTTAACCGGTAGGCTTCAGAATCCATACCCAAATGGTCCAGTATTATTTCTTTAATTTTGTTATAGGGAGAGTTCCCTGAAGGATTAGCCACTTGATAGGCAGCCTGTGCTTCGCCTGTCAATAAGGGAGCTAAAAAGAAAGGCCATTTCTGTTCCAGCCAGCCGGATGCCCTGGCTGCCTGTTAGAAATGGGGATCTCTAGTTGGCATTGGCTGGCGCCAATGTCCAAGTAAGGACCCTTCTTCCTAAGTCAGAGTAAGGGGGCTACACCCTTTGATAACCCCTGCTCAACCCTGTGGTAACGTAGCGCGAGCAGACAGGCCTATCTCAGAGGCAGTGTGTGAAGCATTTATGACCATACACAATAATGCAGTGAAGACACCACAAAGGGACACCACACAAGTAGCTATAGAAAAATAAGTATCTTTATATAAGCTTAACACAAGGCTCAAATACGATCAAAAAGCCACAATGCACGTAAATGTAATTTCACTAAAGGCAATAAAAGCACTCAAAAGCGGGTGAAACGAACGTAGTTCGAGACCGGGGTCTACGCGACCCGGGGATGCACAATGTACCTGATGTTTAAAGGGGCACGGCACGCAGCTTCGGGAGGAAGCCGCAAATGATGACAGGCGGACTCGCAGCGGCCACAGCTCCCAGCTGCAGCGGTCCGCGGCGTGCACTCACGATGATCCTGAGATGGTGATTAAAGGCGGGCTCGTAGCGGCAACAGCTCCTCAGCTGCCGCGGCCCACAATAGCGCTGATTCTCGTAACACGGACAAATGCGGATTCTCAGTGGCAACAGCTCCTCAGCTGCAGCGGCCCACAATAGCGATAGCGATGATCCTCGTAGCACAGGCAGATGCGGGCTCTCAGCGGCAACAGCTCCTCAGCTGCAGCGGCCCACAAAAGCGATAGCGATGATTCTCGTAGCACGGACAAATGCGGGCTCTCAGTGGCCACAGCTCCTCAGCTGCAGCGGCCCACAATAGCGATAGCGATGATTCTCATAGCACAGACAAATGCGGGCTCTCAGCGGCAACAGCTCCTCAGCTGCAGCGGCCCACAATAGCGATAGCTGTGATTCTCGTAGCTCAGACAAATGCGGGCTCTCAGCGGCAACAGCTCCTCAGCTGCAGCGGCCCACAATAGCGATAGCGATGATTCTCGTAGCACAGACAAATGCGGGCTCTCAGCGACAACAGCTCCTCAGCTGCAGCGGCCCACAATAGCGATAGCGATGATTCTCGTAGCACAGACAAATGCGGGCTCTCAGCGGCAACAGCTCCTCAGCTGCAATGGCCCACAATAGCGATAGTGATGATTCTCAGCCCGCGTTCCCCGCAGTGGACCCAGAGGCTCTGGAATTCTCGACAGAGGCCTCACCTGCGAGTAGAACCCCTCTCAATAGGAATTCAGAAGGCTGATGGGTGATGGGTGAAGTCTAATGTCCCTGAGACTTCAGCAGGAGGCAAGCTCAAATCAGGCCCTTGGGTAGTTGCTTCAGCAAAATGGATGAAAGTTTCAAAGTCCTTTCCCTCTAGTTACACGGACAGAGGTTCGTCTTGACATCCAGAAGTAACACACCCTGTAGGGGTTTTCGCGCAGATATTTATACCCCCCAGGTCTTTGTTCTCAAAAGTCACAAGTCACTGAACCCAGCCAAAACCAGTTCGGTGTGGTCCTGGAGCACTTGGTTTACAAGGCGGCATCCTGCCTTTGAGGAAGAGGGGGTCTGCCATCAGACGCACAGTGGGGGCTGGAGCCATCATTCACCTTGCCAGGCACAGCCCTGCTCAGATCAAAGGGTCACCCCTCCCCATACTCCAACTGCAGATCTCGCTATTCGACCCAGGTCGGGCTCAGCCTGCCCTGACCCTCCAAGACCAGACAGCCAATACACATAACAGCAGAGCACACTGGAAGGCTTAGGCAAGAAAATACCCCCTTTCTAAAAGTGGTATTTTCAAACACAGAATATAAAAATAATCCTCACTAAAGGATGTATTTTAATATTCTGAGCTCAGGCATACTACATTCGACTTTCCAAACATGTTCCTTGGGTCAGCTAGGATTATAGGATGTAATAATCAAAACTGCCCATTCTGGCCTAAGGGAACAGATAGCCTTGCAATAGTGAAAAACGAAATGGAGTGTAATTCACTATCAGTACATGCCACACATACCAAGGCAGGTCCCACCTTTCACATACAACGCACCCTGCCATAGGGATGACTTACATGATGCCAAGGGAAGGTTGAGGGACTGGGAAGTGGGTTCACTTCACAGTCAAAAAAAATGGCAGTTCTGGACTGCGCACAGACTCTGCGATGGCAGGTCTGAGACACACTTTACGCGCTGCTTATGTGGGTGGCGCAATCAGCGCTGCAGGCCCACCAGCAGCATTCGGTCTACCAGCCCTGGGCATGCACGGTGCACTATACTAGGGACTAACAGGTAAATCAAATGAGCCAATTATGGGAATACCAATTCATCCAGTCAACTTACAATAGGGAGCATTGCGCTGTAGCACTGAATGGCAGTGGCACAGAGCCCAGAGCATCTAACACCAGCAAACACAGAGGAGACAAAAGCGAAAGATGGAAGGGAGACCCACGCCAATGGTGCCAGGTCTAACACGTGTCCCCTCCAGCTGAAATGTGGGGAGAAGTACCCACCCACTTGGGGGTTCTCATCACTAAGGCGGAAAAATCTTGACAGACCATCAGCATTGGCGTGTTCTGTACCCGGGCGGTGTTCCACCGTAAAGTCCATCCCCTGTAGGGAAATAGACCACCTCAACAACTTTGGATTCTCACCCCTCATCTGCATCAACCATCTGAGGGGCCTGTGGTCCGTCTGAACCCGGATGTGAGTCCCAAACAGGTATGGCCTCAGCTTCTTCAGTGCCCAGACCACAGCAAATGCCTCACGCTCAATTGCACTCCACCTCTGTTCCCGTGGAAGTAACCTCCTACTAATGAAGGCTACCAGTTGGTCTAGGCCCTCCTCATTGATCTGTGACAGAACAGCCCCCACACCCTGCTCTGAAGCGTCTGTCTGGACCACAAATTCTTTTGAAAAGTTGGGCGCCTGAAGTACAGGTGCTGTGCACCTGGCAGTCTTCAGGGCGTCAAAAGCTTCCTGACAGGTGCCAGTCCAGTTCACAATCTTTGGCTGCTTCTTAGAAGTCAGCTCAGTCAAGAGGTGCAACAATGTTGCCATACCCTTGACAAACCTCCTGTAATAACCCGTGAGTCCTAAAAAGGCTCTCACCTGGGTCTGGGTCTTTGGGGGTTCCCAAGCCAGGATGGTTTAAATTTTGGGCTGTAGGGGTGCCACCTGGCCGCTCCCAACTTGGTGTCCCAAGTACACCACAGAACCCTGCCCAATCTGGCACTTACTTGCCTTGATTGTGAGGCCTGCCCTTCGCAGTGCCATCAACACTTCCCAGAGGTGCCGCAGGTGGTCCTCCCATGAGGAACTAAACACTGCAATGTCATCCAGGTAGGCGGCACTGAAATCCTCCAACCCAACCAACACCCTGTTGACCAACCTCTGAAAGGTGGCAGGGGCATTCTTCATCCCAAAGGGCATCACCCGGAACTGGTAGTGCCCATCCGGTGTGGAGAATGCTGACCTCTCCTTTGCCCCATCAGTCAAGGCGATCTGCCAATACCCAGACGTCAAATCAAACGTGCTGAGGTACCGTGCAGCCCCTAGCCGATCTATGAGCTCATCAGCTCTGGTGATGGGGTGCGCGTCAGTCTTTGCGACTGAATTGAGACCTCGGTAGTCCACGCAGAACCGAAGTTCTGGGGTGGCACCAGACGCTGCAGCTTTTGGTACCAGGACCACTGGGCTGGACCAAGGGCTGCTAGAGGACTCAATCACCCCTAAAGCAAACATTTTGGAAACCTCCTCCTTAATGCTTGCCCTAACCCAGTCAGTCACTCGGTAAGCCTTGTGCTTAACAGGAGGACTGTCCCCAGTGTCCACTTCATGGACACACCAATCAGTGACACTAGGCACCAGGGAGAACAGATCACTGAATTGTCCCAACAATTGGCAACAATCACTCTGCTGCTCAGGGGACAGAGTGGTGGAGAGGACCACACCCTCCACTGACCCATCTTGCTCCTTTGCACACAGGAGGTCAGGAAGAGGCTCACTCTCCTCCTCCATCCCAGCATCTGTGGCCAGGAGCATGCCCACTTCGGACCTCTCAAAGTGGGGCTTCAGGCGGTTGACATGCAGGACCCGCAAGGGGTTCCGGGGAGACCGTAAGTCCACCAAGTAGGTAACAGGACTCTTGCGCTCCAACACCTCAAATGGTCCGGTCCACTTATCTTGGAGCGCACAGGGCTCCACTGGGGCCATGACCCAAACCTTTTGACCAGGCTGAAACTCAATCAGAGTGGCATTCTGATCGTGCCAACGTTTCATCTCTTCCTGGCTGGCTTCCAGATTTGCCTCAGCAAGCTTTCTGAAATGCCGAGTCAGGTTCCTGAAGGCCAGCATGTAGCTAAACACATCCTGGGGAGGTTTCCTGGGAGATTGCTCCCAGCCTTCCTTGACCAGACTCAGAGGCCCTCTTACCGGGTGACCATAGAGTAGTTCAAAGGGGCTGAACCCTAGGGACTTCTGTGTCACCTCACAGTAAGCAAACAACAGGCATGGCAAGAGGACGTCCCACTTACGCCTCATGGACTCTTCTAGGCCCATAATCATGCCTTTGAGGGTCCGGTTGAATCTCTCAACCAGCCCATTACCTTGGGGGTGGTAAGGGGTGGTAAACTTATAAGTTACCCCACACTCCTCCCACAGAGACTTCATATATTGGAAATGAAGTTAGTACCCCTATCAGACACCACCTCTCTGGGGAACCCCACACGGGAGAAAATCCCCAACAGTGCACGTCCCACTACGGGGGCCGTCACTGTCCGGAGTGGGATGGCTTCAGGGTACCGGGTGGCATGGTCCACCAAGACCAGGATGAACCTGTTGCCCATGGCTGTCTTGGGGTCCAGAGGCCCCACAATGTCAATGCCCACTCGCTCGAATGGGGTACTGACAACTGGAAAGGGCTGGAGTGGGGCTTTGATCTTCCCCCACTCTTCCCACTTGCCTGGCAAGTTTCACATGTCCTGCAGTGAGCATCTGAGCTCCTGCACATCTGGGGCCAATAAAAGTGGGTGACCAGCCTCTCGAAGGTCTTGGTCTGCCCCAGATGTCCTGCCAATGGCACATCATGAGCCAACCCCAGTAGGAAGGCTCTGAAGCACTGGGGTACCACCAGCACACGGGCTGACCCCGGCTCAGCAACCTTAGGCTCGCTGTGAAGGAGGTCATTCTCCCAATAGATCAGATGTGACCCTGACTGATCACCTGCTGCCTGGGCGGCAGCCTGTCGCCGCAGCCCCTCAAGAGAAGGGCACATTCTCTGCTGTTCACAAAATTCCTCCCTGGGGGGCCCTCCTTCCTGCTGCCACTGGGTCAGCCCAGGCAGGTCCCCCAGTTTGGCTACTTGTTCCCCGGTAGGCTCCAGGGCATCCCCCTCAAGGTCTGCTCCCTCCTGGGCCGTGGGAACTATGGGGGCAGGTTTCCCGCGCCCCCTACCCCTTCTCTTTAAGGCAGGGGCCTGGGCCATACTCTCAGGCTCCAGGTCCTTCTGAACGTCCTTACTGGCTGCCATGGACCGAGTGGTCGCGCACCCCCACTCAGGCAGACCCAACATTTCCAAGTGAGATTTCCTCTCCACCGTAGCCCATGGGGAGTTCTCTAAATCGTTGCCCAACAGACAGTCTACCGGCATGGCTGGCCTCACAGCTACTTGAAGAGTTCCTGAGACCCCCCCCACTCGAAGGGAACTTGAGCCACCTCACACTGGCTCTCAGAGTTGTCTGCTGACACTACTGGGCAGAATGCATGGGGGACAACCTGCTCTGGGGACACCAACCGGGAGCTGACAGCAGTCACACTTACTCCAGTGTCCCTCAGAGCCTCCACCCTATGGCCATTGATGGTCACCCACTGCCTGTACTTCTTAGTGTTATCAGGCAGCGTGGGGTTAGGGACCTTCTCAAAGTCTCCTAGCGAGACAAGGGTCAATTCTACGGGATCCCACCCACCTTGGGCACCCATCTCCTCCCCTCCCAGGGCTACACTAGCAAGCTGGCGGGTTGGTGCACAGGGTGGTGCATTGAGGTCCCTCTGGGGACACTGGGGATCATAATACCGGTGGCCCACTTGACCACATTTAAAACAAGTAAGGGGCCCCCTATGAACAGGCCTACCTGTCGGGGGCACTGGCTCCTTCTCAGGGGGAGACTGGAACACCACTCCTGGGTTCCCTTGGGAATTACTTTGAGGCCTTCTCTGGAACTCCCTCTGTTTACCCCTGTCCCCCCCACTTCTCTGCTGGGGACCCTGCCCACCTTTGGCGAAGTCTCCCACATGACCCTTGCGAACCCGGGTTCTCACCCAGCGGTCCGCCTCCTCAGCAAGCTTCCTAGGGTTAGTTAGCTTGCTATCAACAAGGTGCTGGCGTAGCTCTGGAAAACAGTTACTAGCTAAATGCTCCCACGCAAACAAATCATACAGTTGTTCAAAAGTTTCCACCTTGCTACCTTTTACCCAGCGATCCATTGCTCTGCAAAAAAATGACACATATTCAACCCAAGTGGTACCCTCTAACTTCTTACAGGTTCTAAATCTCTGCCTGTACATTTCTGGGGTTAAACCATATCGCGTCATCAAGGCCTCTTTCATGTGGGCATACATCATCCTGCTCTCTTCAGGCAGATCCAACAGGGTATCCCTCCCATCACTCACAAAGCGTCCCCACAACCCCGCTCTCCAATCCTTCTCAGGGACCCAGTGGGACACCATGGCTATCTCATAGGCGGCAAACCATTGCCCAATATCCTCACTCTTATGGAAATCCTTGATGACATCCTTGGGTATATAAACTCTACTCTCGGTAGGTACTAAAGGTATGCTGCCACCAGAGGGGGAGATCTCTAAACTCTTAGCCTTGATCTCCAGCTCCCTCAATATTCTCTCATGCTCCAGTTTCATTTTCTCAAGTTCAAATGTCAACCTGTTATTCTCAATATCCAACTTTTTACTCTCTAGGTCCTTCTGACCTTCTAATTTGGCCATCTCCAAACTATGCCTCCTATCTCTCTCCCTGTCCTCCATCTCTTCTGGAGACAGGCCCTTTGAGGACACACTAGTACCTGGACTGGAAAGTGCTTTACCTCCCCCTAAATCCACTTCGTCATCCTGCTGCCCTCCGGCATTCTCTCCCCCGTCCACAGGCTCTCCCCCATTCCCGGGGGACTCCCTCGCTTCCAACCAGGCCTTTAGCGCCTTCTGATACTCCTCCTTCCTAGAGAGACCTGCACTAGGGACGGTGAATTGCTTGCAAAGAGACTTTAGCTTTTTGGCAGTGTAGGTTTCTAACCTGTCTTCCTCAAAGGTGAGATCCTCCGAAGCATTGAATGTTGGCTTACCCATTGTAGAAATACTGGCAATTACGATCAAAAATTGAACAAGATCAAAACCGTATGTGGTTGCGTTTAGGTCTGCACTCACTAGTGGTGTCCACCAGTTATTGTATGTGGATCACAAATGCAAGTCCTGATCCTCACCGCTGACCACCAATGTTAGAAATGGGGATCTCTAGTTGGCAGTGGCTGGCGCCAATGTCCAAGTAAGGACCCTTCTTCCTAAGTCAGAATAAGGGGGCTACACCCTTTGATAACCCCTGCTCAACCCTGTGGTAACGTAGCGCGAGCAGACAGGCCTATCTCAGAGGCAGTGTGTGAAGCATTTATGACCATACACAATACTGCAGTGAAGACACCACAAAGGGACACCACACAAGTAGCTATAGAAAAATAAGTATCTTTATATAAGCTTAACACAAGGCTCAAATACGATCAAAAAGCCACAATGCACGTAAATGTAATTTCACTAAAGGCAATAAAAGCACTCAAAAGCGGGTGAAACAAACTTAGTTCGAGACCGGGGTCTACACGACCCGGGGATGCACAATGTACCTGAGGTTTAAAGGGGCACGGCACGCAGCTTCAGGAGGAAGCCATGATGATGACAGGTGGACTCGCAGCGGCCATAGCTCCCAGCTGCAGCGGTCCGCGGCGTGCACTCACGATGATCCTGAGATGGTGATTAAAGGCGGGCTCGCAGCGGCAACAGCTCCTCAGCTGCCGCGGCCCACAATAGCGATAGCGCTGATTCTCGTAACACGGACAAATGCGGATTCTCAGCGGCAACAGCTCCTCAGCTGCAGTGGCCCACAATAGCGATAGCGATGATCCTCGTAGCACAGGCAGATGCGGGCTCTCAGCGGCAACAGCTAATCAGCTGCAGCGGCCCACAATAGCGATAGCGATGATTCTCGCAGCACGGACAAATGCGGGCTCTCAGCGGCCACAGCTCCTCAGCTGCAGCGGCCCACAATAGCGTTAGCGATGATTCTCGTAGCACAGACAAATGCGGGCTCTCAGCGGCAACAGCTCCTCAGCTGCAGTGGCTCACAATAGCGATAGCGGTGATTCTTGTAGCACAGACAAATGCGGGCTCTCAGCGGCAACAGCTCCTCAGCTGCAGCGGCCCACAATAGCGATAGCGATGATTCTCGTAGCACAGACAAATGCGGGCTCTCAGCGGCAACAGCTCCTCAGCTGCAGCGGCCCACAATAGCGATAGCGGTGATTCTCGTAGCACAGACACAATGCGGGCTCTCAGCGGCAACAGCTCCTCAGCTGCAGCGGCCCACAATAGTGATAGCGGTGATTCTCGTAGCACAGACAAATGCGGGCTCTCAGCGGCAACAGCTCCTCAGCTGCAGCGGCCCACAATAGCGATAGCGGTGATTCTCGTAGCACAGACAAATGCGGGCTCTCAGCGGCAACAGCTCCTCAGCTGCAGCCGCCCACAATAGCGATAGCGATGATTCTCGTAGCACAGGCAAATGCGGGCTCTCAGCGGCAACAGCTCCTCAGCTGCAGCGGCCCACAATAGCGATAGCGATGATTCTCAGCCCGCGTTCCCCGCAGTAGACCCAGAGGCTCTGGAATTCTCGACAGAGGCCTCACCTGCGAGTAGAACCCCTCTCAATAGGAATTCAGAAGGCTGATGGGTGAAGTCTAATGTCCCTGAGACTTCAGCAGGAAGCAAGCTCAAATCAGGCCCTTGGGTAGTTGCTTCAGCAAAATGGATGAAAGTTTCAAAGTCCTTTCCCTCTAGTTACACGGACAGAGGTTCGTCTTGACATCCAGAAGTAACACACCCTGTAAGCGTTTTCGCTCAGATATTTATACCCCCCAGGTCTTTGTTCTCAAAAGTCACCAGTCACTGAACCCAGCCAGAACCAGTTCGGTGTGGTCCTGGAGCACTTGGTTTACAAGGCGGCATCCTGCCTTTGAGGAAGAGGGGGTCTGCCATCAGACGCACAGTGGGGGCTGGAGCCATCATTCACCTTGCCAGGCACAGCCCTGCTCAGATCAAAGGGTCACCCCTCCCCATACTCCAACTGTAGATCTCGCTATTCGACCCAGGTCGGGCTCAGCCTGCCCTGACCCTCCAAGGCCAGACAGCCAATACACATAACAGCAGAGCACACTGGAAGGCTTAGGCAAGAAAATACGCACTTTCTAAAAGTGGAATTTTCAAACACAGAATATAAAAATAATACTTACTAAGGATGTATTTTAATATTCTGAGCTCAGGCATACTAAATTCGACTTTCCAAACATGATCCTTGGGTCAGCTAGGATTATAGGATGTAATAATCAAAACTGCCCATTCTGGCCTAAGGGAACAGATAGCCTTGCAATAGTGAAAAACGAAATGGAGTGTAATTCACTATCAGGACATGCCACACAGACCAAGGCAGGTCCCACCTTTCACATACAACGCACCCTGCCATAGGGATGACTTACATGATGCCAAGGGAAGGTTGAGGGACTGGGAAGTGGGTTCACTTCACAGTCAAAACAAATGGCAGTTCTGGACTGCGCACAGACTCTGTGATGGCAGGTCTGGACACACTTTACGCGCTGCTTATGTGGGTGGCGCAATCAGCGGTGCAGGCCCACCAGCAGCATTCGGGCTACCAGCCCTTGGCACGCACAGTGCACTATACTAGGGACTAACAGGTAAATCAAATGAGCCAATTATGGGAATGCCAATTCATCCAGAGCATCTAACACCAGCAAACACAGAGGAGACAAAAAGCGAAAGATGGAAGGGAGACCCACGCCAATGGTGCCAGGTCTAACACTGCCCTTTCAAAATTTAGCAAGAAAGCATCCAGGTCATCTCCGGGGGAGAACTTCTGTAAGGCTACGTTGGGGTATGACAGTGAGTTTCCCTGTCGGGTGGGGGCATGGGAGGTTACCCGACCCTGTTCTTCTGCAACTTTATGGATGCATTCCAGTTGTTGTGCTGCGGTGTCCTTAAATAGATCCCGGTACGCCTGGGCTGCTGTCATTTGCCGCTCTATAGCCCATTCTAACTTTTCTTGTCCCCTGACTAATTGCTGTATTAGGGTCTCCATTTAGTCTTCTCTATGGAGAGTTGCCTGCATTCTGCACCATGTGTGATATAGAACAGAACAAGTAGGCGGGATAAGGAACTTCAGATTGTTCTTTTTATTAGTTAGTGACTGTACACAGACAATATTGTCCTCTTTGTTAGTTCTCTACTCTGTTGACCGTGTAGGTGTTGGAGCCTTCGGACCAAGGATATTTCCGGTTTCCTCCCTTCGCGTCGGGGTTCTTGGCGAAAACCGTTCTCAACAAAATAAAAAAAGAGAGAAACAAAAAAAACAAGGCTTTAGGGATACAGCCTTTTAACGATACGACCTTTGTGGGTTTAGGTGTGAGTGGTAGGCTACAATCACCCAAAGGTACCGCCACCAGTGTCGCGCAGGTATATTAGAGTTTTCTCTTGTTATCAGAATGTTACGCTGAACTTATCTTCAATACTGCCCGTTTCCCTTCCCTTCTCTATGTTTGGGACGGAGACCGCGGGATGCGGGTCGAGTTTAGAAAAGAAGGTACGAAAACGAGCACGTACCTTAGTAAGCCACGCTCCTCCTGGACCATGGCTGGAAATCTCGTTCTGCCGAAAAGGGTCCGGCTCCCGCTTTGTTTCTTCCTTGCGGCTGCTGGATCCACCGTCTTGCTCTTCGGTCTTTGTGAGTACGGGGGTGACGAGGATGTTCACACTAGCAGGACCTTCAAGTGACGGGTCTTCCTTCGACTCCTTCGCTTTGCCTTCCGGGATTCCTGAACGCCGTCTGTCCGTCAGAGAACCGGATATGTAGGCCTCGGCTGTTCCGTCCAGGATTGTGATAGGTCCACGTGACGTCATCACGTGACTTGCCTCCGTCTTCAGGAAGTCTGCGTTCTGAAAGGTATCGTCAACGATATCTAGCGCCGTATCTAAAGAGGACTGGAAATAGACATTAGGAGAGACATAAGGGGGGAATGTATCCTTACCCTCCTCTTCACTCTCAAAACATTCAGGTATGTCATGACATGGAGTTTCCAACAATGAAATGGAACTCGTTCCTATTGAAATTGAGCAACAAAACATGAATGAAACACAGATATCAATTCGGCCTAACTCCGACATCTACATCAATATGCCTCAACAGGAGACAACTGCCAGTTCAACAAAACCTGCTGAGCTACCAAAGATAGATAGATCTGCATCTGGCTACTTCATCTATTTAGACACTTTTTCTCTGGATCCAAGTGAACCTGAGTCACCGCCAGCTCCAGTTTCCCGCAAAAAAGCAACTTCATGATTTCAAACTTTTTCTGAAAAAGACATGCCTAGTTTCACCACGGCTACAGCTCTGGATAATCACTGGAATACTGTTTCTACTATTCTGGATAGGTTTAGTGACTGTCTTTCTCTTGATCATGAACGGATATTATCTCCCAGAATGCTCTGCAGTATCAAATGGGAACTTGGTGCTGAAACCTCATACGTCATCTCATTGTGAACAAAGAGACCTGTCCTATGTGAACATTACAGCAGTTCCAATTCCTGATGGAATAGTTTGGGATATGGTCTCATATGATGTATTTGGTCCCACTGAACTTCTAAAAGTACCACATGTATTCAAAATTTCTTTAAATGATATCATTACCTCCGGTACATACCCTGACGATGGGATTTTGAAACTGTTAATAATATGTTGTCTGATTTTGAACTGTCTGCAGCATTTTTAACAAATGAAATGTTTGATGACTCTTCTGATTTTAACGTAATGTACTGTTATGAACATTATTGTCATCACTTTTTGCATCACGTAATGTTTCCGCATACCGCCAATGGGAACATTGCCCAACACCACCAAAAGGTAGTTCACAAATGTTTGCACAAAAGTTTGCTTATTTTTTGGGATTCAATACATCTGATCCACGCTCCTATTATTATATGCTTACACCTTCATCTGCAAAGAAAAATATGCTCACTAACACAAAACAGATATACTCTGCGTCCTTTATTGCCCAACTGTCTGAACAGGGTTTTGGCTTATGGAAAGACACTATAGACATTAAATCAGTCTGGGGGACTAAAGAATGGCAGGTTCAGGGAACCGAGGCACTCTATAGAGCATGCCTCATACCACAACAAATGATTTTCCTGAACAACACTGTGCAACAGACTTCCTGTCTTGAGTTAGCCAAGATTAAGGACTTGAACACACCTCGCATTCCCTCGCGTTCACACTTCGAGGATTGGTAAAATTACACAGAAAATGGTGAGGGTACACTAGATGACATTATGCAGGGCATTTCATACAATTCAACAGACCCCAATTAGAAGGGATAGTTAGTTTGGCCTATCAACACAATAGGTGTCAGTCAAGATTCAGGGGTATCACCAAAGGGTTTAGTATCCATAGGCCTGACTTACGCTATGTACAATGCGAACATCTGGGGGTGGTGACATTATACAGTGTTGGGAAGTTATGCCTATATTGGCTAAGAACCTCAACACTGTCTCAGGTGAAACAACACTTGTCCCTACTGTCCGATGACATGGATCTTGGGGATTTTTTACTAGGTCCCCGAAAGCCACATCAGAAACGCTTCTTATATGCTGCTTATAATGAAATATGGAAAATCTCACAACAGGAAGCTGCGGAGAGATTGCGTGAAATTGACAGAATTAACTTGGAAAAGGCTTTGGCTGTGGTTGACAACAGCATGACCACACTAACATCCAGAATTTATTCACTGGGCAACATTGTATATTCTGCTATAGATATAATGGAACAGGATCTGTCCATCTCACAACACGGACAATCACAGTTACGTTCTACTATGTTATGAAGCTGGACGCTACAATCATTGTGCTCTGGCCATGTGCCCTGGCGATATATCAACAGTACTTCTCTGTTCTCTGCATATAATTTAACTGAAAAGCAGATAACAATGGCACAAAGGGATGCGAAATATACAATGCTGCACATTGAAAAAATAGACCAGTTACCTTTCTCCGTGGCAGAGTCACTATCCACAGAATGGTTATTTCATGGCCATATAACATTGCCAGTAACAACTTTCCAGTTTCAATATTGCCTAGAACACCCCAAGGTAGGCAGATACAAAGTAATGGGTAGGGAATTCATCCATGAATCTTGGTAATTACCGTATAGATTTAGATGCAGGAATGGGGACACTGAAGTGTTTCTCAGTGGTACAGACTACGAGAATTGTTTGAGTGGATCTCTCATTTGCCAGGACATTATGCTTCACAGGGCCTGTAATGGTTCAGTAGCTAACTTATTCCTGTCATTTGAAAGGTTCTCCGCTTCCGTGATTAATCCAGTGTTCAGACTGCTCTCCAATGGGAGTTACTTAATGCTGAATGATCAAGGTTTTTTGTGGGATGCTTCCAAGCATCACATATCTTGTCACTGTAAGTTCCAGGGTTACTTGTTGTATGCAAGTATTGTTTCCACCGACCCACACAGTCAGGGAGGCACCGTTATGGCCTTCGTTGAATGTTTCCTTTAAACGGTTTGATACTCTGAGCCGAATAAAAGCCATGCTTTTACATAAAGATGTGCCCTTAATCTCAGCCTGAGAGACTTTTGATCTTCAGGTTGCAAGGTCCTCAGCTGAGATACAGGCACTGGTACGAACAAATTGCCCTTTCCATTTCGGAGAAATGGTACAACATATCTTTAACATATCTGATACGAAGGGTATAGTACACCTATTTAAGACCACAGGTTCTGGACTTCTAAGCACCTTTCAGACAGTCTTCGGATTGATTCCAGCATTCATACACTCCATATTCGGAAGCATTTTTGGAGGGCTTCGGCTAATCCTGCTACTAGTAGTGGGAATCCTGAATTTTTCTGCTACACAATGGATGTCCCAGTCACCAAGGAAATGGAAAAAACGCTCTTGGAGCGACGTTACCGTGATCGCATGGTACTCCATCTGGGCACACCTCGACTTCGGGAACTAAGAGAGTCCTTGTTCCTATCATTTCAACCAGTCTGGATTGACTGTGTTTTGCCTGTTCTCCGCTGCCTATTCTGCGGGGCAAGAATGCATGTTGGACCTCTGTCTAACACTCAACTCGATTGCGCCACCGGACGTGGATGCATTGCTGGACCCGTTATCGGCCCATGTACTGCAGTGTCCCCAGCATATTCCAATGTTGATGTCGGCAATCTTAGAGCCACCACAAGATGCTTCAGCTCCTGTTGGAATGGATACCGGCTCCTCTACAGGCACACATGCTTTGGATGTTTCCACTACTTTCGCAGAATCGACTGTGGGAACTGAAGAAGATCATCTTTGCCTAATCAACATAATCTGCGAGGGTGCTACAGGGACCGTTGTCTGCGAAGGCAAGCAGCAGTGATGTTGCATCTCCCACACAGGACACAGCAATATTTGGCTCTTCATGTGCTGGTAAGAATTCGGCCTTTTTCCAAAACAACTGAAATTGGAATTTTAAACAAAATCTTTTCTTTTCTATACTATTACTGAGCTCCATGGCTTTCAGGCGTACTCAGTGGCTCGGACTATATATATATGAACATATTTTAAAGGACTATCAGAGGTTTTTTTAGAGTTTTTATGAATTTTTAGAAACTTTTAACGCCTTTTTAACAATATTTAATTCTTGATAAGAAGGGCGTTCCTGGTTTTTTTAGTATGTCGTCCGGTCGGATGAGGAGTCGGTGTTATGTTTCATAGGGTAACCCAATATAGTAAATACTGAGTAGTCTCCTGACCCTTTACCTACATTTACCCTACCATTACACTACACAATGGGTTCTGGTATTGACCTTTTACCTAATTAAGCGCTGCATAAAATGTTGTGTGATTTTCCCCGAAAATTAGCCTCATTAATTATGCATGAAGATTCTCAGAATCACAGAAGGATTACCATCTTCTGCATAAAAACTATGTATAAGGGTCATCCTTGACCGACATGACACAGCAAGGTAGAATCCCCTGAGGGTACCTTGGTCGGATCACAGTGTCATCTCCTTCAAACTTACCTACAAGGAGAGTGAGAGTCTCCAGCCTAAGACCCTGCCCCTGGTTAAATCTAGGTCTTGGCATAAAATCGGGAAAGATGAGCTAATAGAGTTGTTGGACACTAGTCCACCATCTCTAGGGGCAAATGTTAATGAGGCAGCCGATAATATGGATGGTTGGATCCAAGCAGCACTTGACCAGTTAGCTCTGCTTAGATCAAACACACAACGGCGAAAAAGGGCCTCTGCCCCCTGGTATAATCCAGACCTCAAAGCCATAAAAATTAGATGCAGGCACTTAGAGAGGTCTTGGAGAACAGAGTAAACTGCCTTACAAACTTGCCCTAGAAAACTACAAGCGAGCCATCATTAATGCAAAAAAGCTGTACTTTACAAGCAAAATAGAGGGGCTAAAAATTCCTCAAGAGAGCTCTTTAAGACGGTCACAGCATTATCCAAACTAAACTCAGAAAATCAATTTGTCCCGGACCAGAATTTCTGCAACCTGATGGCAAGTTTTTCCAGACAAAAATACAACTGATTTACGACGAACTGGCAGGAAAAAATCTGAGCCCCAGTAACACTAGTATGCAGGAGTCAGCGAGTTCAGCCAAGCTGTCCACATCAAATCAGCTCAGCAGTTTCTCTCTTCTTTCCACAGAAAGAACAAATGACTTGCTGTTAGCAGCTAAATCTGGGTCTCCAACAGACCCCTGCCCGCCGGTGATTATACATCTGGCTTCAAATAAAGTCAGTACCCAACTTGCCCCTCTCTTCAACAATATTATCTGCTTAGGAACTTTCCCCACCTCGTGGAAGAAGGCATGTATTAGGCCAATTTTTAAAAAACCATCTCTGGACCCCCACGTGATAGAAAACTATCGGCCCATTTCCTGCCTGCCACTAGCGGCTAAAATACTGGAAAAATCCATAAACCAAGACTTAATGGGCTATATAGAGTGTAATAACATCCTTGACCATTCACAACACGGCTTTAGACAACATCATTCCACCGAATCTGCCCTGATTATGGCCACGGAGGAGATACATAGGCAACTGGACAGTGGAGGTAAGGCCATCCTAATCCTCCTAGACCTTTCAGCCGCTTTTGATACCGTCAACCATCAGCTATTGATTCAAAGGCTGAAGGAAATAGGTGTCAGTGAGGTGGCGCTCGGTCTTCTCGACTCTTTCCTTACAGATACGGAGCAAAGGGTATGTTGGGGCAATCACCAATCGGAGAGGTTTACCCTCCCCTGTGGAGTTCCCCAGGGGTCAGCACTGTCCCCAACTCTCTTTAACATTTACGTGACACCTCTGGCTGAGTTAACCAGAGGACATGGCTTTTCGTTAGTGTCATATGCTGATGACACCCAACTGGTCATTTCCATCTCCTCCAACGTTGACACTATTGTGGGAAAATTCCACAGCTGTTTAAAACATATCATGGACTGGATGCACCAGAACTATCTCAAACTAAATACCGGAAAGACTGAAGTGATAGAGTTTGCGTCTGGTGCACCGCTCTGGAACCAGGATTGGGGGACGGCAGAGGCAGGTAATTGCCCTGTACCCGCAAGAAAGGTCAGGAACTTGGGAATCCTAATGGACGATCAGTTGAGCTTTCAAGGCCAAATTAACCAGCTTACATCAGCGTGCTTCTTCCAGCTGAAAGTCCTCCGTAAAATCTTCCCTTTTATTCCTCCTGAATTACGGACATCAGTTGTCATTGCTTTGGTCCTTTCTAGGATGGACTATTGTAATGCCCTCTTCATGGGCATTAATAAGCGTCAACTCTCAAAACTACATTGTATCCAAAATGCTGCAGCCAGAATGCTGTTGAATATTCCTAAGTTCCACCATATATCTGGCAGCATCAAAGCCCTTCACTGGCTGCAGGTGCAACAGCGAATTGAGTTTAAAGCTTTGTGCTTGGTACATAAAACCAAGTTTGGGGGTGGAGCGACGGATCTACAGAAACTATTTCTACAGTACACTCCCCGGCGCAACCTTAGATCGGCCAACAAAGGTCTAGTCCAGATTCCCAGGATACACAGAGCTGGATGGGGTGGTAGGAGCCTGACATACCGTGCGTCTAAACTATGGAATCAGTTATCTGACGATATCAGACTCCAACCGTCCAGACCTCGTTTCAGGAAGTTGATGAAGACGTGGCTATTTGCTAGGCAGAAGTAGTGTTATCTCTCCTGTGCTAAACCTGTGTCCTCCCTTAGCGCCAAGACGCCTCGGCATTCGTGTGCTTTACAAGCATGATACTTACTTACTTACCTTTTGGGTATATATACACCACATCTTTACCCAGGCAGGCAGAGGAGAAAGACTTCCATGCTGACACACTGACGCGAGACGCTGAGGTTCCTGCAAGCAGACACTCCAGCTCGCAGTGGTCTGACATCCCTTTGCGGGGTGTCCATCTCGAGACCAAGACAGGGTCTCATAGTCTCGCACTTCAGGTAATGGGGTTGGCTTCAGCTTAGGGGGATTCTTGGCTTTACACCTACATACATGATAGGTATACGTAGGTACATCTAGTTAGGGTTGCATCGTAGGAGTATGCATTTATTACTGTCATGTATTTTTATACAAGCCCGTATTCATTGTTTTAGCACTTTGGTAGGAATCTACCATCCTTTACTCTGTTAGCGCTTATAATCATTTACATCTGTTTCTGTCTAATGGTTGTTTCAGCACACCTATTTTACACAAGAATGACTCTGGTTCAATAAATGCTTATCGAAAACGTCCCCACCGTTTATTCTGTGTATCTCTCTGAGACTAAGTGAGCATGAGTGACTGAGCGAAAAGTACTGTACTGTTTCCACTATCCCTGATGGGACAGAGTTGTCATGTTCGATAGTTGCCAAGAACTATTCTCTCCATGGTAAGAGGAGTTTACAGTGGCACTGTGAGCTAGCTGGTATACAGGCAAACATACCCGGTGGGGGTGTGTGGAATCAGTCTGACACCAATCCCACAGTCTATGTTGTCTAAACGTGCAGATCCTATATAGGTTTATAGGAACTACACGACAATACCCAACACGTTTCGGTCTCGCAGAGACCTTGTTCATGATATGTAATCAGTGCTCATGGCGCCTAATAAAAGCGTCATCCATCTTACTCATTTCCTGTTAGGGTCGCTAGGTGTGATGGGAAATGTAGACTATCAGTGTTAACTGCCCATATGATATTCCTTAGCATCTTTATAGCACTATCGTGATTGTAATGTAAGTGAATTTATTATTAAATAAAAGTGAATTTTTAAAGAAAACTTTAAAACAAGTGTTAAAAGAGAGTGAGGTTTCCGGTATGATTTTTAAGTGACGTCTATTTAATCAATTTAATCACTTCATAAGTTTAACAACTGACACCCTCTTATTGATTATTGTTGTTATGATGAAATGGACAAAGAGAACCCTCCTGAGTGACACCCTCCTGTCCCAGGGGCCAATAGTGGCCTGAGGAGGGGGGCCACGCGGCCCCCCTCTATAATTAAAAATGAAGGGTGGCCAGGCCCCGGGGGATGGGGTCCCTGGGGCCAGAAGTGGCCTAGGGAAGGGGGCCAGGCGACCCCCCTCCCGTAATAAAATAAAAAAAATGGAAGGCCAGGCCCCGGGGGATGGGGTCCCCGGGGCCAAAAGTGGCCCAGGGAAGGGGGGCCACACTGCCCCCCTCCCATATAACATTAAAAAAAAACAAGGCCATGCCCCGGGGGATGGGGTCCCCGGGGCCAAAATCGGCCTCAGGAGGGGTGTCACTCAGGAGTGATGTCATCTGTGATGTCACTGACCATGTCATGAATGATGTAATATGTGACGTCATCAGCAGTGCATTGCGGGGGCGCGAGTTATAGTTAGCTGAACTAACTATAAAGGCCGAATTTCTCTGGTTTTGTACGAGTGAAATGTCCAACTAACTATAACGGTCCCTGAAACCTGTGGTTTTTCAGTGAATTTCTAAGGTTTTTTAAATGCTAATTTCTAACTATAACGTCCCTGAAACCTATGGTTTTTTCAGTGAATTTCAAAGGTTTTTTAAATGCTAATTTCTAACTATAACGTCCCTGAAACCTGTGGTTTTTCAGTGAATATATATATATATATATATATATATATATATATATATATATATATATATATATATATATATATATTATCTACTGGCGGTCGCCAGTAGATAGTTATAGTTACAACCTATTATCCATAGGAAATCCGCGACATTCTATTTGAAATAACTCTCTTGTCGGTTGACGTATCTTCGCAAAATTTTCAAACTTTGTGGGGCGCTCCGGTCCGCTCCTACCCTGAAAGTCTCGGGGATTCGTCAAGCGGGGGCCGAGAAAAAGGGGGTCCCAAACGCGTTTTCCCCATGCAATTTTCCATAGGAAACTTTAGACACGGCTACAGCCCGAACTGCTGAACGGAATTACACCAAATTTGGCAAAGAGGTAGTTCTTGGTTCAGAAAGAACCCTTTTTGTTAAATGGTGTAAATCCGTTCAGTAGTTGCTGAGAAAATCAAAAGTAAAAGAACATATATATCTATGGCCGCGTCGGATTCGCGCACCCTCCCGATCACGAGCTGCATGCTAATTGGCTGTCAACACTCCAAATCAGGAAGTGTTGGCAGCCATTTATCCTCGGTAGAACCGAGGGACAGAAACTAAGTGCGCAAAGCGCACAAAGGGGCAGGGTAGAAACACCCTGACCCCTAGGTCTGCTCAGGGGTCCCACAAGGACCCCTGGGCAAAAATATATTTTTTTAAAAAGCAGGATCGCTCAGGATGCGCGATCCGAAAAAAAAAAATTGAGCGCGGTCTCCCGCGCTTGATGTTAATTGCCCCCGGGTGGGCCAAGTCCCGAGGGGCATGCTGAGGGGGTTAATTTTATGTGTGGGGGGCCTCTAAGGGCCCCCAAGCCGGGACCACCACCCCCGGGGCTTTATGTATAATGGTGCGGGAGGGCTCTGAGCCCTCCCGCAGCCCGAGACCGCCACCTCCCGGGGCTTCTTTTTTATTTTTGAAAAACCTGTGTGGGGGGCTCCAGCCCCCACACGCCCGAGACCACCACCTCCCGGGGCACTAAGAAAAATTACAATGGGGGTCCGTTTTGGACCCCAAGCCCCGAGGACCACCACCTCCCGGGGCTTTCAAAATGTAAGGAGGGGGCCGCGCGGCCTCACTCCTAGAGCCTGTGGTGGCCCTGGGGACCGCCACCCCCAGGAGCCGGCTCCTGCAGTGTCCCGGGGTGCCTACCCCCAGGACACTGCTGTTTGCAATGACAGGACGGGAGCCTCGCGGCTCCCGTCCTGTCATTACAAGCTGCTGGATATTGGAAGAGAGGCAGGAAGCCTGCTCTCTCTTCCAATATCCAAAGCTGATTGCTTTCCACATGGGGAGCAGCATGTTAGCTGCTCCCCATGTGTAAAGCAATGCCGGCTCCCGTAGGACACGGGGAGCCGGCGGGACTGTGGGGGTTTGGGGACCCCCACAGTCCCCAGCGAGGCCAGGCCCGGGGGATGGGGTCCCTGGGGCCATAAGTGGCCACGGAGGGGCCACGCAGCCCCCTTCCCAAAGGTAAAAAAAGTTAAAAAAAAAAAAAGTGCAAGGCCGGCCCCGGGGATGGGGTCCCCGGGGCCTTAAATGGCCTGAGGAGGGCCACGCAGCCCCCTCCAAATAAAAAAGAGGCCATGACCCGGGGATGGGGTCCCCGGGGCCAATACAGGCCCAGGGAAGGGGGCCACGCGGCCCCCTTCCCGTTTTTTTAAATTTTAATTTTAAAAAAGGGGTAAGGCCCTGGGGATGGGGTCCCCAGGGCCTAAAAATAGGAAAAAGGAAGGGGGCCACACAGCCCCCTTCAGAGAAAAAACAAACAAAAAAACGATCGGGCCCGCAGGCCCCGCCCCTTCCTTCACCACTCTGCAAGCGCGCCCCTGGCGCGTTTGCAGAGAAGGCTAATTCCCCTTGAATACTGGGGGTCCCTGAGGGCCAACTAGCCCACCAGGAACCTCCAGTATGCGCCAGGAGGCTGCCTTGCAGAGAGGTGTACAGAGGCCACGCCCCTTTACACCTCTCTGCAACGCAGCTCTGTGGCGCTTTTGGAGGTATATGGTGGGCTAGTTGCACCCCAGGGACCCTCAGGATTCAAGGGAGTTAATCCCCGACTTAAAACGCGCCACGGGCGCGTTTGCACAGTGGTGAAGGGAGGGCGGGGCTTCAGGTGACATGTGTGCAAACAGGCCCCGTGGCGCGTTTTAAGATGGGGAATTAAATCCCCTTCAATCCTGAGGGTCCCTAGGGGCCAACTAGCCCAACAGGTACGTCCAGAAAGCGCCACAGAGCTGCGTTGCAGAGAGGTGTAAAGGGGTGTGGCCTCTGTACATGTCTCTGCAACGCAGCCCCTAGCGCATACTGGAGGTTCCTGGTGGGCTAGTTGGCCCGTAGGGACCCTCATGATTCAAGGGGACTTAATCCCCCAACTTAAAACGCGCCACGGGCGCGTTTACTAGATGTCACCTCAGGCCCGCCCCCTCCCTTCACCATTGTGCAAATATTCCTCTAAAATCAGCCGAAATACGAATTCTGATTTACTCACCTGTTATCAGGAGAGACCTCAGTGCTGCATCTTTCAGCCCAGTACTGATCCTGAAAAGTAATTTTAACCGTACTTACCAGTAACTTGAATTTCCTTCCATAGGCTAACATTGACTGGTTTCACTTGGAAATTCTTCTAAGTGTGGAGTTTTGGAACTTTAAAATATTCCTCTAAAATCAGCCAAAATACGAATTCCGATTTACTCACCTGTTATCAGGAGAGACCTCAGTGCTGCATCTTTCAGCCCAGTACTGGTCCTCAAAAGTAATTTTAACCGTACTTACCAGTAACTTGAATTTCCTTCCATAGGATATACATTGCCTGCGTTTTGCTTGAAAATGTCTTCTAAGTGTTGAGTTTTGGAACTATACAAATATTCCTCTAAAATCAGCCGAAATACGAATTCCGATTTACTCACCTGTTATCAGGAGAGACCTCAGTGCTGTATCTTTCAGCCCAGTACTGGTCCTGAAAAGTAATTTTAACCGTACTTACCAGTAACTTGAATTTCCTTCCATAGGCTAACATTGACTGGTTTCACTTGAGAAATTCTTCTAAGTGTGGAGTTTTGGAACTTTAAAATATTCCTCTAAAATCAGCCGAAATACGAATTCCGATTTACTCACCTGTTATCAGGAGAGACCTCAGTGCTGCATCTTTCAGCCCAGTACTGGTCCTGAAAAGTAATTTTAACCGTACTTACCAGTAACTTATATTTTCTTCCATAGGAATCCATTGTCTGGTTTTCAGCAGAAAAGTTTCAAAGTGTCGATTTTCACAAACTACAAATATTCCTTAAAAATCGCCTGTATGACTTAAACGCATTCTTTCAACTGTTTACAGGAGATGCACCAGTGCTGGATCCAGGATCCAACACTGAGTAAGAAAAAGTAACGATAACAGTTTTTACCTGCTAAGTGAATTTCCTTCCATAGGATAACATTGGTGATTCTATGAGAAAAAGTTTCTAAGTGTCAACTTTTAAAATACAATAATATTCCTTAAAAATCACGACTGTAACCAAAACGCTTTTACTCAACTGTTTACAGGAGATGTACCAGGACTGAATCTAGGATCCAGTCCTGTGGTTAGAAAAAAGTAATCCATAAAGTAACTAATTGCATTTAACTAGAAATTCACATTGAGCTGAATGTTGCATTGTGTTTGAAAATGTGGTGCCCATTGCAACAACTGTAACTACTGTACTTAAAGTCTATTGCCTATGTGCAAAGTATTTAAACTAAAGTAATTCATTCTGAGAAAGTATTTTTTGTAATGTAATGTATAATGTAATTACAATGTAATTTAAAAAATAAAATATGTAAAAAAAAAATCTAAAAATGTAATAAATCAGTATGAAAAAAATTAATATAACAATTAATACATTTAAAAATTGTCATTTACAAAACCTTTGAAATTCACTGAAAAAACCGTAGGTTTCAGACATGTTATAGTTAGGAATTAGCATTTAAAAAACCTTTGAAATTCACTGAAAAAACCATAGGTTTCAGATAAGTTATAGTTAGAAATTAGCATTTAAAAAACCTTTGAAATTCACTGAAAAAACCATAGGTTTTAGGGACAGTTATAGTTAGTTGGACATTGCACTCGTACAAAACCCGTGAAATTCCCCGTTATAGTTAGTTCAGCTAACTATAACTCGCGCCCATAATGCACTGCTGATGACGTCACATATTACATCACTCATGACATGGTCAGTGACATCACTGATGACATCACTGATGACATCTCAAATGACATCACTGATGACATCATCCACGTGATAATCTGATGCACCTCCTCACACCCTAATATAACCTTTGATACACCCAATCTAAATTACAGACTGCCATTCGCAAAACCATAGACACTCCAACACCAATAACTACATACCCACTCACTGATTCTTAGGTCTACACACACACATCCACTCACTCACCCGTACAGTCACTCATACTTATGGTCACTCAGTACAGGACAATCATATGCACTCTTACTCCTATATAGACACTCAAACACCGCCACTCATCCATAGAGGTACTCACACACCTAGTCAGTCATGCAAATAATTAAACACACTGCCATTTACTCACCTATACAGTTATACACACACCAGCTCACTTAATCATACAAATACTAGCACATTGTTACGCTCTTATACAATCACTGATACAAGCACACACTCATCCATACAGCCACTATCACAATCACTCACTCTCGCTTATAGCTATTTATATACTCCAATACACATATATACTGCCTTTCACATATGTAGTTACTCACACATGTACCACTGGGACATACATTCACTCACTAACACACTCTTACACACACTTACCCACCCATACAGTCTATCACAGATGCACTCTTGAAACCATCCACCCAGTGAATCACCCACTCACACATCTATGCACAGTCGCACACACCCCATCCACACAAACACTCAGGCACCCATACAGATACTCAGACAACAAATCAATAACTCTTATAGACACTCATGTAGCTATTCACAAACCCATGCAGCCACTTACACAGCAACAGACAGATACAGACATTAACCCAGTTTAGTCACTAACCCATGCATTCAGTAAGATACGTTTAATCACTCACTTATAGAATTAGTCACACACCTACTAAATCATCCATACACACACTTATACACCCACTCATTCTTCAATACGCCTTTCCCTATATATATTAAAAATATTTAAACTTTACAGAAACACACAGTCACTGGATGATGTCATCAGTGATGTCATTTGAGATGTCATCAGTGATGTCATCAGTGATGTCACTGACCATGTCATGAGTGATGTAATATGTGACGTCATCAGCAGTGCATTGCGGGGCGCGAGTTATAGTTAGCTGAACTAACTATAACGGGGGAATTTCACGGGTTTTGTACGAGTGCAATGTCCAACTAACTATAACTGTCCCTAAAACCTATGGTTTTTTCAGTGAATATATATATATATATACATATATATATATAGATAGATAGATAGATAGATAGATAGATAGATAGATAGATAGATAGATAGATAGATAGATAGATAGATAGATATCTTCGTGTCTTGTCCCAAAAACTCAAGACGCACTCCTCTGCAGACTTGAAATTTATTAGCTGGAGGGCCGGCATTTAACTTGAGAGTAATTTCTGACTAACGCATTTCGGACCCGTGTCCTTGAACACACGCTTCAGATTGACTGCATCACTTGCTCCTCCGGTTCTGTTTCCTGCATGCCAATCATCTTATTGCCCTCTAGTGGGCCTTTCTGGTAAGTTTTTTTCTTTCCGCTGCATGCTGGGACACGTAGTTCCAAGGAGTCCATTAATTATTTCCCTTGAGTGGGTGTGTGTTGCCAACTTGAAAATATATTTCCATATTAAAACCCTCCAGTGGCCTCTCACAATCAATTGCCAGATGCATTGTCTTGCTAATCTGCTGTTCCGTATAGTTTGGCTCTGCTCTCTCTTCAGAGCCAAACGGACCCACACTTGCATTTCTTATGGTGGTGCGGTCTCTAACGGCTGGACCGCCGTAATACCTCTCTGTGTCTTGTCCCAAAAACTCGAGACGCACTCCTCTGCAAATTTATATTTATTCACTGACAAAACCACAGGTTTCAGGTATGTTATAGGTAGGAATTAGCATTTAAAAAAACCTTAGAAGTTCACAGACAAAAAACAAAGATTACAGAGACATCATAGTTATAATTAGCTGAACTAACTATAAGTCCTGCCCCTGCAATGCACTGCTGATGACGTCACATATTACATCACCCATGACATGATCAGTGACATCACTGATGACATCACTGATTACATCTCAAATGACATCACGATGACATCATCCAGTGACCTTGAGTTTTCTAAAGTTGCCGGCTTCTGTTTTTTTTTCATTTTAGGAATGGGGGCTCTGTGGCCCCCCTTTCCATTACCCTTTTGGGCCCCGGGGACCTCATCCCCCAGGCCCTGACCCATTCTTTAATTTTTTTTGTAAAAATAAATAAAGCCCCGGGGAGGTGGCATTCACCGGGGCTGCGGGGGGCCTGCGTGACCCCCGCATTTAATGAACATATCCTGAGAGAAGTGGCAGTCCCTGGGGCTGCGGGGGCCCGCATGGGCCCACGCAGGCCCCATGCATGTAATTTGATCGTTGCCCCCAGGACATGGCCTGGCCCATCCGGGCGCCTAATTAAAAATTTTGGTTGGATTTGCAGATCCAACGTGAATCCCACTGATTTATAATTTTTTTTTTTTTAAATGCTTTTGTTGGCCCTGGAGGTCCCTGTGGGACCCCCTGAGTAGGCATAGGGGGTCAGGGTATTTCTACCCTGCCCCGTTTTCTTGATTTTTAACCTTTTTTTTACCTTTTTTCTTGTGACTCGGTTCAAGTGAGTTACAAGATGGCTGCCAGCACTTCCTGGTTTGAAGTGTTGCAGCCAATCAGATCTCAGGCAGGAGATCGTAAGGGTTCGCGGATCCTTCGCGGCCATATTTGTATATCTGAGAAATGTTTACATTTCTCAGGAACTACTGAACAGATTTACACCATTTAACAAAAAGAGTGCACTCTGGACCAAGAGCTACCTTTCTGCCAAATTTGGTGTAATTCCGTTCAGCAGTTTGGGCTGTGCTGCGTCAACAGTTTTGTATGGAAATTAACATGGAGAAAAAGTGTTTTCGGACACCCTCTTTTTTCTTGGCCCCCGCTTGACGGACAACCCCGAAATTTTCAAGACAGCAGCTAAAGTGAGTGGGCCATTAGTTTTGAAAATTACGCAAAGATTGGTCAAACGGTGCCAAAGATATTGGCAAAAGAAAAAACGATTTTGAATAGAAAAAGTTCATAACTATATATATATATATATCTCCTACTAGTAGCGCCAGTAGGTAGTTATTGTTAGGACCTAGTTTCCATAGGAAAAGCATTTTTTGTTTTGCCAATAACTTTTGCGCCGTTTAACGAATCTTCACAAATGTTTCAAAACTAGTTTGTCACTCACTTCAGGTGCTGTCTTGAATGTTTCAGGGTGATTCATTCAGCGGAGGCTGAGAACAAGGGGGGTTCCCAAAACAACTTTTTCCCACGCAATTTCCCTTAGGGATTTTGAACACGACTACAGCCCGAACCGCTGAACGGAATTACAAATTTGGCAGAAAGCTAGCTCTTGGTCCAGAAAGAGTACTTTTTGTGATTTGGTGTAAATGAGTTCAGTAGTTTTAGGGATATTAGCTGAAAAACAAGTTTGTATATCTAGGTACATGAACCCTCTGCGAATCCAACCGATCTCGTGCAGGGATCTGATTTGCTGCCAATACTTCAACCAGGAAGTGTTGGCAGTCATTTTGGGACTCAAACTCAGCTGAGTCCCCCAAAAAAGCATAAAAATAAAGAAAAGGGGGCAGGGTAGGAATACTTTGAACTCCTTGCCTCAAAATCATGAAGATTTGCGAATTCGAAGCAAAAATATGCATGTTTAATGATTAGCCCCTGGGTGGACCAGGTCCCGGGGGCAACCATCAATGAAAGAAAAGAGGAGGGGATGCATGCGGCCCCCCTCCCTAAGGGCAGTTTAAGCCCCGGGGACAATATTATGGGTGCGGCCCCCCTTTTTGCCTTTCTAAGGACCTGGGGACCACCACCTCCCAGGGGCATGGGTGTGGCCCCCCTACCGGAGCCATTAATGTCCCTGGAGACTGCCACCCTCCAGGGCCGGCTCCCTATCTCCTGAGGTGCCTACCCTTGGGAGATAGCAGTTTGCTCTGAAAGCACCTGCCAAGCGAGAACAAACTGCAAATCCACTCCCAGCAGGCAGGAGCAGGAAAACTGTTCCTGCTCACTGGGAGCAGACGTTTTGTCTGTTTTCCTGCCCACTGTGAAGCAGGCAGAAAAACAGGTGAAAGCATTTTTGGCTGCTCCCTATGTGCAGGAGCAAGGCCTGCTCCCACTGGAGGTGGTAAGCCGGCAGGGATGCAGAGGCATTGAGGCTCCCCCTGCAGCCTCCAACATAGCACGCTGGGTGACCTGGGTGGGCACCAGGGCACCCAGCCTTAGTTTGTCGGTACCCATGGGATGGGGTCCTTGGGGCCACGCAGCCCCCCTCCCCTTCTAATAGTTATCCAGGCCCTGGGGGATGGGGTCCCCAGGGTCAAAATAGGCTTGGAGAGGGGGGCCACATGGCCCCACTCTCCCCTTTAAATTACTAGGAATAGGCAAATGTGAAAAATCACCTGGAAGCTCCACCCTTTTGGCCCCGTCCAAACTAGAAGTATGCAAAAGTCTTACCACCCTTTGCAAGGATCATGGACAGCTTACCAAAAGGCTACTCAGCATGTTTCCAGCTGATTTTAGTGAAGTGGTCTTGATACCGAGGAATATGAGAACAACTCCACAAAACAAAGAAGCACTTGCTTTATATAGTTAAGAAGAAGTACCCTTGTTTGTTGGAGATTCACCTCTTTATAGTCTTGTTGTCTTCTTCATAGGAACATTCATGTTATCACAGATTTCTGGATGAAGATGCACAAGGAATAATCACATTGAAGAAATGCACACAAGGTCGCTGTAGACATTTCCTCGTTGTCCATTACGCAGTGTAGTGTAGAATACGCACTAGACATTCCATCCATACCTCTCCGTTTGGCAGCAGGTCACAACCTCATAGTTCCCAGATTTAAAAAGTCCAACTGGGGAGGAAGAAGCTTTGTGGTGGGCGCCACTAGACTCTGGAACTCGCTCCCTCTGGAACTAAAAAGAAAAACAGATCTTTTGGTTTGCAGAAAAGCTTTAAAATCTGGCTTTTCAACCAGTAACTTATCTTCCTTCCCTGTGTCAGCAGTTCCTCTACCCTTCGAGGTTAACGCCTTGACACCTCCAGGTAAATGTGCACTCTACAAATTTTATTTTCATTTCATTTCACAAATTAACCAACAGAAACTACTCCAGTTGGTAAGACATTTTGTGAAAAACTGGGAACTCTTGTTGGATAAACGGGCATATGAGGTTCCGTTCTGGCCCTGATGCTCATTTCACAGAAAATAAACCTCAACGGGAAGCACTTACAAATATAAACATAGCAGGTGTCCCAGTTAAAGCTCCAGTTCTGTAAGGGACAAATGATCCTAACTTCCTAAACTTGGCGAAGGCAAATCAAGTGTGTTTTCTCAGCTATTCCACACTGAAAAACGATCTGAAATTGTTGGTGAAGGTGAATGCATCGTTGATCTGTCGGAACGCAATCTGTAGCGCCTGTGAGGAGTGCGTTCTTTCTTGGCCTCTCCTGGTGAAAACAGAGTACACTGAGTTCCCTTTAAATGACTATGGGTATGCAAAACCACCTGGAAGCATTGCCCATTTTGCCCTGCCTCATCCACCTTAGTAGTAAGCAACTCACAGACCCATACAGTCATTCACACACCCACAAAACTACTCACATGCCCACTCACACACCCAGTCTCTGACCCATACAGCCACTCACACACCCACTCATAGACCCATACTGCTACTCACATACCCACTCACAAAACCATTCACACACCCTCAAAACAACTCACACACCCACTCATACACCCATACAGCAACTCACACACACACTCACAGACCCATACAGCTACTCACACATCCAGTCACAGACACATACATCCACTCATAAAGCCACTTACACACCCACACAGCTACTCGTGCACCCACTTGTAGACCCATACATTCACTCACAAATGTATTCACACACCCTCAAAACTACTCACACACCCATGCTGACACTCACATACCCACTCACAGACCCATACAGTCACTCACATATCCACTCACTGACCTATACAGCCACTCACATGCCCACTCTCAAAGGTTGCAATTAGGAAAAAAATGTTTTTTAAATCTTCAAAATTCACCAAAAAAAAAAAAGGTTACAGGGACGTTAGAATTAGGAAATAACATTAAAAAACCTTAGAAATCCACTGAAAAAAACCAAAGGTTACAGGATTGTCATAGTTAGACTTAGATTTCAGTCAGTCATACAAATCCATTGGAATTCAGCAGTTATAGTTACCTGACCTGACTATAACTTACGCCCCCGCAATGCACTGCTTATGACCGCACATAAAACATCGCTCATGACATGGTCGGTGATATCAAAGATGAAAACTCTGATGACAGGGGAGGATTCTGGAAGTGCCTTAAGTGCAAAGCTTGCACATATGGATACAATTCAACTGAATTTGGACTATGCAGGGGAAGAGCATCAAGATAAGTGAAAGGATAATATATGAAACTCCATTTGTGGTTTATGTTCTTGAGTGCACATGCAGAAAGAAGTACGACGGGAGCACTGTGAATAAGCTTAAGCTCCGTATCCTGCAACATTTTTGTGCAAATGCCGGGCTTTCCGACAGGGAAAGCCTGTCGAACAGCGAGTATGGGGGCCCCTAGCAGGGCCCCCTTCCCTTTGTGGCCTCCGGTAGGGGGCCGAGGAGGCACCTATGGTGCCCCCCTGTTCATCCCTGCACCGTGTGGCTGGCACCCTGAGGTGGCTGCCACACGGTGCAGGGATGAACACAGACTCCCATTCTTCTATGGGAGCTGTGTTATGACTGGTTTACGGCAGTAACACAAGCTCCCATAGATGAATGGGAGTATCGTGATAAGGAAGTCGGGACCGCAGATCGGTTGGTCCCGTTTCCGCATCGGTGACGGGCGGACACCCCCTTCTGCATGTAGCTAGTTAGTGTTATTGATTGCACTTTGCACTTTGTAAATTTAGGGACACTATTTATTGCATTTGCACTTCATGAAGTAGGTGCTTGAATTGAGTCATATAGAACTAGACAATGTTATCGTTCCTTGCAACTGCACTTTATCATTGAGAATATAGTTGGGTAATTTGCACATAACTCTGAGAGAAGTTAGAATACTAACACCATATATTTGATGAAGAGAGTGATTTGCAGCTGTATTATATCCAGAAAGGAGAGCTGTAATGTCATTAATGGAACTTAGGGTACTCTACCGGACTAAACAAGTATAAATAATAGCATACAAGGTGCAGATGATGTAAACTGTGGAGTTTTAAATGTGCGATCTCATGTCTGCTCGCGCCCATATAGATGAAACCAGGAGTATAATAACAAATGAGAAGATTGGGTGTTGGTTGAAATGGAAAAACTGAATGGGAGGTGAATGGTGATTGCTAAATGCCATAATGTTAGATATAAGTTATGGCAGCAGTCTTGTTGTTCTGTCAAATGAATTGGTGGTGGGAGACGGGGTTTCCCTGTTAAATGTACACTCTGCACTAAAGAACTCTATGACCCTGTTGAAGGCTATGGCCGAAACGCGTAGGTCCACACTCTTGCACCTCATGTGATTGAAATAAAGAATTTTTTTGGGAACCGGAGCCGTGCCGCTTACTTTCTGTGCAGATTGATAGCTAGATAGATAGATAGATAGATAGATAGATAGATCTATATATGGCCAGCCAAGGAGAGACTGACCGCTTTTTTTTTGGAGCTTGTCAACCACAGTTTGGCTAGGCTGTTAGCAATGGCTATTGGCTCGGAGCCTAGCCTGCACTCAATCCTCCACAAAACCTAGCCCACTGCGGGCAGCAAAACCTCGCTGTGCACCATGTTTTTCATTGTAGAGGAGGTTGGTGGCGGGGTCTGGCCATAGACCAGGCCCTGCTTCCAACCCTCCACTTGGGGTTACACTTTGCATGACATTTGGCCATGTGTAACAGAAGTTTTCTCTTTTGGGGTTTTCTCTGGCCCCTGTTTGTGAATCCACTCAAACATATGGGCCCTCAATGGACCACCTGCAGGGTCCGCAGACCCAGTACTGGGCCTGCAAATCCTTCTCGAGGGCTAAAAAGAATCCACAAGACTGTGTGAGTTCACAGACCCTGGGCTATCATTTGCAGACCCAAGAGGGGCTCCAGCAGGTGTCCATGATCCATCGCTGGGGTTTGGAACCTTGGAGCTGCACTAGAGTCTGTGAACCCTGTCTCTGGGATTACAAACCCTGCGACAAAATTTACACTGTTATATTTTAACTTAAGTTGGCATCCCTTTGGGTCCCCTACTTGAGCCAAAAGTTAAGAGATGCTACCCCTGAACCCCTAGGCTCCTTTCAATATGGTTTTCAGAACACATGTACAGAGCCCTGCATCCAGTAATGGCAGCTGCAACAGATTTTGCCCATGTCAGAGGCATTTGGTCATAGTCCAGATTTGGGTCCATGACCCAAAATGAATGACGGGGGAAGAAAAGCTTCCTCATCTAGTCATCATATAATATCACAAATCAAATGACCTTTTGTTGGCCAGATTCGTCTAGCGCCACCAATGGTATTCTGAAACAAAAAATGCCTTTAAATACAACCTGTTCCCTAACCATAACTACAGAGTCGCTTTTTCTGGCTCAGTAATAGATAGATAGATAGATAGATAGATAGATAGATAGATAGATAGATAGATAGATAGATAGATAAGTCAGTCATTCTGAAAAGAGAAAATAAAGAGTGGATATGCATTCAGCATAGCTCTGCTTTTATTCTCCACCACTGTTACATGTCAGCCATGGCACCCATGTCAATGTGTTTTAGCATGACAGTCTTGCTTATGATTCTATTTGTGTATTTCATTTGCAACAAATGATACAGTCACAATGGAAGTATTAACACAATAGTTGATACACATCTCAAGGGTGAATATGAGTGTTCAATATTGACGTCAAACATAGGTCATAGAGTTCAATAGTCAACCTGGACAATCCTTGACAAATTCTTCCCTGTCGTCAACTAGTGTCATCCACACTGGAAGAACAAAACTTAAAGCTTCAGAGTACAATAGTATAGCTTACCCAAGACATGTATAACATTATACATGACTGAATGGATCATTCGATAGTAGTCATGTCAGCAAAATTTAGTGTAATATGAATATTTATATGTATGATGTACCTATGATCACATCAACATGATATGATATTCATGGCATAGCATGACATCACAATGCATGACATGTACACAGTTCTGCTTGGCTATAAAAGAACATGTGCTCACCGCCAGACTGATGTTTACGGACAGCCTCTAACCATGGAGATTTATCAATGCTTCCTGCAGGATCTAATTTTGCGGTGGGGAGAGCTGAAGATGGTGCTTTTTGTGTAGCGTCCGATGGGCCATTCCAAAATGTTCATGGCCTTGATCCTGGACACCTGGTGATGATCGCCTACCATTTCTTTACTTCCCTGGATTTCCTGATGGTAATCCCCATTGCCGTGAAATGACAACCAATTTCTTGCCAGATCCCTAGGTGTGCATTTCAGCCAGTTAGTTATTAGGGTCTAGATGTACGATCATTAAGTTTAGCGAGTCGCAAATTGCGCAAAATTGCGACTCGCAATTTGCGACTCGCTGAACTTAATGTACAACAGTGTCTCAGACACTGTTTGCTATTCCCAATGGGGTCGCAAATTGCATGCCTCATGAATATTAATGAGGCTGTCGCAATTTGCGCCCCCATTGGGAATGGCTAGCAGCAGACCACCATGTCTGTGACTGCTTGTTTAAATCAGCTTTTGTTTTTAAACGCAGCCCGTTTTCCTTAAAGGAAAACGGGATGCATTTAAAAAATAAAAATGAAACTTTCAGTTTCATTTTTTAAGAGCAGGCAGTGGTCCTTGGGACCACTGCCTGCTCTTAAAAATATTTGCAAACCCATTCACAAACGGGGAGGAGTCCCCTGGGGACCCCTTCCCGTTTGTGAGTGGCTTACCACCCTTTTGAAAAGGGTGGTAAACTGTGAGTGTTTTGTGACCGCAAATGCGGTCGCAAAACAATCATACATAGGTTTGAGACTCGCTATTAGGAAGGGACGCCCTTGGCACGCCCCTTCCTAATAGCGAGTCGCAAACCATATTTTGCGAGTCGCTAATAGGTTAGCGACTCGCAAAATATGGTTTGTACATTGGGCAGACCTATTTTGGGGTCGCAAACGGGCAGAATGCCCATTTGCGACCTCAAAAAACTGTTGTACATCTGGCCCTAGGTCTCCTGTATTGCTGAGGGCACCTAATGGGGCCCACATGCTCAATGGCGTTTACTTCTTTCTGGAAAAACCTGGGGGGAATTCTCAGTCCTCCTCTTAACTACTTTGGGTTTTTTTTTAGTCAAGCTGGAGGTGGATTATGTCATGTCCTATGAATAGCTCAGGAATGGCTGTTTTTCTACTTCCGCATTGTTTGCTTCCAGGGACGTGCAGATAGTATATTAATTTGTCCACACTCCGTGTATATGTGCAGTGCATGTTCCTAGAAGGATAGAAATATGTAACAGACAGGACGGATTTGTGGTTTGCAGAACTTAATGCACAAAACTTCCCACAAGCATCGCATTCTGTCAAATTTGCACATCAACAAATGAATTTCACATATATTTAGAGGTGTACTTTTAAGGCTTGTGGATGAATGAATGCACACAGTACCTATATTCATCCAAACACATAAGATAGAATTCAGACTGGTTCACAAATGTTCCAGTCCCATCTTTGGATGCAAAAGACATAACTGTGTTAGTGGGTGTGCACCTACTTGCTCAAATGTATTGCTATTTGTGGTGCCCTTTGTGTGATTGGCTGGTACCGTGATCCTTTGCAGTTGGAAAGGATTGTAGTGCAGTTAATGGCATGGTCCCCCACTCCCTTGTATTGGCAAACATAACTATCTTGACATGTACTAAGTGTGATGATTTACAGTTTTGTGTCATCAAATTTTGGTAATATTTTTGTCTGTCCACATTTGCATTTTTTGATTGTTTTGTGAGAAGCGACATGTGTATATCTGTGGGTGTTAGCACATGATTTGCTTCCCATAACATTGTTTTCAGATGTATATTTTCCTTATTATCAGTTGTGTGTGAGGGCGTGGGTATAGTTTTATGGCAAAATCTAGATGCATGGACTATCAGATAATTAACTTATAATACGTTTTTTCCTTTATCCCGATGAAGCAGAGATAAGGGAGGCTTTCATTTGCATTACCAACTGTCCATTTGTGAGTTACATTTAAACATATGATGGTGCAGTGCCACAGTTGCAATATTCCTCATGGACAGAGGAGCTTTGTGAATCTGGCTCACTGCATTTTACCCACAAAAATCTGACATGGTGCACAAGACTTAACAAGACTTAACATGCCTGCTTCTTTAACCCCTTCCTTGGCTGTTGGAAAATGGCCCTCTCTGAAGGGTTACCCCAAACAGTTTGCCCTCCTCCTCCTCATTTTCTGACCTTCTTTTTGTTGGCTTGGGACTCTGGGCACTTTAGCACTGCTGGCCAGCGCTAAAGTGCATGTGCTTTCTCCCCTACACATGATGATATTGGTGTATACCTGATTGGCATATTTGTTGTACTGGTAAGTCCCTTGTAAATTGGTATACATATACCCAGGGACTGTACTTAAAAATGCTACTAGTGGGCTGCGCCATTTCATTCATCCTTAAAACCAAAAAACGCAAACACACATCAATTCTTACCCCATCTAGGGTGGAGTAATGTTTCACGCCGGGCCTCACGGATAAGGGGTAGCCCCGTAGTCGCACACTAGTTGATTGTGGTCAAAGTGAGAACATGAATGGGCGTGCAATACAATCAGGAAAGAAAACAAAAGAGAGACAAGAACCAGGGGGAGTTAGAAACAATAAGCAAACTCCTCCGTTCGTGGAAGTTGATGCCCATACCTTCATCCGTATATAGTGTGCACCGTTACTCACGCCTTCAGAGGTCCTGCCCCGTAGTTCACCTACTCGGTGTGGGTCCCGTCGGCTCTCTGTTGGGTAGGAAGAGACGGCCGAGTTTGCTTATTGTTTATTTATTGAAATGGCGGTTATGTTTTAGGAATGAGTGACGTTTGGATTATCAAGTGAATCACAAGACACCTGCGTGTAGGTAGTGATAGTATGCGGAAAGTTTCCGCCACTAAACACACCACACACAACTATTTCTAGATCACGCATTGAGTGAGTTTAGAAGAAAGACTGATATCACACATGCCAAATGTAGGGCAATGATTTGGTTGCTTCCCTGTCACCCGATGTGGCACGATGGTGAGGAGCACGAATTATTTAATCAAATTTGTACAATATCATAGAAGATTCAAACACTGTTTCTTTTTGTTGTTGTTTTTCTTTTCTTTCCACAGATGGAACAACCAACTTTGTATAATTTACACTGACTCAACGGTAGAAGGAGCAGCTATCTGCCCTTCATAAACAGGGTAGGGAAATTCTCTTACCCTTGTCGTCTCTTTTTATTATTATTTTCCAGGGGTGCTAGATTATCGCCCTGATGAAAGTCCAGCACCCGTAAGGGGCCATATAGGATTGAAACATGTTGGCATTAGGGTCCTAGGACCATAATATCTCGAAGACCCTAATTTTAGCTTTATTTTTAATATTTCAGCGAGATCCAAGAATAAAGGGACACTGGGATCTTTCTGAGATTTTTAAATCTTTATTCCCCCTGGCCAAAAACATATCATTAAGAGCTCCCTGAAAGATTGGTTGAGCCCACCCTGACTTTTAGGCGTCAGGGCGACCCGATGATGAAGCATGACACCACTAGGGTGTGTGAGGGTATATAAAATAAGAAGGACTTGCTTCCTTGCCCACCACCCGGTGGTGTAAACTGTCGTCTTCAGCGAGGGTCTATGGTTATTCGATCAGGTTCCATCTAAGACTGTATGTATAAGGCAATAGGGGAGTACTTTATGTGAATTGAGTGTTCTAACACGGAGGATGTACTCTCTCTAAATTTTCCTCTTGACCCCTTAAAGTAACATCTGTTACTATTGTGTATTAAGTCCATTCATAGACATTGTAAGTGTAAGTGTAAGTGTAGTAAGCTATAAGGAATATATGGTCTGGGAGTTGGTCACTACGAACTCCACAGCTCCAAAATGGCTTTACTAAAGACTGGGAAGTTTGGTAGCAAACTTCTCAGCACATTAAACCCGCAATGATGCTGTGTGGGATTTAATGTCAAATGCACTCAGAGGGCATCTTAGAGATGCCCCCTGAAAAATCGAGTAGCCCTGGTGTGGTTCCTGAATGGCTGACTGCCATTGCCACCACCAGACAGGTTTCTGGACCCCTGGGTAGAGGGCCCCTGCTCTCTGGGTCCAGAAACAAAGCCTATCCTGGGCATAGGGGTCATGCCTCCTTCCCCAGGATGGGCTGCGCCCACGAAAGAGGAAGCTTCTAAGGCCTGCCGCCTTTGGTCGCTGTCCCTGCCTTTTGCTGCCTCCAGAAACTGGCTCCCGCTGGTTCTGACCTTGTGCTGGAGAATCGGCAGGATATCCAAGCTAGGAAGAGAGGTGTACCCACCGTTGCCAACTGGACCCCTCAAGTGAGTGAAGCAAGGTGAAGCCTTCATCTCAGTCCCTCCATCTTGAAGATGAGGGGACTAAGCAATTTAGGAAGAGGCTTTTGCTCCCTCCCACTGGAGGGTGCCATAATAGGGGGTGTACCCACCCCAAGGAAGGGACCCATTGGTCCCAAACTACGCACCCCTTTAACGCCACTAAATTTAGTATTTAGGGGAGACCCTGAACCTTGCCTCCCCTGATTCGAGGAAGAAATAAGAAGGACTGAAGAGCCGTGCTGACCCAGGAAGAAACTGAGGACACCAACTGACTTGGCCCCAGCCCTACTGGCCTGTCCTAACCATGACTTGCCTACAGCTAAGAAACCAGCGTGTCCAGCAACAACAGACCCCCATAGCCTGGAGTACCTGTCCTGACCTCAACTAACATACTCTGTCTCCCGTTAGCACCGGATTTGCTCAACCCAAATACTACCCTTCAGATTCCAGCCTCCGCGATTCTGTACCACTCTGCACCCGGCCGCCGCGGGTCGAGGTCAAGTGGCCCCATACTCCAAAGAGGTCCCCCCCGGTGATCCCAAGTTGGGATTCGGTGACCTTTGACCTCCCACAAGCTTCGAAACTAAACCTGCAGCCTTTACTTGTAGGGTCTCCCCGACCGCGACCGAAGGCAGTGAGACAACAGTTCCCTTGACCGAAGCGGTCCATGAAGTCCGATCTCGTACGTCTGACTGACACCGACCGCGACCAGTCACAACCTAAGAAAACCTATGCCTAAGACACCCCAGCTCTTAAAGCCTTCGCGGCTTTGGGTGGCCCAACCGACAGTGTCCAAGCATCCTCCCAGATCCCCAGTCGCATTGCCAATCATGGGTCACCTCCAAGAAATCCCCCCGACCGAGCCTGCAGCTTTCTGAAACCGATGGTCTCCACTGAGAGGCCCAGGAACCCGACGTCCGCTTTATCTCCTGCACCCGGCTGCCTCGGGGTCGCTGGTGGTGCAGTTCTTGTGTTGGTCGTTGGCCCCTGCAGTGCCGACTGCAACCTAAGAAGCTCTGCTCCCACACCCAAGTGGCCTGCTTGCCAGAAGACCCCAACCAAAGGTCCCCTTAGCCCATTGGCTAATGTTGTGCCCCTGCACTCTGCACCCAGCCGCCCCAGTGCCACTGGTGGTGCAACTAGAGTGTCCACCTGGACCTTAGGGATCCTTGGACCTAACCCCGAAACCTCAACCTCGTAAGTCAAATACTTACCTCCGAGTCTGTAACCATTTATCCTCCCACAGGGACTCATAGTATGAGATTTTGGGTCTAGAAAGTGTTCTATGTGGAACTGCTAATGTATGGGGAAAAGTGAGCACTATTGTAAAGTAATCCGAAAGTAATCAAAGAGTATTTACTGTGTATTTCCATGTATTCTGAAAAGCGATATCAACCTGTAACAATTGTAATTACAAGAACAACTGCATTTTCGTGAATGATCGTGCATTTGCAAGTATTTATTACCTACCTGTACCAAGTCCTGCTTGGTTCTATTAATAAAACCTAAGTATACCTTTTTTATACTTACCTAATTGGTCTGGATTCTGTCTCTGAGTGTGTGACATCAGCCTTGATTGAGTGAATACAATAAATGCTTAATACACCCTCCTGATATGCCTAACTGCTTGACCACACTACCACAAATAGAGCTGTCAGTGATTATCTAATTTAGCCTCAGCTATACCTCTGGGGACCCAATGGACTCTGTGCACACTATACCTTACTTTGGTATAGTATATGTAGAGCCAGCTTCCTACCTTGGTGGATCAGCGGTAGGATGTAAAGCCTTGCATTTATTGGACTAACTTAGTCAACCTCTGATCACATGACAAGAATCCAAAAATTGTTTTTAGTACAAATCAATTTTTGAATTGACTAATATTTTCCCAAAAACTCTAAAAGTCTTGTTAGGGCCTTGTGTCAAGTCGCTGTAGCCTTTGAAAGGGCTTGTGAAGCCAAATAATTGAGGAAATCTCACTGGGAAGGGCAAGCCTGTGGGAACTGTTCTCTGGTAAGTGCATAGACAGACTTCTGACCCTTACTGGTACAGAAGCAGAGTCCTATGAACTTAGGAAGGGCACCCTGATTGAGGGATTTGGACTCATTACTGAGGAGTACAGAATTTAGTTCAGGGGGGCTCAGAAATCCCAGAGTCAGTCCTGGGTGAAATTTGTAGACCACTCAGTAAAAGCACTAGGTGGCTGGTTGACTGGTAGTAAAGTGCAAGATTATGATGGTCTTTATAATTTGTTTAGGAAGAACACATTTTAAATAACTGCATCAATGAAAAGTTGCAGCAGCATCTGGTAGACCTAAGTCCAATTCCTCCCCAAGAATTGGGAAAGAAGACGGACAAGTGGGTCAAGGGTGACCAAGACAACCACTGGGGGTGACCAAAAGAAAGGGGTCACAAAGCCACAGCAGGGGAAAGGGGGTGAGAAACCCAAAGATAAAATACAAGAGTCTTCTAAAGACCCCCAAAATCCTGGTCAGGGGGGTGGGCCCAAGAACTCTTCCCAGCCCATCAGTGGGTACAAGAGGAAAAATGTTGCTCATGCAAAGGCCTGGTGTTCCCCCTGTAACAATAAGGGACACCAAACTAGAGATGCTGCCTGTCCCAACAAACCAGCTCCTAGTCCCCTACCAGTTCCTACTGGTATGGCAAATCTCCAGATGGGATTAATAGTGAGCCCAGAGCAAATCCGGGTTCACACTGAGGCTGTTTCTATCTCTGAAGGGGAGGGGAGGATTAGCCATTTTTGCTGTCTGGCCCCTAATCTAAAGAAATGCCTGCAGTACCCCTTAGTGAATGGGACTAAGATTGATGCCCCGAGGGATACAGATGCCAGTGTCACTATTGTGAGAGATACACTGGTTTCCCCAGAGCAATACCTAACTGGAAAAACCTATCCAGTTACCAACACTAACAGTGTTACCACTAACCATGCCATGGCTATGGTGACATTAGACTGGGGGGAGGGGATGCACTGGCCTCAAACAGGTACTGGTCTCTCCAAAACTTCCAGCCGCCTGTCTGCTTGGAAATGATCTGGAAATCACAGCATGGGCTGAGGTAGAACAAAGACACATGCAGTCATGCTGCACATCCCTGAATTAGTGTGCATGAAAACCCAAGCACAGTGCCTAGCACAGGGTGAACAAAGAGGATTGGAGCCTGAAAGGTTGGCCCAACCTCTCAAGAAAAAAGGTAGGAAGACTGGTGAAACAGTTTACCCACAGCAAAAAGATCAGGACCATTCTCCAAAGGGAGAGGACTTGTCAGCCCAAGAGGGAACTGAGCCCATGGAGCTTGAACCTTATGAGGTAGAGCTCTTGGGACCAGGCGGACTGTCTAGGGAACAGCTGTGCCTTGGGCAGCAGGTCTGCCCCACTCTTGAAGGCCTGAGGCAGCAGGCTGCTGCACAGGAGCAGGGAGATGTCAACGGTGTCCACAACGTCTATTGGGAGGAAGGGCTCCTGTACACTGAGGCCAGAGTCCCCAAACTGGAGTCACTAGAAGAGTGGTTGTGCCTCAACTGTATAGGGAGTTCCTACTCACTTTAGCACATGACATCCCCCTAGCTGGGCATCTGGGCCAAACCAAGACTTGGGAAAGATTGGTCACCCACTTTTGTTGGCCCCAGATGTCCCAAAAGGAGTTTGTAAGCTCCTGTGTCACCTGCCAAGCCAGTGGCAAGACAGGAAGGCCCCCAAAGGCTCCCTTAATCCCGCTACAAGTGGTTGGGGTTCCCTTTGAGAGGGTAAGAGTTGATCTAGTGGGTCCACTTGAACCTCCCACAGCCTCAGGAAACACATTTATACTAGTAGTAGTGGACCATGCTACTATGTATCCTGAAGCCATTCCTCTTAGGATTACCACAGCCCCTGTGGTAGCCAAGGCCCTCATTGCTGTCTTCACCAGGGTAGGGTTCCCTATGGAGGTAGCATCAGACTGAAGTACCAACTTCATGTCTGCAGACCTGAAGCACATGTGGGATGAGTGTGGGGTGACCTACCAGTTCACTACACCTTATCATCCACAAACCAATGACCTTGTTGAACGTTTCAACAAGACATTGAAAGGCATGATAGTGGGACTCCCTGAAAAACCCAAAAGGAAATGGGATGTCCTGTTGCCCTGCCTGTTTTTTGCCTACAAAGAGGTGCCTCAGAAGGGAGTAGGGTTCTCACCCTTTGACCGTCTGTTTGGTCACCCTGTAAGGGGCCACTCTCACTTGTGAGGGAAGGATGGAAGGGACCCCATCATGTACCAAAGCAAGATGTGGTGGACTATGTACTAGGCCTTCATTCCAGGATGGCAGAGTACATGCAGAAAGCAACCAAACAACTTGAGGCCAGCCAGGAGCTCCAGAAGCTCTGGTATGACCAAAAAGCTGCACTGGTAGAATTCCAGCCAAGGCAACAGGTGTGGGTTTTAAAGCCAGTGGCCCCAAGGGTTCTCCACGACAGATGGAGTGGCCCTTACTCTATCCTATAAAGAAAGAGTGAGGTCACCTATTTGGTAGACCTGGGCACTAGAAGGTCCCCCAAGAGGGTGTTACATGTGAACCACCTTAAGTTCTATTGAGACAGGGCTGATATAACCATGCTGATGGTTACTGATGAGGATAAGGAGACAGAGAGTGAACCCCTCCCTGACCTTCTCTCTTACAGCCCCCAAGATGGGTCAGTGGATGGAGCTGTCTACTCAGACACCCTCTCTGCCCAACAGCAGGCTGATTGCAGACAAGTTCTGCAACAGTATGCAAAGCTTTTCTCCTTGACCCCTGGTCAGACCCCTGGTGTACCCATGATGTGGACCCTGGAGACAGCTTGCCTGTCAAAACAAAAATCTATCGGGAGTCTGAACAAGTCAAGGAAAGCATCAAGGCTGAAGTCAGCAAGATGCTGGAGTTGGCGGCCATTGAGCCTTCTGAGAGTCTCTGGGCCAGCCAAGTGGACTAGTCCCCAAACCTCATCCACAGGTTGGAAAGAAAGAAATGAGGTTCTGTGTGGACTACCGAGGTCTCAATACTGTCACTCAAGACAGATGCTCACCCCATCCCCTGGGCTGATGAATTGATAGATAAGTTGAGGGCTGCCAAATTCCTAAGTAACGGGCAAACCTTGCTCTCAGCCCTCCCTCCGACCCATCCAACACCGACGACGCTGCCTGCAACCTCAGACGATGGATGGACGACTGTGCCAACACCTCGCCCGCTGAAAAACTCACCTACAGTGACACCACCAAAAGAGCCAGCTGGTTCACCTCGGAACTCCTAGCTTCCAAGCGTACCTGCCGGAAACTAGAGAAGAAATGGCACAGTGATAAGACACCGGACAGCCACGCAGCCCACAAAGACGCCATCCGTAACCACCACCACCTCATCAAGTCCGCCAAGAGAATCTCCTTCAAAGACCGCCTCGACAACAACGCACACAACAGCAAGGGAGCTCTTCAACATCGTGAAGGAACTCTCCAACCCCAGCTCCAACACCAACGACATCCCGCCGTCGCAAGCCCTGTGCGATTCCTCGCCACCTTCTTCCACCGCAAGATCGCCGACATCCACGACAGCTTCAAGACCCAGACAGCCCCAACTAAGATCGATGCACCAGACCCGCCGCACACCATCGACCCACGACCCCCTGCCAGCCTGGGCCAGCGTGAACATCGATGACACCATCAAGACCATGAGCACAATACACTCCGGCTCCCCGTCAGACCCTTTCCCGCACCACATCTTCAACAAAGCCAGCAGCTCCATCGCACCCCACCTGTGCAACGTCATCAATCTCTCCTTCGAGACCGCGACCTTCCCAGAGAGCTGGAAACACGCAGAGATCAACGCCATACTCAAAAAACCCAAGGCGGACCCGAGAGACCTCCAGAACTTCCGGCCCATCTCCCTGCTTCCGTTCCCAGCCAAGGTCATCTACACAGCATGGTAATATGCATAATTGCCAACCTAGATTACTAGAGGCACCAATTTGTAAAGCCACAAACACACACACACACATACAGGTATGCTGGCTTTAGCAATACAGGCGTGCTAATGAGATGCGACTCACTCACCATGGCCACATAAGCATCCAACATTTTTCCTCCCACAGGGACTCATAGTATGAGATTTTGGGTCCAGAAAGTGTTTTATGTAGAACTGCTAATGTATGGGGAAAAGTGAGTACTATTGTAAAGTAATCCGAAAGTAATCAAAGAGCATTTACTGTGTAATTCCAAGTATTCTGAAAATCGATATCAACCTGTAACTGTTATAATTACAAGAACAACTGCATTTCCTTCAACAGTCGTGCATTTGCAAGTATTTATTACCTACTTGTACCAAGTCCTGCTTGGTTCTATAAATAAACCATAAGTATGCCTTTTTTATACTTACCTAATTGGTCTCTATTCTGTCTCTGAGTGTGTGACATCAGCCTTGATTGAGTGAATACAATAAATGCTTAACACACCCTCTTGATAAGCCTAACGGCTCGACCACACTCCCACAAATAGAGCTGTTAGTGATTATATAATTTAGCCTCTGCTATACCTCTGGGGACCCAATGGACTCTATGTACACTATACCTTACTTTGGTACAGTATATGCAGAGCCAGCTTCCTACAAGTGCCTTTTTCATGTCTGATATTGTCGGAATGGCAATGATAAATCCTTCTTATTAGTGAAGTTGGATTTAACATTACTGTTTTAGAAATGCAACTTTTAGATAGTGCGATACAAAAGGGGATGATGGACGGAACGTTTGAGACAATCAAACACTCACCCCCAGTCAACTGATCTGGGTTTAATCCATCATCATTCTTTAGCTCACTCCACCACCCCAGTTCAGACATGGCCATATGCAAATCAGTCTGACCCTGTGCCTCATGGGAACAGTCCAGCCCGAACTGCCAAGCCATGTCTTCCCTGGACCGGAAACAAGCATCCTAGGACCGGTTTCTGGCATTCCAGCCGTCATCAGCCAGGCTTGCTTGAATCCAGTGGCAAAGTGAGCAAGGGACCCACGTCTGGGCATACCCCCGCCAACTTAGGGCGAACAAAGCGATACAAAAGGGGATGATGGACGGAACGCTTGAGCCAATCAAACACTCACCCCCAGTCAACTGATCTGGGTTTAATCCATCATCATTCTTTAGCTCACTCCACCACCCCAGTTCAGACATGGCCATATGCAAATCAGTCTGACCCTGTGCCTCATGGGAACAGTCCAGCCCGAACTGCCAAGCCATGTCTTCCCTGGACCGGAAACAAGCATCCTAGGACCGGTTTCTGGCATTCCAGCCGTCATCAGCCAGGCTTGCTTGAATCCAGTGGCAAAGTGAGCAAGGGACCCACGTCTGGGCATACCCCGCCAACTTAGGGCGAACAAAGCGATACAAAAGGGGATGATGGACGGAACGTTTGAGCCAATCAAACACTCACCCCCAGTCAACTGATCTGGGTTTAATCCATCATCATTCTTTAGCTCACTCCACCACCCCAGTTCAGACATGGCCATATGCAAATCAGTCTGACCTTGTGCCTCATGGGAACAGTCCAGCCCGAACTGCCAAGCCATGTCTTCCCTGGACCGGAAACAAGCATCCTAGGACCGGTTTCTGGCATTCCAGCCGTCATCAGCCAGGCTTGCTTGAATCCAGTGGCAAAGTGAGCAAGGGACCCACGTCTGGGCATACCCCCGCCAACTTACTAGAGGCACCAATTTGTAAAGCCACAAACACACACACACATACAGGCATGCTGGCTTTAGCAATACAGGCGTGCTAATGAGATGCGACTCACTCACCATGGCCACATAAGCATCCAACATGCAACAAACACTATTTATGTGCTGTCAATGAGCAGAGCTATCTCCGTTTCCACAAAGGGTAGAGGCTCCATGCAAAGAAAAGAATAGTATATCCCCCAAATCAGCTTGGATAGCATTGATGCTATATTGTTCTTCTGCACAGACCACTTGCGGAATCTTGTAAAGCATTTGTATTCGAAATGCTGCATGTTGTTATTATTTACACTAGATGAGACAGCAGACATGAGTGTGACACAGGCAAGATATAACAAGACTGTAGATGTTGCTGTGCATTCATCCTTGCTCTGGGTCACAAAACACAGATTCCAACCTTGTTCTTTGAAACAAAACACAGCATCAAACAAAACTTTGACCAAGCACTCAGCACACTTCAGATAGTCCATATATTTGGGTATTGCTGAGCTCACAGAAGTACTATGATGAACACCCCTCACAAGCTCCAACAGGATGCATGAGGCAAAACAGTGCACACACATGCAGCACAATTCAGAGGAACCACGCTCTTCACAAACGATATACCACATGTAACATTACATGAAGAACCATTGCGTCCCCAAACAAGAAACCATCCTCCCAAACACTTCAGGCACATACTAAAAGAGAGGCAATGTACATATCAAGTTTCAAAGACAACATGTACCCGAATCAGTAATATTCAGCCAATATTTTGACGTGTGGCCACAATCCAATGTAACAAAGCATTTACTGCATGTTTGAGTGGAGTAGATGCACAGCTCTCAGCTAGGTGTGTGGAATTCCTCAGTGAAGTGCTTACGTTATTGAACTGGAGGCCCATGGGCAACTAAAATGGTAGCCTGTCTGTCGCTACTCATCCCTAGCCTAAGAACAGCAGCCACTGTGCCCTTTGTTGCCAACTGCTACTGCACTGTGGACTTTACCATTGGACTCTACAAGCTCGATGGGATTGCACTGTACACTTGACCCTTCAGCCTATAGCTTTGTTGCTACATCCTGGCTAGGGCTAGTAGAGATTCGGTATGGTAGGGCCCCTGCCACCACAAAAGCACCTTATGAACGGGAATTCTCCTGGCCCTCGTAACCTAATGAAACTGTCTCGTGCACATTACCAATCGGTTTATGAATCTGTCTTTTTAGGCTAGCCTGGACAAGTGAGAGTCTGGCTAGATAGACTCTTTGATAGTGTAAAGCGCACTTTATGATTCTGGTTTGCTTTGCAAGTCCAATACAATTGACCCGTGCATATCAATCATCTGGCCCTCATCATTGGACTCTTCAAGCTCGAGGTGATTGTAATTGTAAATGTAATTGCATTTATACAGCTCTTACTACCCCTGATGAGGCTTCGAATCGCTTTTCAGCGAGTAGCACGCTACTCCGGAACCCAAAAAGGATTAGTGGTGGGTTAGTATAGGGAAATATGACATTTATTTGAGCAGTGGACATGTGAGTCTATTATTTGGGTTGAAAAGGATAGTGGAGAGATAGAAGAGGGAGGGGTTTGCATTTATATAGCTCTTGGTACCCCTGATGAGGCATCAAAGTGCTTTTCGAGGAGTAGCACTCTGCACTTTATGGTCAGGCCTTTAGCCCTGCTGTTACATCTTGGCTAGGTAAAGCGGGGCTTTCTCCCTTAGGCTGCCCAGGATTAGTGTGAATGAGACTAGATAGGCTTTTCGAAACCACAATATGCACTTTTAGAGACCGGTCTGCTTTCTAAGTTCAATTCAGTCGCACAGTGCACTTAATTTACCCAGACGTCATCATCGGACTCCTTTAGCCTGATGTGATCACACCCTGCACATTATTCCCCCGCCTGTAGCCATGCTTCCACATCTTCTCTAGGACTAGTGGGGACTAGGTGTGGTGGGCCTTTTGTTACTGGGAATTCCCCTGGTTTCTGAAGTCCAATGAGATTCTTAGTGCAAGTCACCAATTGGTTTATGAATTGGTTCGTCTAAGCCTGCCAGGTCAGGGCAAGTCAAACCTGTTAGGACCTATGATACTGTAAAATTCATTTTTGAACTAGGTTTGCTTTCCAAGCCCAATAAAACTGCGCAGTGTCCTTTATTTACCAGCCTATAGCCTTGTTGTGCCATCCAAGGGCAGCATTAAACATGCGGCGCATTTTCCTTCATTGCACCGGGCACACCTTTAAATAGGTGCACCCGGTGCAGTGAAGGAAAATGCGCCGTATTACGGGGAATGCACTGCCCCCAGGGCAGCCGGGAACTCGTGCTGCCCTGGGGGCAGCCACTCACGTGAAATAGGGAGCGGCTGCTTTGAAGCCACTCAGTGTTTTACTGTGCAGGCTGCACCCCCCCTGACCATGCACAGAAAAGCATAATTTGATTAATATCTACACAACTGATTATCCAACTGAAAGAACCAGAAATCTGACTCCATCCTGTGCTGGAGTCCTTAAAACTATGGTGTAAAGTTATCTGAATCTGGCAGGCTGCAAGGACTTATGAACTCCAGTACAAGCACTATTGAGAAATCAATATTACATGACAGTAAGGTTCAGGTTTAATAATGGAGAGGGGAGACTAGGTATGAAATCCCACAAAGTTCGTAAATCAATGCCCTTTTAATTTAAAATACAATTTCAATGAGCAGGTACCCACGGTAACAATGGTGCAAAGGAACAGGCTTTTCTCCATAAAAATAAGTACCACGGGGCAGATTTACAAGCCCCATGCGACACTTTTACGCCGCTGTTGCATCACTTTTGTGACGCAACGGCGTCGTAAACAATGCGCCACATTGTGACACATTTACAGTGTGACGCATCTAGGGAGATGCGTCACGTTGTAAAGCCCTGCGTCACATTATACCTGCGTCAGGTATAATGTATGCAGGGTGGGGGTTCCTACGCAAGAAAGCCTCATAAAAGTGACGCAGTGAAATCTACAAGATTTCACTGCGTCACTTCTACGATGCCACTGCATCAAAACCTTACGCCTGCTTGAAGCAGGCGTAAGGAGTGACGCAGCATAATAGGAATAGGCATTCCTGAGCATTGTTGGAGTTGCGTCGTGATTGCAACACGACTCCAGCAATGTGTTGCCTTTATGCCAACAGATGCGTCACACATCTGTCAATCCTTGCGCCACGGCGCGCCGCATTGTAAATGCGACGCATCCATGGTGGCGCAAGGGTTTTTTTGCGTGACGCAAATGATCTGACGCATATCTGCTAATATGCAGAGATGCGTCAGTTCTTGTAAATCTGCCCCCACGTATTTAAGCAGCATGTTAAAGTCATAAAATAAACAGAAAAATAGCGCAAGTCAATTTAGTGAAAACGAGAAAATATAATCATTAAAACAAGGGTGAAACGACGACGATTGGGTAAGGGAATCAGGGGACATCATTTTTTGAAGACAATGTGAAAAAATGCTCAAAGGAACAAAGGGGTTTTAAAAGTCAATGCAAATAGATTTGCATTACCACACGCAGCCTACAGAAGTCACAATTCCAACAGAAATAAATAGAAGAAAGTGTGAGCAGCAAACTGTTCTGCCTAAAATCGACTGGTGGATAGGGGCCTACTCACTTACCTTTTGGACTGGTACATTCAAATACTTTCAATATTCCTGGTGCTCTTCTGGAGGACTCTAACTTCTCTGCAGTTAAGCCAAACTGCTGATGCCACAGCAATCTTTATGTACAGTGTACCCTGCTTGGAACCGTTACCTGTGCTTTTCCTGGTCTTTATACATGTGGGAAAATTGTATCTGCTGTTGGATGTACTGGACGTGCACTGACTCAGTTGGGCAACTTGCACTGCTCCTCTTATTCTGGATTATTGAAGTTTTGAAGGCAATTTCTCTATGTAAACACCAAAATGATTGGCTTTGTCACTGCTTGTTAATATTAGGCCTTGGCAGAATTTTGATAACGCTGCAGTAATCTGAATTATTTAGGTAATTCCGTAATACTCTTTGATGCGGAATTACCGATAATTGCACTATTACTCCTGCTCGCATAATTAAGAGTAATTGGGGAGGAAAAATCCTACCTTGAGGGCACATTTTAAAGAGCATGAGTGGCTCCTCGTTATTTGTGTTGTGATGTGTTTAGCACTGTTTCTTAGCGCAAAATGCATCCTTTCATCCATATTGGATGCAAGGGTGCATTTTGAGATAAGAAAATAGTGCTAAATGCCAGTAGTAAGATGGGGAAAAATCCTAGCCCAAGAGCCGATTTAGCGACAGTGAGCAGCTGCTCACACTCACTATTCATGTTCTACTGCATTTAATGCTATTTTCTAGCGCAAAACGCATCCTTGCCTCCATCAGGAGCATTTTTGTGTTAAGAAATAGTGCTAAATGCAGAATTAATCTTCTCTCATAAGTCAAGGGTATCCTCATGGATTTCGTAGGCAATTCTGAGTGATTACGCTACACGGAATTAGCGGGTAAAGCCACTTTTAGTTAATATATAGTATATGCATTTAATATACAGTATATACTTCTCAGTTTACAATGGATGTATCTCAGCATAAAGCATATGAGTTTAAGTATACACTCTTGCCCTTAATATTTTATTCAAACTAGGCGGTAAACTCCGCTCCGTTTGTGAAGTTTGCAGAGTTTTCCACACTCCGCGTTCCGCGGAGCACGCAGAGTTGCAAAAAACTACGCTTCACAAAGCGGAGCAGAGTTTTTTCCTTGCTTGTGCATGACAACTCAACATTGACGAGTTTTTTCCTCACTCGCCAATGTTAAGTTGGCACACACAAGCGAGGAAAATCCAACGCTAGACCACTTTCCATCGAAATTTCTGAACGCTGGGCAGTCGTGGATGGCCGCGACCGCTCGTGTTGAGAAACCATCCGTTCACGTTAAGGAAGCTGCCACTAGAGTAGAAAATCTACTTGAGCGGCAGAAAGAAGCAGCGCCCTCTTGCGCTGCGCATGGTGCCGTTCGTGCTGATTTTCCAGTTTGGTACAAACACCAGGCGCTAAAAATCAGCACGAGCGGCATGACCTAATGCACTCCTCCACTTGCGGAACTCCGCACAGCGCGGCAGAGTTTTTTGGTCACTACACGGAGTTCTGGACTCCGCCCAGGCCTAATTCATACCTGCCTATGGAAGTATAAATTTTGCTTTGCTTTATGTAGTATAAACATTTATGAAACTTCTCAGTGGCTACAGGTTTCCCATTTTAACATTCTAATTTTTGATGACGTTTGGAATAATCGGGGAGATGGTGTGGTGTTACAGCCAGAGTTACCAACTTTGGGACTGGGGAACCTGGTTTCAGTCCTCTTATTCTGGGCAAATCACTTAATCTCCGCATGCCTAAAAATATAAATGGGAACTTGCGTAATGTAGCTGGGATCATGTAAAGGGCTCCAATACCTTCACAACAACAAAAAAATTAGAATAAAAATAAGCCACCCTTCCAGATTCAGTTGTGTCAAAATATGTCACCTGCCACTTACTGAGACTCTCAAAGTGGAAATCATCTGGGTTGCCGAACATCTTTTCAAGAGGTGCTGTGCTAGCAGCTGGCAAGGGTCCTTTCAAAGTGAGACTGCCTTTAGATTATGCCACTCTTCTGCGCTGCTGCTTAGAACCTCTGAAGCTAAAAATCCAGGGGGATATTCTCAAGAACGTGTGTTAACTATCGCCAAATTCGCTTAACGCAACTTCTCACATCGCAGTCTATCGCGGGAAAATAACACCGTGTTAACGTCGTATTCCCAACACGGAGGTAACATGCGATAGTTTCGCGATAACGCGGAAAATGACCGCGAGTATCTCACCGGGACGGCGATAAAAATCCAAAGCCGAACGTGAAAAAAGTTGCAATGGGCCCAATCGCGATAAGACAATCAGCGAAAAGCAGCGCCAGGCCTTCAAATCGCACACGTCAGGCGGGGAAAATCACCATAAAAGCAGAAAAAAAAACACAAACAAAAACCGAACCACAGCGAAGCACAATGGAGGCAGCCGGAGCAGGTACAGAGGACAGCCAGAACCCCACAAGCCCCACGGAGGTCCAGCCTGGGACCCCGGGGACAGGGAAGGGCAAGGACAAGAAGAAGAGGAAGACGAAGTTCAGTCCGCAGGAAAACAGGATCCTGATCACGGAGGTGGTAGAACACCATCAACAACTGTTCGTCACCTCCACTGTGTCATGGACAACTAAAAATGCAACATGGCAGTCCATCCTGGACAAGGTGAATGCAGTCGGAGTGCTGAGGAGGACAATGGAAGAGGTCAAGAGGCGCTGGAATGATGTCAAGCGCAAAACCAAGCAGAAACTTGCCAACAACCAGAAGGCAGCAATGCAGACTGGAGGTGGGAGTCCAGCGCCACAGGAGGAGCTGGATGACATGGAGGAAATGGTGTCCACAGTCATCAGTGGGTAGACGGTGGCAGGAGTTGGGGGACCGAACACTGCTTAACATGATCGGACACAACAGGGTGAGTAACCACCAGGGACTGGGGGGACGGGGGGAGATGGGCACAATGGCACACATGCACAATTAAGTATAGCACACTGCACACCCACAATGACTCTGGGTCATGCGCCTGATCTCCTTGGCATACTGCAGCACACATAGAAACAGCAAGTGGGCCCCCATCCACAATGTGCACAGAGGGGCACTCCCCACACATCACTAATCTCACAACAAACCCATGCACATGTGCCGAACCCAGCAAAGCGGCGTGTCAGTGAGCCACACTGACAATGCAAGTGACACTGCATGACGAATAGCATGGCTGCAGTCAATATAACATGACATGTTGCACGCCACGACACTGAGGTGGCTGAGTGTGGACCACATCCGTAAAGGAGCAGGTCACACTCTGACACATCCACCTGCACAAACAACCCCTGACCTCAACAACACACCTGTGGACAAACCATGCCCCACAGTCCCAACTCCCACCAAGAGCCCAATTTACCCAAGTATGCAACATCTCAGCACTGTAGAAGCACAGAAGTCAAGGCACACCGCCTGAAAGGGATAAGGGCCAGCCACATCAGAGCTGCAGGGGCGACTCTCCCAAAATGCAGCACACACACATAATATTCAGGGCACATCAACATTGACAACAATGTGGTATGAACTGCAACACATTCACAACAGAACAGAGGACCCAAGTGGTGCCGCTTGTGTGTAGAAACTGGCCAATCACATTTGGCATAGCAGGGAAACGTGGGATGAAAATGTACAAGTACAAACACACATCCGTGATGTCGTCAAAATGTCCACTGTCCCGCATCAAATAGGCAGCTCCTCCCAAACAGTCACAATGTACATTGTTATGCAGTCTGTATGTAAATTTGTACAATGCGTCAACATACATGTGAACACAATGTTAAACTGCATCTACCCTTCACATTGCAGAGGGAGAACCAACACCTCCTGCAGAGCAGACCCAACCTCTCTTCACTGATGACGAAGAGGAACACACCACCATCGACCCCGACGCCCTCCAACAGCTCATGGACACCCTCAGGACCCCACGCCCAGGAGTAGGGCAGCCCAGCTGCATCGAGGAAACCCTCCCCTGCACAGGCCACACCAGGAAGCACCTACCACCACGGCTGACTCCCAAGACCCCCACGAACAACACATGGCCTTCCAACGCCGTGTGTTGGAGTGCCAGGAGAAGGTGGCTGATCAGGTGCGGGTGGGGTTCGACCGCATGGCAGCCAAACTTGATGCCATACATGGGTGTCTGATTCCCATCAGGGACCACTTTCAGTCCCTAACGGACACCCACAGTCCGCTCCATGCTCTCCAGCGATCCATGGCTGACATCGCTGGAGTCATGATACTGAGACAAGAACAACTATCCAGTCAGAGTGGCTCCAGCGATGTCTGCCGGGAGTTGGGACAGATGCGGGGGCTCATGGAGAACATGGTGCGGATGGCGGCGGACAGGATGGCTGCCATGGCTGCACACCAGCGGGATGTGGCTGGGGCCTTCAATGCCATGCAGCACATCGTCATAGCATTGCTGCCTCAAGGCCTTGCTCAGATGAGTGCTGCTGCAGCTTCTACATCCACATCTTCACCCCCTGATGTCTCAGTGCCACACAGTGCGGCAGGCAATCCACCACCACCCACGTGTGAGGCACATGTGCCAATAGAGGACGAAGATGCGGGTGAACCAACCTTACTGGTAAGGAGGAGGCAGTAGCATTCATCTCCGCAAAATGTCGGGTTTCTGCTTGGTCCTGCCCTTTGCATTATCACCTTCCACTGTCCCCCGATACACTCTACGACACTCACCTTGGACCTCGACATGGACTGCCATCTCCTGTTTGGTTACCAATGACACAGCGATTAGACTGCGGACTGAACTCTTCCCCTTCCGATGTACTTGTCATTCCCTGAAGGACTCTGGCTGGCCCTCCACAGGCCAATAATGTGAAGCGGGGTTTGTATGGCCCTGTACTGCTCCAGCTGCAACACTCCACTGGATGTGAATTAAACATTCAGAATCGCACAGATGTGTCATGCCTTTGATCATTCACGTATGTGAGTATGGTTGAATGTAGGGTGAGAGAATCCCCCTGACGTGCATGTTGCTCATGTCGTGGAACTTGAGTGACAGGGTGCAACAGTGCCGATTGCGGTCCGGGTGGCGTAGTCACTACAACAGGGACACACGCATCAGTTACTTCCATATCCAGCCCAGAACTGGAGCACGCCCAGAGCACCGGGGTTCATTGTTCTCACCCCTACGCTGGCCTGCCATACGCCAGGCCAGTCCACTCCGCTTACGCTTACAGGGGGGGACGACAACGCTAAATGTCACAGGTCGTCCCTGTAGTGATCTGCTGATCACTGGTCTAGTCATCAGCATGCCACGGCCACTCCCTGAGGGCTCGTTCAGACCCACACCACACCCATCCAGCACAGGCGTCACAGGACATGTGACTCTGCCAATCAAAGGGGCCTAGCACGTCACATACCCCACTGCTGATGTGGTAGTCCGGGGGGGGGGGGTCGTGTGGGGGGTGGGGGGCCTGGGGGTGGTGGCGGTGCATGTTGTGGCCCTCTTGGGGCTCTGAGCTGCATGATCAGTAGCTCCATGGCATCTGTTGTTCTTCTGGTGTGGCTGGGCTGCCTTTCATGGTGCAGGTTGTCGTCCGACTTAACACCATGTAAGAGCAGGTGTTAAATCCCTGCTGCTAACGCGCCTTATCGCATGTTTTTGAATCTTATCGCCGATCTGGCTGGTCATTGGGAATGTTGCGAAGTGGTGTTTTTGCGGCTTTTTGCACGGGAACGCCGACTCTGCATGTCATTAGCGTTAGTTGCCGGTATCATTTGTGGCGATGTTTTTTGCGGCTGCTATCGCAGGAAAACTGGTGATATCGGCTGTTAGCACCTGCTTGTGAATGGTGCGATAGGTTTATCACCACTTTGGCTGCGATAAAGTGCTGCTAACTCGGCGATAAGTCCTTGGGAATATGCCCCCCAGTGTTTGCTCTCCCTGTTCATGAGCTGTACTCAGGGCCAGACTGGCCGTACCGGGAATCAGGCATTTACCCAGGAGGCTGGAAGGGTGGGGGCCGGTTTTGCAGCAGTGGAGGCCGGTTTTGTTACTGGGGGCCAGTTTTCAGCTGTGCTGCAATATCAGCTACCAGTAACAAATGCAGCAGTGCTTCACACTTGCAAACCCCTCACTCCCCACCCTAATCCTCCCCCCCCTGACAAAATTGACAGGGCTGCTATGAGTTCCCAGTCCGACCCTGACTGTACTGCCTGCAGCTCATGCAATAACTCTGAGAAATTACAGCTAAATATATTTAGGACAATCGCATTAAACAGGCGCACAGCTGTGCCTTGCCCAAGGCCACGGGTTTATGAAACAGCTGCACATTTTCTCCAGGTTAAATATGGCACCGTCAAGTACTGCCTAGATTCATGAGTGAAGGCCTTTTGATAAACGTGCATGGATTGTGTGGTGTGCCGCCGTTAGTCAGGCTTTTACCCATGTGTTTCAATTCAGTTCAAGGCGCAAAAAAACACTTTTTCCGTTTACTAAGTAAACACATGCCTTCAAGTTACTAATATATCCGTTTAGTGTTCACTTGTTTAAAAAATCTGCAGCTGCATTTATAGCTCTATAAATAGGAGATGTCAAATCTCGTGGAGAAAATGCTTCTGTGGAGAATGAATAATTCACCTCTTTTCTGAGAAAGTGTCATTGCACGCGGATGTGCGACTTTAAAAGCAAATCGCCACTGCCTTTCACATTTTTCAAAGAAATGTGACAAGTGTAATGATCGAAATTGATTTTTAATGCACTGGAAGTGTTCTCGGTTGTCACAACGTGTTGTTATCACAACTTGGTGCCCCTAAGATTGCGCCCCGTTTGGCTTCCACACTCCTGGGCCGATCGGTTCGTGCTTATGACTCACAAAGGTATGAAGTCATGGCATCGCAGTTATCCAAAGAAATGCTCTAGCTAGGGAAGGTCATTGTTAGGCAGGGCCTGGAATAGGTGTCAGGGGAAAATCACATTATGCAGCAGGGTTGACTAAATTTTGCGGCAAGAAAAGGCAAATTATGTGGCATAATGCGGTACATTTTGTGATACTATTGCTTTATTATTTTGTCTTCTTTTACACATGTTAACACTGAGTAAATGTTTCACTCCATTACTTCCGATTTAATACCCAAATACAGCAATAAACAATTTACAGATGACCAGTCAACCTTTGAGACAGGTCTTCCGCTGCGTTTTTAGTAACTTTTGATCCATTTGAGCTAGAAACAAAATATTTTTGGGTTACAATCTGCAAATTGTGCAGCAAATAATGGATTATGTGGCAAATGTGGCAATTATGCAGGAAATGCCGCAGTAGCAGAATCGCTTTATTCCAGTGGAACTGGTGTTAGGACAGCAGTAGCTCCTCATATGCTAAAGTGGAAAAGATATGGCTATCAAAATCCATTTGAAAACAGGAGTCTGCAACTAAGGAAGATTAGATTTATATGCAGTCCACAGAGAACTTCACAGCCATTGCTCTTGTTACCTGCAAACCTAATATTTGCAGGTTGAGAGGGACCCTTGAGAACCTGAAGGAACCTTCCAGACAGATTGCGGGTCCTGTGCCTGGGAAGACAGGACTTCTGGGGGAGTACACCCACCCTCCCAAAGGAACCACACTCCTCGAGTTGTGCAAGAGTCTGCCTGACATAGGGCCAAGTGTGTTAAGCTCATGTTTCTTACTGGTAACCTTCATTACTCTAGTACTTGCATGAGGTGTGTTATCTCCCTATAGGCAAAGTTCACACAAAGTATTCCCTCCATGATCTTATGACGTGTGTCTCTCTCTCTCTCTTTCTCTCTCTCTATATATATATATATATATATATATATATATATATATATATGTATATATATAGCTGGTCCCCTTTGGCGGGTGGCACGGCACTGTTTGTATTCTTGGTGGTGAGACTTTGAGCGGCAGAACCACGCCGCCACAATGTATCCAAAATCCTTTCTTGAAAGGAAAAACAAAGTCGCACTCGTGAGTGAAGTTATAGTTGCCGTATTTATTGCAATTACGGTCTACAGCAGTTAAATCACTCTAAAATGCTCCCAACACGTTTCGGTCCCCTTGGACCTTGATCACGGGTATGTTTTGGTCAGTCCTACACCTCTGTTTATGAATGTATTTTTTTAAAGTATTTTTGTTTCTTTTATAATTTCTTCTTTTTATATAAATGAAAAATCAACAGTGAAAACAAGACTTTCAAATTATCTAAGCGTGCTCCAAGTGCTTATTGTGCATTTACAGACCAATGTGATAAAAAAACTTCAGCATTCAAAATGGAAACTATGGAGGACTGTAGTTCATGCACTACATTACAAATAAAATGTCTCTGTTTGTGTACAAGTCCACTTGCACCTTTCAGTGTTCTTGCTATACTTAATGTCCACACTGCAAGCTTTGATGTGTTTTCCAGGGTCCAGTCCTGGGGTTTATTATTTCATTTAAGCCACGTTTTCTTTGCGTGAGCCCATCCAATGCATTCTGGTCAATGTGGTTGACATTCTCCCTTTAGTGGTTTTTGTTACAAAATGATTGCATAAATCATGTCAACTCTTGATCTATTCAACTGAGGTATTCTTATAGTTGATGTCTATTCCTATATATTTTGTCATCTACCTCTAGTGGATTAATTAATTACATTCATTGCATAACCTCTGTTTTGATCCTATATTTCTATTGAATAGGGTAAATTATTCTTGGCGCTAACCCTCCGATTATGTCATAATCTCTAGAACCCTTAGGGTTGCTCATTGCCCTCTAGTGGGTCTTCGTTTATGGACCCTCTAGCTAATGTGATTTTACTATTTTATTTGATTTTTATGTGGTTAAAGAACTTTTCCATTTTGCAATTCTGAGATTGGATTGATTCTACCATCTGTGTGTTTTCAAGACTTCATTGATTCATCTCCTCTGCCTTCGTCGGATCTCGACTATCTTCATATGTGCTGCTCTGGTCTTTTTACTCCTAGATGTGTGTATATAGTTCTTCATCCTGGTTCTATCCCTTAGGGGAGAGGGATTGTAGTAGCTGATGTACCGTAATTCCCTCTGGCTTAAAGTTCGATCTCCCCCATCTGATTTTTCCACCTGGTCAATTGCATAAAATTTCAGGGTTTCCTACTTACTCTGATGATGTTGTTCCATATGTTTAGCTATTGTACTGCTTCTGTCACAGTTGATCCTTGCTGTGAGGTGCTCCAGAATCCATTTTGTGATGGGATAGATGGTGCTACCCATGTATCTGAGCCCACATGTTAGAAATGGGGGTCTCTAATTAGTAGAGGTATGCACCTTTATCTAAGTAGGGACCCTTGCTTCAAGTCAGGGTAAGGGAGATACACACTTCAGATAACCCCTGCTCACCCCCTTGGTAGCTTGGCATGAGCAGATGGCTTATCCCAAAGGCAATGTGTAAAACATTTGTACTAAAACCACACAGTAATACAGTGAAAACACCACGAATGGACACCACACCAGTTTAGAAAAATAAGGTATCTTTATCTAAACCAAACAAGACCAAAATGACAAAAATCCTACATACATATATCAAAATAGCACTTAAGAACAGTTACTTGCAGAAATAGCACCTGTAGAAACAAATAGCTCCAACTGGGGCTATTACGACATTGTGACAGTCATAAATCCAAAGTACGGCGCTGACCGCGATGTGCGCGGCATCGGACACGGAATCACATGGACCCCGGAACAACAGTACCTTCGAAAATGAAGTCTATCGACAATGCACGGTGTCGTGGAGGTGAGGTGTCGGTGCGGGGGTCGAGGCCAATTCCCTGGTTGCCAGGGGGGAGGCGAGGCATCGTGGCCGCAAGGAGGCGACGTGTCGAGTCCAGGACAGGGGAAGTGGGCAGCATCGGCGGTGAGGCATCGGTTCCGGTGAGGCAATGCGAAGTCAAAGAGTTTGTGAAGTCACCCTCGTTGGTTATCAGCTCTGCGATAGCGGGATGCTGGCGCTGGAGGGGACAGCGCCAGTGCGAGCGCTGGCATGGCCGATAACTGCAAGCGACGAAGGGGGTCAGAGTTGCAGTGCAGGGGGGCAGTGCGTCATGCGCTTCACGAGCGGCGCCCCTGGCCTCGGTGCAGGTCGCAGCGCCACTGGCAGTGTCACTGATGGCGTTGGAGTTGTTTTTCCTGCTTTCTTTAAGTTTCTTCCAGCTCCCAACAGCAGGAACAACTTCCAGAGGCCTAAAACTGGAATAGGCACCACCTGGAAGGTCAGAACTCTCAGCAGTGGAGTTCAGGGGAGCTGGTGGTGAAGTCTTTGTGTCCCTGAGACTTCAGAACAGGGGGCCAGCACACACAAGCCCTTGGAGAATCATCTTCAAGCAGGTTCACAGCAAAGTTCCAGTCATTGTCCTCTTCCTTGGCAGAAGCAGCCACTGCAGGCCAACCCAGAAAAGCACACAGCAAAGGGGTGGTACTCCTCCTTACAACTCTCCAGCTCTTCTCCTTGGCAAAAGAATCCTGTTGAGTCCAGAAGTGATCAAATTCTCTGTGTTTTAAGGTCCACTACTTATACCCCATTTTGTCTTTGTTCTCTTTGTGGCAACGGTCTCTGAGCCCAGTCCAAACCAGTTCTGTCCTCTCTAGTGCAGCATCACAACAGGAGGTGAAGACAGCATTGTGCAGAGGAGACACTGCCTATTCAAGTGTAAGTGAAACTCCTCCCACCACTCTAAATGCAGCCAAGGTCTATTCAGAGCAGCTCTGAGCCACCCAGGAAAGGCAGGACACACCTCAAACCCCCTTGTGGCTGTCTACAGTGAATGCACATCTCCCTAAAAAGATGTGTTATTAAATTCTGAGTTCAGAACTCCCAGAAGTAGAGTTCAGGGGAGCTGGTGGTGAAGTCTTTGTGTCCCTGAAACTTCAGAACAGGAGGCCAGCACACACAAACCCTTGGAGATTCTTTTCAGGCAAGGTTCACAGCAAAGTTCCAGTCTTTGTCCTCTTCCTTGGCAGGAGCAGCCACTGCAGGCCAACCCAGCAAAGCACACTGCAAAGGGGCAGTACTCCTCCTTACAGCTCTCCAGCTCTTCTCCTTGACAAAAGGTTCCTCTTGAGTACAGAAATGAGGTAATTCTAAGGGGCTTAAGGTCCACTATTTACACCCCAGTATGAATGAATAAATTTATATGATTCAATTAATAGAAATTGTTACAAAACCATGGCATGATCGTACTAAAAAGTATCGCTTTATTAGTTACCACATTATACTTCTAAAAATGCATAAAAAGAAAAGAAAGAAAATTCATGCGCTGTCACTGTAACTTAAGTTCGATCCGATTTGAAGCCGTATTGGTTTCTTCAATGTTCATTGATACTCACTGGCCTCCTTTTAAAAGATTTTAAAAATAGCGTGTTAGACCTGGCACCATTGGCGTGGGTCTCCCCTGCATTTTTGCCTTTGCCTCCTGTGTTTTTGCTGTATGTCGGACTCCGTTTTGCTGGTCTAGATGCTTTGGGCACTTTGCCACTGCTGTTCAGTGCCAAAGTGCAAGTGCTCCCTTTGTAAATTGTTGTTATGGATTAGTGATTCCATGATTGGCATATTTGATTTACTTGTCAGACCCTAGTATAGTGCACTGTGTGTGCCCAGGGCCTGTAAATCAAATGCTGCTAGTGGGCTGCAGCACTGATTGTGCCACCCACAGAAGCAGCCTGTAAAATGTAGCTCTGGCCTGCCATTGCAGAGCCGGTGTGCAGTCTGGACAGCCATGTCGACTTGGCAAGTACAATTGCAAAACAACAATTGATGGACAGAATGCAGAACAATGTCGTACATTCACCCCACTACAGAGATCTGGGCCTAAATCCATCGTTTTTTGCTCACCATGCCATTCCAGTTTGGACCCAGCCATATGTAAATCAGTCTTGACCCTGCACCCAATGGGAACAGTCCAGCCCGAACTGCCAGGCCAGGTCCTCCCTGGACTGGAAACAAGCATCCTAGGACCGGTTTCGGGCTTTCAGCCCTCATCAGCCAGGATAGCTTGACTCCAGTGGCATGGAGAGCATGGGACCCACGTCTGGGCATACCCGTCCCACTCGGGGTGACAATTGCAAAAACAACAATTGATGGACAGAATGCAGAACTATGTCATACATTCACCCCAGTACAGAGATCTGGGCCTAAATCCATCGTTTTTTTGCTCACCATGCCATTCCAGTTTGGACCCAGCCATATGCAAATCAGTCTTGACCCTGCACCCAATGGGAACAGTCCAGCCCGAACTGCCAGGCCAGGTCCTCCCTGGACTGGAAACAAGCATCCTAGGACCGGTTTCGGGCTTTCAGCCCTCAATAGCCAGGATAGCTTGACTCCAGTGGCATGGAGAGCATGGGACCCACGTCTGGGCATACCCGTCCCACTCGGGGTGACAATTGCAAAAACAACAATTGATGGACAGAATGCAGAACAATGTCGTACATTCACCCCAGTACAGAGATCTGGGCCTAAATCCATCGTTTTTTTGCTCACCAGGCCATTCCAGTTTGGACCCAGCCATATGCAAATCAGTCTTGACCCTGCACCCAATGGGAACAGTCCAGCCCGAACTGCCAGGCCAGGTCCTCCCTGGACTGGAAACAAGCATCCTAGGACCGGTTTCGGGCTTTCAGCCCTCATCAGCCAAGATAGCTTGACTCCAGTGGCATGGAGAGCATGGGACACACGTCTGGGCATACCCGTCCCACTCGGGGTGACAATTGCAAAAACAACAATTGATGGACAGAATGCAGAACAATGTCGTACATTTACCCCAGTACAGAGATCTGGGCCTAAATCCATCGTTTTTTTACTCACCATGCCATTGCAATTTGGACCCAGCCATATGCAAATCAGTCTTGACCCTGCACCCAATGGGAACAGTCCAGCCCGAACTGCCAGGCCAGGTCCTCCCTGGACTGGAAACAAGCATCCTAGGACCGGTTTCTGGCTTTCAGCCAGGATAGCTTGACTCCAGTGGCATGGAGAGCATGGGACCCACGTCTGGCGTACCCGTCCCATTCGGGGTGACAATTGCAAAAACAACAATTGATAGACAGAATGCAGAGCAATGTCGTACATTCACCCCAGTGCAGAGATCTGGGCCTAAATCCATCGTTTTTTTGCTCACCATGCCATTCCAGTTTGGACCCTGCCATATGCAAATCAGTCTTGACCCTGCACCCAATGGGAACAGTCCAGCCCGAACTGCCAGGCCAGGTCCTCCCTGGACTGGAAACAAGCATCCTAGGACCGGTTTCGGGCTTTCAGCCCTCATCAGCCAGGATAGCTTGACTCCAGTGGCATGGAGAGCATGGGACCCACGTCTAGGCATACCCGTCCCACTCGGGGTGACAATTGCAAAAACAACAATTGATGGACAGAATGCAGAACAATGTCGTACATTCACCCTAGTACAGAGATCTGGGCCTAAATCCATCGTTTTTTTGCTCACCATGCCATTCCAGTTTGGACCCAGCCATATGCAAATCAGTCTTGACCCTGCACCCAATGGGAACAGTCCAGCCCGAACTGCCAGGCCAGGTCCTCCCTGGACTGGAAACAAGCATCCTAGGACCGGTTTCGGGCTTTCAGCCCTCATCAGCCAGGATAGCTTGACTCCAGTGGCATGGAGAGCATGGGACCCACGTCTGGGCATACCCGTCCCACTCGGGGTGACAGTTGCAAAAACAACAATTGATGGACAGAATGCAGAACAATGTCGTGCATTCACCCCAGTACAGAGATCTGGGCCTAAATCCATCGTTTTTTTGCTCACCATGCCATTCCAGTTTGGATCCAGCCATATGCAAATCAGTCTTGAGCCTGCACCCAATGGGAACAGTCCAGCCCGAACTGCCAGGCCAGGTCCTCCCTGGACCGGAAACAAGCATCCTAGGACCGGTTACGGGCTTTCAGCCCTCATCAGCCAGGATAGCTTGACTCCAGTGGCATGGAGAGCATGGGACCCACGTCTGGGCATACCCGTCCCACTCGGGGTGACAATTGCAAAAACAACAATTGATGGACAGAATGCAGAACAATGTCGTACATTCACCCCAGTACAGAGATCTGGGCCTAAATCCATCGTTTTCTTGCTCACCATGCCATTCCAGTTTGGACCCAGCCATATGCAAATCAGTCTTGACCCTGCACCCAATGGGAACAGTCCAGCCCGAACTGCCAGGCCAGGTCCTCCCTGGACTGGAAACAAGCATCCTAGGACCGGTTTCGGGGTTTCAGCCCTCATCAGCCAGGATAGCTTGACTCCAGTGGCATGGAGAGCATGGGACCCAAGTCTGGGCATACCCATCCCACTCGGGGTGACAAGTGCAAAAACAACAATTGATGGACAGATTGCAGAACAATGTCGTACATTCACCCCAGTACAGAGATCTGGGCCTAAATCCATCGTTTTTTTGCTCACCATGCCATTCCAGTTTGGACCCAGCCATATGCAAATCAGTCTTGACCCTGCACCCAATGGGAACAGTCCAGCCCGAACTGCCAGGCCAGGTGCTCCCTGGACTGGAAACAAGCATCCTAGGACCGGTTTCTGGCTTTCAGCCCTCATCAGCCAGGATAGCTTGACTCCAGTGGCATGGAGAGCATGGGACCCACGTCTGGGCATACCCGTCCCACTCGAGGTGACAATTGCAAAAACAACAATTGATGGACAGAATGCAGAACAATGTCGTACATTCACCCCAGTACAGAGATCTGGGCCTAAATCCATCGTTTTTTTGCTCACCATGCCTTTCCAGTTTGGACCCAGCCATATGCAAATCAGTCTTGACCCTGCACCCAATGGGAACAGTCCAGCCCGAACTGACAGGCCAGGTCCTCCCTGGACTGGAAACAAGCATCCTAGGACCGGTTTCGGGCTTTCAGCCCTCGTCCCAATCGGGGTGACAATTGCAAAAACAACAATTGATGGACAGAATGCAGAACAATGTCGTTCATTCACCCCAGTACTTGACAGTCCCTAAACCTTCCCTTTTCTACATATTAGTCACCCCTAAGGTAGGCCCAAGGTACCCCTGTGGGCAGGGTGCATTGTATGTAAAAGGTAGGATGTGCCCTGATGTGTATGGCATGTCCTGATAGTGAAATACTGTCAATTTCGTTTTTCACTATTGCAAGGCTACCTGTTCCCATAGGACAGAATGGGGAGTTTGTTTATAACATCTTATAAACATAATCGGCCCTGGGAACAAGGTAGAAAAATAAAGTTTAGTATGCCTGAACTCAGAATGTTAAAATGCATATTTTGGTGGGGGTGATTTTTACATTCTGTGTTTGAAAATACCACTTTTAGAAAGTAGGTATTTTCTTGCCTAACCACCCAGTGTGCCTCTGCTAGGTTTGTGTATTGCATGTCTAGCTTTTGGATGACAGGGGCTGGAGAGGGGCAGTGGCTCCAGAGGTCTGATGAGTCAGGGTGGCTGAATAGACCTGGGCTGCCTTTAGAGTAGGGGGAGGAGATTTTCTTTTCACCTGAATGGACCTGGTCTGCCTTCAACAATGCTGTCTCCACCTTCTGCCAGGAAGCTTCACCAGTGAGGACAGAATGGGTTTTGGCTGGTTACAGACACTCTCTGCCTTCAGAGAACAAAGGATTTTGGTGTATAAAAAGAGGGGCCCAGACCCCAGACTTTTAGATCACTTCTGGGAATCAAGAGGAACCTTTGCCAAGGAGAAGAGCCGGAGAAGCTGAGGAGGAATACTGCCCCTGTGCTGTTTGCTGTCTGGGGTTGGCCTGCAGTGGCTACTTGCTGCCAAGGAAGGGAGAAAAGGACTTTGCTGTTTGCTTTGTCACCTGCTTGAGGAAAAGATCTCCAAGGGCTTGAAACTGAGCTTGCCTCCTGTTCTGAAGTCTCAGGGACACAAAGACTTCACCACCAGCTCCCCTGAATTTCCTTGCTGGCATTTCTAACCAGCAAAGAGGTGCCTGCTGCTGTTCTGTACCTCTAGAGACTGCTTTCTGCTGGGAGCTGGAAAAATGACGCAACATCACAGAGGCGAGACGCATCCGCACCTGTTTCTGACGCATCGACGAAGAAACCGTCGCAGCGCCTGCCGCGGCTTGAGAAATCGCTGCACGCCGCATCGAGTGCACCGAAGTCCGGGGTCACAGCACCGAGTCCGACGCAAGGCCTGTTGTGCGGCTCACCCAAGTTCACGCATCGTTACCGGATCATTGCATCGCATCGAGGCGCCAAGTCTGTTGCATCGTAGGGGGACGCAGTAAGAAATCGACGCATCACCTCCCCGCGAAGTAAGAAACCTACGCATCACCTCCTCTCTGGTAAGGAACCGGCGCATCCCCTCCCATGCGCTGCAGTAAGGAACCGACACATCACCTCCCCCAAAGCAAGGAACCAACGCATCACCTTCCCTGAGTGTAAGGAACCAACGCATCACCTTCCCTGCGGCCCGTTTTGTATGTTTGCGTGACGCATCCCAGGTACTTTGTGAGAAAAGTGATGCATCTGCAATTTGTTTGAACTGAACTATTTCTATTATTATTATTATTATTTTTAAATTTATATTAGGCGCAACAGCTACCCAAAAAGGGTTTCTTGGCGCCCGCCAGAGAAGGAGCAGGAAAAGAAACTACTGATTGAACAGCCTGGTTTTGAGTGTTTTACGAAAGCGCGTGTAAATTGTTTCACTCCGGAGTGATAGAGGAAGAGCATTCCACAAAGAGGGGCCTAGGTAGGCAAAGGAACGACCACTCATACGGGACAGTCTAATCCTCGGCACCATAAATTTTGCCTGAGTGGTGGAGCGAAGAGTGCGTGAGGGCAGATAGGGTTTGACTAGTTTTTGCAGCTACTGAGGAGCCGTACCCTGCTTGACCCTGAACATGTAGCTCAGCGCTTTAAACTTGATCCGGCTCTCAACTCTAAGCCAGTGGAGGTCACTCAAAGAACCCGAGATGGAGGCCGCTCTAGGAACTTGACAAAGCAATCTTGCAGCAGAATTCTGCACCAGCTGCAGCTTGCGTGTCACGTCTTTATTGGCTCCTAAATAGAGAATGTTACCGTAGTCCAGTCTAGATGTTACCAGTGCCTGGACTACGGTTCTCTGGGTGGAGCTGGGCAGCATCCAAACAATTTTCTTCAACCATTTCAAGATGGTGAAGCAGGTTGCAGCCACCTTCACGGCTTGTTGACGCATAGATAGTGAATCGTCAATGATAAAGCCAAGGTTGCGGACATGATGCGAGGGGCGAGGCAAAGCACCCATTTCTGCCGCCCAATGGTGAGGTCCCCAAAGATCTTTGTTTTTTCCCAAGATCAGGACCTCAGTTTTTTCACCATTAAGTTTAAGAAAGTTGGCCTGCATCCAGGATGCAATTTTGCTCAGCCCAGCCCGCAGAACAGATGGTTCCAACTCATTCCCCGCAGAGACAGAGAAAATAATCTGGGTGTCATCGCCGTAAGAAAATAAAGACAACCCAGCGTCCTCTGCAATCACTGCCAGGGGTTTGACATAGATGTTAAATAATAAGGGACTAAGAATAGACCCCTGAGGAACCCCATAGGGAGAGGAGTGGACACTGGAGGTGGCTACAGAAGAGAAGATCTGAAAAGTGCGGTCGGTAAGAAAAGAAATTAGCCATCTGAGTGCTGCATCTACAATCCCCAGAGACTGTAGGGCCTTTATTAGCACGGCGTGAGACACCGTGTCAAATGCCGCGCTTAGATCGAGTCAAATAAGGGCCACCGTGTCTCCGGCATCCAAACGATGGCGTAACATTTCAGTGACGCCGAGAAGAGTGGTTTCAGTTGAGAAGCCAGTTCTAAAACCAGATTGTGATGGATGGAGACATTTTTGAGTTTCAACAAAATTGGATAGCTGCCCATTAATATGCTTTTCCAGAACCTTGGAAAGTGCTGGAAGCAAGGAAATTGGCCGATAATTCGAGGAAAGGGTGGGGTCGGCATTGGCCTTCTTCAGTAAAGGGAGGACCATTGCATGCTTCCAATCAGAGGGAACGATGGCCTCCTTTAAGGAGGAATTAAGAAGCTCCATCATTATTGTAAGAGAAGGCAGTTCAAGCTGCCGTAGAACTGATATAGGAAGGAGATCACAGGGGGAACCTGATTTAAAGCTACCTAAGTACTGTCTGAGGGCCGTAATGTCTAATGGTGACCAAGATTCCAGCTTATTAGCAGGTTCTGTGTAGCAAGTGTCTCTACATTGAAGCGTGCCTGCTTCTTGAAGGTAGTTAGATGGCAATGAAATAGAATTGACTACTTTATTACCATTCAGTGTTGAGTATATTATTTCCACTTTGTTATTGAAAAATTGCGCGAGGTCCTCACATTGCCCTTCATTCAGGCTAGGAGGAACGGGCTGGGTTCCAGAGCCTGATAATTCCTTCACCATTTTAAACAATGTTTTAGAGCATTTCTGTGCCCCAATGATGGTGGAGGAGACATAGTCAGCACGGGCTGCCCTACAGAGAAAGTGATAATCTCTCTTAGCTCGTACGTAGGCAAGTTTGGAATCCAGTGCATAGTCCCTCCTCCAGCGCCTTTCCATATTTTTGCATTTTGTTTTCTCAGTTTTTAACTTATCAGTAAACCAAGGGGCAGGGGGAGATGAGTCTTCACCCTCTTAGTATAGGGTGGAAGGCTAACATCAATGGCTTTCTGAATCCACTTCTGAATGGCCACTGAGTCGGACATGAACACTTGATTAAGGGTGGGGACATTAGTGGATAGAAGCTTGTTAAAGGCTTCAATGTCCAACTTTCCCCAGTTCCTAATAGGTTTTTGAGTAACGGGAGTGGCTACTGGCAAGTTGACTAATAACTCTAGCCTGAAACCAACCGAAAAGTGGTCAGACCAACAGAGTGGAGTGGCTGTGGAGCAAACAATATTAGGTAAATTGGAAAAAATGGGGTCCAATAGATGGCCAGCTGTGTGAGTGGGACCTGAATTACAAAGCAGCATATTCATTGCTGCCAGATCAGAAATAAAGGTGTTACTAATTGCACAAGAGGGATCATCCAAGTGAAGGTTAAGATCCCCCAATATGGAAAAATTGGCAGAACTAAGAAGGAAAGGGGTAACTAGGTCCGGAAAAGCTGAAGCCCATTGCCCAGATAGCCCTGGTGGGCGATAGACCAGTATCCCCGAAAAGGTAAAATGAGGGGTGAGGGTCAATTTAAATAAAGCAGCTTCACAACCAATAACAGTCAAACCTTCAAATTTACAGCTGTGAGACTTGTTGTAAATTATAGCGATCCCTCCGCCTATTCTGAGATCCCTGTCTTTCCTGACTATGGCGTAATTAGATGGCAAAGCTGCGGCTACATCAGGGCCAGAGCTAGCATGGAGCCATGTTTCTGTGAGAAAGATAGCATCTGGCTGTTTGTCCATCAAGAAGTCAAAGATATCAGCTTGATGCTTAGGGAGAGAATGGCAGTTAATACTAAAAAAAGAAAAGTCCTCAGTGACTGGGACACCACATTTAGAGTGCGGATTTCCGTGCAATTTAACAGAAGTTAAGGCGCTGCGCTCCCTGCATAATCCTGTATGCAGTGAGAAGTTGCAACCCAGACAAGAGACAACATCATCCTCAGGGCAGAGTAGCGTGCAATCAGTGCGCGGATTTTTGCGGTACTCCAACAGCTGTGCAGAGGAGTATCCGATAGGGTCCCTGCTAATTAGACCGGGGGTCCTGGCCCCTGGTCCCGCTCGGGCACGGACGGGCGCAGACGGGCTTGCCTTTGGTGCGCCGCTGGCGCGCCCGCTGCGCGCGTCTGCTGCGCGTCCGATCTTGGGCCATTAAATAGGGTGGAGTCAGGGCGTCGTGCAGCGACTAGAGCGCTGACCGGGGGGAACGTGTGGGGAAAGGAAAATGGCCAACCGTGGCCACGCAAGCCCCGTAATGTGCAAAGAGCAAGTAGCGGAAAACCGGACTCAATGGAGACTGAGTGCAGGTAATGCCACGAATTTAAACAATAAAACTAGAAGCTAAAATCAGTTCATTCCCAAGTAAGTTAAAACATCCCCAAAAATGTTTCAAATTCATTCAATTAAATATCATAGCAGCAGTGTAAATAGCAGCAATTACATTCAAATGAGCAACAAATAAGTGAGCCTTCTCCAGCGCTGCACGGCCGATCTCTGCCCGTTAAATAGGGTGGAGTCAGGGCGTCGTGCAGCGACTAGAGCGCTGATCGGGGGGAACGTGTGGGGAAAGGAAAATGGCCAACCGTGGCCACGCAAGCCCCGTAATGTGCAAAGAGCAAGTAGCGGATAACCGGACTCAATGGAGACTGAGTGCAGGTAATGCCACGAATTTAAACAATAAAACTAGAAGATAAAATCAGTTCATTCTCAAGTAAGTTAAAACATCCCCAAAAACGTTTCAAATTAATTCAATAAAATATCGTAGCAGCAGTGTAAATAGCAGCAATTACATTCAAATGAGCAACAAATAAGTGAGCCTTCTCCCATCTGAAAGTCATATTTTTATTACTGTATTGTGGATGTTTTGTCGTTTGGTCTTGTTTTGGTTTAGATAAAGATTACTTATTTTTTCTAAACTGGTATGGTATCCATTTGTAGTGTTTTCACTGTATTACTGTATGTGTTCACAAATGCTTTACACACTGCCTCTGAGATAAGCCTGTCTGCTCGTGCCAAACTACCAAGGGGGTGAGCAGGGGTTATTTTAGGAGTGTATCCCCCTTACCCAGACTAGAAGCAAGGGTCCCTATTTGGACAAAGGTACCTACCTTTGTCAACTAGAGACCCCCATTTCTAACATTGGTGGTCAGCGGTGAGGATCTGGACTTGCATTTGTGTCTTACATACAGTGATTAGTGTACACTACTAGTGATCCAGCGGTGTACTAACAGCAGATACTCCACTACCATATACTCACCTGGGCCCATATAACTACTTCCACTAAATGCCAAGTAGACCGCTGGAACTTAGTTTATGATTTTCATACTTCAAGATCTAGTTATTTCTTTTCCCTAACTAAACCTTTCACTGATCAATTAGTTCTTTCCTCAGGTCAATGGACCATTAGTTGGAACTAGTTGATGGTGATAATTAACATAATTTATTAAACATTTCTCGATTAAAATGAAATAATCACAGACTTGGGAAGTTTTAAAATCTTTATCTAAATTAATTGAGTGTGAACCATCTCAAAGTTTCAGTACAAACACCCTCATTCGCAAGAGTGTCAATTCATCAATTCTCAATAAGCAATAGCAATTCAGATCCACACAATAACTATGCTCAGAAAGAAGAGGACGGAGAGAGAAGAACATCTATCAATACGATGAATTTATAATTACCAAGAATGGTATGAAGACCAACCCCCTGGCCAAAGGGCTGATAAGGGTCTCCCAGGATAGATCAGGAGACAAAGACGTCAGGAGAGCAATAAGGACAGGATACTTCACCTCTCTAAATACCGACGACTGCGTCGCACCCCTCTCTGACACTTTCTTCCTCCTCGTGGTTCTTCCGCGATCTTCTTTCTAACCCAATTAAGTTAAATAGATGGTTCTGCATTCGATTTCTTTGTCAGCATCTCACAGCATCAGCACCACCCCCAGCACCGACAGCATCTAGAGCTCTGCTTCTGTGCTCCCGTTAAGCTGCTCTGCTCATCATCGGCTCCCAATAAGACCTAACTAACTAACTAAAACTTCCTCAATTATACCTTTCCATAACCATGTACCACCCATTAATGTTTCAATTTAACAAAATACTAACTCTGATTGGACAGGCGAGGGGGGATGATCATCACACCATGCTTACATTTCACTTATTTCATTAAACCATTGTTTTCAAATCCCTCCCCTCAAACTTTATTAAATCATTTCCTTTCCCATACATCTCCAAACTTTATTAATACAAAATGTTGCAATATCATGAATAAAGCTTCTTCATATGAACTCTTCACCCTCATGTTCCCAGGGCACATCTTCGCTGGCCTTGGACGTGTGACAAGTCCTTGCTCATCTTTCCTTATTCTCTCTCTGGTGCGCATGCGTGGGGTCAAGTCAGTCAGCTCAATTCAGACAAGTGTGGAAGGCCCAAATGCGCACTAATAATAAAGTCAAAAGAAGAAATGTTATTCTCAAAAATAAACGGTTTCACTGTACACCACCAACCTCTATTCTAACCCACTCTAATTATTATTACCCTTTCTGCATTTGCGTTAGTATAAAACTTATTTTCTATTTCAGCCAAGCAGGTGCCATGCAAGTGAGCTTTCAAGCGGCCATTTTAATATCTTTTGCGCAGGCGCAAGATTTTCCCTCCAAGCATTAGTACGTCATACTACGTAGATGCGGTAGACGCATGCGCAGTAAAGATCCCCTGTTAAAGTGCGTTTTAGTCCTTTGTTCATGTTGTTATGATTAGTAAACACATATGCAAGCTTCACTGTCCCGCATGTCTTTTTCTAAATGCGAAATATTAATTGCAAACACGTTGTTAGTAATCCGTTAATGAGTTAAAACGAAAGGATTGCTTCCGAGCAAGTCTCGTTTACGAGTCCTTGCTCCATCAATCCCCTCTCTGATGGCATCTTAAGCCATCACAAAATTACCCATCCCATCCCAGATACCAACTTTAGCACTTCTCAGTTTTCTCTATTTCTCCTCTCAATTTTCCATCAATCAACTCGTTTCCTTCTAAATCCTTCATTTTCTTGTATAATTTGCCTTTCATTTCTTCCTGCTGTATTTCATCATATTTTCTTTTTCGTTTCTGTCCCTTTCCTTTTCTTTCAAAATGTATTTTCTCTTTCCTTCCTCTTCTACAACACTTATATATAATCATTATTATTATTACTGCTGTTATTATCATAACTAATGGTATTATTATTTGACCTAGAAAACTTTCCCAAAATCAACAAACCATTTCCCTATTGATGTTATACTTTTTGTTAGTCTTCCCCACAAAGTGTCAACCTCCAGTTGGGTCAAGTCTTTATGCATTCTTGTAATGTTTTCAATATATCCTTTAATTTCTCTGCTCTTGTCCGGAATATAAGTGCAGCAATGTTGAGTTTTCAACATGCCACAAACTCCACCTTCCTTTGCTAATAATATGTCAAGAGCAAGACGGTTCTGTAAAACCATAGACCTGATTGCAACCATTTCTGTGTTAATCATTAAGAATCCTCCTGCATTGTCTGTAGAAAGACGATCAACTATGGTTGATAACTTACACATTTTCTGTGAATTAAGAATGACTCCAACTGAGGGTATCAGTGCACTAAAAATGTCTCCTACAATTTCAGAAAAACTAGCTCTTCTTCTACGTGTTAGTCCATTAGAATTTCCATTGGTTCCACTGATTTTATCTACATGATAGATTTTTGGAAAAACTATTCCAAAATAGCAGCTCCCGTACCATCTTGCAGGTAACTTATAATAGGCGTTGCTCCCACAAACATAATACACTCCTGGAAATACAGGATCAGTTCCCCCTTTTAGTCCCCACCCTCCTAGAATTAGGAAGTTGTGTTCACATTCACTGGAACCAATGTAATTATTGTTATAAACTGTCTTTAATCTATGGAGGCAGAATTTTCCCCTTTTCACAAAATCCAGGGACATTGCAGCATGAGCCTTGCCACTTGCATAGATTCCCTCCTTCCCAACCCATGGAGGTACATGGGTTTTCTGTTCAGTTGCCTTCTTTATTAAATCCTGTCTCCTTTCTTCTACTAAATCCAAAAAATCTATTTCTTCTTTTCTTAATGTACATAATAGATTATCTTTATGTGCCTGAACTAAATCTATTGAACTCATTGTTAAGAAAAATTCACCCATAAACTGTGCATTTTTACTACTAGCTACTGGATTCATATTTTTTCTAATAGGTAATTCTGAAAATACTACATCTATGTCTGAATAAAAATATTGAAGTCTCCCTGTAGCATAAAATAAACTTGATAAAATACTACATGACACACCACATGTTAAAGGTATATGGTGATACGTCATTCCTTCTGATACTGATGAGGGTAACTTCATACACACATAGCAATTATTAATCTCCATAGTACTAACATATTGAAATAACAATTTAATAAACACATTAGAGGATGTATTATAGTCTGATTCATTATGATAGTTTGCTTCATCTTTTACCCCTATTTCTATTTCAGTTTCTTTTATTCGATCCACCTTAACATTAGTATCTGTGTTATTCTTGTCACTTGTTTTCATTAACAAAGGTACTCCTACTGTTAGGAATAACCATACTAATGCTACTAATAAATTACTACAAAAACAAAATCTAAAACTCTTTCTTTTTAATCCACGTTTTGGTTTCTCGGTAACTTCAATTTCTGCCATTTTACTCCTGAGAAAATTTATTATCTCTTATCTTTTTTTTGTCAGTTTGACTTTCCTTTTCATTCTTAAGGAGGCCTCAAATTGCTTTTATCAATCTGAGCAATATGAATTTCTTCTGTTTCATCAGTCAGATCTAGGGATTCAAATTCTTCAAGTATAACATAAGTCCATTCAGGAGCCTTGTATCTCCTGTTTACATTTCTCAATCTTGGACTTCTTCGAGTTATTTTTGCTAATGTTTGTTTAGATTGTGTTTGACTTGTGACTTCATTTACTTGTTCTGGTCTCTTTTCAGATTTTCTCAAGTGATATTTTAGTTTCTTTACTCCAGTTGGCCAATTGTCTCCCTTTCTGATTCTTTTGATTTGCACTGCGTTTTCACCTTCTTTATCACCTTGTAAAGTTCTTTTATTCTAGGCACAATCTGTTCTGATTCTCTGTTTTCTGTGCTTGTACCTTCTTTTGCTTCCACCTGCTCAGGTCTTACCGTATTTTGTTCTTCTTCTTCCTGAGCTTGTTCTTCTAATTCTATCTGACCCTGTTCAGGCCTTACTTCAAACTTTTCTTCTTCTGCCTGAACCTGTTCTTCTAACTCTATCTGATCCTGTTCAGGTCTTAATTCAAACTTTTCTTCTTCCGCCTGAACGTGTTCTTCTATTTTTCCCTCCTCAGGTTCATGAAAGTCTTTTTTATTTTTCACCTGAGTGTGTTCTTCTTCCCCTGTCTCTTCCTGACTACTTTCCTGTCTTTTCAGTTCTGTTCTTCTTCTTGTTTCAATAACATCATCAATTACTTCAATCACTGGTATCCACTCTTCCTGACTTGTACTTGGCTGTTCGTCATATGGTTGTCTTTCAGAATCTATTACTCTAGATTCTTCAATCTCACAGCTTACAACTCCTGACGCTTCAGCCTGTTCAGTCAGTGGTTGCTCTTGTTGTTCTGATGGGCTCGGACCTCTTCAGGTATGGCTGGCATGAATCCAATTGGGCAAACCTGCACACTTCACTGCTGTGGTAGTGACTAGTATGACTTGCCGCAGTTTGTCCCACCTTGGTGCTAGGCACGATTTTCTTGCGTGTTTCTTCACTAGCACCCAATCTCCAGGATTCAAATCATGCGCTTGGTCTGGCTGTCTTTCAACTGCGTCTTCTCCAACCTGGTGAGAGACAGAACGCACCATTTCAGCCAATCCTTTGCAATAGTCCAGTACCAGATCATCAGTTATACTCATTAGTTTATTTCCAGGAATAAATGCCTGTCTCATGGCTCTTCCCATGAGAACCTCACGTGGGCTCATTCCTGTTTTTCTGTCTGGAATACTTCTGAGACCCATCAATACAAGAGGTAATGCATCTGGCCATTTCAGCTTTGTGGATGCAGACACCTTCCCCAATCTTGACTTGATTGTGCCATTCATTTGCTCAACAATTCCAGAAGCCCCTGGACGATAAACACAGTGCAGTTTTTGTTCAATGTTAAATGCAGCACAGATTAATCGAATTATTTCATTATTAAAATGAGGGCCTCTATCTGATTCCAAAGTGACTGGAAAACCAAATCGTGGAACTAACTCCCTCAACAACAATTTTGCAACTGTAAGACTGTCATTTCTTCGAGTGGGATAGGCTTCCACCCATCTTGAGAAAAGGCATACTATGACAAGTATATATTTCAGTCCATTGCATGGGGGCAATTCAATAAAATCCAACTGTAATCTAGTGAAGGGTCCTTCTGCCTTTCCAATCTTTCCCCAGCTTACCACTGTCTTCCTACCTGGATTTTGCTGCTGACAGGTTAAGCATCTTTGGCAAAGGCTCTCTGCGACTACCCTGAATTTCGGATTGTACCAACTCTGTCTGAATAGCCTGATCATTGAGTCTCTCCCTATGTGTGTTGCTCCATGATACACTCTTGCCATTTTTGAAAGCAAACAATCTGGCATGACTGGTCTTCCATCTAAATACACCCATACCTCATCATGTGGTCTCTTTGTCCAAGCTGCCTTTATCCAAATTTCCTTTTCCTTTTCCTCAACTTCTTCCTGCAATTGTCTAATCTCATCCCATGTTTCAGGTACTGAGAAAAACATAAGTTGGCATCTGGTTTCACCCGTTTCAATTTTTCTGTTTATGGCCACTGTATTTTTGGCACAGTATTTGGCCACTTGATCAGCATAATTATTGCCAGCAGTCACATAGTCATTTCCTGACTGATGTGCAGCGCATTTTACAACTGCTATCTCTTTTGGCAATTGTAATGCTTCCAACAAATTCTTTACATTTTTGCTGTTTCTGATAGGAGATCCTGAAGAAGTCAGAAATCCCCTCTGCATCCAGAGCTGGCCGAAGTCGTGCACAACCCCGAACCCATATTGACTGTCCGTAAATATGGTTACTCTCCAATTTTTCCCCTTTTTGCATGCCATTGTTAAGGCAACCAATTCAGCTACTTGTGCAGACTTGACCCCAGGTAAACAGGAGGCTTCAATTACCCCAGATATTTTACAAACAGCATATGCAGCACTTAATCCTCCTTCTTGTGTTCTGAGGCAGGAACCATCTACAAATAACTCATGGTCAGCCTCTTTCGAAGGTGTCTCTTTTATATCAGGCCGGGGCTTCGTACATAACTCAGTCACGCCCAAACAATCATGATCACTCTCATCTCTCACTTCTTCATTGCAGGGGTCTGGCAGTAGGGTAGCTGGGTTCATAATCGTACACCTTATCACAGTCACGTTCTCAGCTCCCAAAATCACTCTTTCATACTTAGTCAATCGACTAGGGGTGAGATGCTGTGTTCTTGTTCTTGTCAAAAGAATCTCAACTGAGTGTGGAACAAAAACCTTTGCCGGATGTCCCATCACTATTGACTCACTTTGCTCCAGACTCATACATGTAGCAGGTACTGTTTTAAGCAGCCAGGCAATGCTAAAGCCACTGGGTCCAATATAGCTGAAAAATATGCCACTGGACGTCGACTCAATCCATGTCTCTGTGTTAAGACTGAAAGTGCACAATTTTCTCTATCACAGCAAAACAATGCAAAGTCTTTTGAATAATCAGGCATGCCCAAGGCAGGAGCCTCACACAAACAATTTCGCAATTTTACAAATGCCTCTATGCAGTCCTCATTCCAATCAATCTGATCTTTTGCTCTTTTCCGGATTATCTGTATTAATGGTTTTGCTAACATCGAAAAACCATTAATCCATTGCCTACAGTATCCAACCACTCCTAGAAACATTCTCATTTCTCTCTGAGTCTGTGGCAATTGCATTTCTTTGATTATTTTTATTCTTTCCGGTGTCACTTTTCTAACTCCTCTTTCTATTTTATGCCCTAAATATCTAACTTCTCATTGACAGAATTGTAATTTTTCTGGAGACACCTTGTGTCCTCCTTCAGCCAAATGGCTCAGCAAAGCAATTGTGTCTGTGACACAATCTTCTCGTGTTTTTGATGCCACCAGTAGGTCATCAATGTACTGGACCAAAACAGATTTTCCAGGCATAATCAATGATTCTAGCCACTTTTTCAAAATCTGATTAAAAATTGAAGGACTCCCTGTGTACCCTTGAGGAACTCGACACCATGTGTAAATATGATCCTCAAACTTAAACGTAAAAAGATACTGGCTGTCTGGGTGCAAAGGAATAGAAAAGAACGCTTGGCATAAATCAATTACTGTAAACCAACCTGCATTCCAAGGTATTTGATAAAGGATCACTGCTGGATTTGGCACTATTGGACAACATGGCACTACAATTTTATTTATTTTCCATAAATCCTGCACTATTCTGTACTTTCCGCTAGGCTTTTTCAGTCCCATTATTGGCGAATTACAGGGACTACCCATCACTTCTTTTAAAATACCTTGTTTAACCATTCGTTCAATCTCTAGAATAATTCCTGCTTTTACTTCTGGACTCATCTTGTACTGTCGGGTGTTTGGATACACTGCACCTTCTTTCACTGTCACTTTAACTGGGTCTACATTTGTCATTAGCCCAATGTCTTTCCTGTAAAATCCCACACTTCTGGATTAACTGTGGTTCTCAACTCTTCTGGTAATTCATTCTCAGTCATTAGTGAAAACATTTCATCTACTTCCGTTCCCTGTTTGGCTAACATCATCTTGTATACAACGTCTTCATCAGGGGTTTGGAAAGCGACACCATGCGGTGTACAATAGATCGTGCAATTCATCTTGCACAAAAGATCTCTTCCCAACAGATTTACAGGACTGGAATCGCAAACTACGAACCGATGCATTTCTTTAAAATTTCCAATGTGCACCTCCATCGGTTTGGTGATTGGGGTTCTAATCTGTTGGTTTGACACGCCTAAAACTTGGATTGATTCTCCCGAGACGGGTAGGTTTGGGATGTCTGCTGTTCTCACAGTAGACCTGGTAGCACCAGTATCCACTAGGAAAGTATTGTCTTTACCTTCTACTTTCCCATCAACAAATGGACCTGACTGATCTACCGGCAAGGATGCGCCAAGCACGCACTGCTCTTCCTCCCCCCTCAGGCACCGTCATTGTGCAACATCTGAATTTTCCTCATCATTCTGTAAAAAATATTGTGTAATTGTTCTATTATTCTTACCACTTTCTCCTTGAAATCCGGTGTTCGCACTGAAACTTTGATGATTCACAAAATTTGGCATAGGAGCTGGTGGCACCTGATATTGTGGAGTAACTACCTGCTGCTGCTGATTCATAAGTACTTCATTCTGCATCTGTGGGATTAAATTTTGATTTGGCCCATTATTACTCTTATTATTCTGAGTACTCTTACACTCGTTCTTCCGATGTCCAAGCTTTCCGCACTCATGACAAGGAAACTTCTTTTTCACTTCTTCTCTGTCCATTCGTCCCCTATATTTATTACCATTCGCTCCTTGATTATTCTGATTCTATTCTTTCACTTGATTATTATTTTGGTCATTTGTTTTCTCTTCTTGCTGTTCTGCCAATTTAACTTGTGCCCACATCATTTTCTCTTTTAGCTTCCTACTCCTGGCTTCGATGTCATCTCTGCAATATTTCGCATACTCTAAAATCTCATCCACTGTCTTGCTTTGCCAACACAACATGTGCTGCTGTATCATCTGACTAATTTCTGGTTTCAAACCATATACAAACCGGTACACAAAATGTTCCATATCCTTGTCACCGATATTCTCAAAACCACTATACTGCTTAAACACCTGTAATAACCTCTCATAATATGCATGTACAGATTCATTTGGTTCATGAGTTGTTCTATCTATTTTTACCCAATCTGTTTCTTTAGGAGGAGTTTTCCCTTTCAAATAGGTAATCACTTGGTGATACTTTTTCATCACCTCCTCCGAGGGTGCTCCTGTCTTTGAATCTCTAGCATACTCCTCATTAGGCCAATCAATTGTAATTTTGCATTCTGTCCATAAATGAGCAGGTACCACTATATCATATAGACCATCCAAATCCTTCAATAAAACCTTTGAAACCTTCACAAATCTCTCTACCTGTTTGTACCATTCAACTGGTTTTTCTCTCAGCTTTGGAAAATCATTTGTAAATGACAAAATATTTTGTCCACTCCAAGGAACATGAACATATCCACCTCCAGGAACCTCTCTCATTGGACACAATTTCTCCACTTTGCTTGATTCTCTTACTGGAAATGCAGCTGCTGCTTCTCTCGCTTGTACTTCCTCTTTCTTTCTTATCCATCTAATTCTCCATTTATCAATGTCTCCCCATTTTCGCAAAATGTTCATTAATTCCTTTATCTGTAGTTTCTTTCCAGAAGCATTTACACTTTCTAAATCTTTATCAGTAAAGTCCACTCGATATGGTTTCTGTAACAACTTTGATTTCCCTATGTCTATTCCAATCTCTGAAGCAACTTCAGTCAATCTCTCATGAAATACTCTTGCTCTTCTGGTTATACTCTTACATAAAAATAATAATTCTTCTTCATTGTAAGCATTAAATATTTCTGTGCCCACACATCCTGTCATCATCTCTTCCAATTCCACTTTCAATCTGCTGATGTCTAAACTCCTTGGTGTTGGGTTCTGATTATCTCTTTCCTGTGCCCATCTTTCTATTTCTTCAGAGGTGACTACTGTTGCGCCTCCAGTTCCAGTATGAACCAAAGTTCTTCTTTCTCTCAAATTCATGGGCGTAACTCTCTTTGGAGTTTCCGTCAAAGGTTCCACATTAGGGAGATCCATTAATTAAATAATTGACTCACTTTCGCTAACCTGATCATCTGAAATTATTATTTCTTTTCTAGGACTATTTAATGGAATTGTCACAGGTTGTGGTTTCTGGCAAATCTTATTATCTCCATACAATGGGATTACCAGACCAATGGTCACTGGTACTGTCAAGGCTTCAGTTTTCAAATTTAATTGACTTATCTTTTGAACTAGTTCTTCTCTAGTTTTATTCAAAGCATCTCTTTCATTATCCTGCAACACTCTGTTGTATGGCGTCTCATGTAAAATCTGTGGGGTTAATGGCATTCCCATTACTGGTGCACTTGGGGTAACCTTACTAGTTGCTTCCTGATACGGCGGTGGACTTTTAATTAAAATATCCTCTAACAACTCGTTATCTGATTCACCATATCCTGCTGTGTTCATGTGTTTCGTTTTCTCCTTACACTTTCCTCCAGACTGTTCCTCAGCCATTAACACTGGATATAAACCTTCTGATACCATAGATCTCCTCCATTGTTTCAACTGCCCTTCGCGTTACTCATGCAAGTGTCTGGGAAAGAATCCTCTATATCTTCCACCTCTGCATTTCTCTCGTTCATATGACTCAGACTCCCATTTTTCCAAAGCCTCATATTGAGTTAACCTAGGTCTAGGTTCCAAATCATTCATTTTCAATCTCAAATTCTGAAGAATCCTCCCATTAAATGTACCATCCTTTGGAAAAGCTAGCACTCCATCATCTTTCGTATATTCTATCCAGTTTTCCAAACCACACGCAAGTATGATATCCTCTTTCCATCATCATAAAAGATGCTGGTGTCTTCGGTGGCGGAATAGGAATTCCCTCTCTAGTCAACACAGGCTTATCTTTTACAAAGAAATCTTAATTTTCTTTAAAAATAACATCTTTCTTTTCTCTCCATACATCCTTGAGGAACGATGTAGAAAATTGTATTCTGCAAACCCTTGAAATCTTCTACCTGTACGCCTTGCACTAATAGTCGAATCAAAATCCCGCATACAATCTCTCTCTCCACCAATCCTAGCGCAGCTTCTAACTAGCTATCCAATCAAATCAGGCTCACGCTCGTGATCTGACCAATGCCAGCGCGGCCTTTTCCTAACGTCAGTTCTGCTCCTTACTACTGACCCCTCCTTTACAAGGCTGCTCCTGTCACACGCCCGCTGTTTCTACCAATCCCAGCGCGGCTCACTGTGACGTCAGTACCACTCCGGCAACTGACCCTCCCTTCACAAAGTAATACAAAAACTTATTTCTCAATATTTTCTTTAAAATTCTTTGTTATTAACGACATAAAAACATTCGCTACTCTGTCTGTTTCACTAAATCAAAGGATAGTTTATTTATTTCCACTGCGAGTAAAACCCTTCCGCTTACCCTTCATTCAAGCTCCAGAGAACCTGCTACTCCTCCGGTGTCACCCGTTTTGGGAGATTTGAGACCAAAGTTTCACCAGCGAACTCCTTTTGCTGTCAATCTAGCTTGGAAGAACCTGCTACTCCTTCAGGGTTACCCTTTCTATGTGATATAACGCCTAAAGTTTCACTAGCGAACTCTTTGCTATCAATCACTCTCACTTTTATGCAGAAAATAGTCCCTACTTTAACACTGCCAGCCCTCCCTAGCTTCTCAGTGTTATTCCAACAGACAAGTAACCTCACTGCAGTGTGGTTTCTATCGCCACTCGCTATTCATTCCCCGGGAATTTTCCAAACAACATAAAACAAGACGCTAACTCTCTTTGTTAAACATAAATCAATAATCAATAATCTATAATTATCACCAAACTAGTCAATAATAACCAAAACTCTGCTACCAGAAAACTGATCCAGCAGTGTACTAACAGCAGATACTCCACTACCATTATACTCACCTGGGCCCATATAACTACTTCCACTAAATACCAAGTAGACCGCTGGAACTTAGTTTAAGATTTTCATACTTCAAGATCTAGTTATTTCTTTTCCCTAACTAAACCTTTCACTGATCAATTAGTTCTTTCCTCTGGTCAATGGACCATTAGTTGGAACTAGTTGATGGTGAGAATTAACATAATTTATTAAACATTTCTTGATTAAAATGAAATAATCACAGACTCGGGAAGTTTTAAAATCTTTATCTAAATTAATTGAGTGTGAACCATCTCAAAGTTTGAGTACAAACACCCTCATTCGCAAGAGTGTCAATTCAATCAATTCTCAATAAGCAATAGCAATTCAGATCCACACAATAACTATGCTCAGAAAGAAGAGGACAGAGAGAGAAGAACATCTATCAATACAATGAATTTATAATTACCAAGAATGGTGTGAAGACCAACCCCCTGGCCAAAGGGCTGGTAAGGGTCTCCCAGGATAGATCAGGAGACAAAAACTTCAGGACAGGAATCAGGACAGGATACTTCACCTCTCTAAATACCGATGACTGCGTCGCACCCCTCTCTGACACTCTCTTCCTCCTCGTGGTTCTTCCGCGATCTTCTTTCTAACCCAATTAAGTTAAATAGATGGTTCTGCATTCGATTTCTTCATCAGCGTCTCACAGCATCAGCACCACCCCCAGCACCGACAGCATCCTGAGCTCTGCTTCTGTGCTCCCGTTAAGCTGCTCTGCTCATCATCGGCTCCCAATAAGACCTAACTAACTAAAACTACCTCAATTATACCTTTCCATAACCATGTTAATGTTTCAATTTAACAAAATACTAACTCTGATTGGACAGGCGAGGGGGCATGATCATCACACCATGCTTACATTTCACTTATTTCATTAAACCATTGTTTTTAAATCCCTCCCCTCAAACTTTATTAAATCATTTCCTTTCCCATACATCTCCAAACTTTATTAATACAAAATGTTACAATATCATGAATAAAGCTTCTTCATATGAACTCTTCACACTCATGTTCCCAGGGCACATCTTCGCTGGCCTTGGACGCGTGACAAGTCCTTACTCAACTTTCTTTATTCTCTCTCTGGTGCGCATGCGTGGGGTCAAGTCAGTCAGCTCAATTCAGACAAGTGTGGAAGGCCCAAATGCGCACTAATAATAAAGTCAAAAGAAGAAATGTTATTCTCAAAAATAAACAGTTTCACTGTACACCACCAACCTCTATTCTAACCCACTCTAATTATTATTGCCCTTTCTGCATTTGCATTAGTATAAAACTTATTATCTATTTCAGCCAAGCAGGTGACATGCATGTGAGCTTTCAAGCGGCCATTTGAATATCTTTTGCGCAGGCGCAAGATTTTCCCTCCAAGCATTAGTACGTCATACTACGTAGATGCAGTAGACGCATGCGCAGTAAAGATCCCCTGTTAAAGTGCGTTTTAGTCCTTCGTTCATGTTGTTATGATTAGTAAACACACATATGCAAGCTTCACTGTCCCGCGTGTCTTTTTCTAAATGAAAAATATTCATTACAAACACGTTGTTAGTAATCCATTAATGAGTTCAAACGAAAGGATTGCTTCCGAGCAAGTCTTATTTACGAGTCCTTGCTCCATCACTAGTATAGTGCAGACCATTACGCAACCACATAAATTTGGTAGAGTTTTTTTCCTGGGAATTTTTTGCATCTTGAGAACTGCCAATTTTCACCATGAGTAAACCAGCATCCATTGCATCTGTGGATAATGAATTTGAAGAGGAGAGGGTTGATATCTACACAGTGCCACAACTTAAGGCTGTCTGCAAAAAATGTAAAATCTCTGTGAGAGGCCTCACCAGAAAGGAGGAATACCATAAGGCGCTGGGGGCCTGGTTGGAATCAAGGAATGCCAGTGAGCAAACCGAAGAGCCGATGGTGGAGGGAGAGAATTTAGATGGGCAGCAGAAGGGGCTGTTGGGCCTGACTGGGGGGAAGTTACCTTCCAGGGTGGGCAGCAGTGTGTCTTCAAAGGGTCTGTCTCCAGAGGAGTTGGAGGACAGGGAGAGAAGCAGAGTGCATGAATTGGAGCTTGCTAAGCTCAAGCTGGGGAGCCAGGGTGACATAGAGAATAAGAAGTTGGAGTTCGAGAGCAAGAAATTGGCCATGGAGGAGAAAAATATGCTTTTTTTGCATGAGAGAGGGTTGAGGGAGTTGGATCTGAAAGCAAAGAGTTTAGAGATCAATCCCTCTGGTGGCATCACAACATCAATGCCTGGAGAAGGAAAGGTGTACATTCCCAAAGATGTTATTAAGGATTTCATGAAGCATGAGGACATTGGGCAGTAGGTCAAGGCCTATGAAGTAGCGATGAGGTCCCACCAGGTCCCTGAGAGAGATTGGGAAGCGGGGTTGTGGGGCCGCTTCATCAGTGAAGGAAGGGAGACATTGCTAGCTTTGCCCACTGAGGATGAGATGTCCTATGCCCCCATGAAGGAAGCCTTGATAGCCAGGTATGGGTTGACCCCAGAGCTTTATAGGCAGAAATTTAGAAACTGTAAGAAGCTGGAGTCAAGTACTTGGGTGGAGTATGTGTCCTATTTTTGCAGCGTACTTGATGGTTGGGTGAAGGGTAGCAAAGTGAAGGATTTGCAGGGGCTCTATGATTTGGTTGCATGGGAGCACTTGTCAGATAATTGTTTTCCAGAGCTACGCCAGCACTTGATTGACTGTAAGCTGACTGATCCCAGAAAGCTTGCTGTGGAGGCGGACCGCTGGGTCAGCACCAGGGTCCAAAAAGGTCATGTGGGAGACTCCGCCAAAGGTGGGCAGGGTCCCCAGCAGTAGAGTGGGGGGACAAGGGTAAACAGAAGGAGTTCCAAAAAGGGCCCCAAAGTAAGCCCCAAGGGAACCAAGGTAAGGGTTCCCAGCCTCCCACTGAGAAGAAGCCATGGATCCCGACAGGTAAGCCTGTTCAAAGGGGTTCCAAGGCGTGTTATGGTTGTGATCAGGTGGGCCACTTCCAAGGGGATCCTAGGTGTCCCAAAAATGTTACCACTGCACCCACTGGTGCACCGCCCCGGCAGATGGCTAGTGTAGCCCTGGGGGAGGAGTTGGTTGCCCAAGATGGGTGGGGTCCCGCAGGGATGTCCCTGGTCTCTTTAGGAGACAGTGAGATGGTCCCTAGAGCTCATCTGCCTGATAACACTAAAAAGTACAGGCAGTGGGTGACCATCCATGGCCATAGTGTGGAGGCTCTGAGAGACACCGGAGCCAGTGTGACAGCTGTCAGTTGTTGGCTGGTGTCTGAAGAGCAGGTGGTCTCCAACGCATTCTACCCAGTAGTTGCCGCTGACAATTCAGAGTGCCTCTGCAAAGTGGCACAGGTTCCCTTTGAGCAGGGGGGGGGGTCTCAGGTACCTTGAAAGTAGCTGTGAGGCCAGCCATGCCTGTTGACTGTCTGCTAGGCAATGATTTGGAGAGCTCCCCATGGGCAAAGGTGGAGTGGAGATCTCATTTACATATGTTGGGTCTGCCTGAGTGGGAATGTGTGACCACTCGGTCAATGGCAGCCGGTAAGGGCATTGAAGAGGACCTGAAGCCTGAAAGAGTGGCCCAGGTGCCTGCCTGAAAGAGAAGAGGCAGGGGGCATGGGAAACTGGCCCCTGAAGTTCCCACGGTCCATGAGGAGGCATACCTTGAGGGGGATGCCCTGGAGCCTACAGGGGAACAAGTGGCTGAACTGGGGGACCTGCCTGTGCAGACCCATTGGCAGCAGGAAGGAGGCCCCTCCAGGGAGGAATTCTGCCAGGAGCAGCAGAAGTGCCCTTCTCTCGTTGGTTTGCGGCAACAGGCTGCAAACCAGGCAGCAGGTGGTCAGTCTGGATAGCATTGGATATACTGGGAGAATGGTCTCCTGTATGGTGAGCCTAAGGTTGCTGAGCCTGGGTCAGACTGTGTGCTGGTGGTACCCCATCGCTTCAGAGCCTTCCTACTGGGTCTGGCTCATGATGTGCCTTTGGCAGGACATTTGGGGCAAGACAAGACCTTTGAAAGGCTCGTCACCCACTTTTACTGGCCCCAAATGCGTAAGAGTTCTGATACACACTGTAGGTCTTGCCAGACTTGCCAGGCAAGTGGCAAGAGTGGGAGGAAGTTTAAGGCTCCTCTCCAACCTTTCCCTGTGGTCAGCACCCCATTTGAGAGGGTGGGCATTGACATTGTGGGGCCTCTGGATCCCAAGACAGCCATGGGCAACTTGTTCATCCTGGTCTTGGTGGACCATGCCACCCGGTACCCGGAAGCCATCCCTCTCCGGACTGTGACGGCCCCATGGTGGGTCGTGAGTTGATGGGGATTTTCTCCAGTGTGGGGTTCCCCAGAGACGTGGTGTCCGACCTTGGTACCAACATATCTAAGTATATGAAGTCCCTGTGGCAGGAGTACGGTGTAACCTACAAGTTCACCACTCCTTACCACCCCCAAGGTAATGGGCTGGTTGAGAGATTCAACCGGACCCTGAAGGGCATGATTATGGGTCTTGGTGAACTCATGAGGTGTAAGTGGGACGTCCTCTTACCCTGCCTTTTGTTTGCTTACAGAGAAGTGCCCCAGAAGTCCTTCGGGTTCAGTCCCTTTGAGCTGCTGTACAGCCATCCTGTAAGAGGACCTCTGAGTCTGGTGAAAGAAGGCTTGGAGAAAGCTCCCAGTAAACCTCCCCAGGATGTATTTAGCTGCATGCTGGCCTTCAGAAACGAGACTAGGCGCTTCAGACAACTCGCTCAGGTGAATCTGTAAGCCAGCCAGGAGGAGATGAAACTGTGGTATGATCAGAATGCCACTCTGATCGAGTTTCAGCCTGGACAAAAAGTATGGGTCATGGCCCCAGTGGAGCCTTGTGCGCTCCAGGATAAGTGGACCGGACCCTTTGAGGTGGTGGAGCGCAAGAGTAACGTCACCTACTTGGTGGACTTGCAGTCTCCCAGGAACCCTTTGCGGGTCCTGCATGTGAACCGCCTGAAGCCCCACTTGGAGAGGTCCGAAGTGGGCATGCTCCTAGCAACGGATGCTGGCTTGGAAGAGGAGACTGAGCCTCTTCCTGACCTCCTGTCTGCAAAGGAGCACGATGGGTCAGTGGACAGTGTATCACTCGCCCCCGCCCTGACTCTTGAACAGCAGAGTGACTGTTGCCAACTGTTGGGTCAGTTTGCTCCTCTGTTCTCCCTGACCCCTGGTGTCACTCAGTGGTGTGTCCATGATGTTGACACTGGGGACAGTCCTCCTGTAAAGCACAACATTTACAGAGTGACTGACAGGGTCAAGGCTTGCATCAAGGAGAATGTCTCCAAGATGCTAGAGCTAGGGGTGATTGAGCCCTCAAACAGCCCTTGGGCCAGCCCAGTGGTCTTGGTCCCAAAGGCTGCCGCACCCAGTACCACACCAGAACTCTGGTTCTGTGTGGACTACAGAGGGCTCAATTCGGTCACCAGGACTGATGCGCACCCCATCCCCATAGCTGATGAGCTCATTGATCGGTTGGGAGCTGCCCGGTACCTCAGCACGTTTGACTTAACGTCTGGGTACTGGCAGATTGCCTTAACTGATGGGGCAAAGGAGAGCTCAGCATCCTCAATGCCAGAGAGGCACTACCAATTCCGGGTGATGCCCTTTGGGTTCAAGAATGCCCCTGCCACCTTTCAGAGGTTGGTAAACCAGGTGTTGGCTGGACTGGAAGATTTCAGTGCTGCCTACCTGGATGACATCGCAGTGTTCAGTACCACTTGGGAGGAATATCTGCACCACCTCTGGGAAGTGTTGAAGGCTCTGCAGAGGGCAGGCCTCACGATCAAGGTGAGTAAGTGCCAGATCGGGCAGGGTTCTGTGGTGTACTTGGGACACCAGGTAGGGAACGGCCAGGTGGCGCCCCTACAGCCCAAGATTGATACCATTCTGGCTTGGGAAACCCCCAAGACCCAGACCGAGGTGAGAGCCTTTTTAGGACTCACAGGGTATTACAGGAGATTTGTCAAGGGGTATGGCACCATTGTTGCCCCCTTGACAGAGCTGACTTCCAGGAAGCAGCCCAAGAAAGTGAACTGGACGGACGGCTGCCAGAAAGCTTTTGATGCCCTGAAATCTGCCATGTGCACGGCGCTCGTGCTTCAGGCGCCCAACTTCTCAAGGGAATTCATTGTGCAGACAGATGCTTCAGAGCATGGTGTGGGGGCTGTGCTCTCACAGCTGAATGAAGAGGGCCTAGAAAAACCTGTAGCCTTCATTAGTAGGAGGTTACTTCCACGGGAACAGAGGTGGAGTGTGATTGAGCGTGAGACATTTGCTGTGGTCGGGGCGCTGAAGAAGCTGAGGCCAACTTGTTTGGGACTCACTTCTGGGTTCAGACAGACCACAGGCCCCTCAGATGGTTGATGCAAATGAGGGGTGAGAATTCAAAGCTGTTGAGGTGGTCCATTTCCCTACAGGGGATGGACTTTACGGTGGAACACCGCCCTGGTACTGACCATGCCAATGCTGATGGTCTGTCCAGATTTTTCTGCCTTAGCGAAGAGAACTCCCAAGAGGGTGGGTAGTTCTCCCCACATTTCAGCTGGAGGGGACATGTGTAAGACCTGGCACCATTGGCATGGGTCTCCCCTGCATTTTTGCCTTTGCCTCCTGTGTTTTTGCTGTATGTCGGACCCCGTTTTGCTGGTCTAGATGCTTTGGGCACTTTGCCACTGCTGTTCAGTGCCAAAGTGCAAGTGCTCCCTTTGTAAATTGTTGTTATGGATTAGTGATTCCATGATTGGCATATTTGATTTACTTGTCAGACCCTAGTATAGTGCACTGTGTGTGCCCAGGGCCTGAAAATCAAATGCTGCTAGTGGGCTGCAGCACTGATTGTGCCACCCACAGAAGCAGCCTGTAAAATGTAACTCTGGCCTGCCATTGCAGAGCCTGTGTGCAGTCTGGACTGCCATGCTGACTTGGTAAGTACACCCACTTGCCAGTCCCTAAACCTTCCCTTTTCTACATATTAGTCATCCCTAAGGTAGGCCCAAGGTACCCCTGTGGGCAGGGTGCATTGTATGTAAAAGGTAGGACATGCCCTGATGTGTGTGGCATGTCCTGATAGTGAAATACTGCCAATTTCGTTTTTCACTATTGTAAGGCTACCTGTTCCCATAGGACAGAATGGGGAGTATGTTTATAATAACTTATAAACATAACTGGCCCTGGGAACAAGGTAGTAGATAAAGTTTAGTATGCCTGAACTCAGAATGTTAAAAAGCATCTTTTGGTGGGGTGATTTTTACATTCCATGTTTGAAAATACCACTTTTAGAAAGTAGGTATTTTCTTGCCTAACCGTCCAGTGTGCCTCTGCTGGGTTTGTGTATTGCATGTCTGGCTTTTGGATGACAGGGGCTGGAGAGGGGCAGTGGCTCCAGAGGTCTGATGAGTCAGGGCTGGGCTGAATAGACCTGGGCTGCATTTAGAGTAGGGGGAGGAGATTTCCTTTTCACCTGAATGGGCCTGGTCTGCCTTCAACAATGCTGTCTCCACCTCCTGCCAGGAAGCTGCACCAGTGAGGACAGAACTGGTTTTGGCTGGGTACAGACACTCTCTACCTTCAGAGAACAAAGGATTTTGGTGTATAAAAAGAGGGGCCCAGATATATATTGGGGCGTGGCCAACCAAGATGGTGTGTGGTCGTAACCCACGATGGCTCCGTTGCCGAGGCCCCATTAAAACATGATTTAACAGACAACTCTGCACGGAAAACGACTATTCTTACTGGTTGATCCAGTGGGAATGAGGTGCTTGGACTGGATCAAGGCGAGAGGAGGAGATCTGCCGTGGATGGTGCCAGATTCCACGAGGGCCGGGAGGAGCTAGGCCCGGGCCGAGATGCAACCTGCGGCCGAGATGGAAGAAGGCGAACGCGGTGGGGATGCAGCGGCACGGTCCCACGACACACTGCTGACTGCCCGGGACGCTGACACCCCACAGAGTGCCCAGAGAAGTTAGACGCTGCCGGAGGTGGTGCAGGTGAGTGGAGAGTGCGGGACCTGAAGCGCGAATGAAAGGAAGGCGCCGGCCCTCGTCCTAGAAATAGTGCTCCCAGCGACAAAATCTGCTTAAAGTCCCGGTGCTGCTGCATCTGCGACAGGGTCAACACCAAGCCTGGGGGTCGGTTGGGGCCCATCGACTGGGGGCTTTGAGGCCGCAAAGAGCGGTTGAAGCTGGGTGCCTAACTCTAAAATGGCGTCCGGCAGAGACGCTCCATAAGTGAAAAGGCAGCAGCACCCGCCTCGGGGACTCCGGAGCAATACTCACCGGTAAAGGTCCCTGCATCAGACTCGTGGCCCAGCCCGCGGCGCCCACCCTTGGTCCAGGCCCTGGCCCATTCTGTCAGGATCCAGAGGGAGCTTGTACTGGAACCATTAAGAGCAACAATAGAGACTAGGACGACTCGAACACGGCCATGTTGGGTCCAAACAGTGAGTGATGACCCAAAGCAGTCACAGCATACAAGTAAAGACGTTCCTACAATTGCACCAATAATCACCCAAAGCGTCACGCAGTCCCTAATAAAATGTCAGTGAGGGACTAAAGCTAAGGCTGAGGCAGCGGTAGCAGCTCCCCAGAAAACACACCCAGCTACAAACAGAGCCCCCCCCCAGTCACTGGACATAATATATGCTCTGAGTCTCCTCCAAAAAATAAAAACCCTCATGTTTGGAAGATTTTAGTGCCCCCCCATACTTCCCCACAACACCGAGGCAAAAGCGACTAGCAGCGGGCATTAACCCGATCCATACGGACCCAACTTGGGGAGGCGCATCAGCCACTGAATCCTTTGAGCACCCACCCACCCCCATCAAGGGAAAAGCGGCGATCTCCAGCAACACAGCGGACTGAACCCAGAACTTGGGGTAGCTCCATAGTAAAGTGGACAGAGACATCAGAGCGCTATGGCAACAAGGGTGAAGAGCCCTACTGCACAGTGAGAGGACAGATGCCTAAACTGGCCCCAGAGCAACCTCACCTATTCAAAAGCCAAGTCCCTACACCACTGTATACAGGGAGAAGCTGGACACTAGAGAGACCAGTGCCGATACAGGGCTCACTATGCCGCTAAAAAAACAGCAAAATAACAGAGTTTCCTCTTATTTTGCCCCCACGGCCACCAAAGACGTGAAGGTGCCAGCATCGGGGGAACACAACATGGCGCTATCTAAGGAGGACCTCCTAGCCTCACTGAGGGAATTCATGCAAGAGCTATGAGAGGAGCTAAAGGCTGATATAGTGCAATCCATTGACTCACTTAGGGCTGACCTCAGTGGCAGACTAACCAGCCTGCAGCAGGATGTTGACTCGGTGGGGGCCAGGGTGCTGGATATAGAGTCTACAGCTGCAAGCTTGGAACAGAAAATGGAACAGCTGACATCTACTGCACGGGATCTCCAAACTCAACTACAAGCTGTACTACTAAAGAACGAGGACCTGGAGAACAGGTCAAGATGGGAGAACATACGGATTCGCAATCTAGAAGAGGGAGCGGAGGGGCCGGACTTAGGGGCCTTTGTTACGGGCCTGTTCACTGAAGAACTAGGGACAGCAACAACAAAAATAAAAATAGATAGAGTCCATAGAGTGGGAAGACCCAATCAAGGAGAGACTCGTAGACCGCGGCACATATTGGCGAAGCTGCACTCATTCAAGACCAACAAGGCCATACTACAAGCGGCTAGGAAGCTAGAGGTAGTAAAGTTCCAAGGACATTCCTGCCAACTGTTACAAGACGTAGCACCAGCAACCCTGGCCCGACGCCAACAACTCAGACCAGTCACGGAAAAACTCAGACGGGACAACATTAGATACCGGTGGACCTATCCTTTTGGTATAGGTTTCGAATTCTGTAACAAAACACACCACATAACCAAAGTCAAAAAAGCCTTCAGGGTGCTGGGCCTCCTGACACCGGAGACTACCGCAGAGGCAAGTGGCGAGGGGAACAGGATGGTGCCTCGCAAGGAGCGGAGAAGGGGGGCCGCTGGCAGACCGGCCGCCTTCCCAAAGCTCAGAAGAAACAAGGCACCGCTGAGATACCCTGAAAGACCCGATACCAAATGGAGAGAGCGATCCATGCTCCGAGCTCGCTCATCATTCTACAATTAAAACAGCGACAACCAACAATGTCCCTAAAAACCAGGAAACAAAACTCCATTCTACATCTCCAGTTGAAGAACTTGATCAATGCGTATAACTGAAGGTTCAGAGACCAGTAAAGAGAACTGTGTAGCGGTAAAGCCTCCGCAAGTCTCCAATCAGGAAAGCAGAACTTGTCTTTTATTATGACTTTACCAAACGGACCTCGGCGACGGATCATGGTTCTATTCGCCTCAAACGATGAACAGACACCGCAATGGTGACCCAAATGAGGGACAAACTGTCCCAACGTTCTTGCTATTCAAGACTGTTACTAGTCTTTTGGTTCGCATTTTTATATGTTTTCTTGTTTTCTTTTTTCCCCCTTTTTATGTTCTGTGCGGGGTCCGGAGAGGTAAGAGCAACGCCAACGGTGCACAATGGGGACACACACACTGGCCATGGCCAGTTGAAAGAGCCAGGGGGAGTGGAGGTGGGAGGTGGCCCTTGGAGAGAATCGCAGGTGAGGGAGGGCGAATATGGTATAGCAACAAGGTACATAGAGCCAAGATGGTGATCACCACGCTGACATGGAACGTGAGAGGGATGAATGCCCCACCTAAGCGTCAAAAGATATGGAAATATTTAACCGACTAACACTATGACGTAGTGGCACTCCAGGACACCCACCTTAAAAGGTCAGAAGACCACAGAATCAAACACAAAGCATACCCCCTAGTTTTTAAATCCTCCGCCAATACCAAACACAGTGGATTCACCCGCCTCTTCCATTCTCCCCTCAAATTCCAACCAACAGACTACAAAACTGACAAGGAGGGGAGGGTGATACTGGTAAAAGGCTATATATGGGGACGCATATGCACATTTGCGGGGATATATGTACCGAACACAAATCAAGCAACCTTCATCCATAATACACTGACCCTCCTGGCGGGCTTCGCAGAGGGCGACATTGTGATGATGGGAGATTTTAACCTGACATGGCATTCCGGGAAGGACAGTACCCACCCACATAGGGCCCACACAGGTAGCTTCCCAAAGAATTTGAAATAAGCTATTCACGACTTAGGCCTCAGAGACTGTTGGAGGGAAGCACACCCAGAAGATAAAGATTACACATTTTACTCCCACATCCACTGCACTTACTCAAGACTCGACTACATATTTATGAGCCAAACCCTTAATAAAGTAGTTTGGGAGGCAACCATACACCCCATCATTATCTCCGACCATGCACCAATGGCAATCACCCTAGAATGGCACAGCCCTAAACCAAAGTTCAAACAATGGTTCTTCCCCAACGCGGTAACACAAGATAAATCACTCCGCGATGCCCTACGCTCCTCCATTAGGGAGTACTTTCAGCTAAATGACCCCCAAGACACAGCTCCAATGAACAACTGGGACGCTTTCAAGGCTGTAATCAGGGGCCGATGCATAACACTAATGGCAGCGCTTAATAAGGAAAGAACAACAGAAAGATAAACCTTGGAGGGGGAACTGAAAACACTAGAACAAACACACAAAGCCAATCCTACCTTCACAACCCAAAGAAAGGTCACAGCCCTAAAGGGGAAACTCCACGTGATCTACTCTAACAGAGCAGAATTAATACTGCTTAGACTCAAGCAGACTTCATACGCACAGGGCAATAAAGTTGGAGCACACCTGGCACGCCAATTACGAGTAAAGAGGGAAAAGGACTTCATCGGGGACATTCAGGCACCCTCAGGATCACAGGCAAATGATGATTCGGGTAAAGCAAGAGTATTCAGGGACTTTTACAGCACATTGTACACAGCTGACCAACTCAATTTTCAGACACAAACAACTTATCTAGATACTGTGGAACTGCCACAGGTTACACAGAGTCAGAATGAACACCTAGGGGAAGCTATCACGGAGGAAGAAGTACAAAAAGAGATCGGGTCTCTGAAACTACATAAATCGCCTGGGACTGATGGTCTGACAACACAATTTTATAAAACTTTTAGTACAGAACTAATTCCCCAGCTAACGGCCCTTTTTAATCACATAGCGACTACTAAACAAACAACCCACACTATGAGTGAAGCCCTTTTGACTGTGATTCCCAAACCCGGGAAAGATCCAAGGCATTGTGGTGCGTATCGCCCATAGCACTTCTTAACCTAGACGCTAAATTATATTAAAACATTTTAGCTACCCGCCCAGAAAATTTGATGCCAGGACTGATCCATCCAGATCAATTGGGATTTATTAAGGGACGACAGACTCATGACAACGTACGCAGAGTGATACATCTAATAGAAAAAACGAATAAGCGACAGATCCCGGCAGTCCTTCTCGGCTTAGACGCCGAGAAGGCATTTGATCGAGTTAACTGAAGTTTTCTCTTTCAGACACTTCAAAGATTCGGCTTTTGCAAAGCATTTATCAATATGATCAAGGCTAACTTTGCGGCCCCCTGCGCAAGAGTGTTAGTCAACGGCATGGCTTCCGACTCCTTCCTTTTGGAACGGGGAACGAGGCAGGGCTGCCCCTTATCCCCCCCTCCTCTTTGCGCTCAGCATTGAACCGTTAGCCGCCCGACTTAGAGACAATAGAGGAGTTAGGGGAATTCCATTCGGCTCCGACGAACACAAAATATCACTGTTCGCTGACAATATCTTACTAACAATTGCAAATCCACATCAATCCATCATGAAAATACATGACGAACTGGAAAGCTTTGAGGTAGTAGCGGGATTCCGCATTAACCTTTATAAGTCCTTTCTCCTTAACTTAACACTACCAGAGGCGGAGATGAGTGAATTGGTGGCGTCAACTCGCTTTCAGTGGGCCAAGAAAGATTTAACATACCTGGGAATAAAACTAACCCCAAAAATGTCAGGGTTATTTGCAGCTAACTACCCACCACTCCTATGCCAGCTCCGAACGGACTTGAAAATATGGGCTCCTCTCTACCTTTCCTGGTTAGGCAGAATACATCCCATCAAAATGGTAGTCCTACCGAAATTTCTCCACCTGTTTCAAAGTCTGCCCATAGCACTCGAAAGAGACTTCTTACATGAGGTCCACATACTCTTAAGGAAATTCATTTGGCAGCATAAGAGACCAGGGGCCATATTATCAAGAACGGCGATAACATTATCGCTGCTTTAGCGGCAGGAAACTGCCACTAAAGCGGCGATAAGGGGCTTGACAATATGCCCTATAGAATTCCAATAGAAGCCCAGGTTTGATGTCCTTCACACCAGAACCTGGGCTTCTATTGGAATTCTATAGGGCATATTATCAAGCCCCTTATCGCCGCTTTAGCGACAGTTTCCTGCCGCTAAAGCGGCGATAATGTTATCGCCGTTCTTGATAATATGGCCCCAAGATTGCTGTTTCATCTTCTCAGAAAACCTACAGATGAGGGAGGCCTGGCGATGCCGGATCTGGACCTCTATTACAAAGCGGACCAACGTCAGGTCCTGGTAGAATGGTCCCAACGTGAGTCAGATAAACACTGGCTACATATGGACCGAGAAATTGCGGGTAGAGTAATATGGGACTTATTTTGGAAACCAAAGGTGGACCGAGCGGCAAACGCATACATTAGCACACCCACTAAGACGACGCTTAAAGTATGGGACGATATACTAAAACAGACAGAATGGACTACGTTCCCCTCACCATTCACTCCCATTCATTGCAACCCTGCTTTTCCACCGTCACTACAGCCAGGACCCTTCGACGCATGGCGGGAGGGTGGCTGCCTTACTGTGGCTGACATATTCCACAACTGGGGCATTTTAACATTCGTAAACTGTCAAAGGGAATTCAACCTACCTAACACAGAACACTTTCGATATCTCCAATTAAGTCACTGGGTCCTACAACCCGAGCTGAAAGAAGGGACAACCAGAGAACTCACGCCCTTGGAGCGTTATGTGAAGGGTGCTAGCTCAGTGAAAGGGGCCATCCCCTTCTTATACTCCCTATTACTGCACACACTGCCGTCTAGGCGTCCAAGTTTCCTGGAATTCTGGGAGCGCATACTAGGTCAAGATATCAAAGACACTCAGTGGAAAGCCCTCTGGAAGGATATAAAACGCCATTGTCACTCTCTCAGTCAACGTGAAGCCCACTACAAGATAATGTTTGACTGGTACTTGTACCAGGAAAAACTGAAGAAAATATTTCCTAACACTTATCAGACCTTTGTTGGAGGGGCTGCGGCCTTCTGGGCGATTTCCGCCATATATGGTGGGACTGCCCTTCAATTCGCCCCTTTTGGTCAGAACTTTTGGCTCAAATCAAAGAGATATTAGGCTATCCCATAACAGACTCTCTAGAGTTCACGCTGCTGGGTCTGAGAGACCCAACCTTGAAACACCAAACTAAAGCCGACCAAGCCATTATATGGCTCTGCCTGGGAGCAGCTAAAACAGCGATAGCCGCCACCTGGAAAAAGAAAGAAGCCCCAGCCACAACTCAATGGCATGCACGGCTATGGCAGGCACTCACTATGGAACGTATGAGTGACTTATATAGAGATAAATTTAAAAACTTCGAAATTGCTTGGGGTCCCTTGGTCAAATATTTATCCAGCGGTCTCCCGTTAACCACCTGTCCCACAAGAGTTAGGGCTCTGCACCTGTTTCAGTTTTAATCTGAGCCACCACGAACGTATAAAACCACCTCAAGTCTAGACTAGATACTCCGGACCCCCAAGACTCCGTACATTCCAAGTTGTTAACTTTACCCCACTATGATTTATTCTCTCCCTCTTTACTCATTATAGCTAGACACCGCACCCCCCTACCCCCAATTCTCAAAATAACAGATCTACATTCCACTAGGAAAGGAACCGGGGAGAGGGGAGGGATTGAGGAGGAAGAACAGACTGACGCTACAGCTATCCTTTTTATTTGTTGTACCAACCAGTAATGTAGATTTGCAGGTAATACATGAAGGAAGAACTGCATGAGAAACTAATCGGATCACCCGACAGAATCTGTACACGGTAATAGATGACTGATAGCGATATCCGAATGCACAGATAAGATGTTTTGCCATGCTTGTTGATTGATGCTTTGTAAAACTCAATAAAAACAAGTTTGACAAAAAAAAGAGGGGCCCAGACCCCAGACTTTTAGATCACTTCTGGGAATCAAGAGGAACCTTTGCCAAGGAGAAGAGCCGGAGAAACTGAGGAGGAATACTGCCCCTGTGCTGTTTGCTGTCTGGGGTTCGCCTGCAGTGGCTACTTGCTGCCAAGGAAGGGAGAAAAGGACTTTGCTGTATGCTTTGTCACCTGCTTGAGGAAAAGATCTCCAAGGGCTTGAAACTGAGCTTGCCTCCTGTTCTGAAGTCTCAGAGACACAAAGACTTCACCACCAGCTCCCCTGAATTTCCTTGCTGGGAATTCTAACTTGCAAAGAGGTGCCTGCTGCTGTTCCGAACCTCTAGAGACTGTTTTCTGCTGGGAGCTGGAAAATCGACGCAACATCGAAGAAGCGAGATGCATCCGCACCTGTTTCTGACGCATCACCGAAGAAACCGTCGCAGCGCCTGCCGCGGCTCGAGAACTCGCCGCACACCGCATCGAGTGCACCGATCTCCGAAGTCCGGGATCACCGCACCGAGTCCGACGCAAGGTCTGCTGTGCAGCTGCACGAGTTCACGCATCATCACCGGATCATCGCATTGCATCAAGGCGCCAAGTCTGTCGCATTGTAGGGGGACGCAAGTAAGAAACCGACGCGTCACCTCCCCACGAAGTAAGAAACCTAAGCATCACCTCCTCTCCGGTAAGGAACCGGCGCATCACCTCCCCTGCGCTGCAGTAAGGAACCGACACATCATCTCCCCCCGAAGCAAGGAACCGACGCATCACCTTCCCTGAGTGTAAGGAACCGACGCATCACCTTCCCTGCGGCCCGTCTTGTTTTTTTGATTGACGCATCCCAGGTACTTTGTGAGAAAAGTGTTGCATCTGCAATTTGCTTGAACTGAACTATTTCTACCATCTGAAAGTCATATTTTTATTACTGTATTGTGGATTTTTTGTTGCTTGGTCTTGTTTTGGTTTAGATAAAGATTACTTATTTTTTCTAAACTGGTGTGGTGTCCATTTGTAGTGTTTTCACTGTATTACTGTATGTGTTCACAAATGCTTTACACACTGCCTCTGAGATAAGCCTGTCTGCTCGTGCCAAGCTACCAAGGGGGTGAGCAGGGGTTATTTTAGGAGTGTATCCCCCTAACCCTGACTAGAAGCAAGGGTCCCTATTTGGACAAAGGTACCTACCTCTGCCAGCTAGAGACCCCCATTTCTAACATAGCAGTTTTAGTAAAGTGCGGCTTGCAGTTATCATACTTGAGCAGATACAAAGAAAATGGGCCAAGGATTCGTAATTTGATTTACACAATCTGCAAACAGTGACTGTCTCAAGGCATTTCCAATGTGTGTTTATGTCTTTAATTGGAGGCGGATTGTTAAAATTTGTTTTAAAATCGGTTTATTCAGTGCACTGTTTAAATAGGGTTGACATGATTTATCCCTGTATAAGTTGACTAATACCTGGATGTTACTTTTAGAGGTTTCTATAAGTCGGATGTCTTCTTGCTAGGATAAGTATCTAACTTGGTCCTTCAATACTTTTCTTAGGATGCCAGGTTGGTGGACAAACGTACTCCAATTTGTCATGTCTAAATGTAGTTTACTGCAGGCAATCCGCAGATGCTCTGACCAGGGATTATTTTCTTCAATGAAGATATCCTTCAAAACTTCCTTCATGGTTTTTGGGGGCGCTGCACAAATTCTGCGATAGTATTGCACTGTGGAAGCCCAGTTTTCGTGTGTTTGTTTGTTTAATCCAAACTCCAGTCTTACCAGTGCGTTCCGAGTATAGCTGGGAATTTGAAAGATCCTTTTAAAGGCCCTGCAGTGTGCGGTTTCCAAAGTTTTCACCAGGGCCCCTGGAAATGCCAGATGTTGATATGCAATTGCAAGCAGTAGCTTGGCCTTTAACACTTTTTGTATTGCCGCCGAAGATGGCTGTGCATTTTTGAATTTAGTTTGCACATGGCGTAAGTCAGCGCCTTCGCCTTGGTTTCCATGGCCGCGATATGCTGGTTGGGGCTACCCTTGCTCGTAAAGCACACGCCCAGGTAGTTGTACTTAGAGGCGGTGCTAATTTCCAGGTTGCCCACCCTCCAGTGTTGGTTGAGTTTATTAGCAAAGGTTCTGAATATCACCACCTTAGTTTTGTTGGCGTTGGCCACTAAATCATTAGTGCTATTGTACATACTTAGTTCATCTAATGCCTTCTGCAGTCCCATACGTGTACGGTCCATTAGGACCACGTCGTCTGCATACTGTATTAAAAATAATCGGAATCGCCCAATTTTTGGAATGTGCAAATTGGCTGCTGTTAAAAAGTTACTCAAATCTGCAGTGTACAGGTTAAAAAGTAGGGTGCCAGCACACAGCCTTGCTTGAGTCCTTGATCCGTGAAAACCTTTTTTGTCGTGGTGCTTGACGTGAGTTCGACCTGTACCCAAGTTTTTGTGTAAAGGGCAGTGAAACCATTCAATAGCATACTCGGAATCCCCCACATTCGTAGCTTTGCCCAAAGTAAATTTCTGTTGACACAGTCAAATGCTGCCATGTAGTCCACAAAGCAGTATTTACACCCCATTTTATCTTTGTTCTCTTTGTGGTAAGGGTGTCTGAGCCCAGTCCAAGCCAGTTCTGTCCTCTCTAGTGCAGCATCACAACAGGAGGTGAAGACAGCATTGTGCAGATGAGACACTGCCTATTCAGGTGTAAGTGAAACTCCTCCCACCACTCTAAATACAGCCAAGGTCTATTCTGCTCAGCTCTGAGTCACCCAGGAAAGGCAGGACACACTTCAACCCCCTTTGTGGGTGTCTACAGTGAATGCCCCAGCCCCTGTCCCTCCAAAACCAGACAGTCAATACAAAAACCAGCAGAGGCACACCGAATGGTTAAATAAGAAAATGCCTACTTTCTAAAAGTTAGACTAAAAAGGAGTTAGGCCCAAATGGACAAGGAACAGGTAGGGCCATTAATATAGTGAAAAAAGAAGGAATGACCTGAACCTAATGTCGATTATCAGCACCTAAATATTTGGCTGTAGTGATCAAAAGCACTTATTTCTTTTTGATCAGGTTTTTATTAACCCTTATTATTTTTAGAGCAGGGTGTTTTATTGCGAGAGGCTTTGTAAAAGTGGCATTTTCAAACACACAATTCAAAAACCATTTACCCAAAAAGATGTTATTAAATTCTGAGTTCAGAGAGCCTAAACTCCACTTCTCTATCTTGTCCCAATGCATGTTATACTTGTAAGATGTTACAAAGTAACTAAAATGTTAGCCTATGGGACAGATAGCCTTTCAATAGTGAAAAACGAAAGACACAGTATTTGACTATCAGGACATGTCACACACACCAGTACATGTCCTACCTTTCACACACACTGCACACTGGGCCTACCTGAGGGGTGTCTTCCATGTAAGAAGAGGGAAGGTTAGCGCCTGGCAAATGGGTGAATTTGCCAGGTCGACATGGCAGTTTTAAAACTGCACACAGACACTGCATTGGCAAGTCTGAGATACCTTTGCAGGGCTACTTATGTGGGTGGCACAATCAGTGCTGCAGGCCCACTAGTAGCATTTAATTTACAGGCCCTGGCACACTTACTGCACTTTACTAGGGATTATCCAGTAAATCAAAAATGCCAGTCATGGATAACTAATCATAATCAGAATTTACACAGAGAGCATATGCACTTTAGCACTGATTAGCAGTGGTAAAGTGCCCAGAGTCCTGCAGCCAACAAAAACAGGTCAGGAAAAATAGGAGGAAGAAGCAAAAGGTTTGGGGATAACCCTGCAAAAAGGGCCATTTACAACACATATGTTTAGTAATTGTACTGCTTCTGTCACAATTGATCCTTGCTGTGACTTGTTATAGAATTGTGTTAGACCTGGCATCCTTGGCGTGGGTCTCCCTTCCATTTTTTCGTAATGCCTCCACTGTTGCCGATATGTTTTTGCTAGACTAGATGCTCATGGGCACTTTGCCGCTGCTAATCAGTGCCAAAGTGCAAGTGCTCCCTATCGTTAATTGATATATGTATTAGTGACTCCATGATTGGATGATTGGTTTACTTGTCAGTCCCTAGTACAGTGCACTCAGTGTGCCCAGGGCTTGTAAATCCAATGCCGCTGGTGGGCTTGAAGCACTAGTTGTGCCACCCACAGAAGCGGCTTGTAAAATGTGTCTCAGGCCTGCCATCGCAGAGCCTGTGTGCAGCCTGGGCTGCCATGTCGACTTGGTGAGTACACCCACTTACCAGTCCCTAAACCTTCCCTTTACTGCATGTTGGTCACCCCTAAAGTAGGCCCTAGGGCAGGGTGCATTGTAAGTATAAGGTAGGACATGCCCTGGTGTGTGTGGCATGACCTAATAGTGAATTACAGCCATTTTCGTTTTTCACTATTGCAAGGCTACCTGCTCCCCATAGGCCAGAATGGGCAGACTGACTATTACACCTTATAGTCAGAACTGACCAAGGGAACATGGTAGAAAAACGAATTTAGTATGCCTGAACTCAGGATGATAAAATACATCTTTTAGTGAAGTTGGTTTTAACATTCTGTGTTTGAAAATACCACTTTTAGAAAGTGGGTATTTTCTTGCCTAACTATCCAAGCCTGCCTCTGCTAGGTTGTGTATTCCTTGTCTGGAGATTGAGTGACAGGGGCTGGGGGTGGCTACAGGAGACAGGGTGAGTCAGCACAGGGCTGAATAGAAAGATCTGCATCCAGAGTGGAGGGAGGAGCTGCCCCTGGGTCTGAATAGGGCTGTGCCTGCCTTCCACAATGCTGGCTCCACCTCCTGCCGGGCGGCTGAGCACTCTGCCCCACATTCTGAAAGGAAAGAAGGAGTCAGAAAAACAAAGTGCTCCAGAACTGACCAGAACTGGTTTTGGACTAGGCAGAGGCCTCTCTGCCTCCAGAGAACAAAGAGAATCAGGGTTATAAGAGGGGCACCCAGACCCCAGGAAAATTAGATCACTTTTGGGAACAAGAAGAAACCTTTGTTGAGGAGCGGAACCAAGAAGAAACTGAGGAGAGACTATCCCTAAGCCTGAAGTGCTGCTTGGGGGATTGGCCTGCAGTGGTTTGCCTGACTGCCAAAGAAAGGAGAAAGGAACTTTTGCTTTGCTGTGACTTTCATCAACTTGTGAAGGATCCCCAAGGGCTTGGAAGAGAGCTTGCCCCCTGACCGAAGTCCCAGGACCATTGGACTTCACCCCCTTTGTGAATTGCTGCTGGAAACTCTGTTTCAGTGGCTACAGAGGTAGGGAGCTGTGACCGACTCTCACGACCGACTCGGTGTCCTGTAAGCACCGCATCGAAGCACCGTCTCGCCCTGCAACGCACGGCCCTGGTCTCACCGACTCCATCAACGAGCCGCTGCCTGCACCGCATCGAGGGACAACGCGTCCTGTAACGCTTCGCTACACCGAATCGAACTGGTCCGACCGACACGGTCACTGCTGCTGAGTTCGAGTCCTGTGACCGCACCGGAGTTGGGCACTGCTCGCACGCTTTGCGACGCACCGCCCGACTCGCACCGCTGTCCGGACTGGATCGACGCCAGCTCCTGAATCCGGCTCCGTCGCCGCACCGCAACCTGCCAGCACCGCATCGAAGCACCGTCTCGCCCTGCAACGCCCGGCCCTGGTCTCACCGACTCCGTCTCGACGACGTCAACGAGCCGCTGCCTGCACCGCATCGAGGGACAACGCGTCCTGCAACGCTTCCATTTTTGCATCGCGACCGCGACGAACAGCCATCCGGCTCGCACGCCCGTGCCTGCCGCTTCAAGTAAAAGGTACTGTGACCGAGTCTGTCTACGCTGTGTTGGCCCGCCTCGACGCGGTCAGCTGGATTTGTTAGACTCTGTTTGTTCTCGACATCGCCGTAGCCGGAGGAGGCTACCGACTCGCACAGAACCTTGAATTAAGCCTTTTGATCAGAACTAAGCACTCTTGATAGTATTGTGGATTATTTTTGTCGTTTATGGTCTTGTGATAAATCTATATAAAGTATACCTATTTTTATAAATATATAACCTGTGTGGTGTCCATTTGTAGTGTTGTCACTTGATTACTGTATGTGTTCACAAATGCTTTACACACTGCCTCTGAACTAAGCCTGTCTGCTCGTGCCAAGCTACCAAGAGGGTGAGCAGGGGTTCTTTCAGGAGTGTACCTACTTTCCCTGACTAGACTCAAGGGTCCCTATTTGGACAAAGGTACCTACCTCTGCCAACTAGAGACCCCCAAATCTAACATTGGTGGTCAGCGGTGAGGATTCTGGACTTGCATTTGTGACTCATGTACAGTGATTGGTGAACACTACTTAGTGAGTGCAGACCAAAACGCAACCACATACTTTTATAGCATTTTTTCTGGGATTTCCTATTTTTGCAAATGCCAAGTTCAGTCACTATGGAGAAACCAGGATCAGTAGCCTCTGTTGAGTGTGATTGGGAAGAAGAGAGGCTAGAATGCTACACCCTTAAGCAGCTCAGGCAATTCTGCTAAAAGTTTAAAGTTTCCATGACCGGACTCTACAGGAAGGAGGACCTCCAAAAGGCGCTGAGGGCCTGGGTCGAATCAAGGAGTGCCCCTGTGGAGGGGGCTGAGAATGCAGAAGGGCAGCTGGAGGGGCTATTGGGTCTAGGGGCTAGAAGACCACCTTCCCCTGTAGGTAGCAGTGTTTCTGCCAGAGGACTGTCTCCAGAGGAGTTGGAGGACAGGAAAGAGAGTAGGATGCACGAAATGGAGCTGACCAAGCTCAAGCTGAATGGGCAGTTAGAATTCGAAATGCAAACTAGGAAATTAGCCCTAGAGGAAAAGAAAATGCAGTTTGAACATGAGAAAGTTTTGAGGGAGTTGGAATTGAAGGCCAAAAGCTTAGAGATTACTCCCTCTGGTGGCAGTGTACCGCCTGTGCCTGTTGAAGCTAGGGTGTATATTCCCAAAGATGTGGTTAAGGAATTTTTTAAAATGATGACATTGGGCAGTGGTTCAAAGCCTATGAGGTAGCCATGTCTTCCCACCGGGTCCCTGAGAAGGATTGGGGAGCGGGGTTGTGGGGACGGTTCCTCAGTGAAGGGTGGGATACCTTGTTGGATTTGCCCTCTGAAGTCTATAATTCGTACAGCCACATGAAGGATGCCTTAATGACTAGGTATGGTTTGACCCCTGAGCTTTATAGGCAAAGGTTCAGGAAATGTAGTAAGATTGAAAGCAGTACCTGGGTTGAATATGTGACCTTCTTTTGCAGAGCCTTGGATGGTTGGGTAAAGGGTAGCAAAGCGACTGATTTTCAGGCGCTCTTTGATTTAATTGCCTGGGAGCACTTGTCCGGTAATTGTTTTCCTGAGCTACGCCAGCACCTGATTGATAGTAAGCTGACTAACCCTAGGCAGCTTGCTGAGGAGGCGGACCGCTGGGTGAGTACCCGGGTCCACAAGGGTCACGTGGGAGACTCCGCCAAGGGTGGGCAGGGTCCCCAGCAGAAGAGTGGGGGACAAGGGTAAACAGAAGGAGTTCCATAAAGGGCCCCAAAGTAGACCCCAAGGGAACCAAGGGAAAGGTTCCCAGCCTCCCCTGAGAAGAAGCCAGTGGCCCTGACAGGCCCCCCTGTTCACCAGGGACCACTGGTATGTTACAAGTGTGGCGCCCCTGGCCACAAGGCAAACGATCCTCGTTGCCCTTTGCATGGAAAACCAGCACCCACCAGTGCATTCCCCCGGCAGTTGGCTAGTGTAGCCCTGGGGGAGGAGTTGGGTGCCCAAGCTGGGGGGGATCCCACAGTGTTTTCCTTTGTCTCATTAGGAGACTCTGAGATGGTCCCTAGGACCCCGCTGCCTGAGAACACTAAGAAATACAGGCAGTGGGTGACCATCAATGGCCATAGGGTGGAGGCTCTGAGAGACACAGGAGCCAGTGTGACAGCTGTCAAGTGTCACCTGGTGTCTAAGGAGCAGGTTATCCCTGATGCATTCTATCCGGTTGTTGCCGCTGACAACACAGAGAGTCACTGCAAGCTGGCTCAGGTTCCCTTTGAGTGGGGGGTCTCGGGTACTCTTCAAGTAGCTGTGAGGCCAGCCATGCCTGTTGACTGTTTGTTAGGGAACGATTTGGAGAGCTCACCTTGGGCTAAGGTGGAGCGGAGTGCACATTTAGAAATGTTGGGCTTGCCTGATTGGGCATGTGTGACCACCCGGTCAATGGCAGCGAAAGGTGTTCAAGAGGACCTGGAGCCTGAGAGGGAGGCCCAGGTGCCTGCCGGAGAGAGAGGAGGCAGGGGGCGCGGGAAACCGGCCCCCGAGGTTCCCACGGTCCAAGAGGAGGCAGACCCTGAGGGGGATGCCCTGGAGCCTACAGGGGAACAGGTAGCTGAACTGGGGGACCTACCTGAGCTGACCCATTGGCAGCAAGAAGGAGGACCCTCCAGGGAAGAGTTCTGCGAGGAGCAGAACACATGCCCTTCTCTCGTGGGTCTGAGGCAACAGGCCACAGACCAGGCAGCAGGTGATCAGTCTGGATCACATTGGATTTACTGGGAGAATGGTCTCCTGTATTCAGAGCCTAAGGTTGCTGAGCCTGGGTCAGCCCGTGTGCTGGTGGTACCCCAGCGCTTCAGAGCCTTCCTACTGGGGTTGGCTCATGATGTACCGTTAGCAGGACATCTGGGGCAGGACAAGACCTTGACAGGCTTGTTACCCATTTCTATTGGCCCCAGATGCGCAGGAGTGCCGCCACTCACTGCAGGACATGCCAGACTTGCCAGGCAAGTGGAAAGAGTGGGAGGAAGCACAAGGCTCCTCTCCAGCCATTCCCTGTGGTCAGCACCCCCTTTGAACGGGTGGGTATTGACATTGTGGGGCCACTGGACCCCAAGACAGCCATGGGCAACAGGTTTATCCTGGTCTTGGTGGACCATGCCACCCGGTACCCTGAAGCCATCCCTCTGAGGACAGTGACGGCCCCCGTGGTGGGACGGGCACTGATGGGAATTTTCTCACGTGTGGGATTCCCTCAAGAGGTGGTGTCTGACAGAGGTACCAACTTCGTGTCCAAGTACATGAAGTCCCTGTGGCAGGAGTGCGGTGTAACTTACAAGTTCACCACTCCTTACCACCCTCAAGGAAATGGGCTGGTTGAGAGATTCAACCGGACCCTCAAGGGCATGATTATGGGTCTGGAAGAACCCATGAGGCGTAAATGGGACGTCCTCTTACCATGCCTGTTGTTTGCATACCGGGAGGTGCCACAGAAGTCTCTAGGGTTCAGTCCCTTTGAGCTCCTCTATGGACACCCGGTGAGAGGACCTCTGAGTTTGGTCAAGGAAGGCTGGGAGCAATCTCCCAGGAAACCTCCCCAGGATGTATACAGTTACATGCTGGCCTTCAGGAACCAGACTAGGCGTTTCAGAGAACTTGCTGAGGCAAATCTGGAAGCCAGCCAGGAGGAGATGAAGCGGTGGTACGACCAGAATGCCACTCTGGTAGAGCTTCAGCCTGGTCAGAAAGTGTGGGTCATGGCCCCTGTGGAGCCCTGTGCACTCCAGGACAGGTGGACCGGCCCTTTTACGGTGGTGGAGTGCAAGAGTCCAGTTACCTATTTGGTGGACTTGCAATCTCCCAGGAACCCCTTGCGGGTCCTACATGTGAACCGCCTGAAGCCCCACTTGGAGAGGTCCCAAGTGGGCATGCTCTTAGCTACAGATGATGGAATGGAGGAGGAGACCGAGCCTCTTCCTGACCTCCTGTCAGCCCGAGAGCAAGATGGATCAGTGGAGGGAGTAAACCTCTCTACCTCCCTGACACCTGAGCAGCAGGGTGACTGTCGCCAACTGTTGGGACAGTTCCCTGACCTGTTCTCCCTGGTTCCCAGTGTCACTCATTGGTGCGTCCATGATGTGGACACTGGGGACAGTCTTCCTGTGAAGCACAAGGCTTACAGGGTGACTGACAGGGTCAGAGCCTGCATCAAGGAGGAGGTCTCCAAGATGTTTGCGCTAGGGGTGATTGAGTCCTCTAACAGCCCTTGGGCCAGCCCAGTGGTCTTGGTTCCAAAGGCTGCCGCGCTTGGTGCCACACCAGAACTCCGGTTCTGTGTGGACTACAGGGGACTCAATTCCGTCACCAGGACTGACGCCCACCCCATCCCCAGAGCTGATGAGCTCATAGATCGGTTAGGGGCTGCGCGGTACCTCAGCACGTTTGACTTAACGTCTGGGTACTGGCAGATCGCCTTGACTGATGGGGCAAAGAGAGGTCATCATTCTCCACACCAGATGGGCACTACCAGTTCCGGGTGATGCCCTTTGGGATGAAGAATGCCCCTGCCACCTTTCAGAGGTTGGTCAACCAGGTGTTAGTTGGACTGGAGGATTTCAGTGCCGCCTACCTGGATGACATCGCAGTGTTCAGTTCCAGTTGGGAAGAACATCTGCGTCACCTCTGGGAAGTGTTGATGGCGCTGCGGAGAGCAGGCCTCACAATCAAGGCGAGTATGTGCCAGATTGGGCAGGGTTCTGTGGTGTACTTGGGACACCAGGTTGGGAGCGGCCAGGTGGCGCCCCTCCAACCGAAAATTGATACCATTCTGGCTTGGGAGCCCCCAAGACCCAGACAGAGGAGAGAGCCTTCCTAGGACTCACCGGGTATTACCGGAGATTCGTCAAGGGGTATGGCAGCATTGTTGCCCCTTGACCGAGCTGACTTCCAAGAAGCAGCCCAGGAAAGTGATTTGGACTGACGCCTGTCAGAAAGCTTTTGACACCTTGAAGACTGCCATGTGCACGGCGCCTGTGCTCCAGGCACCCAACTTCTCCAATGAGTTCATTGTTCAGACCGACGCTTCAGAGCATGGTGTAGGGGCTGTTCTATCACAGATCAATGAGGAGGGCCTAGACCAACCTGTAGCCTTCCTCAGTAGGAGGTTACTTCCCCGGGAACAGAAATGGAGTGCTATCGAGCGTGAGGCATTTGCTGTGGTCTGGGCACTGAAGAAGCTGAGACCATACCTGTTTGGGACTCACTTCCGGGTTCAGACTTACCACAGGCCCCTCAGATGGTTGATGCAGATGAGGGGTGAGAATCCAAAGCTGTTGAGGTGGTCCATTTCCTACAGGGATGGACTTTACGGTGGAACACCGCCCTGGTACAGAACACGCCAATGCTGATGGTCTGTCCAGATTTTTCCGCCTTAGCGATGAGAACTCCCTAGGGGTAGGATAGTTCTCCCCATATTTCAGCTGGAGGGGACACATGTTAGACCTGGCATCCTTGGCGTGGGTCTCCCTTCCATTTTTTCGTAATGCCTCCACTGTTGCCGATATGTTTTTGCTGGACTAGATGCTCATGGGCACTTTGCCGCTGCTAATCAGTGCCAAAGTGCAAGTGCTCCCTATCGTTAATTGATATATGTATTAGTGACTCCATGATTGGATGATTGGTTTACTTGTCAGTCCCTAGTACAGTGCACTCAGTGTGCCCAGGGCTTGTAATCCAATGCCGCTGGTGGGCTTGCAGCACTAGTTGTGCCACCCACAGAAGCGGCTTGTAAATGTGTCTCAGGCCTGCCATCGCAGAGCCTGTGTGCAGCCTAGGGCTGCCATGTCGACTTGGTGAGTACACCCACTTACCAGTCCCTAAACCTTCCCTTTACTGCATGTTGGTCACCCCTAAAGTAGGCCCTAGGGCAGGGTGCATTGTAAGTATAAGGTAGGACATGCCCTGGTGTGTGTGGCATGTCCTAATAGTGAATTACAGCCATTTTCGTTTTTCACTATTGCAAGGCTACCTGCTCCCCATAGGCCAGAATGGGCAGACTGACTATTACACCTTATAGTCAGAACTGACCCAGGGAACATGGTAGAAAAACGAATTTAGTATGCCTGAACTCAGGATGATAAAATACATCTTTTAGTGAAGTTGGTTTTAACATTCTGTGTTTGAAAATACCACTTTTAGAAAGTGGGTATTTTCTTGCCTAACTATCCAAGCCTGCCTCTGCTAGGTTGTGTATTCCTTGTCTGGAGATTGAGTGACAGGGGCTGGGGGTGGCTACAGGAGACAGGGTGAGTCAGCACAGGGCTGAATAGAAAGATCTGCATCCAGAGTGGAGGGAGGAGCTGCCCCTGGGTCTGAATAGGGCTGTGCCTGCCTTCCACAATGCTGGCTCCACCTCCTGCCGGGCGGCTGAGCACTCTGCCCCACATTCTGAAAGGAAAGAAGGAGTCAGAAAAACAAAGTGCTCCAGAACTGACCAGAACTGGTTTTGGACTAGGCAGAGGCCTCTCTGCCTCCAGAGAACAAAGAGAATCAGGGTATAAGAGGGGCACCCAGACCCCAGGAAAATTAGATCACTTTTGGGAACAAGAAGAAACCTTTGTTGAGGAGCGGAACCAAGAAGAAACTGAGGAGAGACTATCCCTAAGCCTGAAGTGCTGCTTGGGGGATTGGCCTGCAGTGGTTTGCCTGACTGCCAAAGAAAGGAGAAAGGAACTTTTGCTTTGCTGTGACTTTCATCAACTTGTGAAGGATCCCCAAGGGCTTGGAAGAGAGCTTGCCCCCTGACCGAAGTCCCAGGACCATTGGACTTCACCCCTTTGTGAATTGCTGCTGGAAACTCTGTTTCAGTGGCTACAGAGGTAGGGAGCTGTGACCGACTCTCACGACCGACTCGGTGTCCTGTAAGCACCGCATCGAAGCACCGTCTCGCCCTGCAACGCTCGGCCCTGGTCTCACCGACTCCGTCAACGAGCCGCTGCCTGCACCGCATCGAGGGACAACGCGTCCTGCAACGCTTCGCTACACCGAATCGAACTGGTCCGACCGACACGGTCACTGCTGCTGAGTTCGAGTCCTGTGACCGCACCGGAGTTGGGCACTGCTCGCACGCTTTGCGACGCACCGCCCGACTCTCGCACCGCTGTCCGGACTGATCGACGCCAGCTCCTGAATCCGGCTCCGTCGCCGCACCGCAACCTGCCAGCACCGCATCGAAGCACCGTCTCGCCCTGCAACGCACGGCCCTGGTTTCACCGACTCCGTCAATGAGCCGCTGCCTGCACCGCATCGAGGGACAACGCGTCCTGCAACGCTTCCATTTTTGCATCGCGACCGCGACGAATAGCCATCCGGCTCGCACGCCCGTGCCTGCCGCTTCAAGTAAAAGGTACTGTGACCAAGTCTGTCTACGCTGTGTTGGCCCGTCTCGACGCGGTCAGCTGGATTTGTTAGACTCTGTTTGTTCTCGACATCGCCGTAGCCGGAGGAGGCTACCGACTCGCACAGAACCTTGAATTAAGCCTTTTTGATCAGAACTAAGCACTCTTGATAGTATTGTGGATTATTTTTGTCGTTTATGGTCTTGTGATAAATCTATATAAAGTATACCTATTTTTATAAATATATAACCTGTGTGGTGTCCATTTGTAGTGTTGTCACTTGATTACTGTATGTGTTCACAAATGCTTTACACACTGCCTCTGAACTAAGCCTGTCTGCTCGTGCCAAGCTACCAAGAGGGTGAGCAGGGGTTCTTTCAGGAGTGTACCTACTTTCCCTGACTAGACTCAAGGGTCCCTATTTGGACAAAGGTACCTACCTCTGCCAACTAGAGACCCCCAAATCTAACAAGTTCATTTTTTGATGGGACTGATGGTGCTAAAGTTAGCAAAAACGCAGCAGCATGTGCTGCCGCGCAGTCGAAGGTCCTTTGCAAACATTGACTGGTCACCTTTCTGTAGCTGTTTGCTATGTTTGTGTGTTTAACTGGTACTAATGAGGTGCCACCAATGTCCAGACAGTGTTAACAACTGTAAAAATGACAAAATAATACATTAAACAAATTGCAGCATAATGCCGCATAATTTGCCTTTTCTTTCTGCATAATTTACTCAACCCTGCTTCATAATTTGATCCTCCGCTGCCACCTAATTCCAGTGGCCCTGTATATTACATCACTCATGACATGCTCTATGATATCATTTAGGACATCACTGATGACATCTCAAATGACATCTGATGTCAATTTGAGTTTGATCCTGGACCCGCCGCTGGTCTGGAGGGAGTCTGGACAGGGTCTGGAGTGAGAGAGCTAATAAAGTTGGGATGGAGTCACCTCACTACGATTGTATGATGTTCATCGGGAACAGGTTTTAAGATCTCAAAATCATGTCAGGCATCATCCCAAAAGACCAGGTGCTAATGTAGTAGAGGACACAGGTACAGATGTCCCAAAGGCATCATGAATCCATAGATTGAATATAAGAAAACTTGAACATAGAAGAGGACAGCCAACAATATTTGCTGTAATCCTGAGTGCCTATCCCTTGCCCAATGATTCAGGTACATACCATCTTGCTTTGAACCTGCAGCCATTCCCTGGCAGTTGCCACCGTACACCACAAGAGGCTCTAAAACCACAATCTCAACATAAACATCTACTGCTCGGGTGGTTGAGGACAACTAAACTACTGCTTTCAAATCCATGGACAAATTAAAGAAAACACATTAATTACCTAATCAGGCAGTTAGGGCTACAGAAGGACACCAGTACCATGAATCAGTGGCCCCAGAGGAGGGAACCCCTTGGGTAAGATTCTTCGTACTGACTTCAAACTGAGTTACAGAACTCAAATCTGCAGAATCTGAGAAATTTCTAATGGTGAGATGCACTGATATTTACTTATAGATTGGGATCCTCTTCAATCTTATCCTCCTCAAAATATTAAAGGGTGGTTGTGATGAAGAAAAGGAAAGGAGACGAGATGACACAAGAAACCACAATGGAAGGGTGAAAGAAGAGCAATATTTTATCGTGACAGGTCACTTCTACTGTGACTCTTGAGAGTTTCTGCCAATGACTAAATTACAGTTTTATTCTGAGCCTCGGTGAAAGGAAAAAGATTTTTCTGGAGAAGATTTACGCATCATTCTGCTGCTCTCCTCATGCTCTGCTGAGAGCTGATGATGCCTCTTTTCAGTATGCTTCTTCATAGTGGCAAGCCATCAAGAAAGTCTCTCCCCAACACATAAGCACACAAACCTCAAACTACCAACCCCCGTATCCTTGTAGGAGGTGCACAGAATTATAAAAATATTGCACGAAAAAAGGGAAGCATTGTTACTCACAGAACCTTCTTTCATACAAACACAGTGCCAGATATCTCAGAGTAATGTGGTCCCACCCTTATGCGTTGTTGCCCCATCACACAATAAAGCATATGCAGCATAGAGGTGCTGGCGAGAACCACCAGAAATGCCAGGCACAATCAAGGCATATAAGGTCCACATGTTGATCTGGAAAGAAGAAGCAAAGGAGGAAGCAGGTGCAAATGGCAGGGCCTGCTCCCCTCACACATAGATCCCACTGCTGGGGAATCCAACAAGCAATATCTGACTGGCTGCTGAGAGGTGGCATCATGGTTCAACTAGTCCACAGAGCGCTCACATCCATGCAGGGAGCCTACCAATGAGCTCCACACCATTCTTCCACAAGCATGTGTATGGTCCATAGCTGGGGAAGCAGAAGGCCATGAATAAGTAAGAACAAGTCCTGGTCTGACTGAAATGGCACATGTCTGTCAGGAGACAGAGAGAAAATCCAAGAGGATTGTGGGGTATCAACTTCATTTGTGGTACCTCTTTGGAAGGAGATACGTCTTGAGTGAAACAGGAGCAGAAAGAGATTGCTTTGTAAGAGAGCACGAAAATTCTTTCTAGGGAGGTGGCAAGCATGTCATGTTTGTAAGGAATGGACAACAAATGGGTAATGAGGAGATAATGCAATTGAGGGCTTTAAAATTTAGGTCTGCTAACAGGTAAATATATGTTAAGTGGTAAAAAGGCCCCTATGATGCATTTCATTCTTTGTGTCATTGTTTTATTTTTTTGCAAAGAGAGTTTGTTTCTCCCCTCTTAATAAACCCTTTGCCATTCTTGCAGATTTAACTGCTTTTGAAGTTAAATTCTGAATAAAATCTTACTATGAATCTGTGAGATTAAGACTGATCATCCAGAAATCTTCTAAAGCCTTCTGAAAACTCCTGAACCTTCCTAGTCTAAGAGGTGCAGTGAAGAGAAAACAAATGGTGTCCATCTCTGGCTGAAAAGGGGTGGCATGGAATGTTGGGGACAACAATGCAGGTTCACCAAACTTGCATTTCTAGGAATGATCTGTAAAGGTCGCCAACTCTTTTGATTTTGCAGATGTCCTGGTGTCAGTTTTCTTCAGCCCTTCTGTAGGTTTTTTGCAGATCAGAGGTCACTGACCTCCATGAATGCTTCAGTGCAGAGAGCCGTGTTCTCTGTCCTTCGGGTCAGGGACTTGCTCCTCTTGACTGGCTGTACAGTACAGCTTCCTTTTTTCCAGGACACCTCACAGCAGAAGTGCTTGTCAGGATTTTTGGCCTGGCTGTAACCTTGGGGGAAATAGTGACATGCAAATGCTTCCTAGGTTGATGGAGTAATGCTTCTTCTTTAAGTCCACATAAAGTGCAAGGTATGAGCTCAAAAGATCAAGGGGGATATTCACAAGAACGTGCGCTAAACATCTCCAAGAAATGTTAACGCAACTTCACACATCGCAGTCGATCGCGGGAAAATAACCCTGTGCTAACGTGGAATTCACAACACGGCGGTACCATGCGATAGCCTCCCGAAACATCGGCCAATGTCCGCGATACAACCACCGCGACGGCGATAAAAACACAAACCCCAACGCGTAAAAAGACGCGATGGGCCCAAACGCGACAAGAAAACAGTGATAACCGGCAAGAGGCCAGCAATACCCACGCGTAATGCGGGAAAAAGCACAAGAACAGCATACGGAAAATGCCACCAAAAAGGAAATGAACTGCGGAGTACCACGGATGTACCCTGACCGACTGCAGAGGACAACATGAACCCCACAATCCCCACGGAGGAACACCCAGGAATCCAGGGCACATGGAAGGGCAATGACAAGAGGAAGAGGAAGACGGGGTACAGTCTGCAGGAAAACACGATCATCGTCACGGATGAGATAGAACACCACCACCAACTGTACGTCACCTCCAACATGTCATTCGCAATAAAGAGGCAAAGATGGCACACCATCTCGGACCATGTGAATGCCGTCGCAGCGCCGAGGAGGACAATGGAAGAGGACAAGAGGCGCTGGATTGATGTGAATGGCAAAACCAAGCAGAAACACCCTGCCAACACGAAAGCAGCAACGCACTTCGGAGGAGGGGGGCCAGCAGAACCCCAGGAGCTGAATGACATGGAGAAGATGGTGGCCACAGTCATCAGTCGGGAGACGGTGATAGGAGTTGGGGATCCGGACACTGCCCAACATGACCCGACACCACATCAACAGGGTGCGTACCGACCAGGGAGTGGGGGAAGGGGGAAATGGGCACAATGGCACACATGCACAATTAAGCAGAGCACACTGCACACCCACAATGACTCAGGATCCTGTCCCTGATCCCACAGGAACACTTCAGCACACACACAAACACCAAGTAGTCCCACGTACACCATGTGCCCAAAGGGTTACCCACCCAACACATCAACAATCACACAACCAACACATGCACACGTGCGAAACACAGCAAACATGCATATACGTCAGCCACACTGACAATGCAAGAGACACCACATGACGAGTAGCATGGCTGCAGTCCAATCATCATGACAATGTACACGGCACGACACTGAGGTGGCTGAGTGCGGACCACAACCGGAAAGGAGCAGGTCATACTCGGACACAACCACCTGCACAAACAACCCCTGACGTCAACGACACAACTGCGGACAAGCCATGCCCAAGAGTCACAATTCGACAAAGAGCACAAGTTACCCAAGTCTGCAACATCTCAGCACTGTGGAAGCACAGAACTGAAAGGCACACCGCATGAAAGGGATAAGTGGCAGCCAAATCAGAGCCGCAGGAGCGCCTCACCCACCGTGCAGCATACACACATAAGAATAAGTGCACCTCGACATTGACAACATCCTGGTACAAACAGCAACACCTCCACAACAGAACACAGGACACAACTGGTGCCGCATATGTGCACAACATGGCCAATCACATCTGGCACAGCAGGAAACTGTGACATGACAATGTACAAGTACAACCTGTAACCGGCAAATTTTTATTATTCACACATGCCGTGCTTGTGGACATTTAGTACTGTCCCATGATTGCCAAGGACGGCCACAATGTGACATGCTCATGAGAAGAAATTGGCAATGAGGGTGTTCCTACGGGCTATTCTTGCCGCAGCTGCAGTGGCATGTGGGACACCTGCCCCATCGTCCTCATCATCGTCCGGTACTTATGGGACTGGGATCCATGGGGCATTGGTGCGTACACAGATGTTGTGTAACACACAACATGCAACGATCATCTTGCACACGATGTCTGGGCTGTACAGGAGCCTTCCACCTGTGACGTCCAGGCACCTAAAACGTGACTTCAAGATGCCAAATGTGCGTTCCACGATGCCCCTGGTGCGTATGTGGGCCGCATTGTACTGCCTCTGGGCGGGTGTGTTCAGGTCTCGGAGGGGTGTCATCATCCAAGGGCAGAGTGCATATCCTTGATCACCTGTGACAGTGCAGAGAGATAAGAGTCAATACTTGGTTCGGCATGATGTGTTGGCAGGCCCACTAGTCCAGTGACGCCTGTGCTGGCTGTGTGTGGGGTGTGTGTAAGCCAGCCCTCAGGGAGTAGCTGGTGCTGGCAACATCTTCAACAGTCATCAGGCACTCAGGACTGCAATGTACGAACAGCAAGGGAGCATGACTTGAGTTCCACAGAGTTAGTGGCCCCGGATGCACAGCGGCTGACATGGGCCTACCGCCACGGGACGCTGACTTGCGGGAGACTGGGGTAGGGTCATGAGGGCAGAGCAGGGTCTTGTATGTATCAAAGGTGGTTTTCGCTGAGTGTCTCGGGGGAGAGTGGGAGAGTGGGAGGTGTACCCCCAGGGCATGGTGCAGAGGGCACATACCAGCTGTGTCCGGCAACATGGTGGATATGAATGCCACAGACTCATGCCAAACACCAAGTCCGTACCTGCCAGTTGCTGATGACAACCCCCAGGCCACAGGCTCAGACACCAACAATGTTCTGCCGGAGGCTGACGGTGACTCATGGCGCACAGGGTTAGTGGCACCAGGTCAGTCCTTGCGAGTGGTTGACCTCCTCCGTAACGGTGATCCGTGTTTCCATCGGACTGAAACGCATCTGTCTCTCACTCCACTCCCTGCGTTCACTGGCATGAACTCTGCCATTGATTAATGAAGACTCAGTGCTAGACTTGGGACATACTGGACTCCAGTGTAGGCCGGCTGCAGCGGTGGGGTATGTCAACGAATGTGGACTCCTGGGGGCCTGTGTCACGGAGGACAGTGATGGTCTGAGGAGGCTGCCAAGCTCGCGGGCATGGGTCTTGGAGCTAGCACCGGCACGTGGTGGGCCCTCTTTGACACACGAGGGTGTCGGCAGGTGAGCAGTGCGGCCATGGAGCGCTGGGCAGGCAAGCCGGGTCTGGGTATCAGCGGCCTGGGGTGCAGCAGGCACACAGGCTCGCAGGCCCCTCTGCTCACGGCGTCAGCCTCGTGGCGGGCTGAGAGGCGCCGCCCTGGCAGTGACGTTGGCCATTCCGGGAGTGCACCACGCTCAGCGCAACGGTGTTTTCATCCACACCCCTGCGCAGGCCTGGCGTAAGTCGGGCCAACCCACTATGCTCACGCACACAGGGGGGACGCAGCGAGCGACATTTCCGCGATCTAACCCACAGCCTGGGGTGACATGGTTGCGTCCACTGTTCACTACTCCCCAGACACCAGCAGTTAATGTCTGCATGGACATATCTGTGGTTTGCATACCCAGGTCTGTCCAGCACATTCACGCCACACTTGTCGTTGTGTACATTCCCACTCATGGGTCACTTGCGTCCTTCGCACATGACTGCTTTCTGCCTCTCCACACGTTCAGCTTTTGTGTGGTTGTGGTGCCATGATGTAGCTGGCTTGTGTACATGGAAAGCCCAGTATCGCAATGGAGTTGTGTTGTCGTGTCTGGTAGGTGGGCATGTTGATTGACATGTTGTATGTGGTTTGGTCACGTGTGCATTCCCACAGTTGTGCGTTGTGTGATGGTGGCTTTGAGGTGTGTGGTGTGTTGATTTGGTACTTACCAACGAGCAGTCCAGTTCCATAGATGCCATCCTGGAAGCGCTGGCTGATGATGGACTGTCGGAAGATGTAGGAATCGTGCACACTGCCTGGGTAGTTCATGACGACATTGGTGAACATTCCCCGGTGGTCCACTATTGCCTGCACATTGATGGAATGCGTGTGCTTTCTGTTGCGGTAGATGTGTGCAGTGTCCGCAGGGGGCACAAGTGGGACATGTGTGCAGTCAATGGCCCCCAACACGTGTGGGAAGCTAGCAATGGCGTAGAAGCCTTGCTTGGTCTCCAGCTGTTCCTGCGCAGTGTGGGGAAGTGAAGGTACTGGGGTATGAAGCTGATGATGGCATCCAGGACAGGTGTGAGGAACTTTGATAGGGCTGGCTGTGAGACTCCTCCGACTCTGGCCGTTGTTGGTTGGAAGGTACCAGAGGCCAACGTGTGCAGCACAGCCAGCAGCTTTGTCTGCGGAGGGATGTTGGTTGTCCGCTGTGTTGGGACCGTCAGCCTGGGGCCGATGTGGGTCATGATGCGGAGGATGGTTGTCCTTTTGAGCCTGTAGTGGGCAATGACTTCCTCGGGCGTTAGGTCTGTGAGACTGGTGCGTTTTCGGTAGGTCTGCTGTCTTACTCTGCGCTGCCTCTGTGGTGGTCCGGGGGGGAGGGTGCCGGTCCCGGTCCTGGTGGTGGTGGCCCTGTTGGGGCCCCAAGCTGTATGATGAGTAGCTCCATGGCGTCGGTTGTTCCTCGGCTGTGGCTGTGGGCGGGGCTTCGTTGCCTACTGGAGGTAGTCGTCCTGCTTAACACCAGCAAGAGGCAGGTGTTAAATAGCTGCTGCTACCGCGGCTTATCGCGTGGTTTTTGTTCGCATCGCAGATCTGGCCGTTCGTTGTGAAAGTGGTGTAGTGGTGTTTTTGCACGGGAACGCCTACTCTGCATCTCCTTAGGGTTAGTTGGTGGTGTCACCCGTGGGGATGAAATTTGCGGCAGTTATCGCGGGAATACTGGCGATGTCTGCAGTTTGCACCCGCTTGTGAATGGTGCATTAAATCTATCTCCACTTTTGGTGCGTTGAGGTGGCGATAAGTCCTTGTGAATATGCCCCCAAGTGTTTATCCTACTTTGGAGGCACTGGCAGAAAGTGACCCAAAGTCCAAGGTATCTTTGAAATTTGAAAGGCCTGCCAAGTAGAGCTCAATGTATATTTATAGAACCTCTTCCTGGGGTTTAGAAGGGAAGAGCATGTGTGGGCATCAGATTGTAGTTTTGTTGATTGCAGGATGAGGGTAACATGACATTTTAGCCAAAGTCACTCTATTGTTGGGTGGTTCCCAGCACAACACAATGAAAAATGGATTCTTGGACATTGTTGTATATATTTACCACATCACACAAATATCTATGGGGTATTTGGGTCAAAGTTCCAGATGAATCACAATGTAGTTTACTGAGTTCATACAAAGCAAACACAAGGAGGTGATGGCCGGAGCGCTGAAACTTTTCAGACACTCACCCCCAGTCACAGATCTGGGTTGAATCCATCATCGTTCTTTAGCTCACTTCGCCACCCCAGTTCAGACACAGCTATATGCAAATCAGTCTTAACCCTGTGCCTCATGGGAACAGTCCAGCCCGAACTGCCAAGCCATGTCTTCCCTGGACCGGAAACAAGCATCCTGGGACCGGTTTCAGGCTAACAGCCCTCATCAGCCAGACTAGCTTGAATCCAGTGGCAAAGTGAGCAAGGGACCCACGTCTAGGAATACCCTGCCAACTTAGGGCGAACAAAGCAAACACAAGGAGATGATGGACAGAGCGCTGAAACTTTTCAGACACTCACCCCCAGTCACAGATCGGGGTTGAATCCATCATCATTCTTTAGCTCACTTCGCCACCCCAGTTCAGACACAACTATATGCAAATCAGTCTTGACCCTGTGCCTCATGGGAACAGTCCAGCCCGAACTGCCAAGCCATGTCTTCCCTGGACCGGAAACAAGCATCCTGGGACCGGTTTCGGGATAACAGCCCTCATCAGCCAGACTAGCTTGAATCCAGTGGCAAAGTGAGCAAGGGACCCACGTCTGGGCATACCCTGCCAACTTAGGGCGAACAAAGCAAACACAAGGAGATGATAGACGGAGCGCTGAAACTTTTCAGACACTCACCCCCAGTCACAGATCTGGGTTGAATCCATCATCGTTCTTTACCTCACTTCGCCACCCCAGTTCAGACACAGCTATATGCAAATCAGTCTTGACCCTGTGCCTCATGGGAACAGTCCAGCCCGAACTGCCAAGCCATGTCTTCCCTGGACCAGAAACAAGCATCCTGGGACCGGTTTCGGGCTAACAGCCCTCATCAGCCAGGCTAGCTTGAATCCAGTGACAAAGTGAGCAAGGGACCCACGTCTGGGCATACCCTGCCAACTTAAGGTGAACAAAGCAAACACATTTTTTTCATCGTTCTTTAGCTCACTTCGCCACCCCAGTTCAGACACAGCTATATGCAAATCAGTCTTGACCCTGTGCCTCATGGGAACAGTCCAGCCCGAACTGCCAAGCCATGTCTTCTCTGGACCGGAAACAAGCATCCTGGGACCGGTTTCATACAAAGGACAGGAACAGCCCAAACAATAACTACCATTCGCATCTCACATGGGCTACTGCCCACATCACACTCATGTGCTGTGCCACACACACATAACAGTACACATTCTGAGGTGAAGTAAAGTAATTAATGATTGGGACAGAGCAGATTGTACCAGAGATGGCTAAAAGGCTTCCTCTCTTCCGAGTGTAGAGGTAAAAATACCTGGGCTCCTAAAGCTGGAATCAGCTGACAATAACCATCAGGTGCTATCAGTACTAGGGTGTACTCATACCTCATGTGCCAACCTTGGACAGCAGAGCCTGCTGCTCTACTGGTAAATTTCAGGATAAATAAAATGGACTCACTGCTTGTAAAGACCACTGTGGGAAAATAGAGAAGGACGGGACAGAAAATATGATGAACAGAGATCTCACATATGTGGCTCGCATGACCCTGTGACTAGTCAACTTTTTTTAAAACCAGTCAACGGCCATTCAACAATGTGAAGATTTGGAACGACCTCTGGTAGGCATCTAACTTGAAGCCCAGTTCTTGTTGAATGCATACATGTCAATAGACACGGTTCAGGCAGGAGACTCCCGATTTTTAAAGCAGAAAGTCACTTCATTTTAGGTGTTTCCAGCCTAAAGTTCCCTTTGTTTCAATGTAAGCCAATGGGAAAAATACATTCCCCCGATTTTCTTTTGAAAATCTCCCACTTTCCAGTTTGAAAATGTTGGCATGTATGCGAATGATACGTTTGACAATATCAGAACATATGCCTTGACTTCGAGTGCTGCTTTGCTGCCAGATTCATACTTGAGCGATGTCGATAAGGTAGCATTTTGGATGACAAATTGCTTAGTTTCAGGCCTATGTTAGGACCGATAGCTCCAATTTGCCACATATTAGGAGGCAGATTTACAAGCCCCTTGCGCCTCCGGTGCACCACGTTGCGTGACGCACTGGTGGCGCAGCCTGCCAAGTGATATTTACAAGAACAGGTAAAGTCACCCTGCATGACTTAACCTGTGCTTGTAAATATCGCCCCTGTTCACGCAACACTTTGCGTGTTAGGGGCGTGACATGGGTGTTGCTGTGGGTGTTCCCACGCAACACCCATGTCCACTGATGCATTTCCAGATTTACAAGAAATCGTATATCTGGAAATGCGTCAGAATGCTACCGTAGCGAGGTGCAACGAGGAGAAATGTTTTAATTTCTCCTCGTTTTTTTCCTCTTTCAATTGATTGTTTTTGTGCAGGAAGGTGCTCCTTCCTGCACAAAAACAATCTCCCCACGACGCAGGCATCCTTGCACCATGGTGCAAGGGTGCCTGGGCTGGCGCATGGCAGCAGTTTGTGCACCAGCGCAGGGGGAAGCACAGAGATGCGACATATTGTTGTAAATATGTTGCATCCCTGTGCTTCTAAACTGATGCAGCGCAGCAAAATGACTTGCGGCACCGCGCTGCGTTAGTTTCTTGTAGATCTGCCCCTAGGTTTGGTACGCTTTGCAGATGCCTTGCGAATATTGAAATCTGACGCAGGCGGCTTTATTGTATTTAGTGTCTCTAGATTTCTCCTCTCATACTGTTTGAGGAACGACATAAGTGCTGACAGAACTGATACTATGCAATTTAATTCATGAAATGTCATCTAACATTTTAGAGAATTAACTTAATAGCTGAATTTGTATAGATTACTTGTGCAAATGGATTGTATTTTTATATCCTTTTTTGATTTTTCATATATTATTTATGCAGATGCACTGTATTGAACTGATGTATATGTTTGATCGGGAAATTCGCCGAGACTGAACATTTCTTTCTAAAATAGCAACATTAAGCACATTAAACACATAGATTTGGCAGCAGATGCCTAGACCAGGCTTACAATCTTGTGAATCTTAAACAAGTGAATGCTTTAGTACTATATGCACTCATAAATATTGACTATTTGGATCAAATAAGCTCACCTCTGAGCCATGTTACCCAAAAAGCCACTCTGCATCTGGGATAGTGGATCTTATGGCAAAGCTAGGGAAACTGACGTATGTTTTTCTTAGACAGGTTGGTATGGGAAATGTATGCTTCAACAAACCTCCTCAATTTACAGATACCTATAGGATAGTATGTCCAATCTCAAATGGACTTGCTTTGCCTTGGGAGATCAACGTTGACACTCTAAGGAGCTACTTTGGCAGATCATTGTAAGTGGAGGACAACAAGACAGAAGATGCATTGATTTTGGAATTTCTGCTAAGCAAAAGGTTGTTGGCAAACAGGGTTTCCTTGCAGAGCATTTCGGTTTGGACAGAACATGTGATCAGCGGTGCCATGACATGAGTACAAGTTTACGAAAAGCCATTTCAAAAGAACACAAAGTGGCAAGGTGTTTCCGTTGGGACTGTGCCCCAACAAGATGTGACTAATGATTGTCCTGCCTTTCTAGCTGGCCCGGCCACAAGCACGGGCTAGCTAGGCTGCATCTGTAAACAATCATCCCTGATGTACTCGTCCAGCTAGGCGTCAGTACACCTTTTTCCATGTTGTTAATTTCTTCTTAACATAGTGAGTCTGCCTTCGTTTTTCTTCAAATAAGACAACACTGATAAGACAACACAGGACTTGTGTTCGATGCTGATAGTGTAGCCCTATGATTGACTCTGCTCAGTCATTTGGCTCTTGGGAGAGCAGTTCGTGACACCCAAAATATATGAATAGGTGGTTTACCGTTTCGACTAGTCGAATACTTTAAAATGTATACATAAAAAGGATGATGTCAGTTCTTGCCAGCTTCAGGCCAAATACTTTGGGAAGTCTAAGGGGCATATTTACAAAGGAATGACGCATCGCGGCGCTGCAAACAATTTAGCATCGCCGCACTGCATCATTTAAAAAAATGCAGGGATGCACCGTATTCACAACAATACGGTGCACCCCTGTGTTTTCCCTCACGCCGTAACTAAAAAAGCTGCCTTGCGCCAATGCAGACACCCTTGTGCCATGGTGCGAGGGGGCCTGCGTTGTAGAGATGATTGTTTATGTGCAGGAAGGGACACCGTCCTTCACATAAACAATCATTAAAGGCGATTTGCTCCTTCTATGTGTGCTGCAGAATGCAGCACACAAAGAAAGAGCAAAAAATTAGGAGAAATAAAAGAATTTCTCCTCATTGCGCCACTCTAACAACTGCTTTTTAATGGCGTTAGTATTTGGCGCTGCCTCAGATTTACAGGGGCATATTTACAAGTCCCTAGCGCCACTGAAGCATTACTTTTTTTGACGCTCCTGTGGTGCTGTGTACAGGCCTATATTTACAAGGTCACGCAAAGCCACCCTGTGTGGCTTTACATGGCCTTGTAAATACGGCCCATTTCACACATCACTTTGGGGCATATTATCAAGCGGCAGCGATAATTATCGCTGGCCGCCCTCAGCGTGAAAATGTTTATCACCGGCTATCGCAGATAATTATCGCCATGCTAGCGCTGTATTAACAACGCATAGCGCAATGGCGATAATTATCCCAGCGATAGCGATGTTTTCCATGGAACATCGCTGGTTTTTCAGCGATGTTCCATTGAAAACAGCGATAACCTTGCTGATACGACCCTGTGGTCGTATCAGCATAATCCACCCCAATGGTAAGTATGGCTAAGTCAGAATTTTAGCAGACGTTAGTTTTTGGCGAAAACCGCGGTTTTTGCCAAAAACTAACGTCTGCTAAAATATGTGGGCCTCCTTGTAAATATCGCGATGTGCACATCAGCGATAATTTACAGGGAGTACTGCCCAGTGACGCCCACTTTGCATCTCATTAGAGATGCAAAGCGAGGCGTCGGGAAAACGGGTGCTAACATGCGCTAATGCATGTTAGCATCCCCTTGTAGATAGGGCAATAATATTATCGCCCCTTTTTTGGCTTTTAAAGACAAAAAAACGGAGATAAGGCCCTTGTTAATATGCCCCTATGTGTGAAAGGAGCGTGCAATGGGAGTTGCTGTGGGCGTTCCACCGCAACACCCATTGCTTTATGATGCTGCCCCAGATTTACCAGGATCTGTAGGAAGGACTTTTAAGCAAAGATTTCTGGACAAACAGTGTTTCCTTCCAGCACGTATGAATCTTGACAGGGGGGTTGCACAGAGATGGGGTTTTGCATAGAAATAGTGTAGTTCCTATAAAACCTATACAGGATCTACGCGTTCAGACAACATACACTGTAGGATTGGTGTCAGACTGATTCCGAACACCCCCATCGGGTATGATGGCCTTTTGTACCAGCTAGCTCACAGTGCCACTAGAAACTCCTCTTACCAAGGAGAGAATAGTTCTTGGCAACTATCGAACATGACAACCCTGATCCCTCAGGACTGTGAAAACAATATACTACTTTTCGCTCAGTCACTCGTGCTTACTAAGTCTGTCTTAGAGAGATACACAGAATAAACAGGCTGGGCGTTTTCAATAAGTATTTATTGAACAGTTGTTATTCTGGTGTAAAATATATGAGCTGCAATAACCGTTAGACAGTAGCAGATATATAGGATTAGGAGCACTATGAAATTAAACGGATGGTAAAGCTCTACCATCTTGCAGTAATCATGAATACATACAAGTACATAAAATACATGATAATAAAAAGATGCGTACTCCTACAATGTCTCCCTAACTAGATGTACCTAAGTGTACCTAGCATGTGTGTAGGTGTTAAGCCAAGAATCCCTCTAGGATAAAGTCAACCCCATTACCTGAAGTGGGAGACTGTGGGACCCCGTCTTGGTCTCGGGTTGGACACCCCGCAAGGGATGTTAGACCACTGCGAGCTGGAGTGTCTGCATGCAGGAACCTCAGCGTCTCTGGTCAGTGTGTCGGCCGGGAAGTTCTGGTCTCCTCTGGCTATCTTAGCAAGATGTGATGTATATATACCCATAGGTCTCCCCAGGGGTCCTACCTCACTGTATTACTGTGTCGGACTAAGGATGACGTCGAGCATGAACTTTATACATAGATATTATACAGGAGATGGTAGTCCTGCTGTACTTCCAAGAATCCTCATGCATAATGTATGAGATTTCGAACTAGGGAAAACCCGCGTTCTGAATGCAATGTCGTATCTAGGTAAAAGGTCAGTCCCTGTAAACCGTTATAAGTGTAATGTAGGGAAGAATATCGGTGAAGGGTTATGAAGTTACCTGGGCCTATATTATGGTACCTATATGGAATATAACACCCACTCCTGTTCCGAATGGATGACATAGTTAACTTCTCAACGTACTACTAGTTTGACTAGACACTGGTACGCTAATAGTTTTAAAAAAAACATTAGTTTTTGTTTAAAAATAATAAAAAAAGTTCTAAAAAATCTTTAAAAAGTCCAAAAAGGAAATTGTCACTCAAGCCATGGCTCTAATGTGTCTGTAGGTATAGTTTGAACTACTACAAGCATTTGAAAGCCATGCATGCTCAAAAGAATGTCAATTTTGTTATGGAGTTCCAATTTTCAGTTTGTTTTTCAAAAAAGGTCGAATTTCTCCCAGCACAGGGTGGGCCAAATGAGTCAAATGTTTATGTGTCCTGGCTGGTAGACGCAACATTATTGTTGCATGCTTCCGCAGACGGCAGTCCCTGTAACACCTCACAGATTATGTCAATTGAGCACAGATGATTTTCCGTGCTGTCCACAGCCGACGCTGGGGCAGCATGTGCGCCGTCTAAGGCCTGGGTGCCAGAGGAGGAGCCGGTGTCCACACCAACAGGAGCCGTGACTACCTGTGGAGGCTCTAGGAATGCCACCATCAACATTGGAATACGCTGGGGACACTGCAGAACATGGGCCGTTATTGGATCCAGTAAAGCATCAACGTCCGGTTGCGCACATGATGGGAGTGTAAGACAGAGATCCAACGCACATTCTTCTCCGCAAAACAGGCATCGGAGGACAGGTAATATGCAGTCCATCCAGACTGGTCTAAATGATAAGAACCAAGATACACTTAGTTCTCTCAGGCGAGGCATGCCCAGATGTTGTACCATGCGATCACGGTATTTTTGCTCCAGGAGTACTGTTTCCATCTCTTTGGTGACTGGGACGTCCATTGCGTAGCAGAAAAATTACAATCAGGATACCTGCTATTAGAAACAGGATCAGCAGAAGTCCACCAAAAATGCTTCCAAATACGGGCTGTATAAAGTTTGGTATAACTCCGAGGACCGTCTGAAAGGTGCTTAATAGTCCAGAACCTATGGTCTTAAACAGGTGGACGATGCCTGTCGTATCAGACATGTTAAAGATATGATTTACCATTTCTGCGAAATGGAAGGGGCAATTCGTATGTATGAGCACCTGTATCTCTGCTGAAGACCTTGCGATCTGGAGATCAAAAGTCTCTTGAGCGGAGGTTAAGGGCACAGACTTCTGTAAAAGCATGGCTTTCATTCTGCTCAAAGCATCAAACCGTATTAATGTAACATTTAGCAAAGGCCATAACGGTGCCTCCCTGACTGTATGTGTTGGTGGAAACAATACTTGCATACAGCAAGTAACCCTGGAGTTCACGGTTACCAGATATGCGATGCCCGGAAGCATCCCACAGCAACCTTGATCATTCAGCATCAAGTAACTCACATTCGAAAGTAGCCTGAACACTGGAGTGATCACAGCAGCTGGGGTACCCCTCAAGTGACAGGATACATTTGCTACTGAACTGTTACACGCCCCATGCAGCATTATATCCTGACATATGAGCGATCCACTTAAAGTGTCTTCACAGTTTGTACCGCTCAAAACACTTCTCTATCCCCACTCCGGCATTGAAATCTATAAGGTAATTCCCAAGATTCCTTGATGAATTCCCTACCCATTTCTCCATATCTGCCTGCCTGCTTTTGTTCAAGGCAATATTGAAATTGAAAAGTAGTGACCGGTAGAGTTATGTGGCCATGGATTAACCATTCTGTGGACGGTGATTCTGCCACTGTAAAGGCTAATCTATCCAGCTTTTCAATACGCAGCATTGTATATTTTGCACCCCTTTGTGCCATCTATCTGTTTTTCTGATAGGTTGTATGAAGAAAACAGAGCTGTACTGTTGATGAAACGCCAAGGCACATAGCCTGTGCGCAAAGATTGCAGCATCCAGCTTAACAATATAATAGAACGTAATTGTGATTGCCCTTGTTGTAATATGGACAAATCCTGTTCTAATATATCTATTGGAGAAGATACAATGTTGCCCAGTGAATATATCCTGGAGGTTAGTGTAGTTAAACCATTGTCAACCACGGCTAGAGCTTTCTCTAGGTTTATACGATCTATTTCTCGTAATCTCTCCGCGGCCTCTTGTTGGGATCTTTTCCAGATTTCATTATAGACAGCATAATAGAAATGTTTGTGACGTGGCTTTCTAGGACCTAATAAAAAATCCCGTAGATCCACATCCTTTGTAAGTAAGGATAAGTGTTATTTCACCTGTGACAGTGTTGAGGTTCTTAGCCAATCGAGGCATATCTTCCCAACACTGTATGATGTCACTACCCCTGGATGTTCTCTCTGTGCATAGCATGGATCTGGCCTGTTGATATTAAACCCTTTGGTTTTACCCAGGAATCTTTCCTGACATCTATTGGTGCCTGTGGGCCAAATCAATCATCCCTTCCAATCGGGGTCTGATCTATTGTATTGCATGATCTCATCTAACGTAATCCCTTCTTGTGAAGTTATGTTACCCTCGGTGTGTAATGGTGTGGGCCTCTGAGGTGTATTCCAGTCTTTGTTCTGGCTATTCCAAGACAGGTAGTTTGTTGCACAGTTTCATTCAAAAACATGATTTGCTGAGGAATGAGGCATGCTCGAAATAGCGCTTCTGTTCCCTGGACCGGCCAGTCTCTAGTACCCCAGGCAGATTTTAAGTCTATAGTGTCTTTCCATAAGTCAAAACCTTGTTCAGACATATTTTTCTGTGCTGGTGTTGGTGCAACCTTATAGTAATATGAGACTGGGTCTGACGTGTTAAACCCTGAAAAATATGGAAATTTCTGTGTAAATGTCTTTGAACTGCTTTTCGGCGGTGTAGGGCAATGTTCCCATTGCTGGTAGGTAAAAACATTTCTGGAATTAGCAGATTTATGCAAAAAATTATGACCATAATGTTGATAGCAATACATTGTTTCAAAATCTGATGTGTCTTCCAACATTTCACTACTGGAAAAAGCCGCAGATTTTTAAAAATCAGACAACATATTATTTGCAGTTTTATAATCTCAATCATCGGAAAATGTATTGGAGGTAGTGATATCACTCAATGATATTTTAAATAAATGTGGAATTTTTAAAAGTTCGGTCGGACCAAATATATCATAATCAACCTTGTCCCACACTATACCATCAGGTATAGGAACTGCTGTAGTGTTCACTGATGACAAGTCTCTTTGTTCACGATGTGATGATAGGTGAGGTTTCAGAATCAGATTCACTTTTTGTGCTGCAGAGCTTTGTCGAAGGTAAGTTCCATTTATAAGCATGCTAAAAACTGTTACTAAGCCTATCCAGAAAAGAAAGAAAAGTATCCCGGTAATTACCCAGAGTTCTATCCAGGGTGATACCAGATAAGTCTTTTTAAGAAAGTTCAGAAAGTCTTTAATTTGCTGGTTGAGGGTTTTTTGGGCTGGCATCGTTTCAGGTTCACTTGGTTCCAATGAAAAGGTATCAAAGTCGATGAAATAGCCAGATGCAGTTCGATCAATTTTCGGTATTTCCGCAGGTCTTGTGGAAACCGTAGCTTGCTCTCGTTGATGCATGTTGATGTAGATATCCGTGTTTGGTCAAGTTGAAATTTGTCTTTCATTTTGATTTTGATTCTGATTATTAACTTTAGTTTCGAGAGGAACGAGTTCCATGGCATTATTGCATATGTCCGTGCAGGGGACTCTTCAAACGTGATGAGTCTTTCTGTTTGAACTTCTTGTATCGTAGCGAGAGGAGGGCGTCGTTTACTCAGGAGTCCACGAGGCCTACTAATCAGTATCGGCCACATAATGTGGTTTGATTAAGTCAATTGAGTCAAATCTTTTCTCCTTTTTTCTGGCAAGAGGCGGTATAAGTACTGTTCTTGTTCCTTCAATGGCCAGGACAGGTACAGGCTTTCTGTATGATGGCCCAAATTCTTTTTTGTCCGCAATTTTCTCTCTGACCAGATCCCCAACTTTAGGGACCCAGACAGGTCTTGCCGTAACTGACTTGACTTCCCCAGTGGCGGTCCGCTTTACCTGGACATTGCTTTGTAGTGCCCTGGATTCATTCAGATCCTGTAAAACAGCCAAACGTTTATGGATGTCAAAATGTTTTTCATCCGCCACTGTGCCTTCACAATCAAGATCAGGTACCCACATTCTCGTCCCAAATAGGACCTCATAAGGAGTGACACCCCCTAGAGAACTTCTTGGCATGTTATTCAATGCTCGTTGAACTCCATACAAATGTTTAACCCAACTCTCACCCGAGCCTAATACTCTAGCTGCTAAAGACTGCTTTAAGTCCCGGTTTTTCCATTCCACTACCGAATTTCCCTCAGGATGGTAAGGAGAGGAGTACCGCAATGCTACACCTAAACCTCCCATGGCTTCCTCATAAGCCCTAGAGCTAAACACGGGGCCACGGTCAGAATGTCTTTGCCAATTGCGTATGTCCCTATAAAGACTCGCAAAATCTTTTATAACAGTTTGAGCGTCAGCCGAGCACTGGGGCCATTCCCATAGGAATCTAGAACAGGAATTCACTGCAACCATGATATACCTGTAAGCCCCATCTGTTTGTAAGGGGCCGCAGTGGTCCAAATAAACACACGCAAGTGGTTTGTCTGATATTAGCAATGGTGTCTGCGCTGGACGTGTTACGGTGGAGCCTTTCATCTGCTGGCAGATGTCTCATTTCAAGACATAGTCCTTAGTCTGCTTGTTTAATCCTGGCCACCAGTAGTGTTGTTTCAGTAAGGAAACAGTCGCCATGACTGCTGCGTGTGCAGAACCTATACCCTCATGTGCTGCTAGAATTAAACCTAACCTGCGATCCATATTTGGTATTACTCTATCCCCCACTCCAGGAATCTGAGCAGATGTAACGTTTTTTGCATCTAACTTGTAGGAGTACTTGAGTGGAAATCTTTCCGGTAGTGCCGTTTTATTGCGTGTAGCAATAATTGCAACCATAATCTCACCGTCTATTCTCGTTTTTTAATGAGTTATTGCAGCTACGGAAGCCGTGCGTACAGCCCCCTTTGCGGCTTCATCAGCCAATAAATTCCCTTCGACGTGAATGCCATCACATTGATGACTCAGTGTGTGTATCACGTGAGCCCTTGGTAGTTCGTTTTCCAACTCTACTACCTGTTCCCATAGCGTTTTGTGCTTAATTGTGCCACATTTTGCATCTTTGAACCCATTTTGTCCCCAGTGGTTTAAGTATTCATTGTATGACTGTACAGAGTAAAAGGAATCACACACGATTATTGTGGGGAATTCTTGATCCATATTTACCAGTGTCAGTAGAAGGGATTTTAATTCTGCCAGCTGTGCTGTGCAGTCCCCTAGCAACTGGGTTTTTGTACAACTCGGATGAAACTTTCCATCCTGCATGCGACCTTTAACGATTGCGCATGCGGCGCTGTATTGCTGTTTACTCCCAATGGCCGGCTGAGCAGATCCGTCAGTGTAAGTTATATATTCATACTGATCTAGAGGCAATATTTCATTAGGGAGAGGATATTCATGTTCAAATTGCAGGGATGCTTGTGTTTTTAGACCTGTGTCGTACCTGTATTATACATCTGTTGCAGTAAGAGAATTAGCCCATTGTATCCATCTCGGATGTAAGGCTTTAGCGTTCGGAACGCTAGCCTTTGTAGCAGCCTCTAAGGCTGGTACTGGGGTTACGACTATTATTCGCTTTCCCTGAGCCAGTGCTCTTTCTCTTACTACAGCAGTCTGTACTGCTGTAAGTATTTTGTCTGTTGATGCAAAGCGCATCTCAGCATTTGTGTACTAATGTGATTTGTATGCTATTGGTACTGTTTCACCTTCATTATATGTTAGGTAGGTGTATCCTGATTGACCCGCAACTATACGGATCACTAAGTTGCGTACATTTACGCGTGTCTGTAAGTGGTTTGAAGCTATCATATCAGCTTGTAGGGAACGAAGAATATCTGTGTGTTCCTGTGTCCATTGTCTAACTGAAAAGTCAGGTCTTATAAAATAGTAGAAAGGTTTAACTTTTTCTGCGTAATCCAAAATGTATGTTCTGCCAAAGTTCAGGAATCCCAGTATTGATTGTACATTTTTTAATGATTTTGGAGGTTGTAGCAGTGCACACTTTTCTAAAAAAGTTAGCTGCTAAGCTTTTACCTTCACCTGAAAGCTCATATCCCAGAAAAAAGACATTGAGGTGGGCTATCTTTGATTTCTTAAAATTAAATTTGTAGCCCTCAGAGGCAAATCCCAATATTATGGTATTTACTCTGTTTAAGTGTTCATCCAGGTCATTATCCGTTAGATAAATATTATCCACATAGGAAAAATGCCTCTTCATCCAGATTTTGAAGTAATTCAGTTACTCTGGCCGAAAATAACCCCGGGCTGTTCTTATACCCCTCGGGGAGTCTACAAAATTGCCGCTGGGAGCCTAACGCGGAGAATGCAGTTAAATACCTGCTTTCAGGTGCTATATTTTGCCATAAAAATCCATTTGAGATATCTAGTGTTGTTTTGTATTTTTTCCGCACAATGTTATTCATTAGTGCAGCACTGTGTGCATTTTGTACTGCAAATGTCTTTGTGCAAGTGTTTAAATGTCTGTAATCTAAAACTAGACGATATGAGTTGTCAGGTTTCATTACGGGAAACAAAGGATTATTCATTTGAGAGGTGCAAGTTTCAATCACCCCGTGGTATTCAAGTTGATCTAAGATCTCCCTGACCTGTTTTTTGGCTTCTTGCTTTATTGGATATTGCCTCTGTGGAGTCGGAGTATTTTGTATTGGAATACTGTGGTGGGTTGAATCCTCATCCCATCCAACATGGTATATTTTAGATATTTGGGAACAGGGTCGGAAAAGGCTGGTAAGATTACTTTTTCTCTCCTAGGGCAGTCCATGACGAATGCTGGCGGCCAATCTTGTTCAGCTAATAGAATATCATATCCAAACATCAGGTTCTCCCAAAAGAGACCTCTAACTTTCCTGAGCTTGTCCCCCTCCATTTGGAGTGTTATTTCTTATAACTTATGTGGGACACTTACCCTAGTATCAGGTGTTTCCACCGTGATATAATCATTCAAGTCCGCTGTCACCAGAAATTCCATCAGGTTCTGACTAGCTATTGTTACTTCTGCCGCACTGTCTAACATCGTCAGAGCCCATTCCCCATTCAGTATTTGAGTCCTCAGAATTCTGGGCATGTCTGATCTTTAGACCTGCAACCTTCTTCTTTTTGAACTGAGGTTTTGGTTTGGATATGTCTTCTTTTTTGGAAGTATAGTCTTGAGCGTGCTGCTTGCCTCTGGACTTTGTACGCTCTTCTTGTCTGTCTGACCGTCCTTCCCTCTCGGAGTTTTTCGTTGACCCCTGAAAGGAACGAACGAACGTGTATCAGTATCCTGATACCTGTCAGGTTTTCTAATATTGTCCCTATTCCTAAGGTTGTACCTCCTTTCGGAGGGCTCCTGCGGAGGAGATCTACCTCTGGATTGAGATCTGTTTTCTTTATTTTTCAGTTTTTTGTTATTGTCCCACTTCTTTTTCGAAGAAGCAGGTGCCTGCTTAAAGGTGTCCTTCTCGGGACTACCCATCAGTTGGGGATTTAATGCTTTCCCACCCAAACTGTCTCTGCCCAACTCTGCATTCGCGGTCTCAATTATTTTAGGTAATTCCTGCTCCTGTTGTAAAGGACTGAACTCCCTTAGGCGTTGACGGATTGCCACTGATGCTGCTTCCCCTTTAATATTTGCTAATATTATAGCTGATACTTGGGCATAATTACCTAGTAATTTCATCCCTAAGTTCAGAGCAGGTTCTGCTCCGTACTCATTTTGTATTTGTCTTAATACATCTGGTATTACTGCTAATGACGGGATGCCATGTGTTCTGGTATATATGGCAGCAAAAACTGTACCCCAAGAGGTACAATCCTCTATCTGTGGTGTTATCCCCATGGGCAAGCAGATTGTCAGCATTCTGTGTTTTTCTTAAGGGCTAGTATTCGGGAATACTGCTTCTAGCTGTGTTATTTTTTGAGCTACCCAGAATGGCATTTGTTCACATTTTGCGGGCATTTTACCCATTACTGCGTGTAAAGTTTGTGGTGTGATTTTAGTTGCTGTATTTTGACCTGTATTTGTGTTTATTGTAGCCGTTGCTGGCTGGACCGTGAGTGTCCTCGTGACGAACTGTGTCATGTTTCTGTAAAGTTTTATCAGTTCTTTGTGAAGTATAAGTAAGTCTCCTCCTGGCATTGTTTCAATGTCAGGATGTGGTGTGTAGGCCGCTAATACTGGCCATGTTGCTCCTTCTCTACCAAGCGGACCGAGTCTTACTTTATTTCTTGTATGGGGGAGGGTGCCTTTAAACCAGTATAAATGTTCCTGGTAAGTTAGTGGAACTTCAATGTCCTCACAGGGACAATATTCGTCCGGTATTCCACTTTCTGTGTAGAAGTGAAATGTTTTTGTTCTTGCATTTGCAACTGGGAATGTAACCCTTGAATAGAATACCTCTGTTTTAAATGATTTGTGTGCCTCAATCATGAAAGCTACTGGTCCACCTCTGGATGTTGGACCGTGTGCACCTAGTTTTATGTTAACGGCATTTCTAACATTTTCTGCAATAGAAATTGCATCTGCATCTTCTTTGTCTGCTGAGAGATTTAGTTCTTGCACAACTCTATCCACATTTCCTGTTTCTTCAGTCATTGTTTTTAGAGAAGAAGAGCTTTTCAAGGGAACTAAGATAAGGTGTTTTGCACAGTTTTAGGAACAATGTGTCCTTCAAGCTTGATTAACCAACAGCCAATAAATAGAATTTTTGCCTACTCAGCTGTGGCGGAGTTTGTGCCCACCCACTCCAGACGTCTCTGGGGAATTGTGAGTAGGGGTCTCTGAGACAAGCACTACTGAACTACTCAGATTCTACTGTTAAATAAGTACCCAACCAATGTTGGCAGCGCCATGTCGTGTAGTTTCTTTAAACCGTACACAGGATCTGCGCGTTCGGACAACATACACTGTAGGATTGGTGTCAGACTGATTCCGAACACCCCCACCGGGTATTTTGGCCTTTTGTACCAGCTAGCTTACAGTTCCACTAGAAACTCCTCTTACCAAGGAGAGAATAGTTCTTGGCAACTATCAAACATGACAACCCTGATCCCTCGGGACTGTGGAAACAATATACTACTTTTCGCTCAGGCACTCGTGCTTACTTAGTCTGTCTTAGAGAGATACACAGAATAAACAGGCTGGGCATTTTCAATCAGTATTTATAGAACAGTTGTTATTCTGGTGTAAAATATATGAGCTGCAATAACCGTTAGACAGTAGCATATATATAGGATTAAGAGCACTATGAAAGTAAACGGATGGTAAAGCTCTACCATCTTGCAGTAATCATGAATACATACAAGTACATAAAATACATGATAATGAAAAGGTGCGTACCCCTACGATGTCTCCCTAACTAGATGTACCTAAGTGTACCTAGAATGTGTGTAGGTGTTAAGCCAAGAATCCCTCTAGGATAAAGTCAACCCTATTACCTGAAGAGAGAGACTGTGGGACCCCGTCTTGGTCTCGGGTTGGACACCCCGCAAGGGATGTTAGACCACTGCGAGCTGGAGTGTCTGCATGCAGGAACCTCAGCGTCTCTGGTCAGTGTGTCGGCCGGGAAGTCCTGGTCTCCTCTGGCTATCTTAGCAAAATGTGTTGTATATATACCCATAGGTCTCCCCAGGGTTCCTACCTCGCTGTATTACTGTGTCGGACTAAGGATGACGTCGGGCATGAACTTTATACATAGATATTATACAGGAGATGGTAGTCCTGTTGTGCTTCCAAGAATCCTCATGCATAATGTATGAGATTTCGAACTAGGGAAAACCCGCGTTCTGAATGCAATGTCGTATCTAGGTAAAAGGTCAGTCCCTGTAAGCCGTTAAAAGTGTAATGTAGGGAAGAAGGTAGGTGAAGGGTTATGAAGTTACTTGGGCCTATATTATGGTACCTATATGGAATATAACAGAAATGGGGTCAAACAAGTGAAAAATTTCAGACAAATTGTAACGTATGTGTTAGAAATTGTTGTCTCTAGTTGGCAATGGTTTGCATCTTGTCCAAGTAGGGACCCTTCCTTCTAGACAGGGCAAGGGAGTTACACACCAAAGATAACCCCTGCTCACCCCCTTGGTAGCTTGGCAGAGCTGCAAAAATGGCAAAGTCCAACAGTAGGATACAATGTTGATAGGGTATTTCCCTTCAGGCTGTGCTCCATCAAGATTTGAATAATGATTGTGCTGTTTTCTAGCCGGTCTAATCACAAGCACAGCGTCTAACTATGTTTGAAGAATATTTGCACTCAATTTCTCACTCCCACAGTCCCTCACACACTTTTATCACCATGTTCATTGTCATTAAATGAGGCTAAGGGCCATATTTATGTAGGAGGTGCACTGCCCTTGCACCACACATTGGGATGCATGAGCGACGCTTCTCTTAAGTTCGATTTATCAAGGCACGCAAGGCCACCTTGCGTGGCTTGATAGATTCGGTGTAACACAGCGCAGTGCAAATTGCTGCGTTGCGTTACTCTGCCCTGGGAAGGCATTCCATGGGAAAAGAATGGGTGTTGCTAACACTCAAAAGAGGGCCTGAGGAGATTTATAGAGCAGCAGGGTATGACTCCCCTTTACCGTAAACAACAACCACAAATAAGGCCCCTGGGTCATAGGTAGGGCTCCCGGTTTTATGGTATTTATTTTTTTGCCATTTCCGTCTGTATTTATCCGTATTTATTTTTGGGGCATTTTTTCTGTATTTATCCACATTTATTTTTGCCACACGCAAAAGACGACGCTACAGCTAGTATTTTTCCACATTTATTTAAATTGAAAACACAGCGGTTTAAAGTAAGTCCAGGCCCCCAAAAATGTGTTCTGGGTGACAACACCTTCACAGACGAGGTGCTGCAAGTACTGCAGGAGTGAGGGGGAAACAGGTCGGGACCTTAGTGTAAACAGCTCCTGGCACCCCCGCACCAGGGCCTGGTGGCAGCAGGCACAATGGGCCGGTGTCAGCTTTCTCAAGGCCCGTGCTTTGTTCAGTGTTTATCAGAGCACCCGGGGAGCTTAGCTGCGATAAGCCCCAGGCGTTAAAAAGTTCTTGGGGCCAGCTCGCATTTCTCTTCAAAACTCCACGGGATGCAACAGCCCCTCCCCGACCTCGCACAGGCTGTGGACAGCCCATTGTCATTCTGACTGCAGATGATTATCACATTTAGAATGACAATGGGCCGTCTGCCTTTAACATAACGTGCACTGCAAGTGAGTGTCTTTGAGGCGAGTGACTCACTTGGCGCCAGTAGATTGTAGCAGAGGAGCTTAACGTGCGCCCGTGGTGTGCTTCCTCGCCGCTGATTAGCACATGCCAGAAGGCGACCTCATCCATGCACAGTTTTACTAGTATTTTGCCGTTTCTAAATATAAATACAGACAAAGGAAAAATAGTTTTCCGTCTGTATTTATATGTAAAAATCCGTAAAAACGGAAAACCGGGAGCCCTAGTCATAGGTTTTCTTTTAATCCTGACCTTCGGATGCCCCAATAAAGTTACTGTCGTACCTAGGAGTTAGTTTGATCTCACACACTTTCTGTTCTACTCCTCACCACACCCTGCTCATGTACAGGTTTTAGGATACCTCTTTCTAACATTGAAGACATCCCTGAGCTCCTCCCTCTCAGAGAGGGAGTTGTAGCCCGATTTGCGAGCAGGTTCACAATGCAAGGAGGTTACCCTATGATGAAGCATGCCACCTACGAGTGGGTGAGGGAAGCCGTCCTGTAAAAGGGACACTCCAGCACTCCTCCATATCACTCAGACACAGGGGCCTTATTTGTGGTTGTTGTAAAGAATGGGTGTTCCCATGCATCCACCCATGGATTTTGGCACATTCCCAGATTTACCAACACTGGTAAACCGGGGAATGCGTCAAAATGCTAGGCATCCCTAGGGGAGGCTTAACAAGGATAAAAATCTTTATTTCTCCACATCACTTCCTCTTTCTATGTGTGCTACAATTTGCAGCACACATAGAAAGAGGAAAATGCCTCTCATGATTGTTTTTGTGCAGTAAGGTGTTCCTTCCTGCACAAAAACAATCCTGCTTACAATGCAGGCACCCTTGCACCAGGGTGCAAGGGTGCCTTCGTTGGCACTCGTCAGCAAATTGTGCGCCAGCGCTGGCAAAAGACAAGAATGCACCATATATTGTTAAGTACAGCACATTCTTGCCCTTTCCCTTTCCCTATCACGCAGCGTAGTGCAGCAAGGTGACTTGCTGCGCGATAATTTCATGAATAGTCCCCTAACCTTCCCCCAGGTAAGGCAATGCTGCATCGGTGCACTTGTAGGGCAGCTCTGTGACTAACACTGTGCTCAGTCAGCAGGTTTTATTCAGAGCAGTAATGAACACATAGGGGGATATGTACAATGAAGTGGCGGAGCGTGTCGTTAGCCTCCTGGGCTTAACGACACGCTCCGCAACTTCGGAATCGCAAGGCTGCACCAAATTTACAAGAATGTGGTGCAGCGTTGCGTTTCCCCTGTGATGGCGCTAAGTTTAACAACTTCGCGCCAACGCAGGCACCCTTGCACCAGAGTGCAAGGGTGTCTGCGTGCAGGGGAGGATTGGTTATGTGTAGGAAGGTGTCCCTTCCTACACATAAACAATCCTAAAATGCCATTTTGTAACTTTCATGTGTGCTGCTTCATGCAGCACACATGAAGGTTACAAAATGGCATTTTAAAAAAAGGTTTGTTTATGTACAGGAAGGGACACCTTCCTGTACATAAACAAACAATGGCATCTTGCTTTTTCCATTTGTGCTGCTTGTGCAGCACACATGGAAAAAGTAAAAACGAGGAGAAATAATGCATTTCTCCTCGTTTCGCCAACTTAAGACCAGGATGTTCCTGGTCTTAATTTTGGCGCTGCCTCCTATGTACGCCACCCTTGTACTTAGGGGGCAGCGTCAAATACAATGGGTGTTGCGGTGGAACGCCCACTGCAACACCCACTACATGCCCCTTTCACGCTAAACATAGCATGAAAGGGTGTCTTATGTACAAGGCAGCGTTAAGCCACGTTAAGTGGGTTAACGCTGCCTTGTACATAAGACAAGGCCCCTATCGCCACGGGAACGTCACAAAAAGTGACGTTGCTGTGGCGATAGGGGCTTGTACATATGCCCCATAGACTATTATTACGCATGACCTGTGATCTCTCCACCACTAGAAATACCAACAAAGCGGATACTGGTCATTTTGGGCGGGAGGGGACTTTATAACATTCAGAGATATACATGCAAGGAATTGACACAGAAATTCATTTTTTCCGGGCTTATTGCCTGCTTCAAGGTGTTTTATTGCAGTTTTATAATGTGCAACCGTGACTCAAGGGCATTAGAGTGCTTTACATAAACACCAGATTGCATCACACATTTTTTGAGAACAGGTAGATTAACGGATTTGCTCTATAGCACAGGATGTTGAGCCTCGGCCGGGATTCACACCAGGTTCCCCAGTTCCAAGGTCGGCAGCTCTTGCCATTAGGTATTGTGTCCTCTGTTAATTTCAAAAATTGATTTTCTTGTCTTTTGAGTGGTTATGCTTACTCTACATTGTATTTTTATTTTTTCTGTTAATTTGTCTTTACTTTCTGTTCGTATTTCTTTGAGTAATACTTCTATCTCAAGATTTTTGGGTTTTTGTGTTTTTTGCTTTAAATACTGCATTTTTACATTAAATAGAGTACCTTTTCAGACTAAATCCCCGATTCTGAGTTTGTTGGAATCCAGGTGTTTTTTATCGCAGCAGATAAAGAACGATACCCTGGGGTCTTATATTTATTAGGTGTGCCTAATAGAACCCATTACGAGTTACAGGAGCTGATGTTAGCGCTTACTACAACATAAGCACCAAAACCTGCATGGCAGAATCTGTACGCCTTTTCTCCAGTTTTGACCTGCCGAGATTTAACAAAGGGCGAGATATTTAATGCATCCTGTAATTACTAGATACAGTAAATACTACTCAACTCGTAATTCCAACCCCTGCACAAACAGCAGTTGAGATTGATCCACTCATAATCAAGGTCTTAATACTTTGTTACACAGGGGTTAGAATTGTGCGTCGGATGGCATTTGTTGTGTCCAACAATTACCCGGAGCATTAAATATCTCACTCTTCATTACATTTCAGCAGGGGAAACCTACTGGAATGTGAAAGGGGAAAAGGGTGCTGTATTTAAAGTACCATGCAGATTTTGGTGTGGTAAGCACTGAAATCCACATGTTAGTCCCCAGAAATTTGCAATAGTTGCTGTTTATCGCACCCAAAAAAATTACATACTCCAGGGTGTTGTTATTTACCCTGTGCTATAAAAAGCATCTGGATTTCGACAAGCTCGGAATCACGCACTATAGTCTTTGTGCTTTACAAATAAACTAAATACATTTTAAAAAAGCAGCCAGGGAGCAACATTTGTATTATGCTCTTCAGTGACAGTGCATCTCTGCTGCTGAGAGCATTTGATAGAAGTGTACGTTACATCGCCTCCCTGAGAGATGGCATTGAACTCATTGAAGTTAAATAGAAAATGCTGACACCACACTGCTCAGTGCAGTGACTGCACGGCTCATAGCTCCAAGAAAACCCACATCAGCGTTTTTGTTGTATCCATAATAAAATATTCTGATTCAGTTTAGATCTCGAAATGGTAACGAGCTCCATCATCTGCCTCATTGTAGCATTCAATTGCATACTTTGATCACATTTAAAAACAAGCATTGACAAAGCAACTGGTTCTGTCTATTTTCTAAGGGAAATCCGTCTTCATTGATTGGCAGGTTTGTGTGTGTAGTTGTGTGACAAATAGAGTGAATGTGAGAATGGGTAAACGTTTGGATGATTGAATGAGTGAGTGACTGCAGGGATCATTATTTGGTGAGTGCATGGAATGGATGGGAATGGGTGAGTGCATGGATTAGTGAGTGAGTGAAGAGAAGTAGGATGCTATGCAATGCAGAAGTGGCTATGAGCTAAATACAATGTAAGTTGCCTTCGTACCTTTGGCAGGCAGCACTTCAGAAAATCTGACAGTTGTATGACATTACAATGAATTCCTTTACTGCATTGCCTTTACCACACACTGCTTTTACCACACATGACTTTACAAAGGAATGGTAAGTCTGTATCAGGTAAGTGAATTCCCTGTGTGTGTGTGTGTGTGTGTGTGTGTGTATATATATATATATATATATATATATATATATATATATTCATTTTTTTTTATATGAAGTATTTATACTATTATGATATTTTAAATGCCCTTTTATGCCTTTTTAGACTACCTGTACAGTTTAGTGATGTTATTTCTGTGCAATCAGCATTTTATGCATTTATAAGTTTTGAATGTGATCACTATTACTGTATCATTATTTATTTTTTATTCTACTATTTAATAAGGATGTGTGTCAACAATTTGATATACTATACATGCCTATTATAGTATGTACATATTCATTTTCTGCAGTCACTTCGTTAATTAAATAGTATATTTTCTATGTCTATCATCACATGACACGGGTGCAGCAACTTTAAAAATGTTTCTCGCAAAGCCAGCCTCATGTGATCAAGGCTGTTTCATCGGCCGAAACGTGTCATGGCTGGCAGAAGGGAGCAATAAAAATATTTTCTTATCGACCACGAAGAGGAGTTCGCGCATTCTTTCTCGCCGTGAGCTGGAAGTTTGAGAATGCTTTGAAGTTGATATGTATATATATATATATATCTGTATGTATATATATATATATATATATTCACTGAAAAAACCATAGGTTTCAGGGACGTTATAGTTAGAAATTAGCATTTAAAAAACCTTAGAAATTCACTGAAAAACAACAGGTTTCAGGGACGTTATAATTAGTTGGACATTTCACTCATACAAAACCAGAGAAATTCGGCCATTATAGTTAGTTGAGCTAACTATAACTCGCGCCCCGCAATGCACTGCTGATTACGTCACATATTACATCATTCATGACATGGTCAGTGACATCACTTATGAAATCACTGATGACATCTCAAATGACATCACTGATAACATCATCCAGTGACTGTGTATTTCTGTAAAGTTTAAATATGCTTTATATATATATATGCCAAGGTGTATTGAAGAATGAGTGGGTGTATAAGTGTCTGAATGGATGATTTAGTAGGTGCGTGACTGACTGTATAAGTGAGTGATTAAACATGTGTTACTGAATGCATGGGTTAGTGACTCAACTGTGTGAATGTCTGTATCAGTTTGTCAGTTGGTGTGTAAGCGGCAGCATGGGTTGGTGAGTAGCTACATGAGTGTCTATATGGGGTATTGATTCGTTGTCCGAGTATCTGTGTGGGTGCCTGTGTGTCTGTGTGGGTGGGTGGGGGGTATGTGACTCTGTGCATAGATGTGTGAGTGCGTGATTCACTGGGTGTATGGGTTCAAGAGTTTATCTGTGAAGGGTTGTATGGGTGGATGAGTGTGTGTATGGGTGTGTTGGTGAGTGAATGGATGTCTCAGTGGTACATGTGTGAGTAACTACATATGTGAAAGGCAGTATATGTGAGTGTTGGAGTATATAAATGACTATATGTGAGAGTGAGTGATTGTGAGAGTGGCTGTATGGATGAGTGTGAGCTTGTATCAGTGATTGTATAAGAGAGTAAGTATGTGTTAGTATCTGTATGAATAAGTGAGGTGGTGTGTGTATAGGTGAGTAAATGGGAGGGTGATTGATTCTTTGCATGACTGACTAGGTGCGTGAGTAACTCTATGGATGAGTGGCGGTGTGTGAGTGTCTGTATAGGTGTATGAGTGCATATAATAGTGCTGTATTGATGATCGACTGCATGTATGAGTGACTGTATGGGTGAATGAGTGGATGTGTGTGTAGACCTAGGAATCAGTGAGTGGATATGTAGTAACTGGTATTGGTGTGTCTATGGTTTCGAAAATGGTAGTCTGCATTTTGTAGTGGGTGTATCAAAGGTTATATTAGGGTGTGAGGAGGTGCATCAGATTATCACGTGGATGATGTCATCAGTGATGTCATCAGTGATGTCATCAGTGATGTCACTGACCATGTCATGAATGATGTAATATGTGACGTCATCAGCAGTGCATTGCGGGGGCGCGAGTTATAGTTACCTCAACTAACTATAACGGCCACATTTTTCTGGTTTTGTATGAGTGAAATGTCCAACTAACTATAACGTCCCTGAAACCTGTGTTTTTTTAGTGAATTTCTAAAGTTTTTTAAATGCTAATTTCTAACTATAACGTCCCTGAAACCTATGGTTTTTTCAGTGAATTTCAAAGGTTTTTTAAATGCTAATTTCTAACTATAACGTCCCTGAAACCTATGGTTTTTTCAGTGAATTTCAACGGTTTTTTAAATGCTAATTTCTAACTATAACGTCCCTGAAACCTATGGTTTTTTCAGTGAATTTCTACGGTTTTTTAAATGCTAATTCCTCACTATAACGTCCCTGAAACCTATGGTTTTTTTCAGTGAATTTCAAACGTTTTTTAAATGCTAATTTCTAACTATGCCTACAGAGGTAGGACATGTGCAGAAAGAGTAAGAAAAGTGCAGAAAAAAGCAAGAGAAATGCAGAAAGAGGCAACAGAGGTCCAGAACGACGAAGAAAGGTACAGAAAGAAGCAAGAGATATGCAGAAAGAACCAACAGAGGTGCAGAAAGAGGCCTTGTTGCAAATTCATCCTGTGCCCCCAACTTTTTGCTGACTGGTACTGGTGGTAACTGACTCTGACTAACCAGGCCCAGAGCCAGTGCTATGCTGAAAGACACTTAGAATACAGTGAAAACACCAACATACACTAGGGTACACTATGGGTTGGGGTACCCCTGTGATTGGCATGACCTCCCCTGTAAGGCCCTAGAACATAATAGGGCAGGGGGATTAAAACTACCTCTAAGTCATATGTGTAGAAAGAGGCAAGAGAAGTGCAGAAAGAAGCAACAGAGGTACAGAAAGAGGCAAGAGAGGTGCAGAAACAAGCAGGAAAGGTACAGAAAGAGGGAACAGGGGTGCAGACAGAGGCAAGAGAGGTGCAGAAAGAGAAAAGAGGGGTGCAGAAAGAGGCAAGAGGGGTGCAGAAAGAAGCAAGTGAGGTGCAGAAAGAGAAAAGAGGGGTGCAGAAAGAAGCAAGTGAGGTGCAGAAACAGGCAAAAGAGGTGCAGAAAGATGCAAGAGAACTGCAGAAACAAGCAAGAGAAGTGCAGAAAGAGGCAAGAGAAGTGCTGAAGGAAGCAACAGAGGTGTAGATAGAAGCAAGAGAAGTGCAGAAAGAGGCAAGTGAGGTACAGAAAGAGACAAGAGAGGTACAGAAAATGGCAATAGAACAGCAGAAAGAGGCAAGAGGGATGCAAAAAAGGGAGAAGGGTGCAGAAAGAAGCAAGAGAGGTACAGAAAGAAGCAAGAGAAGTACAGAAAGAAGCAAGAGAGGTGCAGAAATAGGGAAGACGAGTGCAGAAAGAGACAACAGGGGTGCAGAAAGAGACAACAAGGGTGCAGAAAGAGCAAGAGAGGTGCAGAAAGAGGCAATAGAAGTGCATAAAGAAGCAAAAGAGGTGCAGGAAGAGGCAAGAGGGGTGCAGAAAGAGGCAGGAGCAGTGCAGAAAGAACCAAGAGATGTGCAGAATGAGGCAAGAGAGGTGTAAAAAGAGGTAAGAGATGAGCAGAAAAAGGAAGAAGGGTGCAGAAAGAAGCAAGAGAAGTGCAGAAAGAGGCAAGTGAGGTGCAGAAGGAGGCAAGAGAACTGAAGAAAGAGGCAAGAGAGTTGCAGAAACAGGCAAAAGGGGTGCAGAAAGAGGGAACAGGTGTGCAGACAGAGGCAAGAGAGGTGCAGAAAGAGGGAAGAAGGGTACAGAAAGAGGCAAGAGGGATGCAGAAATTTGCAACAGAGGTGCAAAAAGAAGCAAGAGCAGTGTAGAAAGAACCAACATAGGTGCAGAAAGAGGCAAGAGGGGTACAGAAAGAGGCAAGAAAACTGCAGAAAGAAGCAAGAGAAGTACATAAAGAAGCAACAGAGGTGCTTAAAGAGGCAAGAGGGGTGCCGAAACAGGCAAGAAAGGTACAGTAAGAGGGTACAGGGGTACAGAAAGAGATAAGAGGGCTACAGAAATTTTCAAGAGAGGTGCAGAAAGAAGCAAGAGCAGTGCAGAAAGAAACAACAGAGGTGCCGAAAGAGGCAAGAGAGGTGCAGAAACAGGCAAGAAAGGTACAGAAAGAGGGAACAGGGGTGCAGAAAGAGGTAAGAGGGATACAGAAATTTGCAATAGAGGTGCAGAAAGAAGCTAGAGCAGTGCAGAAAGAAGCAATAGAAAAGCAGAAAGAGGCAAGAGGGGTGCAGAAATAGGTAGGACAGGTGCACAAAGAGGCAAGAGGGGTACAGAAAGAGGCAGGAGGGGTGCAGAAAGAAGGAATAGAAGTGCAGAAAGAAGCAACAGAGGTGCTGAAAGAGGCGTGAAGGGTGCAGAAAGAGGCAAGAGAAGTGCAGAAATAAGCAACAGAGGTACAGAAAGAGGAAAGAGAGGTGCAGAAACAGGCAGGAAAGGTGCAGAAAGAGGGAACAGGGGTACAGAAAGAGGCAAGAGAGGTGCAGAAAGAAGAAAGTGAGGTGCAGAAAGAGGCAACAGAGGTGCAGAAAGACGCAAAGATGTGCAGAAACAAGCAAGAGAAGTGCAGAAAGAGGCAAGAGAATTGCTGAAAGAAGCAACAGAGGTATAGAAAGAAGCAAGAGAAGTACAGAAAGAAGCAAGTGAGGTGCAGAAAGAGGCAAGAGTAGTGCAGAAAATGGCAAGAGAACTGCAGAAAGAGGCAATGCAACAAAGGGAAGGGTGCATAAAGAAGCAAGAGAGGTACAGAAAGAAGCAAGAGAAGTACAGAAAGAAGCAAGAGAGGTGCAGAAAGAGGGAAGACGAGTGCAGAAAGAGACAACGGGGTGCAGAAAGAAACAGGAGAGGTACAGAAAGAGGCAAAAGAAGTGCAGAAAGAAGCAACAGAGCTACAGAAAGAGGCAAGAGAGGTGCAGAAAGAGGGAGGAGGGGTGAAAAAAGAGACAAGATGGGTGCAGAAAGAAGCAAGAGAGGTACAGAAAGAAGCAAGAGAAGTGCATAAAGAAGCAACAGGGTTGCAGAAAGAGGCTAGAGGGGTGCAGAAAGAGGCAAGACAAGTGCAGAAAGAAGCAACAGAGGTGAAGAAGGAGGCAAAAGAACTGCAGAGAGAGGCAAGATAGTTGCAGAAACAGGCAAAAGGGGTGCAGAAAGAGGGAACAGGTGTGCAGACAGAGGCAAGAGAGGTGCAGAAAGACGGAAGAGGGGTGCTGAAAGAGGCAAGAGGGATGCAGAAATTTGCAACAGGGGTGCAGAAAGAAGCAAGAGCAGTGCAGAAAGAACCAACAGAGGTGCAGAAAGAGGCAAGAGAGGTACAGAAAGAGGCAATAGAAGTGCAGAAAGAAGCAAAAGAGGTGCAGAAAGAGGCAAGAGAACAGCAGAAAAAGGCAAGAGAGGTGCAGAAAGAGGAAGGAGAGGTGCACAAAGAGGCAAGAGAGGTACAGAAAGAGGCAAGAGGGATGCCGAAAGAAGCAAGAGAAGTGCAGAAAGAAGCAACAGAGGTGCAGAAAGAGGTAAGAGAGGTGTAGAAACAGGCAGGAAAGGTGCAGAAAGAGGGAACAGGGGTGCATAAAGAGGCAAGAGGGATACAGAAATTTGCACAAGAGGTGCAGAAAGAAGCAAGAGCAGTGCAGAAAGAACAAACAGTGGTGCAGAAAGAGGCAAGAGGGGCACAGAAAGAGGCATGAGAAGTGCACAAAGAAGCAAAAAAGGTGCAGAAAGAGTCAAGAGAACTGCAGAAAAAGGCAAGAGAGGTGCCGAAAGAGGAAGGAGAGGTGCACAAAGAAGCAAGAGGGGTACAGAAGGAGGCAAGAGGGGTGCAGAAAGAACCAAGAGAAGTGCAGAAAGAAGCAACAGAGGTGCTGAAAGAGGCAAGAGGGGTGCAGAAAGAGACAAGAGATGTGCAGAAAGAAGCAACAGAGGTGCAGAAAGAGGCAAGAGAGGTGCAGAAACAGGCAGGAAAGGTGCAGAAAGAGGGAACAGGGGTGCAGAAAGAAGCAAGAGGAATATAGAAATATGCAAAAGAGGTGCAGAAAGAAGGAAGAGCAGTGCAGAAAGAACCAACAGAGGTGCAGAAAGAGTCAAGAGGGGTGCAGAAAGCGGCAAGAAGGGTGCAGCAAGAAGGACGAGAAGTGCAGAAAAAAGCAACAGAGGTGCTGAAAGAGACAAGAAGGGTGCAGAAAAAGGCAAGAGAAGTGCAGAAAGAAGCAACAGAGTTGCAGAAAGAGGCAAAAGAGGTGCAGAAAGAGGCAAGATAGATGCAGAAAGAAGCAAGTGAGGAGCAGAAAGAGGCAAGAGAGGTGCAGGAAGAAGAGAGTGAGGTTCAGAAAGAGGCAAGAGAAGAGCAGAAAGTGGCAAGTGAGGTGCAGAGAGAGGCAAGAGAGGTATAGAAAGAGGCAAGATAAGTGTAGAAAGAGGCAAGAGATGTGCAGAAAGAGGCACTTGAGGTGCAGAAAGAGGCAAGAGAGGTACAGAAAGAGGCTTGAGAAGTGCAGAAAGAGGCAAGATAGTTGCAGAAACAGGCAAAAGGAGTGCAGAAAGACAGAAGAGGGGTGCTGAAAGAGGCAAGAGGGATGCATAAATTTGCAACTGAGGTGCAGAAAGAAGCAAGAGCAGTACAGAATGAACCAACGGAGGTGCACAAAGAGGCAAGAGAGGTACAGAAAGAGGCAGTAGAAGTTCAGAAAGAAGCAAAAGAGGTGCAGAAAGAGGCAAGAGAACAGCAGAAAAAGGCAAGAGAGGTGCACAAAGAGGCAAGAGGGGTACAGAAAGAGGCAAGAGGGGTGCCAAAAGAAGCAAGAGAAGTGCAGAAAGAAGCAACAGAGGTGCTGAAAGAGGCAAGTGGGATGCTGAAAGAGGCAAGAGAAGTGCAGAAAGAAGCAACAGAGGTGCAGAAAGAGGCAAGAGAGGTGCAGAAACAGGCAGGAAAGGTGCAGAAAGAGGGAACAGGGGTGCATAAAGAGGCAAGAGGGATACAGAAATTTGCACAAGAGGTGCAGAAAGAAGCAAGAGCAGTGCAGAAAGATCCAACAGTGGTGCAGAAAGAGGCAAGAGGGGTACAGAAAGAGGCAAGAGAAGTGCACAAAGAAGCAAAAGAGGTGCAGAAAGGGGCAAGAGAACTGCAGAAAAAGCCAAGAGAGGTGCAGAAAGAGGAAGGAGAGGTTCACAAAGAGGCAAGAGGGGTACAGAAAGAGGCAAGAGGGGTGCAGAAAGAAGCAAGAGAAGTGCAGAAAGAAGCAACAGAGGTGCTGAAAGCAGCAAGAGGGGTGCAGAAAGAGACAAGAGATGTACAGAAAGAAGCAACAGAGGGGCAGAAAGAGGCAAGAGAGGTGCATAAACAGGCAGGAAAGGTGCAGAAAGAGGGAACAGGGGTGCATAAAGAGGCAAGAGGGATACAGAAATTTGCACAAGAGGTGCAGAAAGAAGCAGGAGCAGTGCAGAAAGAACCAACAGTGGTGCAGAAAGAGGTAAGAGGGGCACAGAAAGAGGCAAGAGCAGTGCACAAAGAAGCAAAAGAGGTGCAGAAAGAGGCAAGAGAGCTGCAGAAAAAGGCAAGAGAGGTGCCGAAAGAGGAAGGAGAGGTTCACAAAGAGGCAAGAGGGGTACAGAAGGAGGCAAAAGGGATGCAGAAAGAAGCAAGAGAAGTGCAGAAAGAAGCAACAGATGTGCTGAAAGAGGCAAGAGGGGTGCAGAAAGAGACAAGAGATATGCAGAAAGAAGCAACAGAGGTGCAGAAAGAGGCAAGAGATGTGCAGAAACAGGCAGGAAAGGTGCAGAAAGAGGGAACAGGGGTGCAGAAAGTGGCAAGAGGAATACAGAAATATGCAAAAGAGGTGCAGAAAGAAGCAAGAGCAGTGCAGAAAGAACCAACAGAGGTGCAGAAAGAGTCAAGAGGGGTTCAGAAAGAGGTAGGAGAGGTGCACAAAGAGGCAGGAGGGGTATAGAAAGTGGCAAGAGGGGTGCAGAAAGAAGGAAGAGAAGTGCAGAAAAAAGCAACAGAGGTGCTGAAAGAGACAAGAAGGGTGCAGAAAAAGGCAAGAGAAGTGCAGAATGAACCAACAGAGTTGCAGAAAGAGGCAATAGAGGTGCAGAAAGAGGCAAGATAGATGCAGAAAGAAGCAAGTGAGGAGCAGAAAGAGGCAAGAGAGGTGCAGAAAGAAGAGAGTGGGGTTCAGAAAGAGGCAAGAGAAGAGCAGAAAGTGGCAAGGTGGTACAGAAAGAGGCAAGAGAGGTATAGAAAGAGGCAAGATAAGTGTAGAAATAGGCAAGAGAAGTGCAGAAAGAGGCACTTGAGGTGCAGAAAGAGGCAAGAGAGGTACAGAAAGAGGCTCGAGAAGTGCAGAAAGAGGCAAGATAGTTGCAGAAACAGGCAAGAGGGGTGCAGAAAGAGGGAACAGGTGTGCAGACAGAGGCAAGAGAGGTGCAGAAAGACGGAAGAGGGGTGCTGAAAGAGGCAAGAGGGATGCATAAATTTGCAACAGAGGTACAGAAAGAAGCAAGAGCAGTGCAGAAAGAACCAACAGAGGTGCAGAAAGAGGCAAGAGAGGTACAGAAAGAGGCAATAGAAGTGCAGAAAGAAACAAAAGAGGTGCAGAAAGAGGCAAGAGAACAGCAGAAAAAGGCAAGAGAGGTGCAGAAAGAGGAAGGAAAGGTGCACAAAGAGGCAAGAGGGGTACAGAAAGAGGCAAGAGGGGTGCCAAAAGAAGCAAGAGAAGTGCAGAAAGAAGCAACAGAGGTGCTGAAAGAGGCAAGTGGGATGCTGAAAGAGGCAAGAGAAGTGCAGAGAGAAGCAACAGAGGTGCAGAAAGAGGCAAGAGAGGTGTAGAAACAGGCAGGTAAGGTGCATAAAGAGGGAACAGGGGTGCATAAAGAGGCAAGAGGGATACAGAAATTTCCACAAGAGGTGCAGAAAGAAGCAAGAGCAGTGCAGAAAGAACCAATATTGGTGCAGAAAGAGGCAAGAGGGGCACAGAAAGAGGCAAGAGAAGTGCACAAAGAAGCAAAAGAGGTGCAGAAAGAGGCAAGAGAACTGCAGAAAAAGGCAAGAGAGGTGCAGAAAGAGGAAGGAGAGCTGCACAAAGAGGCAAGAGGGGTACAGAAAGACAAGAGGGGTGCAGAAAGAAGCAAGAGAAGTGCAGAAAGAAACAACAGAGGTGCTAAAAGAGGCAAGAGGGGTGCAGAAAGAGGCAAGAGAGGTGCAGGAAAGGTACAGAAAGAGGGAACAGGGGTGCAGAAAGAGGCAAGAGGAATACAGAAATTTGCAAAAGAGGTGCAGAAAGAAGCAAGAGCAGTGCAGAAAGAACCAACAGAGGTGCAGAAAGAGTCAAGAGGGGTGCACAAAGAGGTAGGAGAAGTGCACAAAGAGGCAAGAGAGATACAGAGAGTGGCAAGAGGGGTACAGAAAGCAGGAAGAGAAGTGCAGAAAAAAGCAACAGAGGTGCTGAAAGAGACAAGAACGGTGCAGAAAGAGGCAAGCTAGATGCAGAAAGAAGCAAGTGAGGAGCAGAAAGAGGCAAGAGAGGTGCATAAAGAAGAGAGTGAGGGTCAGAAAGAGGCAAGAGAAAAGCAGAAAGTGGCAAGTGAGGTGCAGAAAGAGGCAAGAGAGGTATAGAAAGAGGCAAGATACGTGTAGAAAGAGGCAAGAGAAGTGCAGAAAGAGGCACTTGAGGTGCAGAAAGAGGCAAGAGAGGGACAGAAAGAGGCTCGAGAAGTACAAAAAGAGGCAAGATAGTTGCAACAACAGGCAAAAGGGGTGCAGAAAGAGGGAACAGGTGTGCAGACAGAGGCAAGAGAGGTGCAGAAAGACGGAAGAAGGGTGCTGAAAGAGGCAAGAGGGATGCATAAATTTGCAACAAAGGTGCAGAAAGAAGCAAGAGCAGTGCAGAATGAACCAACAGAGGTGCAGAAAGAGGCAAGAGAGGTACAGAAAGAGGCAATAGATGTGCAGAAAGAAGCAAAAGAGGTGCAGAAAGAGGCAAGAGAACAGCAGAAAAAGGCAAGAGAGGTACAGAAAGAGGAAGGAGAGGTGCACAAAGAGGCAAGAAGGGTACAGCAAGACGCAAGAGGGGTGCCAAAAGAAGCAAGAGAAGTGCAGAAAGAAGCAACAGAGGTGCTGAAAGAGGCAAGTGGAATGCTGAAAAAGGGAAGAGAAGTGCAGAAAGAAGCAACAGAGGTGCAGAAAGAGGCAAGAGAGGTGCAGAAACAGGCAGGAAAGGTGCAGAAAGAGGGAACAGGGGTGCATATAAAGGCAAGAGGGATACATACATTTGCACAAGAGGTGCAGAAAGAAGCAAGAGCAGTGCAGAAAGAACCAACAGTGGTGCAGAAAGAGGCAAGAGGGGCACAGAAAGAGGCAAGAGAAGTGCACAAAGAAGCAAAAGAGGTGCAGAAAGAGGCAAGAGGGGTACAGAAAGCAGGAAGAGAAGTGCAGAAAAAAGCAACAGAGGTGCTGAAAGAGACAAGAACGGTGCAGAAAGAGGCAAGCTAGATGCAGAAAGAAGCAAGTGAGGAGCAGAAAGAGGCAAGAGAGGTGCATAAAGAAGAGAGTGAGGGTCAGAAAGAGGCAAGAGAAAAGCAGAAAGTGGCAAGTGAGGTGCAGAAAGAGGCAAGAGAGGTATAGAAAGAGGCAAGATACGTGTAGAAAGAGGCAAGAGAAGTGCAGAAAGAGGCACTTGAGGTGCAGAAAGAGGCAAGAGAGGGACAGAAAGAGGCTCGAGAAGTACAAAAAGAGGCAAGATAGTTGCAACAACAGGCAAAAGGGGTGCAGAAAGAGGGAACAGGTGTGCAGACAGAGGCAAGAGAGGTGCAGAAAGACGGAAGAAGGGTGCTGAAAGAGGCAAGAGGGATGCATAAATTTGCAACAAAGGTGCAGAAAGAAGCAAGAGCAGTGCAGAATGAACCAACAGAGGTGCAGAAAGAGGCAAGAGAGGTACAGAAAGAGGCAATAGATGTGCAGAAAGAAGCAAAAGAGGTGCAGAAAGAGGCAAGAGAACAGCAGAAAAAGGCAAGAGAGGTACAGAAAGAGGAAGGAGAGGTGCACAAAGAGGCAAGAAGGGTACAGCAAGACGCAAGAGGGGTGCCAAAAGAAGCAAGAGAAGTGCAGAAAGAAGCAACAGAGGTGCTGAAAGAGGCAAGTGGAATGCTGAAAAAGGGAAGAGAAGTGCAGAAAGAAGCAACAGAGGTGCAGAAACAGGCAGGAAAGGTGCAGAAAGAGGGAACAGGGGTGCATATAAAGGCAAGAGGGATACATACATTTGCACAAGAGGTGCAGAAAGAAGCAAGAGCAGTGCAGAAAGAACCAACAGTGGTGCAGAAAGAGGCAAGAGGGGCACAGAAAGAGGCAAGAGAAGTGCACAAAGAAGCAAAAGAGGTGCAGAAAGAGGCAAGAGAACTGCAGAAAAAGGCAAGAGAGGTGCAGAAAGAGGCAAGAGGGGTACAGAAAGAGGCAAGAGGGGCGCAGAAAAAGCAAGAGAAGTACAGAAAGAAGCAACAGAGGTGCTGAAAGAGGCAAGAGGGGTGCAGAAAGAGACAAGAGATGTGCAGAAAGAAGCAATAGAGGTGCAGAAAGAGGCAAGAGAGGTGCAGAAACAGGCAGGAAAGTGCAGAAAGAGGGAACAGGGGTGCAGAAAGAGGCAAGAGGAATACAGAAATTTGCAAAAGAGGTGCAGAAAGAAGCAAGAGCAGTGAAGAAAGAACCAACAGAGGTTTAGAAAGAGTCAAGAGGGGTGCAGAAAGAGGTAGGAGAGGTGCACAAAGAGGGAAGAGGGGTACAGAAAGCGGCAATAGGGGTGCAGAAAGAAGGAAGAGAAGTGCAGAAAAAAGCAACAGAGGTGCTGAAAAAGGCAATAGAGGTGCAGAAAGAGGCAAGATAGATGCAGAAAGAAGCAAGTGAGGAGCAGAAAGAGGCAAGAGAGGTGCAGAAAGAAGAGAGTGAGGTTCAGAAAGAGGCAAGAAAAGAGCAGAAAGTGGCAAGTGGGGTGCAGAAAGAGGCAAGAGAGGTATAGAAAGAGGCAAGATAAATGGAGAAAGAGGCAAGAGAAGTGCAGAAAGAGGCACTTGAGGTGCAGAAAGAGGCAAGAGGGGTACAGAAAGAGGCTCAAGAAGTGCAGAAAGAGGCAAGAGAAGTGCAGAAAGAGGCAAGAGAGGTGCAGAAGGAAGAGAGTGAGGTGCAGAAAGAGGCAAGTGAGGTGCAGAAAGAGGCAAGAGAGGTACAGAAAGAGGCAAGGAAAGTGCAGAAACAGGCAAGAGAAATGCACAAAGAGGCAAGAGAGGAGCAGAAAGAGGCAAGAGAGGTGTAGAAAGAAGCAAGAGAAGTGCAGAAAGAGGCAAGTGAGGTGCAGAAAGAGGCAAGAGAGGTGCAGAAAGAGGCAAGAGAAGTGCAGAAATAGGCAAGAGATCAGCAGAAAAAAGCAACAGAGGTGCTGAAAGAGGCAAGTGAGGTGCAGAAAGGCAAGAGAAGTACAGAAAGAAGACAGTGAGGTGCAGAAAGAGGAAGAAAGGTGCAGAAAGAAGCAAGAGAAATGCAGAAAGAGGCAAGAGAGGCACAGAAAGAAGAGAGGTTTGTGCACCATTAGTACCAATTTAACACCCACATTTAGCACTAAGTAACACGTGACCATTCCAGCTTTGCAAAGGGCCTTCCACCACGCTGTAACACGTGACGCTGCATTTTTGGGAACATTTGAGATGTTTGAGCTAGAAACAAGGCTTTTTTTGTTCAAACTGCAGATTAGGCAGCAGATGATGGAATATCTGGCAAATGCGGAAAATGTTTAATTATGTGAATATTGGTGCAGCCGAACAGTCACATAATTCCAGTGGCCCTGCTCATACCTCCGACTAGGTCCAGAAGTGCTCCTCAGTGGTTCCTTCTTTTTTTGTCTCATTGTGTTTATAGTTTAGCTTCTATGGAAACGAGGAAGACTAAACCTGAGTTTACCACTACACAACACAGACTACCATACCACATAATTACTCTCCATAACACATAATCCCACTCTACATAATCCCTATACACTAAACACCACGTACTTTCTATCCACATAATTTTACTGCACAACATACCACATAATTCCACTACACACAACGTACATCCACTCCACTCCAAAAAACATTAGTAAAAAACTTTTACATTTACAACGCCAAAAGCCCTAACTTTCCCAAAGGTGAGACCTATCACATTACAAATGCTTCTTTAACTGGTAGTCGCGTTTACAGAGTGGTGCAGAAAAAGGGCTGGGCCACCGACCAGCGCTCAGGAATTCTGCTGCGTAGGACTTACAGGAGGTACCAGGGCTTCTTGGCCCCCAAAGTCCCTCAGGAGTAAAGTGGACTTCATCCCCAACCAGTACTGTGCCAGGAGGCGTGTTTGCAGAGTGGTGAAGAAAGGGGGGCGTGCCCTCCGAAGACCTCTTAGCAATCCCACTGTGTGGGACTTAGTGGAGGTAATAGGAGAGGTAGTTGGCCCCCAAGGACAACGTTGGGGGCCAACTACCCCTCCTATTACCTCCAGTAAGTCCCACACAGCAGGATTGCTAAGTTGTCATAGCAGGCACACCCCCTTTCCCCAGCACTCTGCAAACGCACTCCCTGGTGCGCTCTTGGATGGGGATTAAAGTCCCCTTCGCTGCTGGGGGTCCTTAGGGGCCAACTAGCCTACCTGATACCGCCAGTATGCCCCAGATAGTGGGATTGCTGATAGGTGGACACAGGCCACATCCCCTTTGTCCACCACTCCGCAAACGCACCTCCTGGCATGCTCTTGGTTGGGGGATGAAGTCCCCTTGCCTCCTGAGGGTCCATGGGGGCCAACGAGCCCACCAGGTACCTCCAGTAAGCCCCACACAGCTGGATTGCTGAGAGTGGTCAGAGTGGCTTGGGGGATGAAGTCCACTTGTGTCCTGAGGTCCTCAGGACACAAGAGGACCTCATCGCCCCACCAGCAGTGTGCCAAGAGGCGCGTTTGCAGGGTGGTGTAAAAAGGGGCATGGCCTCGGACCACCTCTCAGCAATCCCACTGTGTGGGCCTTACTGGAGGTACCTGGTGGGCTAGTTGGACCCCAGGGACCCTCAGGATTCAAGGGGACTTAATCCCACAACTTAGAACGTGCCAGGGGGCGCGTTTGCAGAGTGGTGCAGGGAGGGTGCAGGGCCTCCGGCGAGATGCCGGCTTTTCATTTTTAAAAATATTTTTAGAAGGGGGCTCTGTGACCCCCCTTCTTTTAGTATTTTTTGGGACCCCATCCCCCAGGGCCTGAGCATTTTTTATTTTAGTTTTAAAAACGGGTAGGGGGCCGCGTGGCCTCCCTTCCCTGGGCCACTATTGGCCCCAGGGACCCCATCCCCCGGGGCCTGTCCTCATTTTGAATAAAAAAAAATTATTATTCCCTGGAGGGGGCCACGTGGCCCCCCTCCCCTGGGCCACTTCTGGCCCCGTGGACCCCATCCCCCGGGGCCTGGCCTCATTTTCTAAATTTTATTTTTGTATATTTTCTGGGAGGGGGACGCGTGGCCCCCTTCCCTAGGCCACTTCTGGCCCCCGGGACCCCATCCCCCAGGGCCTGGCCAGCATTGTTTTTTTTTTTGGGAGGTGGGCCACGTGGCCCCCCTCCTGAGGCCATTTTTGGTCCTGGAGACCCCATCCCTCGGGGCATGGCCAATGCTTTTTTTTTTTTTTTTTCCGGAGGGGGGCCGTGAGGCCCCCCTTCCCTGGGCCAAAAATGGCCCTGGGGACCCCATCCACCGGGGCCTGGCTTCAGCGTTGAGGGCCGTGGGGGGAGCCCCAATGCCCTCACGGTCCCTGCCGGCTCCCCGCCTCCTGTGGGAGCCGGCATTGCTTTTGGGCAAAGGGAGCTGCTAACATGCCGCTCCCTTTGCCCAAAAGCAATTCTGCTTGGCTTCTTGGAAGCGAGAGCAGGTTTCCTGCTCTCGCTTCCAAGAAGCAAAGCAGTGTTTGCTATGACAGGGCGGGAGCCCTCCGCCCTGCCATAGCAAACGGCAATGTCCCGGGGGTGGGCACCCCGGGACATTGCAGGAGCCGGCCCTGGGGGGTGGCAGTCCCCAGGGCCATCGAGTGCTCCAGGAGGGGGCCCCTCTCCCAATTGATTAAAGCCCCAAGGAGGTGGTGGGCCCCAGGGCAGTGTGGGGGGGCTCGAGCCCCCCCACACTTTGTTTTAGAAGTAGCCCCAGGGAGGTGGTGGTCCCCAGGGCTGTGGGGGGCCTGCAAGACCCCCCCTCCCTAAAATATGAAATGCCCCGGGGAGGTGGTGGTCCCCGGGTCTTGGGGGGCCCGCGAGGACCCCCCGCTTCTAACTACCAATGCCCCGGGGAGGTGACAGTCCCTGGGGCAGCATGGGGGAGGGCAGGAGCACCCCCCATGCATTTTTGTAAAAAAAAGCCCCAGGGAGGTTGCGGTCCATGGGGCTGCGGGGGGGCCTCGTGCCCCCGCATATGATTAACAAAGCCCCTGGGAGGTGGTGGTCCCCGGGGCTGCGGGGGCCCCCATGGGCCCCTGCTAATTAATTGGGCATTGCCCCCGGGACCTGGCCCACCCAGGGGCTTATAGAAAACAAAGCGCGGGAGCCCGCGCTTTGTTTTTTAAATATTTTTTCGGCCGAATTCACGTTGGGTGCGCGAATCCGGCCCACCCCGGGGCTTATAGAAAACGGCCGGATTCGCGCACCCAGTGTGAATTCGGCTGATTTTTTTTAAAAGCTTTTTTTGGCCCTGAGGGTCCTTGTGGGACCCCCTGAGCAGGCCTAGGGGGTCAGGGTGTTTCTACCCTGCCCCCTTTTCTTATTTTTTATCTTTTTTCTACTGTTTTCTTGTGTCTCCGTTACCGAGTCACAAGATGGCTGCCAGCACATTCTTGTTTGGAGTGTTGGCAGCCAATCAGAATGAAGCTCGTGCTTGGGAGGGGTCGCGAATCCTCCTCGGTGCTCAGATTTATAATTTTTTATTTTTTGAATTTCTCAGCAACTACTGAACGGATTTACACCATTTTTTTAAAAAGCACGCTTTCTGGACCAAGACCTACCTTTTTGCCAAATTTGGTGTAAATCCGTTCAGCGGTACCTATGGAAATTAACATGTGGAAAACGCTTTTTGGGACCCCCCTTTTTTCTCGGCACCCGCTTGACGAATGACCCCGAATCTTTCAAGACCGGAGCTGACCTGAGTGAACCATTAGTTTTGAAAATTTCGCAAAGATTCGTCAAACGGCGCCAAAGATATTGGCAAAAGAAAAAACGCTTTTTGAATAGAAACAAGGTCCTAACTATAACTACCTACTGGCAACCGCCAGTAGGTAATATATATATGTATATATATATATATATATATATATATATATATATCCTCCATCATGGCCCCATTCCTCACATTCCCGGGCGCTCTGAGGCAGTGCGATTTGTGGTACGGCAGAGCCCAGCCGTTATAAATATTAAAACTGTTTTCCCACAGAGGAACTCTACTCGCACTCATGGATAATATAATGATCCAGTCGTTTCTTGATTAGTTACAAATATATTGTAGCAAGCCAGCACAACCCAACGCGTTTCAGTCTCTTCAAAGACCTTGTTCACGGGGACAAACAAGCAGCGGCTTTTTTTCATTTTTAAAATAAAGTTACAGACATTTTGCATCATTTCCTGTGAAATGTCGCTAGGCATTGTGGATAATGTAGTAAATATACAATCATTTACCAAATTTCTAAAAGTGAGTGCGAGTGGAGTTCCTCTGTGGGAAAACAGTTTATATATATATCCAAACCAGTTTATCACAGTAAATATGGGTCGCACTCACGGGCACTCTATAATCCTTTTCTTTGGGCCAGATGTATCAACATTGGATTTTGCGAGTCTATAATAGCGAATTTTACCTATTCACTATTATAGACTCGCAAAATGCAATGTATGTAGGTTTTACAAAAAAAATTGCGATTCCTAGATATTCGCTATTAAGGAATGCCTTCCCATTCATTCCTATGGGCCTAGAGGCCCATAGGAATGAATGAGAAGATATTCGCAATTTGCGAGTACCAAATAGTTACTCGCAAATTGCAAATGCAATTTCAAGGGTGATAGGGGGGCAAAAAGGCCACCCTGATGCACCCCCAAAAAAGGTAAGTATGCACATGTGGCGCACATACATGCCCTAAGGGCATGTCTGTGTGCCACATGGCACTTAGAAAAATGCAAAAATTTGCATTTTTCTAAGGATTTGCAAATTACCACCAACTTGAAGTTGGTGGTAATTTGCGATTCCTTAAAGCAGGCTTGCAATTTTTAACTGCTTCCTGCATTGAATTTAGGTAATCGCAGATTGCGATTCCCTAACTGCATTTGCAATTTAGGTAATCGCAAAAAATTGCGATTACCCATATTGCGAATGCCAAGAGTTTGATACATTGCAAAAGGCATTTTTGCATTCGCAAACGGGCCGATTCTGAGAATCAGCCCGTTTGCGAACACAAAAAGCCTTCATACATCTGGCCCTTTATTGTTTGCATATTCTTGTATAAATCAAATAAACGATGTCCCTATGCGTTTCGGTCTCGCAGAGACCTTGCTCACGGGTATGCCATTACCGAGTCAGGCACATTTAAATATCATCATGTGCTCTATCCACTCAAACATGTCAATGAATTCTGGGAAATGTAGTGTGTCACGAGTGCTTGTGTTCAAATTGAGCATAAATGTGAATAACAAAAGGGGTTTTCTGACTTTTAGCTTTTTAACTTTTTTACCTTGATGTGAGTTGTATAATAATTTTGTGGTTACATTACCATCTATGGCAATTTAAGGTTCCATAATTATTAGATAATTTTTCTTTACAATTCAGAAAGCTGCAATAATACCCTCTGGTGGGTTTATGTTCACATCCTTCTTCTTGTTTGATTATTTTTAAATATCCATTATTTTCAGCTATTGCTGCACCCCAAAATAACTAATCATGCCCTCTAGTGGGCCAATAGTGAGAGTGTGCGCAAGTGAGAGGTGTTATTAAAATTTTCCATCTGGACGGTCCAAAGTCCTCTATAGCGAAGCTCCTATTCAAGTTTTTTTTAAAGATGTATATACATTTCTTCATCCTGATTCAAACTGAATGGTGTTAGGGTTCATAAATTCAATATGTGTCGGGATTCACTTTGTCTTAATTTGCGTGTTCTGTCACCACCTCTTTCATTTTGTTCAATCATTTCTATTGTATAGAATCTCAGTTGTTTCCAATCACTTTCATGGTTATATTCCATATGTTTTTCAATAGCATTTCGACGATCTTTATTTACAGTTGCTCTGACATGTTCCAGAATTCTTTTCTTCAGTTTCCAAATGGTACTGCCCACATATTTAAGATTGCATGGGCACTCTATTACATAGACCACAAACTGGCTCTTGCATGGAATATGTTGTTTGATTATCCATTTTTTCTTTGATGCCATAGTAATTTTTTGTTTATTAACGGCAATTTGGCATACTTTACATTTGTTTCATCTAACAAAACCAGATTGGTTTAACCAAGTTGTTTTGTTCTTCTTTCGAAAGTGGCTGTGCATAGAGCACATGATGATATTTAAATGTGCCTGACCCTGTAATGGCATACCCATGAGCAAGGTCTCTTTCAGACCGAAACGCGTAGGGTCATTGTTTATTTGATTTATACAAGAATATGGAAACAATAAAGAAAAGGATTATAGAGTGGACGTGAGTGCGACCCATTTTTACTGCGGTAAACTGGTTTGGATAGTAACGGCGAGGCTCTGTCGTATAAGGAAAATGCACCGTCTGAGAGCGCCGATACTCCTAGCGAAGCTGAGCCAACAAGATATATATATATTCATTCATATCATAGTATGAAGAGATCCAATGTTTTCTAACCATCATTTCAACATATTTCTTTTCTGATTATCCCAGTGTGATGTTAATGTTTTATTTTTTCCACTAACACCCCAAATGTTTCATTCATCACAATATCTATATACAACGGGTGTGTTTTGTGAGACCACATAAAATGTATTCAGGCATGTCCTGAATGGGCTATGTAAGTGCCTCTAATTATCCCATTGATTATGTTTTCTATTTGTACCTGGAAGGGCTGTCATTTTACCAGGTACACCTTATTTCCTATAAGGTAGTTAGTAAGAAATAGGGATTCTATGCCCCCAAGGGCCTTTAGCATCCAAGGGGACTTCATCCCCCAAACCAGCAGTGCACCAGAAGGTGGATTTGCAGAGTGGTGGAGAAAGAGGGCGTGGCCTCCGAAGTCCTCTCAGCAATCACGCTATGTGAGACTTACTCTAAGTAACAGGAGGCTTTGTTGGCCCCCAAGGACCCTTAGCATCCAAGAAAACTTCATCCCCCAACCAGCAGTGTGCCAGGAGGCATGTTTGCAGAGTGGTGAAGAAAGGGGGTGTGGCCTCTGAAGATGTCTCAGAAATCCCGTTGTTTGGGACTTACTGGGAGTAAAACAGTTTTCCCATGTTAATTCCCATAGGAGCTTTAGACACGACTGCAGTCCAAACTGCAGGATGGAATTACACGAAATTTGGCAGGAAGGTAGATTTTGGTTCAGTAGTTGTTGAGAAATTTAAGGAAATGCAAATTTGTTTATCTAGGATTGCGGCTATTTCACGATGATTTTGCGATTAATCACAAATGCGCGTGCCAACAAGAATTCTGTGATTGGCTGGCTGCAACCTGAGCAGAGAATTGGGACCCCCATTTTACCTCATAGGAGCAGTCTCCAGGGCTCAAGCCAAATGATAGAAAGTGGCATAAGGAGTCAAGTTGCATGTGCCCTGATCCAATGAGAGGAATGTAGGGGGGCTTGAGGAATTCCTTACTAGTATCATATGGCAAAAAAGGTTTTTTCCACTCACGATATTTGCGACCATCAGCGTGGCCTCCGTGTAACGTTGCGATAAATTCGCAAATGTACATCACGATGAATTCACGAATATAAGTGAAAACAAAATATGTTTATGGACCCTCCCTCAGTTTTATTTAGCCACTTACATACCCACTCTGCCAACCACTGAGAGCCGGACATACCCACTGATAGACCCAATCAGAGACTCACAGACCCACAGCCCCTCTCAGAGACTCATGTATCCACTCACAGACCCAGTCAGACACTCATGCACCCACTCATAGACCCACTCAGGGACTCATGCATCCATTGAAAGACCCACTCAGAGATTCACACAGCCACCCTCAGACCCACTAAGAAACTGATGCATCCACTCACAGAACCATTCAGACACTCATGTACTCAATTAGAGACCCACTCATACTGTCATGCACTCACTCAGAGACCCATACAGACACTCATGCACTAACTCACAGATGCATAGATATTCTGATGCAGTCACTCACAGACTCACTCAGACAATCATACACCCTCTCAGAGACCTACTTAGAGATTCATGTGTCCACTTAAAGACCCTGTCAGAGACTCAGACACCCACTCACAGTCCCTCTCAGACACTGACGCACCTACTCACAGACCCAGTTATATACTTACACACCTACTCACAGACCCACTCAGAAACATATGCACCCACTCAAAGACTCACTCAGAGACTTACACACCCACCCACAGACCCACTCTGGCTTTAATGCACTCACTCACAGACTCACTCAGAGACTCCTACTCACAGACCCAATCAGAGACTCATGGATCCACTCACAGACCCACTCAAAACTCATACACCTACTCAGAGAGCCAATGAGATACTCATGCACCCACTCACAGACCCACTTAGCGATTCACACACCCACTCACAGACTTATTCAGAGAGTGATATATCCACTCACAGATCTACTCAATACTAATACACTCACTCAGAGCCCTACTCAAATTCTCATGCGCTCACTCGGAGACCCATACAGACACTCACATAGTCACTCACAGAACCATTGATATTCTGACTCAGTCGCTCACAGACCTACTCAGACACTCATACACCTACACAGAGACCCACTGAGAGACTCATGTACCCACTCAGAGATCCAGTCAGACACTCATGCACACAGTCACAGACCCACTCAGAGATTCACACACCCAGTCACAGACCCATTGTAAGACTGTTGCCTCCACTCACAGATCTAGTCAGACACGCGTGCACTCACTCAGAGAGTCACTCATATTCTCATTCACTCACTCAGAGACCCATGCAGACACTCTCACAGTCACTCACAGACCTATTGATATTCTGACACAGCCACTCATAGACCCACTCAGACACTGATGCACCCACTCACAGGCCCACTCAGAGACTCATGCACCCAGTCACACACCAACTCAGAGACGGATGTGCTCACTGACAGACCCAATCAGCCATTGATGCACCTAATTGCAGATCCATTCATACACTGATACACCCACCCATAGACCCACTCTGACTTTCATGCACCCACTCACAGAATCACTCAGAGACTAATACTCCTACTCACAGATTCGATCAGAGACTCGTGTATCCACTCACAGGCCCAGTCAGGCACCCATGCACCCACTCATAGACCCACTCAGAGATTCATGCACCCACTAACTGACCCACTGAGATATTCACACACCCACTAACAGACCTACTGAGAGACTGATGCATCCACTCACTGATCTATTCAGATACTCATGAACTCACTCAGAGCTCCACTCATATTCTCATGCATTTGCTCAGAGACCCATACAGACACTCGTGCAGTAACTCACAGATCCATTTATATTCTGACGTGGTCACTCTCAGGCCCACTCAGAAACTCATACACCCACTCAGAGACCCACTGAGAAACTCATGTGTCCACTCACAGACCCTGTCAGAGACTGAAACACACACTCACAGTTCCACTCAAACACTGATGCACACACTCAGAGAACCATTTACCATTCACAGACCCAGTCAGACATTAATGCACTCACTCAGACATTCACACAGACCTACTCAGAGACTGATGCATCTACTCACAGATCCTCAAAGACACTCACGCACTCACTCAGAGACCCATACAGTCATGCACTCACTCACAGACCCATTGATATTCTGATGCAGTCACTCACAGACCCACTCAGATACTCATACACCCACTGAGAGACCCACTGAGAGACTCATGCATTCACTCACAGACCGTGTCAGAGACTGAGACACCCACACACAGACCCACTCAGACACTGACACACCCAGTCACAGGCCCACTCAGAGACTCATGCACCCAGTCACACACCTACTCAGAGATAGGCACGCCTACTGACAGAGCCAGTCAGACTCATACACCCACTCACATACCCACTCACAGACCCACTCAGAGACACATACACCCACTCACAGACCCCACTCAGGCACTTATGCACCCACTCAGAGACTGATACACCCACTCACAGGCTCACTCAGATACTTATGCACCCACTTACAGACCCATTCAGACACTCACATACCCACTCACAGCCCCACTTAGACACTCATACACCCACTCAGAGACTCACTGACACTCTCATGCACCCAGTCACAGATCCCACTGAAACGCTCATATACGCTGTTAGAGGCACATTCAGAAACTCACACATATTTTATAGAGTTATTTAGATAGTGATTTATCTAGTGTGATAGAATTATTTAAAAAGTTATACATTTGAATGTGCTGGTGACTATTAAATGTTTGCTTATGATTTGTGATTTCACGACGTTGTTGCAAATATTTAAAAAAAATAGAAAAAATATATATTTATCGAAAAATGAACAATTCTGTGGGCAATAGTGTGGCTCTAAGAAGCGCCTTTGTGTTCACTGTGTGTATATTCAATTCAATTCAATTCAATTACTTTATTCGGACAAAAACAAATCCATAAAAGGACAAGTCACATTTCAACATTCAAAATACACAATTGCATCGTAATATCAAATATAAAATCGAATACATTAAAACATTATCCATAAAGTGCACATCGTATTACAGGCTCGCACAGCAGATTTAAAAAAAGCACCTACTCGGAAGATCAATTCATCATCTTCCAGGAGGAGAAAAGATTTATATGCAATTTCAAGGTGGGCAGGTGATTTATTAAAAAAAAAAGGTATTAAAAGCCATTTAGGATACTTTATATAAAACTTACAAAAGAATAAGAAGTGTAATGTGGTTTGCCTGCTCTGGCCATTGCACGGGCAAGGCAAATGATCAAGGTCAGCATGAAAGCTGAGGGGAAAACAAAGTAAAAATTTCAGGGTGCCTGCTCTTAGGCGAAAGAGGAGTCCCCTCTCCCACCGGCCTACGGGTTTTGTAAGGTAGCTAGCCAGCTGGTAAGGAGTATTCTCAATTGACATAAAAGCACCCACAGTTGGTTTCTTGGACTGCCTTTCTAGTCTTGCTTTACTATAATATGTGTAGAGTGCAGTTCGAACTTCTTTTTTGCTAACAAAATCTGTCTCATTTGAGCTTCCAGAAATGTGTTCATAATTAGCTCTACTTAGGCTTGAACGCACCGCTGCTAGCCACGGATGTCCATTCCCTTTTCACATTTGAGGCAATCTCCAATAATCTCTCGTGTGACGGTCGCCGCTGGGTTTTTCCAAATGGCCAGCCAGAATAGTGCAGGCGTGCCTTTATGTAGTCTTCGATAAAATGTAAATTCAATTCACTATGGCAAGCTTATTGGGACGTGGATATTGGGGCACACAAAAGTTTCCGGCAGAACCTATTTTCTTAACGCTGGATGCTGCAGCTCCTTGAGAAGCCCCAGACCTCCACACCGTAGGTTGCCGTAGGGATGCCCTGGAGTTTAATTTTTTTTACAATAGCTAAGACAGTCCCCGTCACCCTTGGTTGTGGTAGGCTAAGAACCGAGTTAATGTCTTTAGAGAACTTGTTCCTACAATATGCCATGTGGTCAGACCAGGAACCATTAGCAGCGAAAACCAGCCCCAGATAGGGGAAAGTGCTAGTGCATTGTAAAATTTGATTGCCCACGGAAATGGAGTTTAAAAGACACTTCCTAGGTCCACAAGCCATTATAAAAGATTTTTTTTAATTAGTGCATAGATCTAAAGTGGCCATATAATCGACAAAACCCAGTACTAAGAGGCGTAGAGAATTGGGTGTGCGGCCCATTAAAACCACATCATCAGCGTATAGTAGGGCGGGAAGTATATTGCTATTAACTCTGGGGACATCATTGGTTAGCTCAATCAGTGTTTTATGTAAGTTATTAATATATATGATGAAGAGTAGGGGGGCAGAACTCATCCCTGTCTGACCCCTCTGCCAACCCTTATATCATTAGAGACCTCGCCCCCAGTATTGATCCTAACCCGGGCTCTCAAATTCTTGTGCAAATATGCTAAGAAATGTACTAAGGCCTCGTCCAACCTATATTCTAATAAGATTGACCACAGTCGTGACCGGTTTACATAGTCGAAAGCTGAGGTCAGGTCCATGAAAGCCAGATAAATAGGTGACCTCTGTGCAATAGTGTACTTTCCAATTATTAGGTTGAGGTTTAAACATTGCTGGATGGTACCTACTCTGCTCCTAAAACCTAGTTGGCATGGTTGTAAAATAAGATTGTCTTCGGACCAAGTTTTGATCTTATTATATAAAACCCTCCCTAGGATTTTCAGGGTGTTGTCAATCAGGGAAATGGGTCTATAACAACTGGGTTGGGAGCGATCACCCTTCCTAAAAATAGGGACTATGATGCTGGTTGACCAAGTGCCAGGTAATGGGGCATGAGTTAAGTTGTTAAATACATTCAGCAAGAGTGGAGCCCAAAAATCGGGTTTATACTTAATAAGATCAATAGGCAACCCGTGAGGACCAGGGGCTTTATTGCCCGGGCTCTGATAAATGGCTTCCTCGACTTCGGATAGGGATATTGATACCCCAATGGGGGCTTGAGGCCCAAACAGATCTTCTTCATATAGGGTGGCTGTATAGATCTTCGAAAAAAGAGCTTCCCAAGCCTCACTGGTTATGTTACAGCTAATTGGTGTTATTGGTTGTCCCATTGCTCTCATATCTTTAACAGCAGCCCAAAAGGTTTTCCCATTTCTTAGGCTGGCAGCGTTGGCGAGAGCAGCCCATTGCTCAGATAATAATTTGTCCTTCCAACGCGATATAGCCAGCTTGTACTTCTGTCTGAGCGACCTAATTAAAGGGGGGCACCTTGAGTTAGTTGATAGGGCCTTCTGCAGTTGGCTATTGATTGCTGAGCACTCGCTATTAAACCATCTAGCACCATGCTGCATAGCAGCAGCCGGTTTTGATAGTGCAGATTTTATAACCTCAAAAAAGTTTGGCAAATGCGGTGATAACCTCGGGGTTGGGTTCTCGTCCTGACAAACAAGAGTCGAGAAGTTCCAAGTTGTCCCTAGCTATCTTGTGGAACAGGTCAGCACTATTAACCTTTCGCCACACTAATCTTAATTTGTCGGTTGAGGGCACCAAATCCCTGGCGCCGCATTCTGTTTTGTGCATCGGCCTCGGGGACAGTTTAAATCATGTTGCAGTCACCGTGGTGTGTGGGAACGACCGCGGCTTTCACCACGAAGTCTTTTCGAGGGCAGAGGAGATATAGATATAATCAATGGTGCTTGCGCAGCCCCTTTCTCTGAGTGTTGGGTTGGGTGGGTTACTATCATTAGTTGCAGCGGCAATGTCCATGACATTGCTCAAAGCGTGGTTCTGCAAGTGTTCCTTTAACTCCGTGCCCCTGTGACGGATTTGTCCTCTAATCCTTAGCCTTGGAGCTACGGTATCTTCGCTGGGGAGCTTAGCATTAAAGTCTCCACATAGACAAATACCGGCTTTTGTATCAAAACCATTACTGTTCTCTAAAGTGGCGACAAAGTCAAATAGGTTGGAAAAATTTATATTAGGGGAGTTATAGAAATCATTATTATGAAAATTGAGTAAATAAATGGATACCCCCCCCCTTTTATATAACAAAGCTTGGAATTTGTCACTGTTGGTATGTAAGGCCTTGATGCTGTCCCCTGCGGCAATGTTCACCCAGATAGAGAGGCCACCAGATGGTCGGCCAAATTTAGGAATTGGGGCTAGAACGTTAAAGCATTGAAACCCTTCGAGGTATGTGTCTTTGATAGCCCAGGTTTCTTGGAACATCAAAATGTCCTGCTGTCTAACCAATTCGAACCAATCAGCTAGATCTATTTTTTATTGTAGGCCGGCAACATTCCAGCTGAGTATGTTCAGGTCTCGGTTGGCGTGAGCCTTAGGGAGAAGTGTGGCGACATGATCGTGTGACTCAGGTATATTTGTAGCGTGTGTAAGTGTATGATTAGCCCCATCAATTACGGGGGATGGTAGTGGTCAATTCTGGGAGTCCATATCAGACAAGGCTGAAAATGTATTTTGGGCAGCTGGGAAAAGGGGCCCATTTAAAAGGCTTCTGGGGGTTGGTTTGTAGAAGTAACCCAGTGGTAGAGACCAGATTATTGGCGAATTGGTAGTTGTGATCTCCTTACATCTCAGCAGTGACTTTACAATGGACGGTCTATGGAAGTTAATAACAATACAGTCCCTTCAATATTCTTTGGTGAGTCGCCCACCAAGCCCACTCTTCGTACCATAATGATCTCTAGCATGTTTAACGGGCTGAACCTCTTGTTCTTGGACAACCAATCTACGCATTTGTTGCGCAATTGATCCAAAGTTTCCCTCTGTTCCCTCTTAAGGGGCAGTACCCCTGCCAGTACCAGAACATAGGGGCATGCTGCTGGCGGCAGACCCAGCATGTCTATATTGGACTTGGGATGGGTCCCATTTGAAGGATCAAGAGTGGTGCTACTGGATATACTTGGGTTTGGTCGATCACCAATAGAACCATTGATGGCTTCGAATGAAGGGAGGAGGGGCACAGATGAATCAGCCCCAGCCGAGGCGGGCGACCATTATCGGGAGGGCGAGGTTTTGACACTATGTTGGCCTTCGGGAGGAGGTATTCCCTTATTTGGGTGCATGTGTTACAAGAGGACACGGCTCGGAGGCCAACAGGCGGGCATGGAACAGCGATGGAAGGATTAACTTTTATTAAGGCGTTCGGTGAAGGAAGAGTGGGTGACCCCCCTGGAGTAACAACATTAGTTAGGGCTGTCTCCCCCGTTGGGAAAGTTTATTCACTACAGTGTCCAAATGATCCAAACGCTCCCATAAGGATGTAAATTTCATGTCTATTATGTCAATAATCCGTGAGCAGACGGAATTAATAAGAACTTCCCCAAGGTCTGGTGCACTTAAACCCGCTTCCGTTTGGGTGCAAATGGAGTAGCTAGAGTTCCTGCTTGGCACCGGGCCCGAAGTACTCTTACTAGCGCCAGATTATGATGATGATTGCATCCATGATGACAAGTAGCTGCGGGAGGAACTGGCGCGTGGGGGCTGTTTCCTCTTAGTGCAAACTGGCTTCCTGAATGCCCTTTTGCGTTTGGTGGTCACAGCAACTGTGGCTACTGCATTTGGAGTGCCCGTAACCGTAACTTGCAGTGTCCTGTGCGAGGCAGACCCTTCAGCACTAGGTGTGTCTCCACTGAGAAGCGGGACGATGTTAAAACCAGCTGTTTCATGCGCAGGATCACAGGGTGTGACAGCAGGTGCTGGATCATGTGCTGGGTCAGCTGGTATCCCCCCCGAGTGTCCCTCCAGGTGTGAGATTGATGTGTGTTGCCTCATTCCCCAGGGACAATCTGCGCTCTGTTAGTTCTATTTCTGAGGACACAATGCTGACCACCCTCTCCAACATGCTGTCCAAGGTGATAGCGGGGCGAGTTGGTTGTTGGCCAGTGCGTTTCCCCATCATAGGTTTTAAAGCTCCTGAGTAAATAGCTGGAGGAGGTGGCAGAAATGGTGGTTACAAAAGAAACACAGCTATACGATCTTATCACGTAAACAAATGTAATCCGTGGGTCCCCCTGAGAGGTATGACCTAGTGCCTAGGCCCACGCAGATCAGACAAATGCCACTGTGAGTGCGGTATACAACGCAAACAGGAGTACACAGTACCTTGGGATCTCCTCATTTCCAGGAAGTTAGGGAGGGTGACCCAGCCCAGCCTCTTCGGGCTCTGACGGGCGCAGACAGGCCTGAGGTTGGCCCGGGCTTTGTCCGGGCATGCCCACGTGCGTCCCGTGCTGCGGGAGCCCCCAGGAGTGTTTGTAGCGCCGGGAGGACTGGCCACGCCTCCCGCGCCAAATGCCGCCAACAACAATCGCCAGGAACGCTGGGGGACCGAGTCCCACCCCAGCAGCCAGAGGCCAGGAGGAAGGTGAGTGTGGGCGGGCGGGCTCCACTAGCCCGTTTCTCGGCACGTCCCACGCTGCGGGAGCCCCCAGGAGTGTTTGTAGCGCCGGGAGGACTGGCCACGCCTCCCGCACCAAATGTCGCCAGGAACATTGGGGGACCGAATCCCACCCCAGCAGCCAGGAGCCAGAGGCCAGGAGGAAGGTGAGTGCGGGCGGGCGGGCTCCACTAGCCCATTTCTTGGCACGTCCCACGCTGCGGGAGCCCCCAGGAGTGTTTGTAGCGCCGGGAGGACTAGCCATGCCTCCCGCGCCAAATGCCGCCAACAACAATTGCCAGGAATGCTGGGGGACCGAGTCCCACCCCAGCAGCCAGAGGACAGGAGGAAGGTGAGTGTGGGCGGGCGGGCTCCACTAGCCCATTTCTCGGCCTGTACTGTACTGTGTGTATATGACAGCTACACATAAGACCGGATGCAGAGTTTCAGGTTTCTGAGAAACACCTTCTTGCCTTCGTCTGTAAAGTGACCTCCATCACTTCTATAGATTCCATGCATGTCAAAACGCAGGTTGTTGTTGTAGATAAAGCCGGTGTTATGGTCTCTGAGGAATGCAGAAACAGTTTGATAACATATTTCTTGGCTTTGTCAATTTGTCGACAGAATTGATTAGACCACTTCCATTTCTGCCTTTGGCATATGTTGGAGTACACCAAGACAGTATGAGGGAAAAGTGTCATTAATTGTGCAAAGGCATCCTTCATTAGGATTTCCAGTCCTGCCCCAGTTAGTGTGCCTAGGTCATTGCCACCACAGTGCACAATCATGAGGATAGGGAGTTGGGAAACCACAATGCATTTAACCAAAGGCAGCAATCGATGCCACTACAACCCTCTCTGGCCAACCCAAGTAATGTCCACATTAGACAAACCCAAGTCCCTGTCAAAACCACTTTTTCTACCAGCCTTTCTAGCCCAAAAGACATACCTGTCGCCCACAATCCACCCTCTAACCATTTTGAAGTGAAGCAGCAGTAGCAGGCAGGAGAAGGCTGGAGCTGAATGAGACAGTTTTCAAAATGGCAGTTAAAATGAAGATGTGCTCCTGGTTTAAAAAAAAAACATACTTTATTGGATGCTGTGAATATAGAGGAGAATAAAATTAGGTAGTGTCTTGAACGTATAAGTAACTAGATCTATGATTGCCTGCAGGAAAAATAAAAAAGTATAATGGAGACCTGGATATGCTTTTAAATCGGTACTGAAACTGCACATGCTGCAGCTCATTTTGTAACTAGTATATCCCTTCTAGAATGTACTGCAATCTTGTGACCTACTGGTTTTAGTGGGCTGATATGGAGACTGTACTAAGAGTGTATTGGGGGAAGGGAGAGTTGTCTGTTTTAAGAAATTAGAGATCTTTAGACTGATTGTTGTGTAACAAGGATTACATTTCCTAGTGAGAGCTTGCTAGCTAATTAAGTGCACTGTGCTCCTAAAGGTATAAAAGTACCAAGCTAAATATGTTTTAGGACTCCCATATTTTTTCGAGAATTTGTCGCGATTATGCACAAATAACCTACCTTATTGGGCTTCTTCATAAAAGTGTATAAAAAAGGGTTAAGACATACTAACCGTTCAGAAGTGGAGTTACAAAATTTCAAAAATGAAAGATATGTTTTTATTTGCTGCCTTCCTCACTATCAGAGAGTGCAAAGTTGAAAAGGTTACCATTAATGGTTGCTTTGTATGAGAGTGGTGTCCCATTTTTATGCTTAGTTTTTGCATCTAAGAGAATTGGATGTATCTGATAAGAGAAAAAAATATTTGATCACCAAACTCAATTTTCAGGTGTGTGAATTACATTTAATTTGGCGAAAAAAATATTCAAAAGGTATATGGGTATGTGAGAATGTTAAAAGACAGCATAAAATATGTTTCAAAAAATATTCACACTACATGAGATGATCTAAGAATGGTAGTGTGAGTGGTTTTATCTATTAAATAAAAGGTGAGTAAGACGCTTTATAAGTATGTAAGAGTGTGTCGAATGTGCAGACTTGGTGTGTGAGAAGTTGTTTCACAATGTGTTGCACTGGAATTGTATATGGTACATTTGCTGTTGTGCTGCATGGTCTAATTGCTAGAAAAAAACAATATGTTAAGGATTAAATTTATACTTAACAATGTATTAGAAGATGTGGAAAGATTTACATATCTATATATGATGAGCTGTTCACACTAAGGGCCCTAATACGATGTCAGGTGAAGTTTCTTCTGCCTGACATCGTCTTGGTCAAGGAACCGACTGACAGCCGGTCGGCGGTCCCGACCGACTAATTAGGATGCGACCGAACACTGTTCGGTCGCACTCCTATACTTTACAATGGGAGCATGCATTCCGACCGGAATGCATGTTACCATTGTAAAAATGCGAGGTGCAGTTCATCCCTGCACCTCGTGGCAGGCAGCTCAAGGTGCCTGCCACAAAGTGCAGGGATAAACAGGGGGGCACCTATGGTGCCCCCTCAGCCTCCAACCAGAGGCTGTGCACCAAAGGGGGCCCTGCTGGGGGCCCCCAAAGTTGAGTTCTGACAGCCTTTCTGTGTCAGAGGGGCCGGCACAGAAAGGCTGTCTCCACCCGACATCGTAATCCCTCGGGGGGAAAGAGCTGCCCTTTGGATTACTGAAAGCATTCCAACTGGCAGACGGGCTCTCCGAGCCCATCGGAAGCCAGTCGGAATGACCAGTCGCATTCCTTTCTGACCGACTCCATCATAATGGGTCGGTCGGAATGGAATCCAACTGGCTAATTACCATGCGGTCGGAACCGCATCATAACCGGCCCCTATATGTTTTTCTTTGAATTCTGGGACTTGAGTCATCATTGCCATCATCACATCATCTTTATTTGAGTTTGTAAAAAATCATAAAAGCACATTTAAAAAAAAGACAATAAATCCATCATACAACAATATGAGCATGTTAAAAGGAATAAAACCCATCCTCAATAATCCATAATTGATTTCCATGACAATAATTCCCGTAAATTAATCATATACATGATTAGTTATTCAGAGACCTTATGTAAAAACTGATTATCAATCATTAAAAAGAAAGTCAAGAGATATATCTTTTTCTTAACCTCAAGGCCTGTATGATCAAATTAAAAACTGCTATGCAAATCACACGTGAATCAAGACGCTGTAGAAAAATGAAGCCCTCCTTATATGATTTAAACGAATTCCCTCTAAGCACAGAGCATAAAAAATGTGAATGATAAGAATCATAAAGAGGGCAGAATAACATAAAATGATTAGTGGTTTGGCAAGATAACCAATCACAGTTGCAACTAGGCAATAAGGGAAACAATGGAACCCATAACTGGGAAAGCCCCATAGAAATTAATCATATTTAGACGCATCTGTAAAAGATAAAATCTATGCTGGGGGCTTTAATCCACAAAAGGTAGGGTTCCAAACCATTGCTTGTAACAATCAGAGTGTGAAGCTGGACCGTTACCATATTAATTGCTCTCTCCAGCCTTAAAGTTTTTCTTAATTCAAAATATTGTGGCTTGACCTGCGCTTTAAAAGAGGAATTAATATTGTCTCTATTTACCCATAATTTACTCATCGCAAGATCTTGTAAGGACGTCTTAACATGGTTGAGCCACGGGTAGATTGCACATTATTAGATTTAAGGCAGTCTTCCACTATATCCTGCGTAAACTTTAACTCTGGTACAGACCATAGTTTAACCCATAACAGGATTGGTGCCAGTCCCAGCAAATCCTCTAAAAACCTTAGGTCTACCTCATTATGGCTTATAATATGCCATGTATATTTCGGGAGACCTAAGAGTCTGGCCAGAAACGTATTTTTGACTGATTGTAAGCCCTTCCCAGAGGCAAACCCCACACCCCGCTCCATAAGCGGTCATGGACTGGCCCTTGCTTCTATAGAGCATCACTAATTCCATTGGAGGTCTGCTACCCAGTTTACTTGCAAACCTAAAAACTGTGTCACACGATGCTTCTAATTGCTGACATCTTTGAGTCAGCAGTCTATCCAAACCCAAATTTGCAGAAAATAAAATGCCCAAATAGCTAAAAGTTGGGATCTTTATAATGGGTATACCACTGACCATAAATTTCCTAGCACAAGTGTTTTTGGGACCAATAGTCAAAATATATGATTTTTTTTTTTAATTAACCTTAAGTTTTAAATCCATAATAAAAGAATAAAAACCATCCAGTAGAGTTTGAGGACCATTTGCGGTGCAAGATAACAGCACCGCATCGTCTGCGTAAAGCAAGACAGTGACGGATCTCTCACCAATTTTGGGTATGTTGGGGTTAGTGTCTTTAAAAAAGCATCCAGTGTATTAATATGAAATAGAAATTAAAACGGGGCCAATATGCAGCCTTGTCTGACTCCCCTTGTAAAGTGAATAGGAGACGTCAGGTCGCTCACCTGGGTATAACGAACTCTTATTGTGGTATTTTGATGCAACATTTTCAAAGTGAATAATAGGGGGATCGACACCCACTTGCTCCATAATATCTCATAATTTGTCTCTATCCACTAGGTCAAATGCCGAGGAGAGGTCCATAAAGGCCATATGCATAGCCCCTCTCCTGATCTGAACATATTTGCCTAGTATAAAAGACAGATTTAGGGCATGTTCGGTCGTGGCTAAACCCGGACGAAACCCCTATTGGGCCTCTGAGGAGAAGGCTCTATCTCCCGCCCAGTCTTCCAATCTACCAAATGTTTTTGCAGAGCAGTCAGTGAGGGAGATCGGCTGATAATTTGATGGGTCGTTCTTGTTACCTTTTTTATATATGGGTATGGTCACAGACTTCAAACAGGAGTCTGGCGGGCCTGTAATGAGTATGGCTCTAAATACATTGGTAATAATAGGTGCCTATAAATCAAGATTATTCTTAAAAAACTCACTGGGACCCCGTCAGGGCTGGCCGCCTTGTCTGAGGCTGAGTTACATATGGCCTTCCTCACTTCCCCCACAGTTATTGTTATGCAAAAATTTAACAGATCATTAAAATAAATTACAAATAAAATCTCTTCTATCAGGAGGGATTTCAACCCTCCCTTCCAAGATAAAAATCTTCAAGAAATGAGAAACCCAATCTTGTTCTAAAATGAGTGTCCATCCCTGAATTAGTTTTTTTCAGTAAAAAAAGGGTGGTTTCTTACTTTCCAAAAAGCTTTCTTATCTTTGAGCGCAATTGCTCTCTCTATATCTTCCCATGCTTCTGCCATTATCTCACTTTTCCTTTTCTTTAAGGTAATACTATAAGTCTGTCTTGCTACTCTGACAGAAGTTATTTCTCGTGAGATTTGATTAGTGGCTTGTTTCAGGATTTTATATGCTTTCGTGCAGTCTTTATCAAACCAAGAATAAACCAAATGCTCTGGCCGAGGATTTACTACTGTTAAAAGTTCATAAATAGAAGTACAAATTGCATTAAAATTTTCCCTCATTCTAAAAAATTCCCTATTTTCAGCTAAACAGATCCCAAATTCCTCTGAGCTAATCTTGAACAAATCTGCATGGATTTTAGCAGGATCTATGTTACACCATTTTTTACACACCCCGTGATTTGGGGCAAAAGGTATGGGTAATAACCACAGGACAGGGCGTTGAATACTTGGCAAAATCCCAAGAGAAGCTAGGTGATGGTCACTGAAAGGAGAGTCAAGGACATCAAAATTGCTAATAGATTTAGTCAGTATTTCAGAAATTAATATATGCTCAATGATGCTCCCCTTACCACTACCGATGTAGGTCATGGCATTTGAGCTCAAACCATCCCATAAACAGATATAAAGGAAATATTGCTAGTCAACAAAATTTTTGTTATGGTTTCCCCATACAGGGAGTGCGAGAAATGTGCCACGTTATCGCCCAGCCCATTTGTAATACCACACACCTGAGTCCTATTGTAGATGTATTTAGAGGCATTAAAATCCCCAAACCAAGCAAGGATGGTCTCTTTTGTCTCCTCCTTAAGCAAACGAGTGATTACTACTCCCAAATCCTCAATAATATTCATCAGATGAAAAGTAAAAAAGTTAAAATAAAAATGTACTAAAAATATATTCAACTCGTTTGGGAGTGCAAGTTTTAAAATCTGATAATAAGGTGTATCTGACAGCAATGAGACAGATGAATTTTTAATTTTATTTGATATCAGAGAAACTAACCCTCCCCTCCCCTACCTGCGTTTGAGGGAATGGCTGGTGAATTAAAAGATCTAAACCCATCTATTAATACATCATCAAAAAAACAGATCTCCTGCCAACAGATTATATCATAAGAATCAATGAAAGATAACCAATCAGGATTACATATATTGGAGCGTAGACCTGCTACGTTCCAAGACATAAAGGAAAGATTATCATGGTCCTTAATTCTGGAATAAAGGGGTGCTATTATGTCCTTCGTTTGCATCACAGGTGGAGATTTGGATTATTGGGTTTCTAATTTATGAGGGCAGTCAATGCCAAATTCAAAGTGTTGGGGCCCTTTGAGAACAGTGTCTTCCTTTGAGTTAAGTTCTCCACCAGAGGATTTCCATGGTCATTGCAACGTCCATAGGATGCCTCCATATCATGAATAACTGCTCGCCGATCCTAATTCTCCTCATAAGTGCCCAAGGTGTCAGCTGACAAGGAAGAGTTGCTAGTCTCGAAAAACATTAATGGGCTGACTCCTCCAGGAGGTCTTACACTTTGCTGGGTGGAATTGTTGTCAAGTCAGTCATTTACATCCAAAGCGGCAAGGGGTTGAAACCTATTGTGTGTTTGGATAGTGCTATCACCCCATCTTGTGTAATTCCCCAAAGAATTAATATTAGAAGTAATTGGACCCTGCTTGTTAATTGGGTTATGAAAAATTTGGGCTGGTAAAAACAGCCCAATGGGACAATGGAAAGAGAGATGGGAAGACCATTTGGCCCCGGCCTACTTCCAGTTTTAATCAGTTGACACGCCAAATCGGGGGTACTACAAGAGACAACTATACAATCCCCTTCTAATGCTTTTCTTGACTGGCCAACCCAACCTACTCTTCTCAATATGAGAAAGTCATCATTTTCTTTCTTGTAAGCCAATGGGTGACCTTATTCTTTAAATCTCTAAAATTCTCTTCCTTATTTGATGACATTGGTAGTACTAGTATTGCTGTATAGGGACAACATGCTGGAGAAAGATTTAGAGTCTGTTGGGGTAGATGGGGTCCACGATCTGGGGGACATTTCTTAGAAGGCTAGATATTTGGGAGCGTTGAGTGACTTGAAATGGCCGGAGACTGTGACCTCTGAGTCTTAGAGAATAAACTCCCCTCTTGTATATAGCCTTTGTAGATGCCTGTTATTACAGGGGGGTTTACCACCCCTGGTGGGTGTCCTGATAAATTGATAGAATTTTTAGATTGAATTTAAGTTTTGTATCAATGGGGAAATAGACCCCAAAGGGCAGTCCATTGCTGGCTGCGACTGTGGCTTGGCCAGATCTACTAATGACTTTAAAGTTGTCTCTAAAGCAGATATCCTTTCCAAAGAAAGGGGCCATAGCTGCTGCCAGCATATTTATGATTTGTTCCAAAAGGCCAGCCTGTGTTGTCCTAAGCTCATTGAGGGTTAAGTTTATACTTTCAAGGGAGACCATAAAATGAGAATCCTCAATCTTAGATGTTTGTGTGGTAGGGTTGGGTTTGGGACCAGGTTTCGTATGGGAAGTTAAGATAGAACTAGACTTCCCCTTATTGATAATTATTCGTGTTGGCTCGTCCAAGATAACATTTGACAAGGGAGCCGATACCGCCATGACTGGACCCAAACTCCCCTCCCTCTCCTCCTCAGTACCGTCCTCAATTGATATATTATTTTGGAGTCCCCTCCCAAGTTCAGGGGGTGAGCTTTTATTGCCCTGTTCAGTCAAACTCAACTGTGTTGTGACAGAACATACGTTTTTCCTCATATCCAGCGATAAACGTCTCTCTGCCAACTTTATCTCCTTTGAGTCCACATTCACTGCCCGGTTTAAGGAAGCGTCCTGCGAAGTGCTGGGTAAGAAATGCGTAGAAGATGTAGGGCCAGAGTCTTTATCTGGGCCCATTTGTAATTTGCGCTTTCCCATGATACAAATATAAAATATTACTCACCATGGGCATAGTGCTCCTTTTTGTCAAGAATTCCAAGGGGGGTGGCCCAGCCCAGCCTCTTCCAGGCAATGACGTGCGAAGACGGGCCTGGTGTTGGCCCAGGCACATGCCCTGGCACTTTCCATGCAGCGGGTCCTCCGCAACAAGATATAGGTGCCCCGGGGCGCAGAAGGCAGTGGTGTTGGCTTCCTGCTGCAAGGCGGGTTGAGGTTCGAAGTCCGGCCCTGTGCTCTGCTGACCTCAAATGTAGCGGGACCCCCGCAACAAGATATAGGCGCCTCTGGGCACGTAATGTAGTGACGGCAGCTTGCTGCCTCAAGGCGGGTTGTGGTTTGAAGTCCGGCCCCCCTGCTCTGCTGACTTGTAGACCTGTTCATTGTATTTTGAAACAGGAGTACAAGACTGAGAATTGAAAGGAAGAAACATGCACTGTAGGAATAGATCACCCATGAATCTGTGAAACGTGGCAGCTATGTATTAGATATCCTTTAGGGTAGTTGTAGGTATATTATAGGGAAAGTTTGTATGTGCGTTGCTGGTAAGATATGCCCTTTAACTAATACTTAGGGCCTGATTCTGATGCGGGTTGGAAAGCTTCCCGACCGAATGGGTTTGGAAATGGTTTCTGACCCACTCGGATCGGTAGAGTCCGACCGACGGAGTACGATGCATCCGGATGCTTCCAGATACGATTTGGTTGGACTCCCATTGACTTCAATGGGAGCATATGTTCCTAACTGCATCATAATTGGGCCCTGGGTCGGGAAGACACGTTCCCGATCCGATTTGGAAGGAGCAAATGCCATTAGGAGGCCTTCCTAACCGCATTAGAATCAGGCCCTAGGTGGGAATGCTTTCCTAACCGCATCAGAATCAGGCCCTAAGTCTGATATGTAGTATGAGAGTCATAGGCATAGTTAAACATGCAGTGTTTGAACATGGGTCAAGTCTACTAATTCTAACCCCCTCTGTGCACTCTGACTTGTAGCTTCACTTGCCATGAAAAAACTGTTTGTCAAGTGCCAAATAACGTTTTAGTGCACACTAGTCACTTCTGAGATACACCTTAGGTAGGCTATAAAGTATGGTGCTTTGGGTTTAGAAAATGAGAGATGTCCTTTTGAGTTCAAAAAGTTACTTGTGTACTTCCAAGTCTCTATGCAAAGTACTACATAGAGTATGCCATCCGTAAAGCAACTGACATACATGTTCATAAAAGCACAGAGCCTTTCTCTCACCTAGTCAAACAGCTTGAGAAGAACTTATAGATTTAGACACATACTCAGAAGCACCTTCTGTATGCAGCAGTGTCAAAGGTAGTTGCAGATACACCTACACACCCCTTTATTAACTAACACAGGCGCTGAGGAATTTGTTCAGCCACTTGTATACACATTTAGAGGTACTAGAACATACAGTCACATACCAGCACATTTACTTAAACATCCCATGGCACAGCTACAGGTGCACTCCTACACTCACTCAGATATGGAGGCAAGTAGTGACACAACCTAGTCATCCATCTAGACAAATAGTTGTTTAAACATGGGTCAGGCCTACTACTGCAGAGTCTGTCAGTGCACTGTGACTACCAGCTTAACTTTACATGTAAAGGCCGTTTGTCAACTCTTAAATCCACGTTTCAGTAGAAATATGTGATATCTGAGATACACTGTAGGTATGTAAAAAAGCACAATAATTTGTGCTTTAATGATTGACAGATGTCCTATTCAGTTTCTGTAAGTAATTTGTGCACTTGCAGGCTCCTATGCCAAGCAGTACGTAGAGCATACCACCCATAATGCAACTGACATATATGTTTCCAAAACATAGAGCGTCTTTCTAACTTACCAACTAATGTTGAGGGTATCAGTGCATTTTTAGGTCAGGACTGCCACTGCAGAGGGTAATGTTATCTACAATATAATTGCACAAATGTTTATGTCGGTAGTTTTATATTTAAACTGTGTAATCAGATAGTACATATTTACAAGCTAAATGTACTTATTTTTTTCCCCTTCTCAGGCATCAATTTCTATTTAACTACAAACTGTTATAATGCCATCAAAAAATGAGACAAGAAAGAAACAGAAGCAAAGATACTATCTCCTCAAAACTGAAAAACAAAAGGGGCAAAATGTGGAGAAAGTGGTGAAAGAGAAAAAAGCTGCTGGGAAGAGAACAAAGACATTTGCTCTTTGCTCTTGCAATGACAGTGCACCAATACCTACATATTATGGATGGTTAATTAAGCTCAGGAAGCCCTCGGATTTCTCTAAGGCCTTCTTTCAATTCCGCGCTCATCTCTTCCTTTTACTGATGAGGTGGACAGCTTGGATTGTTAGGGACTACTGTTGATGCCTCACTGAATCACTAGTTCCATACCTACTGCTCATTTTAAAGGCTCACCTTCTATTTCACTACTTTTCCTCCGCTATTTCCAAGTGCCCCCCTCTAAGGGAACTACCTTTCCTCCCCTAGCTCTAAGTTTTCTCCTCTAATCCGGGCTACTTCACCTCCTCTTTCTGATCGCTACCCACATCAGGGCCCAACCCACTTATCGTTCCCTCCCCTGACCTCCTTGCGCAAGCAGGTCTGAATTCTGAATGCTTTTGCTATGACAGTGCGCCAATACCTTCACGATTCGGAAGGTTAAGGATGTTCAGGAAGCCCTCGGATACCTCTAGGGCCTACTTTCAATTCCGCACTCAGCTCTTCCTTTTCGGATGAGTCGGCCTTCTTAGATTGTTAAGGCCCTCTGCTGATGACTCACTGAATCATTAGTTCCATCCCCACTGTTTCACTTTAAGTGCTCTCCTTTTATCTGACTACTTTTCCCCCTCTATTTCCAAGTGCCCCCCTCTTACAGGACTACCTTTCCTCCCCTTTCTCTAAGTGCTCTCCTCTAAACCAGTCTTTTTCACCTTCACCTTCTGATCGCTACACACATCATGGCCCAACACACCTATCTCTCCCCTGACCTCCTAGCTCAAGCAGGTCTGAACTCTTTTAAGATTATCTGCCACTCCAACCTGTCAAAGAATGCGAAAAAGACCTTCAAACACAATCTCCTCGAACGTTGGCCTGAAACACTTATATCGGACACATATATCTCCACCAAGGGCACTGTGGTGACAGACGTTATTTTCTACACTAACAGAAGTGCCCAGTGGAGAAAGTCTTTAACTTCTGAGCTTCGCTCCAAACAGCTGACCAAAACACCACAAGGTTTCCGTTTAACCACACTACCCTACCCTGCCCTTAAGGCAGATCTGACAGTCTCCTTATACAATAATGGGAACATCCTTATTTAAGCCTCTGACCTGAACCTCAAGCGCTCTGACTCTATCTTTTTGAGGATTAAGAACACACTTAATAACTCTAACCCGACCACTCTCCATCTGAGTTGTCTACCCACAATATCTGCTCCCTCTGTGCCTTATGCCTATTCTTCCCCCAATTCTGTGTCCCGATCTGTACCTATTCACCGCACTGTTCTCTCCAACAACACAGAGGATGTGTATATAACCCACACCCTTAACCCGGACAACCCTATTTCTCCTCACTTGGGCTATGGTATGTCCGACTTGAGTGCCTTCCACCAAGCTGTTGTCCCCAGTACTGCTCCTCCTTTCCCACTCCTTCCGTCAAATCTCACGTCACCTTCATCACCCACTGCACGCTCTACACCAGCACAAACAACCATGATAACATTGCTATTCTACCCCTAGACTCAGGTTCTACCAACTCGAGGGCTTTGGATCTAGCTGCTGTCTCCAGTCCCTCGACCCGTAACCCACACACACCTTCTTCCTCCTACTGTGCTTCCCCTATCACCTTTGTTAAATCCACCTTGCTCACTCCTAGTCCCACTCCAGGATCTGCTCAGCTCCCCCTTGCACCTAATCTTAAGCTCCATCATGCTAACCCTCGTGCCTTGGAGGACGGCAAGACCATTCTCAAGCAGGACTCTATCTCCCCCTGTAACTGTGGTAAGGGACTTACCCTACCCTCTAATACCCCTCTCACAGTTGGGTCAGACCCATCGTCTCATTCTGGATTAGCGGAAGAGGGCATTAACCGGCCCTTCCTTGAGGAGAAGATTGCTGACCTCAAGCAAGATCTCCTTGCTGTCAAAGAGATCATGCAGACCCTACTACAGTTCTCCATGAAGATGTAAAAGCTCTGGAATACCCACCCCTCCCAGAGGACCGATAAATACAATCCACGGAAAATGTTCTACGCTGTTAACGATCAATCCTCGTTCCACTCCCCTCTTAGCTCCAGGTGGAGTTCTAGGCCTCTGCCTAACCATCATTCTAGGCCCCATAGACTCCAGCCTCAGCTATCGGATGAGGACATTCTCTCTCTTTTATTCTCATACAGTGGTTCGAGGACTTTCTCCTCCTCTTACTCTACTCTCAACCTCCCTACCATCTCCTCGGACCCTGACAGGAAACCGAGTATCAACCACAGATACGTTTACAAGGAAAACCTACTTCAAATAACTACTGCTCATCATGAAGTGTTCACTACCAACCATCACATCAAATCGATGCTACTCAACTGTAGATTGGCTGTGAAACATGCAGCGGATATTTCGGAACTCATTATTTCGCAAGACTTGGACTTACTGATTCTCACTGAAACCTGGCTCAATGATGCCTCCTCCCCTGTTCTCGACATCTTAATCCCCCCTGATTACGCCATTATCAGACGCCATTGACGTGTTAAATCGGGGGGGGGGCATTGCATGCATTCATTGCTCCAACCTCACCGTAAAGCAATCGCAATGCACTGTGCTGTCCTCCTGTGAGCAACTGGTCACCGAAATTTGGAATAAGGGCAAGTAGGCCTGTGTGCTTCATTCGATTTATCATCCACCGGGTGATAATCTGATCTTCTTAGAGCAAATCATGGAGGCCCTTAGCTCGGGTTCGGACCAACTCTGCCATATCTTCCGCAGAGACTTTAACCTACACTGGAATGACACAAATGATCCTTTAGTCTGCTCCTTTAGGGCTTTCCTCTCGGATCTTAACTTCTCACAGGTCTGTAAGGGTCCTACCCACAACAAGGGCGCCACTCTCGACCTTATCATTGCCAAAGACAATAGCATACAACTGGGCGGCATCCTACCCTGTGACTGGTCGGATCATCATCAAATTTCCTTCCACATCTTGGAAAAGGTCTCGTGTAGACAGGGCCAACCTCTTAAAGCTAAACAACTGACGCGCAATATGAGAGACCTCAACATCAATATTCTAACATCAATCACCAATAATAGACTTCAGCCCCCTCCCAACATGACCAACCTTGACGAACTCTCTGATCACTACATTAACACTGTGGCTAACATTCTTGATACTATTGCACCGAAGCAGCTCAAAAGGATTCCAGTCAAACAATCCAAACCTTGGTTTAATGCTGCCCGAAAGGATGAGCGGCGCAATCTTAGACTCTCAGAGAGGCGTTGGAGAAACACGCCCTCCACCACAAGTCTCACTCAGCTAAGGAAGGTGAGAAGTACCTACAATAAACACATCCGCATTGCTAAAACAGACCACTTCAGGGCGCAGCTGGATGGCGCTAAAAATAGACCCAAGAAGCCCTTTGAAATTATCAAGCAACAAGCTAACCACTCTTCCAATGCGATCTCGACTCCCATGTTCTTGCTCCCTAGTGGGGAGGATTTCATAGTTCACTTCTCTGAAAAAACTAGGAAAATTGAGCTGGAGCTACTACCTGTCACCCCAATTTTGAGGCCTCTGAACCTCACCGCATCATCAGCTGAGTTGGCGAAACCCTCTGCAATATCCTCGCCCATTGGTTGTTTTCTCACAAATAACGCATCTTGGAATTCCTTTCTCCTTCCAGATGTCATGGAGCTTCTACACGACATGGCGTCCCTTAAACCCTCCAACCATTTCAGCGATCCTCTACCTGCTAAGTTTTTAAAGATCTCAATTCAGCCATTCTCCCTCTGTGATCCAGGATCATTCATGAATCTCTCATACAGGGAAGGATCCCTGATTGCCTCAGGCAGGGCAAGTTACTCCCATTCCTAAGAAGCCCAACTTGGATTTATCAGATCCTAACAACTTCTGACCTATCACCAGCATCATGACTCTAGCTAAATTGCTCGAAAAATGCGTCCACTCGCAGCTATGCAACCACATAGAGAAATATCAACTCGTTGACCCCTACCAGTCGGGTTTCAGAACAGGGCACAGTACTGAAACAGCACTAACTCACATTGTGGATTACGCCTTGAGATCCCTTGATCAAAATGTCCCTTGTCTCCTGCTCCTTCTTGAACTGTCCTCAGCATTTGATACCATCAAACATTAAAACCTGATTGCTCTTCTTCAACATAGGATGGGTCTCACTGGCCCAGTCCTAAATTTGTTTGCCTCTTTCCTACATAACCGCACACAAACAATCAAAGTTAACCACTCCCTTGCAACCAGTACCCCGGTTATGATCGGAGTTCCACAAGGTTCCGCACTCTCGCCCACTCTTTTCAACCTGTTTTTGAACCACTTACCGTCATTCTGAACCATGCTAACATTCAGTACCACATGTATACGGATGACACGAATCTGTACTTGAAGATCTCCTCTCAAGAGGACATAAAAACTCTAAATACTGCACTTGCACAAACGCAACAATGTTTAGCCCAGAACCATCTTCTGTTAAATACTCTCAAAACTGAATTCCTTCTGATTGCCCCACCCAACCACTCTGCACCTACTCTGGACTGGCTTAAACATCTCACTGCTCTTAACTGCACCCCTCATGTGGTAGACTCTGCTAAATCTTTAGGCATCTCCTTGGACCTAATATGCAAGCGCACATCAGTGCAACTATTAGGGGAGCCAACTTTCAACTCAACACCCTTAAGAAAATCAAGCCTTACCTCCCCCCCCAAAGACATCATGCCGGCTGTACAATCCCTGGTTATCTTGAGACGGGAATATGGATTGGTGACCTTTGCTGGACTTCCCAATGCTAGCTCGGCCCCATTCAGAGCTACTCTAAACGCATCAGCCAGGCTCATCACGGGCTCTAGAAAGCATGACCACATCTCCCCCGACCTTTTGCAACTAAATTGGCTATCTATCGAAGCTAGGATACGTTTCAAGATAGCCTGCTTAATGCATAAAGTCATACAACACCCCAGTCTACTTGGCAAATAAGCTTGAACTTTCGGGCTCAGGCCGGAACCTAAGAAGTACGTCCACCCTACTTTTGAAACCTCCCAAATTCAAAAAGAAAAGATCTTACAATCGTGCTTTCAACGGACTTGCTCCAAGAATCTGGAACGCCCTGCCTCCCGAGATCAGAGCCAATCCTTCCACTGCATCTTTCAAGAAACTTGTCAAATGGCTATTCTTGAATAAACATTAACAGCATCAACCTGCTCTAATGCTTTGTCTACAAATTTGATTCTTATTGTACTCCGTTGTTGCGATTTATTGTCTGCTTGTCTGTTAAATTGTTATCACGCTCTAGGGCAGTTCTGATACAGTTCTGGTCGAGCCAGCTCCCCAACCCTGACCGGGTTTGTTTCCCCCCTTTGTTTGACAATGTTTGACTTAGCTACACCCTCTGTACCATTGTGTTTTGGTTACTCATGCTTTCGCCACTTCTGTAAAGCGCTCTGATACCCGTAAGGGTCTTGTTCATGCTTTATAAAACTTTTCAAATAAATAAATACAATATCTTAAAACAGTTTGTGCACATCTGGAAACACAGCTAAATCAAGTAAAATAAGAAAACAAAGTTTGAGAACAACTTAGAAAGGAGAAAAATGATATGCTATGAGGAGTAAAAAATTAAACACAAAATTAGACAATTTAACTAGGAGGCAGACGCAGTTTAAGGAAATCAGAATTAAAATGTTCCGTAGTAGAGTAATTCAGAATCTAATAAAAGGTATGAAGAACTATAAAAGTAGAAGAGAAGCAGGCAGACAGAAGGAACGTGTTGAGGGGATAGTTGATAAGGTCTTTGCTCTCAAGAGGAAGCTATTTATTTTGATTCTAAGTAGAATGAGGACACTAGATAAAATAGTGTTGTGCATGAGGAAAAGAAACTAAACGAAAAGACTTGTCAATAGAACTAACTTTGGCAAAGTTGTCAGCGGTGAATGGATACATAGTTCTAGTACTGAGCCATTCTTTAATAAAGAAAGCTACTTCCAAGAGAACAGATTTATGCATGCAGTTGATGAATCTGAAAAACTTTATGAGATGAAGGATGCTACTCCTATTCCAAAAGAGGCAATGGTTGCTAGAAATGTAGAGGAAAAGATATCTAAAGAGGTACAGGGAAGGTATAGACAGGCCCTGTATATAAGTGGAACTGTAGCAGTATTTGTACTTTTCGGCAGGAATCTATAGATAAGTTGAGAAATTTCCTACGTATTTTTCCCTACAAAAGTCTGAAGCAGAAAATAGCTACATTGCACGGATTAGAGCCCATTCGGAAATGCGGACATTAGTTAGAAAGCTTTACTATGTCAAAATGTCTGTCTTATGTTTAGGAGAAATTAAAAGAGTTCTTTTTGCATGGTACAGTGACATCTGTAGAAAATGTTTGTGAAGATGTCAAATTTTGATTCTTTGGTCCTGAAGAGGAGTGTAGGGAAAATGAGGACTTGGTATCTGTAGGTGTACCTGTACAGAAGACAGGTATTACTGTAGGTAACTTTCACAAAGAGATTACAAAATTTAACAAAGTGTGTTCAGAGAAACCAGACCGTGTTTGCATATGTTGTTGAAGCACTCACTACAAAAGTCAAATTTGTTATTTTACTGTGTCAACAAAAACAACACAACACAGATAAGTGGTGAGAATTTTCAGCTTATTTATTTGCAGAGGAACACTTTGATTGTTCCACACAACAAATTAAATGTATGTAATGTTTTAATAAGTCAGAGGACAATAAAATGTCAGCTAGAGGAGTCCACAACAAGTTAGAATTAGTTCCAATCCCTCAAGAATTATCAGATTTAAATGTTTATGAATCAATTCTAATACAGTATATACATCCATTCCAAGCTATAGTCCTTATGAAGCCAAAGACAGGGAAGTTGCCTCCAACAGAGTTACAAAAAGGTCTTAAAGGTAGAGTTGTGTGCTTGCCAATAGATTTCAAGAAGAATATTGAAACTGTAGGGGTGCAGAAAGATTTGGAAGAAGCACTTATTCTAGTCAATGGTGTCCCTACGAAGAGCAAACAAATATGGCAAGAGCTAGTAGATGTTAGTGAAGTTAAAAAAGCAACATTATATTAGTTACAAATAATATTTATTATAAAGATGTAGATGTTCTTCAAAATGTATCACATATGCAGGATAACACATCAACATCAAGGGGTCAGAATAAAAAGGTGAATCGATCCTGATCAGCAGAAATTTATGAACACTACTGTATCCACCCTCTGCATTCTAAAGACATTATTGGTGATGCAATTGATCTCTTTCAAAAGAAAGAAGCAAGAGGAGCTCCCTTGAGTGTGTGGGAGAAACATTTGGAAGCACAATGTTTTCCGCATCTCTTTCCTACAGTCATGGGGGGTAGGTATGATGACCAGCCTGTACAGATACCAGCAGCTGAGTATAGATCAACTAGACTGTCCTCAGAGCATCCTAGATTTCACCAGTGTATTCATTATATAGTTCATCTTTTATTTGAGATCAACTTGTCAGGCCTATTTTATGCAGTAAACCACATTTTCAAGACAGGAGTGAATGTGCACAATATCACTGCAAGGGAATTCTTGGACAAGGTTGAAGGAAAAGATGAGAACGTGGAATACAACTTGATTAATTTGATCGCGTGCCAACATGGCACAAATTAATATTGGTATCGTCATCATAGTGAGCTCAAATGTATGTTGAGAAACCTAAGAGAACCGACTTGGTTCCTAACACTCAGTTGTGCTGTGTATGCATGGGATGACATCCTTGAATTCCTATGAGAAGCAAACCCAAACATAAAAGACATCAATCTGAAGACACCAGGTGAACTTTGCTCGCTGGATCCTGCAAACGTTTGCAGATATTTTAACCACAGGTTTCAAGGAATGATGGCTTTCATCTGTAACAAATCTAATCCTCCTCTTGGCCAAGTAACTGATTTCTTTTGGCACAAAGAGCATCAAGCTAGAGGGGCTCCACATATTCTCATGCTGTTATGGGTAAAAAACGCCCCAAAATTTGGAACAGACACTGATGAGTCTGTCATGTCTTTCATACAGCAGTATGTAACATGCTCCATCCCAAAAGACAGTGCAGACAAGGGCTTGAGACAACAAGTTCTACAGTTTCAAACACATAGATGTGGAAAGTACTGTTGTCGAAAATACAGATGCTAAGGAAAGTTTTACACTAGATGTTGTTTTGGATTCCTACGACCTGTCATGTCAGAAGGAAGAGGCAACAGCTTTTTGCCTGAAATCAGACATACCCTGACACAGAAATCACCAAAAAATACATACAACCTGAGAAGAGCAAGTATATCAATGACTACAACCCTGTGATTTTGAGGTTGTGGAATGCAAATATGGATCTACAATGTGTTGCAGACAGCTCCATTGCCGTTGCTTGCTATGTGGCTTCGTATATAACAAAATCAGAAAAGACAGAGATAAAAGAGATGTGGGAGGAGATTTCTGCAGAAAAGAGTCTTAAGTAATTGTACAGCTTCAGCTTGAAAATGTTTTTCCACAGAGAAATAGGTTCTTATGAACGCTTGGACATGCTGGGTTCGGCTTGTTTGTTCTCCAAGTCAAGAGAAATAGTGTGGGTAAGCCTAGGCCTTGCAAGCAGTCGAAACAGAGTACTAAAGCATTTCCCAGAAATAAAGTTTCTCACCGAATTCGATCCAGAAAGAAGAGATATTCTGAAAACTAACATGCTGGTTACATACTATCCAAGAAGGAGTTCTCATCTTCAAAACATGTGTCTCTATGAAGTACTTCAGCACAACACATATAGAAGTAATGTAACTGAAAACAAAGAAGGAAGATATGGAGTACTTAGATGTGATGTTTGTTTGGTGAGACACAACAAAGGGATCTAATTACCCACTAAAAGCGTAGTTGCCAAACCCTAGATAGAAGATAGTTTTTCTACTTGGCACTATTGCAGTTGTTCAAGCCAGGGCGTACTGAATTAGAATTCCTTGGACACTGACTGTTATGAAGACTTTTTCAATGCTGGGAAAGACAGCATTGAGTGCTCAGTCTTTCCAACCTACTTGCAAATGTTGAAAGATCAGATTGGTAGTGAGATAGCAAAAGAGAGTTGACAAAGCAGCCAAAGTTCTGCCCCTGCGAGTGAAGATCCTCTTGCAGAACTAATTGTTCAAAATAAAACAACTATAGCTATGAATGTGGTAGAGACTGCAATGCAGCAAGCAAGAGAGGACACTATGGATTCAGAAAACTTAGAAGAACGACTGAACAATGAACAAAAATACATTTACAATGAAGTTAAAGATAAAATAGAACATAGATTTCTACATTAGATGAAATAGCGTGACTGTTCTTCGTACAAACCAATATTACTATGCATCAATGATCAAGCTGGCACTGGAAAAAGCTTCCTAATTAAAGTTCTTACTGGTATCTACAAAAAACTACATAATTAAATTTGTCATGCGTAGTAACAGCACCAACAGGATTAGATGCACATACCATTAAAGGGATTACTTTACATCACCTCTTAATGCTACCTGTTGAACATGACAATATACTGGAATACCAGAAACTATCTGGTGAAGCTTGCCATGAGAGTATTGAAGAAACTGAAGCTTTTAATAATTGATGAAATCAGCATGGTATCCAACTTAATGCTTGCATTCATACACCTAAGAATGCAGTAGATTTTGAGCCCAAACTACGATGTGCTCTTCGGAGGAAAACATTTGATTGTATTTGGTGACCTACTGCAACTGACCCTTGTAAAAGGACAACCTGTTTTCAAAACCCTTGTGTATAATGAAACAAGAAATTCTCTGGGAAGCATTGGCAATGTAAATATATGGTTAAACTTTGAATACAAAGAACTAGTGAAAAATATGCGTCAAGCATCCGATGTAAATTATGTAGAAATACTGAAGGACATTAGAATGGGGTTCTAACAAAAGAGGAGAAACATGCATTGGAAAGTCGACTTATGAAGAAACTATTTCCAACTAATATTACAAAAGCTGAATTAATGCACAAATTTCATTTAAAGAACAGAAGTCTATAGTTTGTTTAATGCCAACACTTGAAGAGTGCTCCAAATTTAATGAACAATTCCGACAACTGGAGAAAGAAGATATTTTGGAAATTACAGCTATTAATAAAATGGAACATCAGGGAGACACATTACTACTCACAGATAAACTACAAGCAAAATTGGATACTTCGGAAAAATCTGTCTCGAAAACTACAGGATTAGAAAAGTGTTTATGCATCAGCAGAAACTGTCGAATAATTTTGCGCTGTATTTTAAATGTAGAGGAAGGGTTAGTAAATGGTGCAATGGGTAAATTAATTGGTTTTATTAATTTCCCAACTAGGGATGAGGTTGAATACTTGGCCATAAAATTTGATCAGATTGATGGCGGGAAGCAGATGGGCCTCTGTGTTGTATGTTTTTTGCTAGTGAAAGACATATGTGCGGCACCAGCAATTCCCACTCTGTCCAGTATATGCTGTAACTGTCCATAAATCACAAGGTTGAAGTGTAGGTGCAGCTTTTGTAAATATTGGAATTATTGTATTTAAAGGAGGAATGTCATATGTAGCATTGCCACTTGTTAGAAAATTGTCTGATTGGGGTGCCAGGGAGCCGGCGAGCAAGATGGCCGCACCCGAGTGAGGCTCCTGCCGTCCTGGACACTAATCCTACATAATCCTGCCCTCAATTATACTATTGGAGAGCTTTTTTGCTCTCATGAGCTGCTGAATGTGTTCCGCTGCTGGGTTGAGTGAGCGAGAGAGCACAGAGATTGCCGTGGACGATATGTATGCTGGCGTCCTGCAGGGCTGGCATTGCAGACCCTGCCGCTGTGGCTCGCTGCCCCGAGGATGAAGGGCTGATCTGCGGCAACAAGTTGACGTTGAGTGGCGCGCGGATGAGAAAGAAGATTGGGCCTGGGCCGCAAAGATCCTGCATACAGTATGAGCCTGAGGTGGTTTCCCCAATCGTGCTCAGCGGTGGTCCCAGGATGTGACCTCTGTGCTGCTGGGGCCCACGGCGTGGCACCCAGCCTACGGGCCACCGGTGGGGGCACCACAGCAGTATGACGTGTGCTGTGAATCCGAGCAGGCCCGCCCAGTGACAAGGCGGCTGGGAGATAGCCTCGCAAGCGGACTGGTGATCGGCCTTCTGGAGGTGAGTGATGGCTGTGGGACCATCTATGGCCAATCCTGAGAGACAGGCGGAAGAGAGAATTAAAGACCTGCAGCCAGAGGTGCTAACAATTGCAGACTCCCCTTTCTGGGAAGTGGTGTGGTGCCTAGCGGGGGAATCTATGGGAGAGGCCTGCACTGGGTGTTTACATTCTTTCATAAACAGCGCATGCCAAATCAGGAGACCCCCTTTCCACATAAGCTCCTTCCTACTGGCATCTCACTATGCTGTTCCCCCTCTGATGACAGTGGGCCATGGCTATGGGGAGAACAGAGGTCAAACAAGTCAAACTCCGCTTTGAGCCCCGAAAATCTGCACGTGTACCGGCTGGAAACTCTGATGTGGGCATGGCCAAGGGGCAGCAACTGCAGACACAGCCTGAAGACATTGATGTGCACTCCCTACTGCTTACCATGCACCAAAGCCTCATCTCAATAGAAGCTAAAATGGACTCAATGAGTATGCGCATGGACTTTATTACCCAGAGACTAGAGAAACATGATAGGTGCATCGGCGAAGCTGAACAGCGGATCTCTAGTCTGGAAGACATATCCACGTAGAGAAGGGAGCATATACAAACCATGGAACACCTCCTGAAGGCCATCTCTGCTAAGAATAAAGACCCGGAGGCGCGATCATGTAGAAACAACATTTGCGTCCTTGGTATTTCCGAAACCACAGCTACTGGGTGGATGGAGGAGTATTTAGAGCGCATGCTGGTGGCGCTATTTGTGCCTCGTTCTTCTCTAAATAGCTGGTGGTGGAAAGGGCACACCGCTCCTTAATGGCTAGACCCCCTCCTGGCTCCATGCGTAGGCCTATCATCGTTAGGCTGTAAAACTATCGAGACACCATCCTGTGACTAGCCAGAGAAAATCGGAATCTAACCTATGAAGGGAACTCTATATCAATTTACCCTGACTTTCCGATGGCAGTACAAGAGGCTCGCAGGAAATTTATTCCAGTGAAGCAGAAACTACTACAAGCCAATATCCTTATGCTATGTTATACCCTGCGTGGCTCTGAATCACTTTTCGGGGAAAACAGCACAGCTTCAACACACCACAGCAGGCCCATGAGTTTCTTAAACGAGAAGGTCGACCTCGCTCTCCAGCGAAAGAAGACATGCCTGCTTCTAGATCTACATCCCCACTCTCGGAGATTGGCTGACAAGTGGATATGGGACTCCCTGCTGCTATAATTGGCTTTCTTATATTGTTTTTCCCCTTATTCTTTTCAGACCTTAAACCAAAGCTGGTTGCGTTGAGCTGCACACTCCCAGGTCTTCTATCCTGTCAAGATATATGTGGTCCGATTGGCCATAGCTGGACACGGAACACATCCACTACTTGTTTTTTTTACCCTGCAGAAAAGTCTCACTGGGAAGTCGAAACACTCCGAGTTTAAGCAAGCTTACATCTTCATACCCAACACCCTAGTTAAGTCGAGGGTATCTGCCTGACTCCCTGGTGATACCCCCTGATGGAATCCCCTGTTCAATGTTATTGACTGAGACTGTTTTCTGCTATTCTTCACTTCTCTGCTGTACTTTCTTCTTTACCTGTCTTCTGTAATGGACTTTCCTTCTCCCCTTCTTGCTAAACCCTGATTAAGTTCTCTCTCTGCCATCTGCTCTTATTTCCCTGACTTTATTGAAAAGTTGGCACAGTTTTTCTAACACGCTTCTTCGACTGCTGCAGAATGGCAGGCAGTGACCTCTCTTTCTTTATGGTTCTGTATTAAGGTGGATTGGGATTCGCCAGCGGGTTTGGGCCACTGGTATAGGTGGTGGGAGGAATGGGATCAAGAACTGTTATTTTTCTTGTGCACTTTATTGCTGTTCACTACTGTGTAGTTCTTTTTGATATGCATGTGCTGTTTTGAATTCCTTCGGCTGAAGGCATATATGCAATGACTGACCAATGACTGTGCCAGACACTTCTGACAGCACCAATTATAATCTATTGACCTGGAACGTGCGTGGATTGAAATACCCCCTGTAAACGCAGACATATACTTGGGTGCCTGAAAAGGCACAACATTCAGATCGCGATGTTGCAGGAGACACACCTTGACCCAGCCGCACCAGCCACCTGTGCGGCAAAATGGGCTGCCCATAGATGCTCTGCCTCATACTCTACCAACACCAGGGAAACAGCTATCCTGATTTTAAAAAGTCCCATATCACCCCTCAGGCTCCCTCCAGGAACCGCAAGGGCGCTACTTCATGATGTGGGGATGTCTTGCTTCGTATTCCGTCACAATGGTTAATTGCTACGGCCCCATCGCAGATGATGCTTTGTTCTTTGACAGGTTATGGGGACTCATCCTAGATATTGGGTTCACATACTGAATTTGGGAAGGAGGTTTTAATCTAGTGTTTGATCCCTGCATGGACCGCTCCCACAATGTACCAGGTCCTCAGAGTAGGGTGGAGAGACATTTAGGAGGAATCATAACAGACCATCAAATATTAGACGCTTGGAGGGCACTTCTCCTACATGCAAAGAGGGCTCATTTCATTCTAGTGTACACTCCAGTTGGTCACGCATTGACTACTGACTCCTGTCATGAGGCCTTGAGGCCTGGCTCACTAAAACGGAGCATTTTGCGTGCACATATTCCGATCATTTTCCGGAACTGCTACTACCGAGACCGCCAATATCTGGCTCCCCTCATCAGTCATGGAGATTCTCCTCCATGAACTTATTAGATGCATGCTTTAGGGGAGAAGTGAGACAGGAGATATGCGAATTCTTCACCAGGAATCTCGACTCAGTGCCGAGCTTAGCTGTGGTCTGCGAGGCCTTTAAAGTAACAATAGGGGGTATTTGCATTGCAAAGGGAGGTGGCACTCTGCGTGACATCCGAGGGACACTTTGGAAACTAGAGGCGGATATAAGATAACTGAGGCCAGATTGCAGTTGCATCTGATGGGAAGATGCACGCCAAACTCCTCGAACTGGTCTCTGAGTAACAATCGGAGGCAGTGCCTGAATGCCTCTTTCGCACTAAGTACTACTGCACTCACCAATATGGTGAAGGCGAGCGGCTGGGAAGAGCTTTGGACGAGGTGGTGCGCACTCCCAGGTTCTCCAACTAAATTTTGGAGGTGGAGGATGCTGGCGGGCTCGTGCAGAGAGACACTGCGAACATTCTTAAGACTTTCTCCACGTATTATTCTGCGCTCTATTCCATGCGCAGAGACCAACCAGCACATGTGACCTTCTATCTGGAGGATATTACACTGGTCTTGCTTAGTGACACCAAAGGGGATGATGGACGGAGCATTTGAGCAAATCAAACACTCACCCCCAGTCAACTGATCTGGGTTTAATCCATCATCATTCTTTAGCTCACTCCACCACCCCAGTTCAGACATGGCCATATGCAAATCAGTCTGACCCTGTGCCTCATGGGAACAGTCCAGCCCGAACTGCCAAGCCATATCTTCCCTAGACCGGAAACAAGCATCCTGGGACCGGTTTCAGGTTCATAACCCTCATCAGCCAGGCTATCTTGAATCCAGTGGCAAAGTGAGCAAGGGACCCACGTCTGGGCATACCCTGCCAACTTAGGGCGAACAAAGCGATACCAAAGGGGATGATGGACGGAGCATTTGAGCAAATCAAACACTCACCCCCAGTCAACTGATCTGGGTTTAATCCATCATCATTCTTTAGCTCACTCCACCACCCCAGTTCAGACATGGCCATATGCAAATCAGTCTGACCCTGTGCCTCATGGGAACAGTCCAGCCCGAACTGCCAAGCCATATCTTCCCTGGACTGGAAACAAGCATCCTGGGACCGGTTTCGGGTTCATAACCCTCATCAGCCAGGCTATCTTGAATCCAGTGGCAAAGTGAGCAAGGGACCCATGTCTGGGCATACCCTGCCAACTTAGGGCGAACAAAGCGATACCAAAGAGGATGATGGACGGAGCATTTGAGCAAATCAAACACTCACCCCCAGTCAACTGATCTGGGTTTAATCCATCATCATTCTTTAGCTCACTCCACCACCCCAGTTCAGACATGGCCATATGCAAATCAGTCTGACCCTGTCCCTCATGGGAACAGTCCAGCCCGAACTGCCAAGCCATATCTTCCCTGGACCGGAAACAAGCATCCTGGGACCGGTTTCGGGTTCATAACCCTCATCAGCCAGGCTATCTTGAATCCAGTGGCAAAGTGAGCAAGGGACCCACGTCTGGGCATACCCTGCCAACTTAGGGCGAACAAAGCGATACCAAAGGGGATGATGGACGGATCGTTTGAGCAAATCAAACACTCACCCCCAGTCAACTGATCTGGGTTTAATCCATCATCATTCTTTAGCTCACTCCACCACCCCAGTTCAGACATGGCCATATGCAAATCAGTCTGACCCTGTGCCTCATGGGAACAGTCCAGCCCGAACTGCCAAGCCATATCTTCCCTGGACCGGAAACAAGCATCCTGGGACCGGTTTCGGGTTCATAACCCTCACCAGCCAGGCTATCTTGAATCCAGTGGCAAAGTGAGCAAGGGACCCACGTCTGGGCATACCCTGCCAACTTAGGGCGAACAAAGCGATACCAAAGGGGATGATGGACTGTTCCCATGAGGCACAGGGTCAGACTGATTTGCATATGGCCATGTCTGATCTGGGGTGGTGAAGTGAGCTGGATCTCTTTACCTCTAACATTTGTGGGGCAAATTTCTTTAATTAAAATGGTTGTACTACCAAAGTTATTAAACTTATCTCTCAATATACCGTACCCTCCTGGATGCAATTTTTTCCATACTTTGCAAACACAGTTGATCAGACTGGCCTGGGATGGCAAGCAACCCAGAGTGCACTGGGACACACTCACCCAGCCCTTTGAAAGAGGGGGATTTGAAGCTCCAGACATGGAGCTACACTACCTGTGCGCCCAGGCCCATTTTGCAACATATTGGTTTCGGCCGCCGCGATTCATGCCTCACTTAGCGATAGAGCAGGGTTAAATGGCTCCCATTCCCACTAATGCTTTTTTAGGAGCGAAACCCCCCGTTACAGGTAGTTCTATCACAATAGTGGCATGCACTATTCTTGTGTGGCAATGGTTGGTGAAGAGGCTGGGCAAACCCCTATTATACTCTCCACTGACGCCCCTCCCTCACCATTCTCTAACTCCAGTCATTCACAAGACTGCCTGTTGCAGCATGTTGGATAAAAGGAGTATAGCTACATGGGGGGATCCCTATCATGAATGGACGTTCAAAGACCACAAGACTTTGTTACAGGGCGAGACAGGTACACCGCTAGCAGTCTTTCCATATATTAGACTCAGACATGACATTAAGGCAGCTACTCCTACCTTCCCTCAGGAGCCCCCTACACTATATAAACTACATAGGTTGCTACGGGCTTCGAACCCACACGTATGGTCTCTCTACTCTACTGAGGTGCCCAGGCAGAGAGACCTGAAGGCCAGAACAGAGCACAAGCTGGCTGGGATTCGGAGCTAGATACACCACTCACAGATAAACAATGGCTCTATTGCTGCACACGAACAGGTGGGATAACAGCTGTTTTATTTACCACATCTAGTGAACCAAATTGAACAAAAACCAGATAAGAGATTGTGTGCTGCACTGTATCACTTGCACCAACGTTTAATGACTGACATAACTGTGAAACATTCTGCTTAAGGTATTCAAGACCTTTTTGATATATGTAGTGGATCAGTAATGTTTACTCTCAACAGTCAACAAGATGTACAAGAATTTATGATGTATGGAGTTTTTTTCTGCAGCATTCTGCAGCACACATAGGAAGAGGAAATCGCCTGAACTGGTTGCTTTTGCTCAGGAAGGTATTCCTTCCTGCACAAAATCAATCAGACCGCAACGCAGGCACCCTTGCACCATGGTGCAACGGTGCCTGTGTTGGCCCATGGCAGCCAATTGAGTACCGGCACTGGGGAAAAGGACAGGAATGCACCATGCCACATAGATACGGCACATTCCTGCCCTTTTGTTTTGACGTAGGGCAGCACAGCAAGATTCCTTGTGGCGCTGCCCTTTGCCAAAACCTCATAAATGAGGCCCAAAGTGCTCTTGCCATAGCTTCCCATTAGTTTCTTTTGCCTAATTTGTAACTAAAACTTTCAATGTAGTTCAGCACATTTATAGGCACTTATACAATCACTCCCTCACCCACACAGCCACTTACACACCCACTCACTCTCCTATACAGCCACTTCCACAACCACTCGCACTCCATATGACCACTCACTCAGTCATACAACCACTCACAGACACACTCACTCACCTATACAGTCACTGATACACCCTCTCACTCACCAAGACAGCTACTCAACAAACCGACTCCCTTACCCACACAGCCACTTATGCAATCATTAACTCACCTACACTCATTCACACAGCTACTCAGTCACTCATACAACCAGTCAGATACCCACACAGCCTGTCACTAATCCATACAGAAATTGAGACTACCACTCGTTCACCGATACATCTACTAGCATACCCTATCACTCACTTATACAGCCAATCACACTAGCATTCTCTCACCCATACAGCCACTAACAGTAACAGTCACTCTCCCATATGGCCACTCACACAGCCACTGACTCACCAAACACTCACTCGCCCATACAGTCACTGATACACCCACTCACTCGTCCATTCAGCCACTCACCCACACCCACTTAATCACCCATACAGCCACTGACATAACCACTCACTCACCCATACAGGCACTAACTGTACCATACAGCCATGCATGCAATCATTCACTCACCCATATGGCTACTCACAGATACTCTCTTACCCCTAGAGCCACCCACACATGCAGTCAATCACCAATACAGCCAGTAACACAATCACTGCCTCACCCATGCAGCCATTCACAGACACTCACTCTCCAATCGAGCCACTCACATACCAACTAACCTAACCAAACACCCACTCTCCCACCCATACAGTCACTCGCACACTACTCAGTCACCCGTAAAACCATACACACACACACACTAACTCACCCATACACCTACTCACACAGCCGCTTACTCATCCATATAGCCACTCATACTAGCACTTACTCACCCATATAACTACTTACACATCCTCTCATTCACCTATACAGCCACTCACACACCATTTACTCACCCAAATAGCCACTGACACAGGCACCAACTCACCCATACAACCACTAACACAACCACTCTCTCTCCCATATGGCCACTGACACAGCCAGCCACTCACCCACATGGCTACTTACACAGGTACTCACTCACTAATAGAGCCACTCATACAACCATTCACTCACCCATACACCCACTCACAGAACCACTGACTATACCATCCGGCCATTCACATAGCCACTCACTCAACAAAACAGCCACCCACACAGGCACTATCTCACCCATACAGCCACTCATACAGGCACTCACTCACCAATATAGCCACTAACATAACTATTCACTCACCCATACAGTTTTTAACACAACCATTGACTCGCCCATTCAGCCACTTCCACAACCAGTCCTTCTTGCATATGGCCACTCACAGAGCCAGTCAATAACCCTTCAGCCACTTACACAGGCTCTCACTCACCCATACAGCCACTCACACAACCATTCACTCACCCATACAGCCACTCACAGAACCACTCATTCTACTATTTGGCCACTCACACATCCACTCACTCAACCAAACAGTTGCTCACAAAGGCACTAACTCATCCATACAGACACTCATACAGGTACTCACTCACCCATGCAGCCAATAACACACTCAGTCACACACTTATATAACCACTCATTTTTATATCTTCACAGTAATACGGTTTGTCTTTTTTTTAACCATGAAAGCCAGTTCTGACAAGAACCTTTTTTTGTTTCTTCTTTTTTTCTGGAACTGTGTTTTTTTTATTTTTTAACATTTTGTACTTTTTTATTATTTTTTCTCAAATAAAATGGCAACGAGGGGGAAAAAATCTAACCACAAACTCAAAACAGTGGAAAAACTGGAGTACAATATAAAAAAATTAACAGAATGTTGCCTTGCTGTCTCCAAAATCACATCGACAGACTGCTCACCAGCTGTCACGGTGTCAGGAGATATTTGTGGGTGTCTTCTCTCTACTTCCACTGGAACTCTCTCTGCAGGAGCAAATGGTGCAGCCCTGGAGGATGATGGCCCCTCTTCTGCTCGCTCCTTCTGTGCACTTTTAAGTTGCTTTCTATGGTATGTTTTCAAGTGGTACAACATACTTGTTGTACCACATGAATATTTTTTTCCGTGCCCCTTGATACGGACTTATTGCACAAGGTGCACTTGACAAACTTCACCAAGCTTTTTGATTCACCAGATGGAATGGTGAAAAAAATCAGATGCTAAGCTCTGCTTCTTAGCAGGTGGTTCCTCATGAGGAAAGTCTTCTGGTCCTGCAGGTACCTCCTGCTCCTCAGCATCTTGACGGACTTCATCCTCCTCCTCCTTTACTCTTGCTGATGCCATTTTATTTTAGAAAAAATGCCCGAAAAATACAGACTCTACAGTTCTGCACTCAAAGTACAGCAGACCTTCAAGAATGAACCAAATAGCTATTGGAACCTTCAAGAAGACAGAAATGGGTAGGAACTTCCTTTAAAGATTAATGAAAACTGTCTTCTCCAATGAAATCTCTTTCTTACGTAGTCACATGATCTTTGCGAATACTGACGTCATCGCAATAATGGCCTTGTCGCAAAAACAGGAAATATAATTTAAAAGTGCTTTACATTAAAAATTATTACAAAAATTAAAGTTTAAACACTAAATTAGTAAACAGCTATTGTCAAACATTATTTACAATATGAGTATTTATAAGTTTGACACTTTTTGAAAAACATGCGGTCTTCGCGACTTTTCCGCAAAACTACAACATACATATCGCGAAAAATACAGTTGTTAATCCACTGAAATGAATAACAAGGAGTAACACAGAGAAATGCATAAATGAGTTGTCCATTATGCAGGTGTAGTGTGTGTAGTAGACATTTGCACAATGACAAAATAGTAAGTAATTTCCCAGTACAAAGTAACACAGATGAGTACAGAATTTACACAAATCAGTTGACTCTTCCTAAAAAAATGAGATTCCATTCAGATCCTCATGTTCATTTTACATAAATTAAATCTCTACATGAAACATTTATAAGTATAAAGTTGTGCCCCAGGTAAAACTCTACTTGAGGAAAATGGAAATGAATCAATGAGGCACATGCATCAAGGTAGGCTTTTGTGATTCCTTAATTGCGAATATTAAGGAATCGCAATTATGGAATCGCAAAAGCCTATGCATGTAGGAATCGCTAAAAAAATAGCGATTCCTAAACATTCCTTAATTGCGACTCGCAAATTGTGAGTCGCAATTAAGGAATTGATTCCCATTCATTCCTATGGGCCCAGAGGCCCATAGGAATGAATGGCAATTGCATGCGCAATTTGCGAGTACCCAATAGGTACTCGCAAATTGCGCATGCAATTTCAAGGTGCAAGGGTTCCAAAAGGATACCCTGTCGTACCCCTGAAATTACAATTTAACCACATGTTGCGCACACACATGCCCCGAGGGCATGTGTGTGTGTAACGTGATTTTGAAAAATGCACTTTAGTGCATTTTTCAAAGAAATCGAAAATTACCATCAACTTTAGATTGATGGTAATTTTCGATTCTTATCAGCGAAATCGCTAAATTATTTTGTTTAATGCATTGCATTTACGGAATCGCAATTTGCAATTCCTTAAATGCAATCGCAATTTAAGTAATGGCAAATATTGCGATTCCTTAAATTGCGATTTTTGCATTTGGGATGATGCATCCCAAATGCAAAAATACCTGTCGCAAAGGGGCAGATTCTGAGAATCTGCCCGTTTGCGACTCGGTTTTCCTTTGATGCATGTGGCCCTAAATTCTTAGGCTGGGCGAATGGAAACCAAAAATGTTCCCTCTAAAAATTCATATTAAAAAAAGATCTGAAATCCTTAACAGAAGTGAATGCATCGTAAATACATTGGTGTAAAATCTGAATTTCAGTGAGTGTGATAAATAAATTGTGTAATAACATCTCCTTGTAAGAGCAGAGAGCATGGTTCTGTTCTTTAAATATACTAAGTATTAAAATCAACAAAAACCATAGCACCACTCACACACCCACTCATACACCAATAAACTCACTAACATACCCACCCAAACATCCAAAGCAGCACTCACACTGCCACTCACAGACACACACAAGCTCTGACACAACCAGTGACAAACCCACAGAGGCATTCACAAAGTCACTCACAGACCCACTCACACACTCATACACCACCTCAGATAACCACTGACACAATCACACTCCCACTCACAGACCCACACTCATACGCCCACTAACAGAGCTAGACAGGTGCTCACAAATTCACTGTGAAACATTACAGGTTACAGTTATGGAAAAAAAATAGAAAAACATTAGAATTTCACTGAGAAACCATAGGTTACAGGGACATTATAGTTAGGAAACAGAATTTTAGAAACCTTTGACATTCACTGAAAAAACCAAAGGTTACAGGGACGTTATAGTTATGCTCACCTTTTACTTGTAAAATACAGTGAAATTCAGCAGTTATAGTTACCTGAGCTAACTATAACTTACACCCCCACAATGCACTGCTTATGACCTCACATATTACATCACTCATGACATGGTCAGTGACATTACTGATGACATCTCAAAAGACATCACTGATAATATCATCCACAGAACCATTCACACATCCAGCCACAAACCCACAGCCACTCACTCACACACCGATATCACTGCTCACACAAACACTCATTCATCCATGGAGCCACTCATACACCCAATCACTCACCCTTACAGCCACTCACTCACCTATACAGTCTTTCAACAGAGCCACTCACTCACCTAGACAAGCACTCACACACCCACTCACAAACCCATACAAACACTCACATATCTACTCATTAACCCATACAGCCACTCACAGATACTCACTCTCCAATACAGCCACTCACACACCCACTCTGTTAACCAAACACCCAGTCAGTCACCCATACATCCGCTGACACACACAGTCACTCGCTCATTAAGCCACTCACACTCCACTCAGTCACTGATGCAGCCACTCATATATCCACACACCCACCCATACAGCCACTCACACAACCACTTACTCACCCAAACAGCCACTCACACTTATTCATGCATGCTGCTACTCACACACCCACTCACACAACCATACAGCCACTCACAAACCCACTCACACAAGGATATACACAGTCACACAACCACTCACATAATATATATTAGAAATAGTATCACACATTAGTACACAAAGTATACTAATTTAACTTTTGTAGTACCTTAGTACATATGTTTAACACATAAACATTTCGAAAATACTCACAATCACTGGATGATGTCATCAGTGATGTCATTTGAGATGTCATCAGTGATCTCATGGACAATATCATGAGTGATGTAATATGTGAGGTCAAATGAAGTGCATTATGGGGGCATAAGTTATAGCTAGCTCAAGTAACTATAACTGCTGAATTTCAGTGGTTTTGTATGTGTGAAATCTGAGCCTAACTATAACGTCCCTGTAACCTTTGGGTTTTTAGTCAATATATAAATATAAACTACTGGCAGTCACCAGTAGGTAGTTATAGTTACAACCTAGTTTTCATAGGAAAAGCATTTTTTGTTTTGCCAATAACTTTGGCACTGTTTGATGAATCTTCACGAAATGTTTAAAACTAATACAACATTCACTTCAGCTGCTATCTTGAAGGTTTCAGGGTGATCCGTCAAGCAGGGGCCAAGAATCAGGGGGAGCTTAAAAGCGCAATTTCTCCATGTTAATTCCTATAGGACCTTTAGACACGGCTACAGCCCAAACTGCTGAATGGAATTACACCAAATGTGGCAGGAAGGTAGATGTTGGTTTAATGAAGTGCCTTTTTGTGATTTGGTGTAAATCCGTTCAGTAGGTACTGAGAAATGTAAAGACATTTCCAGTTGTATATATAGGGACGCAGTGGATCCACAATCCCTCCTGATCTCGTGCTGAGATCTGATTGGCTGCCAACACTTCAAATCAGGAAGTGTTGGCAGCCATCCTAGTCACAAGAAAAATCGTAAAAAAAAGAAAAGGGGCAGGGTTGAAATACCCTGACCCCCTAGGCTTCTTGGGGGCCAAAAAAGCATTTTTTTTAAGAGAAATTCTGCGGGAGTCGCGCTGGATCCGCAATTCCTGCCGGCATTTTTTTTTTAAAAACTGAAGCGCGGTCTCCTGCGCTTCGTTAAATATAGTCCCCTGGGTGGGCCAGGTCCTGAGGCAAGTTTATATAGTAATGTGGAGGGTGCCCTTGTGGTACTCCCGTGCCCCGGGGACCGCCACTTCCCCGAGGCAAACATATTGAAAAATATGCAGGGGGCCCGCACAGCCCCCGCAGCCCCTGGGACCCCCACCTACCTGGGGCTAGTTATTAAATAACTGCAGGGGAGGCCCTATGGCCTCCCCCCCAGTCTTGGAGACCTTCACCTCCCAGGGGCTAATTGAGGCAAATGCAAAGGGCCACACGGCCCCCCACATGCCCCAGGGACCACCACTTCCCCGGGGCTAAATTAAATAATAATGCATGTGGGAGTTCCGGCCCCCCACAGCCCCAGGGAATGTCACCTCTCCGGGGCAAGTCTTTTAAATTAAATACGGGGGCCACCTCCTCCCCGGGCCTCAATTACCAAATTAAGGGGGCCGCGCAGCCCCTCTCCTGGAGCCCTAGATGGCCCTGAGGACCGCCACCCCCTAGGGCTGGCTCGAGCAATGTCCCAGTGTGCCCACCCCTGGGACATTGCAGTTTGCTATGGTTTGGTGGGAGCACAGCTCCCACCAAGCCATAGCAAACTCAGCTCTGCTTCCAGCAAGCGAAAGCAGGAAATGCTCTCGCCTGCTGAAAGTGGAGCATGTCTGTTTCCCTGCCAGCTGTCAAGCGAGCAGGGAAATAGACACATTGGTTTGAGATCCAGGGAGCAGCATGTTAGCAGCACCCTGGGTCTCAAAGCAATGCTGGCTCCCGCAGGAGGCGGGCAGCTAGCAGGGACCGCGGGGGCCTTAAGGCTCCTCAGTGGTCCCCAACGTTTTAAATGTGGGTGCCCTGGTTGGGACCAGGGTACCCACACTACATGCCGGGCTCAACTAACTATAACGACCGATTTTCTCTGGTTTTGTACGAGTGAAATGTCCAACTAACTATAACGTCCCTGAAACCTGTGGTTTTTTCAGTGAATATTCAAGGTTTTTTAAATGCTAATTTCTAACTATAACGTCCCTGAAACCTATGTTTTTTTTAGTGAATTTCTAAGGTTTTTTAAATGCTAATTTCTAACTATAACGTCCCTGAAACCTATGTTCTTTTTAGTGAATATATATATATATATATATATATATATTTATATAGAGCAAAAGAAAAAGAAAACCTAAACTGAATGGCAAGCTAACTCCTGTGTCGGTTTCCGATTTCGAGTGAAAGTCGGAAGTGGTTGGAATATATATATATATATATACACACACACTTACCTGATATATACTTACCATTTCATTGTAAAGGCATGAGTGGTAAAGGTATATGCTTGATAAAGAGCTGTGTGGTAAAGGCAAAGTGTGGTACAGCAATTGCATGGTAAAGGATGCATTGTGTGATAATGCTGCACTGTAAAGGCTGTTTCCCAATCTGCCTCTCTCATCCATAGCAGATTGCTTTTTGTGCCTTCCTCTGGCTCACTCTCTAGCTCCATAGACCCTGCAGGTCTCAGGTCTTCTTCAGATGATGCACTGTATCTGAGCAGCTTCAGGCAAAGGGCATGGGGTCGGCTCTCACCAGTCCACATCTGCAGCAGCGCATCCACATCCAAAGGCAAACAGCCATGAGTGTTAGGGGCAGACTGCACATGCAACTAAAGACCTTCTTCACTAATCTCCACCTACATGCATGCCATAATAGTGAAACCGAATATGGCTGCCACCTTTATTTATGCTATTTAGCTCTGACTGCATCTCCAGTATAAGCAGCTCCCTGGTGCTGGGCGCCCCATCTCAAACAAACCTTAGACATTGAGTCAGTTCTCTGCTTCACTGAGACCCTAACATTGGCCTGTAGAGCTGATGGGGGCCAAGGCACTGGCCAGGTCCACACAGGGAGCACTGGGAGACAGGCCCGAGGAATCAGCAGTTATTTGCTATCGAAGATGTAAAACAGGTGAGAGGCTTGCTGACATGGGGAGGGCACCACCAGCTGCAACATAACAGAAAAGAACAGCAGTTGCAATCCCAGAGATCAACCATTTTGTTTTCCCCACCATTGCAAAGTGTAAATGCTGTCAAAAGTAAATATCCACAAAAATGTCATGGACTGATCCAACACGTAAAGGATACTTGAAATAAGCACTTGCTGAAGATTGCTGAACCAACCAAGTCAATGACTGAAGGGGGCTGACCCAACGCCACCTCACTGGTATTTTCTGTGATGATGGCATGATCTCTGGAAGACAGGTAAATATGTCTGCCCCCAAGCGTAAAAAAAACAACTCTTTTTTTGATTAATCCTTGTGAAACAGGGGAGTTATTTCTCCTACTTCAGTCACCTAAGTTCTTTTTCCCTAAGAACTTCTCCATTTCATTAAGTTATTGCTTTTTTTTCCTTCAGTGTGTTGCATGTGACCAGAAATTCAAGGTACATTTTTGTGGAAATCCAGTGCAAAGTGCATTTTCCTTTGACAGAGTTGGAAATGTGTAGCTCACTTCCTGCTAGAGGTGGGCAAGCCAGAACTTCTTTCAAAAGAACAGAACTTCAACGGAACCAGAAGTCCCAAGTCCACCTTGGCCCTTAAAGCCACAGCACAAGACAAGCTACAAAATGAATCGTCATGTAAATCACACCACATTTGCCATGTACTTATTAGGGGTGTGAAAAATATGCGTAATTTGCTTTTGTGTAATTACATGAAATGTTGGGAAAAATTATGCAAAATGACATATTTTACCTAAAATGCAAACCCGTCATTTAGCACTACATTTTAGCGTGAAATGCATCATGTCAAATTTTGTTGAAAATATGCATTTTATGGTAACAAAAATGGGACAAAAACCACAAGTGGCATGAGTAACAGCCATTCAGGTTTCTCGCAGTTCGTATCCTTCCTGCTCACTGAAAATTTTTAATGCGAAGAGTACGTAATTAACTGGCGTGGCATAATGGCATAATATCGGGAATTTCACATAACATTAATAATTCCTGTAATTTTATGAATATTGCCAGTATAATTTAATTTTCACCCGGGCCTAGTACTTTTGACTTTTTTGTTTTTTAATTAAAGGTGGTGTAATTTGTTTAAACATTTACACGTTTATATATTTAATAATATAGATTACATCTCTGAATTGAGAGACATTGATTAAAACAAATATTTAGATTTAAGACTGCTCTGACCGCGCTGTCATGGATGAGTCACAAGGCATTAAATTTGCAAGGTAGAAATAAATAAGTTTCCCTTGTCCCCATAGAATGTTTTTTTCTATTTCTGATAAGACTTCAAAATTGGGTAGGTGGCAGCGTTTATATCCCTTTGTGTGCTATCACAACTAAAGGTACTTTAAAGCTTTCTTCGTACGTAAATTAATGTAACATGTTTATATTGGCCTGAACAACTGTCTTGATTAAATAAAGCATATGAATATAACTAGAAACTTGGTAGTAACAAAGATAGCAACGTGTCTGGACAAGGTTTCTTTGTGTCATTCGTTTACTAAGTTGGATAATTCTTAGACTCCCTAGTCCTCACTACACAATATTTATCGCCCAGGTTTCTGTAACGTTTTCCTCCTTGGAAGTAAATTCGATAGGAATAAAATCAACGAAGCGGCTCTTCTCCCAATCACTTATTATCATGTTCTATCGCTGACGTTGCTAATCCTGATGACACTCCAATGCACTACTGGTATAAATGACAACACTGATAGCATTCTGGCGAAACCTAGGAGAGATATTATCGAGCTACCCCAGAAACGTAGACAGGTTTATATCAGGTATAGGCAAGTCTAATGCTAGGTCTTTTTTGCTTCACACCATTTGCACTGTACTGCAGAGTGGGATCATAAAGAAGATTGGAAGCATGTGGGGGCTTTCATTGTTCCATAGGTTCGGCTGGGGCAAAGCACTCCCTAATCCTCTTGCCACCAATTTTGGCCACTAATTTTGAAGTGATCACATTCTTGACGAGTATCAGGCTCTTTCTCACAAGCTTTAACCAGTAGAATTTGGTGACAGGGAAGACTGTGGCCTTATCAATAACATCTATTATCAGCACCAGTCAATACTATGAAAATCCTCCTCAGAGTCTGATGCATTTTCCAAGCCCTTCTTATATGGATTGAAATAACCTCTTTAGATCATATCAAAAAGCTATTTTTAAGATTGATTTGGAGCAAAAAATAAAACCAGACTGCCCCAAAGGCTCATTTGCCAGTCGGGGGTTAACAGGGGGTTTGCCATACCCAGCCTTCTGCATTACTACAAGGTAGCCCAATTGTGAATAGCTATGTAATGGTGCAAGGCAGAACCACACAAGAACGGGGCCCCTATGTGTTTTGGTTTGAGTAGAAAAGAAATTAAGGCTGTCCTAAGTACCTTAGTTAGCACAACATTTAGGGTCTGGGGCAGATTTGCAGAGAGTAATGGCTTCATGAGATAACCCAGCTTTACACTCCCATCCACAACAATAATTAATTCACTCCAGCAACAGGAGGGCACCTATTCGAGAACTGGGGGATGTAGAATGATCTCTGACATGTATCATGATAATTCGCCCAAAACGTTTGAGCAATGCAAGACTTAGGACCTGATTTAGATCTTGGCGTATGGGTTACTCCGTCACAATGGTGATGGATATCCTGTCTGCCAAAGTATAAATCCCATAGGATAAATGCATTAAGATGGAGTAACCCATCCACTGAGATCTAAATCAGACCCTTAGTTCCTTGTAAATGAAAAGGAACACTTGAGATATGCGCAGATCAGACACTAGATTACGTACCGCATTCCAAAGGCAGCTATCGGATAGAAGACTCCTTTGATACCTTCTCCCCTAAACTAATTGGAACCAGAGGAATTATTTCCAAAGTCTACCAGATCTTCATAGAAGCTGACAAGCAGCAATATTACAACAAATGCCTAGGGGCAGCATAGTTAAATATAGCATTTGATTGGAAGAAAGTAGAGACATCATCTATCATCCAATGGTACCATAGGATTTGGAGTGCATTAGCATTAGCTGCTGAACAGTAAAATGAAAGGCACCTACATTCAATTTGAGACCAAATGGAAAACAGTGTATGAACTAATGTGGAGAGGTTTACCAAACACACTGCTCCTACCACAATGGAGAGTCCTGGACCTCTTTAATTGTAAAAAACAAACTTAGCTTTCTGAATAAATAGAGTGCAGCTGAGCTGTAGAAGCATCTAACCTGGCAGTGGGTTCTACGGGAAAAAAGGAATTGTATGTTTGAACTGATCATAGATGATGTAGAGATGGTCTTATTATGGGAAGGCAGGGAGGGGGCTGGGACTAGAAGTTGGTGATTCTTTAATTGGGTTGTTGGGTTGCAATTCCTTTTATTATCATGATCACCACCTAGTGTTGAACTAAACAATGAATGCTGAAAACTTAAGAACTAGATTAAGGAGGTCAGCCCGGACTATCCCTTTTTGAAATAGATGAAGATATGTTTGCATACAACTCTAGCAAGAAGAGCTTTGACAAACATATGGAGTTCACTTAATTTCACAGGGAGTCCACATGGGTATCCCAACAAACCCACCACTAACTCTAAATTTGCACCTTCATAAATTTCACCATATGTTCAAAGTGGGCAAAATGTTGCCAAACCTGAGTTTGTGAAGCAGGATTTGAAAGTTTCCCCCCGGAGAGTGATCTTTAGTGCACCTAAATTGAACTTTGTTTTGCAATTAATGCATAATGATAAAAAGTTTAGGAAGTTCAACTTTTTCCAATAGCAGAAATTGGTAATCATAGTGGTGACGATGCAGACAGGATAAAAACTTCTACATATGCATAATAAGAATATTTTTAGGAAATAAAAAGGAAAGGACACTCATGTTTCTAGAAATGCACTCAGGCCAGACAAACAAAATCATTATGTTTTTCAATAGGGAGCAGCATTTCATAAAAAGTACTGATTGTGCTGTTATAATATTACAGGAAGTAATGTTCAATGTCAAATATTGGTAAGATAATTTTGCAAGAAAAACATTTCATATAATAGCTTACGCTTGATGCAAAATACTTTAATTTGCCTATTTTAAATAATCAAAACATTTAACAATGCATGTGACACAAACACAATATAGGCATTTATTAATTAAGAAACAAATGCCTACAATTGCTATAACACAAAGTGTAAGTACCATATTGTAAAGTAAGCTTACATTAAGAGGTTTGTTGGTATTAAAAGCAAAGATGTACTCTTTTTTTATAATATCTATCACAGTTTAGACAATGTTTACTTCATGTTTGTCTAGTGTTATATTTTCAGGTAACAGGCTTGAGTACATGCTGTTCAATTTACTTGAATGTCTGCTATATTTCAATCTGAAATGGTTGCTTTGTTAGGCCATGATACAGCCCCTTAACCGTGACTTCTTAGCAATGAGAAGCTGGCACCATTCTTCACATGGCTGATCCAGGTCCACAAACTTTCTAAGCAAATGTTGGGTCTATGAGGCACATACTTTATGATCAGGAAAGGACAACTAAATAAAATGGTTGCTGCCAAAGCTAGAAGTCCACCATTGATGACCTGAGAGGAAAGAAAAGATGGTTAAATGATTTCCACAAAATTAGAAATATGCTACTGCTAACATATTTAGTAAAGAAATCTTGTCCATTGATCCACTGGTAATCATGAGAACTGCCAAGAAATCTTGATTACAGATTCAACCTAGAAGATACATTTAGTGAAAATCTTCAAATTTCATCTCAACTTTATATCACTGAAAGCAGCAGTGATTGTTAAAGGGCTTTATTCTCATAATGTTTTAGGATGGCATACATCACTTCATGTCATCCAGTGTTTGCTTCACCTCTGACCACTGGTGAGCAAAAGAGGTATGCTCAAACTTTGACTCTAGTTTTGAAATGCCTTCAATAATTGACACAGGCTTTCAGGAAACCTTGTGATTGCATAAATTCTCACCTCACTGTTTTATTTCACCATCAATAACCTTCTGGTGGTCCTCAGAATGAGGAATGCTACTTTGCATGACAAACATTTTGCTCTGAGAAATAATTTAATTATGAACCTCCCACAAAAGGCAGAACATGAATTCAAGAAGGAATATATTGAAAAATTCTTCAAAAAAATATTTTCAATAAAGGGATTGAGGGCCTGATTTTGAGGTGGAGCAGCTGCCATAAAATAGTTAAAATGCCATTCTCCCACCTATGTGTTACCCCACTTTATTCTAAATGCAGCGGAAGACAGTGTTACCAATGGTGGAGCAGCTGTTGGTTCCACCATTTGAAAGACCAATTGGGTGGATGTGACACTGCCAGTCATGGTGTCAGGCCCAATTTATGGTGGATATTCTGCCATGATTTCAGGTGGTGCAACCTCTTGCAAGGCACCAATGTACAGAAACCCATCAAATTGTCTTTGATGTGCTGGGAGAACATTTCCAGCATGTTATGGACAGTTTTAATCTGGATACTCAAAAAGTACTAACATCTTCAGGGATTGTCTTTTTATTTAGGCTTATGGGGTGGGAAATTGACTTTTTTATACATTTTGGCTACTGTTTAACTTCTTGACATGTGTGCCCATGGTTTTCTGATGATGGGATACTCTTTCATGGCAGACCTGGGAAAGGAAAACTAGTTATGGTCGCCCTGCCCTAAATAATTTGGGGGTAACCTTTACTTTGTTTTGGAGACCCAGGGGCATTTAGGCCAGCATGTAAAGCGTTTTTAGCAGCAGAGCTAACTGAGGCTCCAGCATTGGAGACCCTGCACTTCCCCACCTCAAAATAAAGGTGAGGTAACCAAGAGGCTAGTGTCCAGAGCATTCACAGTTTTTGATGGATTCCCCTTATCTGGCAACCTCTAAATGGGGCCCACAGTGTGCCTGCATTAGATAATTTTGACACAGATTACAATAGTATCACTTATCGACATGAGTATATCAGTTTCCTCCTTCCTTTACAAAATCATGATCAGAAGCTACCAGCAGCACCCGTTTAGACCAGAGATAGTGGAAAATTGTATTTTGCCAGATATATCTAATTCAGGCCCTATGTGAGAATAAAATAATGACTGGATAATAGTAGGCTACAGAAAAAAAGTTTTTAAGTGCAATTCATTGGAGCAAAAACCTATGAGGAATAATTCTGTAATAAAACAATCCTTCCAAGTAACATAGAGATTCCAAGAGTTCCACTCACAGAAGGGTAGTATTACTCTGCGCCAGGGAGGCTTTTTCATGGTCGTTGCGTGGGTGTTCCCATGCAACATCCATGGATTTTGAAGCATTCCCAGATTTACCATAAATGGTAGACCTGGGAATGTGCCAAAAAACTGCCTCCCCAGGTAAGGCATAATGAGGAGAACTATGTTGATTTCTCCTTGGTTTTTAAAGGCCTCAGGGCATTGTTTTTGTTCAGGAAGGCATCTCTTCCTGCACAAAAAACAATCCTCCTTATAATTCAGACAGCCTTGCACCATGGTGCAAGGGTGCCTGCATTGGTGCTAGGCAGCCAAAAGGCTGCCATCGCAGGGGAAAAGGCAGGAATGCACCGTATTGACTTAAATATGACACATTTCTGCCCTTTCCCTGTCACGCAGCGCAGCAAGGTAACTTGCTGCGCTGCGTGACCTGGCCATAAATATGGCCCTACATTTTTATAGATTGACACATACATAAAATCCGACATTATTCCAAACAGCCAATTTGTTATTAAAGTGCCCGGGACTATTACCATAAAACAAATACACCCCATTAAGGAGTTTGAATCTATGTTCAAAATATATTTGTCTCACCCCATTAAGGAGTTTGAATCTATGTTCAAAATATATTTGTCTCACCCAGACATTCATTTGAATGTCATTGAAATGTCCCTTACTTAGGTGAAGCTGCCATTGCTTGATAGATGCATCTTTTCATTTACTCACTTACCCACACAGTTGTCACTAATAGGAAAATGTTTTTAAATATGTCGTAAACTTTACTTGTAATCTTTCACATTAAAGTATTCAGCCTGAATTTGGTTTCAATAAGTTTAAACTCTGGCTAGAGCTTTTAGTTCAAACAAATATTGTTGACTAACTTTGTTTTGCCAATTCCACCGTTGTATTACTTCATGGTATCGGATCCTACTGAAGGTTACCTAAAAGAGGAAAAAAACGTTTACAAATAATCAATTAGAAGATCTCTTCTTGCACCTTTGTTATTGTTCTGGGTTTGCATACCAATGCATGTATTTTTTTCACAAAATAATATTCACATTGCGGACATGCTCATGTAAGTAACGAAGTTGTCACACTTCATTGTCATCCCATTATACTAGTTGTAATAAGCAACATTCTCAGCTAATAGGGATACCCTGGTGTTGCAAAATGGGTTCTGCCCATTTAATAAACCCAGACTTTTTGCTTTTTAGATCACCTGGTTTTGGATCTTTTTTACTTTGGGTGAGTCTCACTACGTGTCTCACCTACAGTAATCACATGGTAAATGAACTACACGTGTTTACTGCCCGCATCCACCTTCTAAGCTAAGGTTGCTGCGATGCAGCTAGGGTAAGGGGTACTTGACTGGTTACATGTGTGTGGACAGCCTGGTAACTGTGCACAGTTAACTTGGGGCAGAGGGGGCTTTGCAGGATTAGATAATGATATGGGATTGGCCTTATAATAGTAGTGGCTGTTGGAAAGTAGATTATTAGTAGGGGCAAATGTATATTTGCCGCTGGCAATATGGCCACTAACACAGTATAGAGCTCAGAATAGGTCTTGGAAAATTATTCCTATGCTCAACCCTTGTTAGCTTGACTGCGAGCAGGCAGGCTTAACTTCAAAGACAGGTATGTAAACCATTTAAAAACACCAATTCAGTAAATAATTAAGACACAATGCACAATAAAAATGCGACACCAATTTATAAAAATAGGAAATATTTTTATCTTTAAAATGACACCAGTACAACAATAATCCAATGTAGGGAATCGGAGATATGCATTTTTAAAGATTTAGCACTATATAGCACATAGAAACCTATAGTGCCTTATCGGGACATCTGGTCGTGATAGACCGGGCCAAAGTCAAAGTTTCAGGCCGACTGCGATAGAGCCCTGCTCGGCTACCCCTTGCGGTAGGTCTCGGTCAAAGTTTTTACCTTCTGACTTAGAAACTTTTCTGGAGCTTTTCTTCCCGGGGTCTCTCGAAGCTCTCAGCCAGTCCGGATTCGGTGAGGGTTTGCCTTGCGACGAGCTCCCGGTAAAACTCATAAAAGTCTGACAGCAGGAGCGTTCCAACGGGATGAACCAAGGATCCAGGCCGACTCGCGGTTAAAGGCAGGCGGCTTGGCTCTCGCGGTTGCTCCAGATCACCTTTTCTTCGTTCGGACGTAGAAACTTTTACGGAGCTTTTTCTTGCGAGGTCCCTCGATGCTCTTCACCAGGCCGGATTCGGTGAGGGTCCGCCGGCCTCAGATTTCGCCTACTCCAGGTCAAACTCTGGAAGTTGGACCTACGGAGCTTTTCAGCGGGTCGACCCTGGATGGCAGGCCGGCTCGCGGTTGAAGGCAGGCGGCTTGGCTGGCCAGGTTGAGTCGGTCCTCAGATTTCGCCTACTCCAGGTCAAACTCTGGAAGTCGGACCTACGGAGCTTTTCAGCGGGTCGACCCTGGACGGCAGGCCGGCTCGCGGTTGAAGGCAGGAGGCTTGGCTGGCCAGGTTTAGTCGGTCCACTTATGGAGCTTTTTTCCAGAGTTGTTCCAACCTTCTCCAAACTTCTGGAACTTCTTCCTGAAGTTCTCCAAAGGGTCCCAAAGTGTCTCAAACTTACTCCAAGGGTCTGGAAGCTCCAAGATGGTCCTTGAAAGTTGACTTCAGTTCCCACAATCCACTTGGACAAAACCCTTACAAATCCACTGGAGGTGCTCCAGGTTGAGGATTCTTGGTGGTGATGTTCCAGGTGAGCTCTGTTAACCTGTAGCTTGCAGGGAGTCCGCTCTTTAGTCCTTTTACAGCAAGGTAGTCCACAGGGCTGTAGTTCCAGATGGTGCAGAAGGGTTCCTTAGGTTTCAAGCAGCAGACCTGAGATGCTCTGCCCCTCTCAGATACTTATTCCAAGTTCTCTGGGTCAAGCAGGAGGGCACTCCTGTCCAATGGGGCCAGGGTACTACCCAAAAGGTATGACCACATCCTGCAAAGTGTGGCACTATTTTGCCAGAGTGCACCAATTCTTCCAAATTCATCATGGCTGAGTTTCCAGCAGAGAGAAAACAGCTGGCTAAACACACCCCTAGGATGGCTAATCTCCATAGTCTATCCCCCTTGCATCTGCTTATTCCTTCCTTAAGCCTAGCATCTGGCTGGGTTCAAAAGAGTAGAGTTGTAAATGACACTGGTGTCTTCCCCTTCCCTTGAAGTCCATTGTTTACGAATCCACCCCCTGCTCTGGCATTCCTGTGTAACAGAACACTGCCCTCCCAGCAGAGCTGGTTAACCCCAGGGGCTCTATATCAGCTCTTCAAAGGATCCTGGCTAATCCACTTAACTCTGACCAATCAGGACATACCACTGGAAGGCTGAATCTGGGCTTATAGGCAAGAAAGTCTTATAACTTCTTGTCTGTACATTTTAGGAGAAATTCAACAATATCATATTGTTGGATTTATCAATACCATTCTGGTATGTCTTTTAATGCTATTTTTATCAATCTCCTATCAGGATTTATTAGTTAATAACTTCTTGCCATGTTAACCTATGTTGTTACAAGAAACAATGGTACAAAAAAGGCCACAAGGGTCCTGGGTTAGCCTAGGCTATTATTATATAAACGAGTGCTAGTCAGGTAACCCAAAAAAAAAAAAATTCAGCCCGGGGGGGGGGGCTAGTTACGCAGTATATGCAAGGACGCAAGTTTGAAATGACATCACATTTATTAACAGCATAAATGGAGTATCAATTTTTTCTATTCAGGTGATAGTTCTGGTGCTCCCAAAAGAATATAGTGAAGGAGCGTGAAGTGAGGGGTGCTGGTGAAATTTAAAATTACATCGCATTGACAACAGTAAGCAAAACTCTGAAGTGAATTAATACAATAAAGGAGTTTTTGTTGTAATGGGTCGACGGCGTTTCGATCTCATAAATTCGAGATCATCATCAGGACGAAAGTATGTGAGCACGAAGAATCTATGAGAGGAGAAAACAGGATATCAACCAATGGTCCCGAGTAGAGATAATTACATAATGTACAACCAATTTCCAACCTGAGAGTTGAAGGGTAGCCGAAAGGAATGGGCTCCAAAAGCAAATTATCAAAAGGTACAGTTAATGTCAAAGACAATGAAGATCAAGAGGGGAGTAGCCAGAGAAAGCTGCATCCCCGGGAAACGCAGCTGCGTCAGGAATAATGGACAGTCAAAAGGAGGCGTAGGAGCTCATAAGTAGCTGGCATAGGAATCGTGGTAATTAATGCGGGGGCAGCCAGAAGGGGTCGCATCTCTGGAATTGCCGCAGTGCCGAGGGGGGACAAATTAGCGTTAGGAGCTGGCAGGTGGTGGGCAGCGGGAGCTGCATCTCTGGGAGTGACGCTGCATCACGGGGAAGTAAGCACCGCAGGCTGACTGACAACTGCCGTGGTCCAGTGTGAGCTCTAGTGAGGTAAATTGCAGCCAAAGTGCAGCACAGTGAGGTGCAGTTCGGCTATGGGGACCCTAATGTGTAAAAAGTAACTGATACGGTGGGCGCAGGCAGGTGTGGAAGCTGTGCCTGACGCTAAACTTACTTGCCAGAGTAATGCAGAGACAAAGGGCCACAGGAGGCCGGAATGGGGGACCCGGGTGCGGCGGGTAACACGTCCAGAGTCACGGAACCGAAGAAGCCAACACCCCGGGGGACGTGGGTGTGTGGTGGCCGTAATGGGTTCTGGAATTAAAGGAGAGTGTTAAGGAGGTAGAGGTAAACTAATAGGAAGCTGCAAGACAGCGCAGTAATGACCGGAACTTACTAGGGGAGAGAAGTAAGGTCCGAGGGCCACAGGGGGCCTGTAGGAAATGGAACGGCGGAGTGAAGCCGGAGTCCCGAGGCAGTTGAATGTGACAACTCAAGAGCTGAGAAGGGTCCTGAAAAAAATATGGAGGTTAAGGAGACAGTGGTAGCCTATTGCGAGGACGCGGGTCAGCGCGGAAAAGGACCGGACTTTACTTGGTATGGACGGTGAAGAACAGCGGAGAGGAGCCGGAGTCCCGATTCAGTTAAGAAAAACACCCCGTAGAGTGTGGGTGTTTTCATCAATCTGGCGAGTGAAAGGGGGCATGATTAGCACAAGATAATTTGGAAGGAGGATAGTAGGGAACCCAGTGTCGTGGGGGTACTTACTTAAAGGTCCGCTAGCGTCGGGCCAAGGGAGATGCTGGCCGGAGGCTCCGTGGTCGTCTCCAGATGGAATAGAGGCCGGGGAGTGCGCATGCTAAGTAGTGGCACTCGGCAGAGTTGAACAACTAGAACGCGCGGGGAGGTCCGCGCGTGCGCAATGTCAACGTGGCAAGACAGTGGCGGCCATGTTGGAAGGGACGCGAAGGGGGCCCCAGTAGTGAAACAATTAGAGAGAAGGACAGCTGGAGGCACAGCAGTCACCGGACCTTCTAGAGAATGATGTAACAACGAGTGAAGGAAGAAGGTGTAGAATGTAAGAAAAGGGGTAAAAGGAATAAAACCAATGTGCACATACTATATACAGGTCATCATATATACAGGTCAACAAATATGCAGTGTCGAGTGGAATAACCACCAAGATTGGTGTTTACAGAATCATATTTCACTCCTCAAGTGTGTTTAGTCCATTCTCAATAGATCTGCAGTTGAACATCCATTTACATTCCAGTCTGTTAAGAATAGATTTGGATCTCTGCCTCTGCTTCGTGGGCATACGATGTCGATGACTTGCCATTGGAAATCCGATTCGGAATGTCCTTTCTCCAGAAAGTGCTCAACCAATGGTGCGCTGATGATTTTGCAGTGTATTCTGCTTTTGTGTTGGCTTATTCTGGATTTCACTTTCTGAGTGGTCTGGCCGACATACAGTAGGTCACAGCGACAACGAATACAGTAAATTACATTGACTGAATTGCAGTTGGAGAAAAACTTGAGTTTGTGCGATACAGTACCAAACTCAAAAACTTTAGTTTTCTTAGTCAGAGGGCACGCTGCACAATTCCCACATTTGAAATGACCCACAACGGGTGGGAGACCTAAACATGATTGCAGGGAGTTGTCATTGCGCGTGGGTTTTTGGATACATACTAAATGGTCCTTGATGTTACGCCCGCGTTTAAAGGAGAAGAGAGGTGCATCGTTGGTGATATTGATAGAGGTGAGGATTGGCCAGTGCTTTTTGATCAGTTTGGTTATTTTGTTGCTTGCTGGACAAAATGTGGTTACGCAAGCAATGCGTGACATGTTTTTTAAAAGTTTGGGCTCAAGTAGGGTCTCCCTATGGGAGTACAATGCGCGCTTCATGGAGCGTTTTGTCAGGCGTCTAGGGTAGCCCCTACTGGCTAGTTTGTTACACAGGGCTTCCGCTTCCCTGAAAAAATCTTCTTTGAATTTGCAATTTCTGCATATTCTCAGAAATTGACCATAAGGAAGGCCGTCCCTAAGTGCTCGTGGGTGGGCACTCTTGTAGTGGAGCAGAGTATTAGGTTCGGTGGGCTTCCTGTACAATGTTGTGTAAAGACCTCCCTCAGATGGTTTGACTGTCACGTCAAGGTAGTCTATCTGTGCATTGCTGGAGTTGTAAGTAAATCTTAGGTCGGGTTGGCAGTTATTAAGCCATGTGCAAAAGTCGTGTAATTCTGTCTCATTGCCTTGCCATATCATGAAGACATTGTCGATGTAGCGGTGCCAACTTCTGATTTTGGGCCGGTGGGGGTTGACTGTGTTTAGGACAAAAGCCTTTTCTATGTCATCAACAAACAGGATGGCAAAGTTTGGGGCAAAAACTGCTCCCATTGAAGTTCCCTTACACTGCCTATAGTACTTGTCATTAAATAGGAAGTAGTTTTTGGTCAGGGCTATCTCCAGAAGTGAGATGATAAACTCAGTGGGTACTGGGTGTGGGCTAGGACGGTCATTAAGGTGGGTTTTTATGACTGTGGTGCCTTTGTCCTGCGGAATGTTGGTGTAGAGTGATTCTATATCAAGAGTGACCAAGAGTTCGCGTGTGGGGTCAAATGACTCTTGTTCGACCAGGTTGATAAAGTGTGTGGTGTCTTTGACGTAGGCTATGGTGTTTTGTACCAGGTCACGGATAAAAAAGTCAATGTACCTTCCTAATGGTTCCAGGACAGAACCACACCCTGAGAGGATGGGTCTCCCTGGTGGGGTTTCTTGGTTTTTGTGAATCTTCGGTAGTGTATATAGTACCTATGTGGCAGGGGATTTACAATGGGAAAAATGACTTGGGCCATTTTTCCAGCACCAGAGCTTATGAAAACATATTTTATAAGTACTCTGCCTATATCTACAGGACCCCCACCCCTGGAACACCTAGGGGAGATTTTAGGGGTTCTGAATATGAAGAAATATTGCAGATCCTCCCTCCACAGTGCTCCTAGCACCAAAGTCGATTTTGGGCTGCCCTTTATAACGATGTGGGGAGTGAAATGTGCAATTTCACTTAACCCAGGGCATATAAAATTCATTTTATAAGGGTCCTCCTTATAAATACCTGTCCCCCACCCCTGGAACACCTAGGGGAGACCCTGGAGGTACCTAATATGCTCACACATTGTAGGCTATCCATTTTTAAGTGCCCCAAACACCAAAGTCGAGTTTGGGCACAATTTACTTTCTAAAAGCAGACCTGCAACACAGGGCTACTTTTAAACTGACCTCAGGCTTCAGCAGTGCACACATGCAAGTGCAGAAAGGGCTGCTGGCCTCTAAACTGCCATGCCCTATTATGTACTAGGGACTTAGAGGTAGTTTCAATCCCTCTGCCCTATTATGTACTAGGGCCTTATAGGGTAGGTCATGGCAATCACAGGGGTACCCCAACCCATAGTGTACCCTAGTGTAGTAGGTGTTTTCACTGTATCTAAGTTTCTCTTTCAGAATAGCACTGGCCCTGGGCCTGGTTAGGCAGAGCCCAGGGTCAGTCAGAGTCAGTTACCACCAGTACCAGTCAGCAAAAAGTTGGGGGGTGTCCAAGGCACAGGATGACTTTGCAACATGGGCACAAATAGGTAAAGTCAGTGTGATTTGCTCTTTTGTCTGCGGTGCCACTTTGTTATTATAAATAGGGGAAGATCTGCCTTAAAGTGCAGTTTTGCTTCCCTTAGGAAGGCAAAGTCCTGTGAGGTATGAACTGGGGTGGAAAGGGTGCGCCCAGTTCATATTTGCAGGTTCCAAGACCATACATGTACATCTTGTGGGTCATCCAGTATTGTCATATTTCTCTGGCTCAGCTCAGGATCATAGCCCAGGCTTTTTTTCACCCTGCTTGGCCAAGTTAATTTGCTTCTCCCCAACCCACACAAAAGGTGTAATTAATAGTACTTCCCTCAGCTCCTGAGGAGGAAGAAGTTGGAATGCATATGTGCATCTGGTACTTACCTGTCACACTGTACCAGGGCTGGGGACAGCCCAGGCCCATTGAGCAAAGGAGGAAGCCCAGACAACTGAAGCCAACATAGGAATGGGATCCTCTTTGACATTGTGGTGGGAAAGGTCCTGGCAGAGATGTCAGCGAAGGGTGGGGCTGGACCACAGGATCAGATATGACCAGTGACTCCTGGAAGACGTCATCTTGAACTGTCTAAGCATGCTGTGCAAAAGGGTTAAAGCAGGGGTGAAAAGGTGATGTGTCACCCTAGGACTAGCCAGGGGTGCCTTGCTTCTTGAACCTTTCACTCCCTTTTAAAAACTCTTGTACAAGGGAGAGAAAGGGCTGATTAAGCTTTTTGAGCTTTCACTGCTGAACCCTGGGACTGCAATAAGCCATGGACAAGTGGAAGAAGAAACCCTTGATACCCAAAAGGACCAGGGACTCTTATCCTAGTTGACGCCAGGACCAGTGGGCCTCTCTAAAGGCCAGTAAGGCCGGTCTTCTTACAACCCATGAGGACCAGTTGGAGGAAAGCTCTGGACTTCTGCACCTAGAGACAGGGACCAGGAGGAAAGCTGGCGCAGGGAGCACCAAACCCAGCACCAAACTATTTCCCACTTGGTTGGGAGGTGGGGACAGGGTACAGAACAGCTCCACGCTAGTTAAAAAGAAAATTGCTGTACACCAAGCAAAATATAGGAATTATTATGATTTCAAACGAGGCACAAAACATCAACCCTGGAAAGCTGGTGACCGGGTATATGTTAAAAAATGGTGGGAAGAGGTGGGATGGATTCCAAATATTTTGAACTGATTCGTATTGCTAGCACCAAACAGAATGTTGCCTTAGTGGACAATGGGCAGACCTGGAGCATGGACAGAATGGTAAACCATAATCCTCCTGCTAACCCAGTGTTGAAGACACCTCTGGATAATTTGATAGTGATGTCCATACAGGAGTGACATCGAGAAGGCAAGTCAAAGCACCTGTATGGCATAAAGATTACATAGTGAGAAAATGAATATGCTGTTTATGGGAATTGTTTTATTCAGTCATCATATAAGTTTATTTATTGCTCTTCCTTATTTGTTATCTGTTGTGTTATGCTCACATGCATAGGTTTGTTTTAGTCTCTTCATGTAAATTTATTGGGTGGGGTTAATATGGAGACCTTTGTCCTCTCCTTTAAAACCTTTAGAGGGAAGATGTGTTGTAATATAGTATTATTATAAGCAGTATGTTCCTATACCCCTCTACCCTTTAGAATATTAGAACATTCCATCAGTTGGCCTGAGAGCTTGCCTTGGAATGTTGATAGATGCTTAGCTGAGGGATCAGACTACTGAAGAGTTGTAGAGCAGTGGAGGCGTGAAATAAAGGCTATTCTTTTGGAACCGGTGTCCTGTCTCATTATAACAGTTATGTATTTGCAATGGCCACATTTGGAACACAGAGCATATATTCTTGTATATCCTAAATCTCCTCTGGATTGTTTTTATAATATTAGTCCCTAGATACCTAGGGAATGGGTTTTCTGCAAATTCCAGAGTTATGCTCAAAGCATCAGATTTATGCAAAATAATCTTGCATCTCTGCTCAATCTTCAAGTCAGCTAATTCTACAGACGGCAGAACGGAGAATCGACTCATTGGGATTCAGAAAGGGTCCATTATATTGCAAGCTTGTGTCCCTCTCCGGAATATTTGATGTTTACAGTGTCTGAGAGTCAACATCCTTAGTGAATACCATTGATAACAAGGGGAATCAATCTTCTGCACCTCCAAAGGAAGACAACATTTATAATAAATCTAACAAATGAGCCCTATTGTGCACACCCTTTTATGTTTGTAACCCACTTTAGTGCTGGGTAAGTATAACAGATTCTCTGTTTCCAATAACAGATAAAAGTATTCTCAGCAAATCATATCCGTTAAAACCATCAAACCGCATACAAAGTCCATATAAAATCCACAAATGTCAAATCTTTTGGCTTTGTTGTTTTTATTCTTGCACTTCATATATCCAGCGTGAAATCTGTCTGCCAACACGTGTTTCGTCTACCCATAGACTTTTTCAAGGCGGTTGTTGTAAGAAACTATCATAATATAAGATCTGGTTCTCGTCATAAATCTTCTCTTCCAATATGTAAACGTCCACAAACACAGCATGAAGCAATCAGTATACTGCTCCCTGTATTGCGAATCTGCAGTGCTATAAAAACGAAGGTGGACACCTTGATAAGTTCCACTATCGTGAAGTCCGCCGAAAAGCGTCCTCCAACGCTAATGCCTCGCTGTAGTGTGTATAATAAATCTGTTTAACATAACCCTGGCAAAATCTGTGCCTGAAAAGACAAATCACTGGGACCGGAAGCCCTTTCTGTTAAGGTAAACTAGGACTACTGGGATACGGCATTACATGGAGAACTCAAATAGGTTTGGTATTCTATGGAAATTTCACACATGTCTGGCAGCTATAAATGCTGCCTAGTTTTGTTGATTATAATTTTTGACTCCTGATCCTACGTCATATTCAGAAGTGTGTAGCCTTCAAAAAATCTCTGAGCTCCTCCAGGATAGAAACCGGAAATGAGCCAGGCTGTGTCCCGGACAGACACGAATCTGGCTTTCACTTAAATAATGATGAGCCTGTAAATGCTCACAGAGGATGCCAGATACCTTTCCAACACTTTTGCCCTACTAGGCAATAATAAAATAGGGCAAACATTTCAAAATACAGTGATAGATTGAGTCTTTTTTTTTAACAGTGGAATGGCAGTTGCCTCTTTAAAAAATAGATAACATCTGGTCTTTTTCAAGTGAGAAATGTAATATGTAGCATAGAGGTTGTGCAATCACTGTGGCAAGATGGCTGAAAGTCGTCAATAGGCAGGGTTTGTCAGAGCACCCTAGTTTCATCAGCCCCAGGAAATCTGCAGTCGTTAGCGGGGGAAAAGTTGCTAACATAGCCACTACCTCATCCTCAGATGTCACCGCCAGCGCCAGCGTGAAGAGACCACCCTCAGTGCCCCATCTGATCATTTCCACTTTCTCAAGAAAGAGAAGTTCAAGCTGGAAATGTCTGTCAATACACTGTAGATCAAAAGAAAAATTCAGCATGTCAAGAGAGCGCATGAACTTTGTGAATAGAATGCTTTGTTTGGCTTTTCTGAGATTTTACATATATTCAGATCTTCCTTAAAATGTAATATGTTGGCACTGAATGCATTTTCCACCACTGGCATTCTAACTGTCTATGTTTTATTTTTTCCAGCCGTAGTTCAGGTGTTAACCATTGGACTGCAGTCCTGGATCTCAACCACAGGGTTTTACAGAGCAGTATATCCTGTTTTATGCCTTCATCATCTAGTAATAGAAGACCTCCCCCTGCTCATCCAGTGAAGGGAAAGATCTTCCTTTCTGACATCCTTAGCACTACAGGAGCATCCAAACCTAGTAGTACCTTTCACCTCCTCTTTGTCAATATAGCTGCCATAGATGTATTTTATCCTAAAGGTTAGGATATGCTCCCATGTAGCTGAAAGTAGTCTTACCACAAGCACAATTTTATCTGCAGATCCATTAACTGCATGTCAAAGGCCTGTAATTGACATAGTGAATAGCCCTTCATATGTGTGAGATAGAAAATATTACACTCCAAAATGAAAGACGCCAAGGAGTCCACAAAGTCCTTGGCTGCTGAGTCTTCAACCAGCGACCCCATCCAAGAATTTAAATCACCCACAATTATCAGCCTAGAACAATGAGATAGATACAAACCGGCCAGTTTGCTCAGCTTATCCAAAAACCTGGCCTTCACGGTAGGTGCCCAACAGGCTAAGACTACCTCTAATGTGAAATCATCACCACATACATGAAAAGGGAGGCATTTTGCCGATAAGAAGGAAGCAACCTGAAAAGGGACCAACCTGAGCATATTTCTGAACATTGCTGCCACAACCCCCTCCCTTCTTGCCAGCAGCGCGGTTGCCCAATAATATATTGCGGCCCGTTGGTAAAACCGCAATCATTTCTGGTGCCGCTGTTTCCATAGCCCTTGTCTCAGCTAATAATAGGAGATCCAAACTATCTTGAACTATTATATTGAAAATCTGTAACTTGTGTTCAGGTAGGAAAGCACAACTTAATACTGATGATCCTTACATAATGGGGCCTTACATGTCAATCTTGTAGCATATATCTCCCATGCCTCTCTTTGGGCATCTGAAATATTAGCCAGCATGGCTCCTAAAAGTTCCCCCTTGACTAGTTTATCCCTGGAATATACATATGAATGAGCAGGGTCCATGGCCCCTGGTCCCAGTTGGAGGTAGACAAGCACAGACAGGTTTGCCTTTAGCGTGTCCACTGCATGTCTGCGCAGTGGAGCCAGCTTTATACAAGTGCTGGTCTCCACTCATGCCTGAATGTCGAGTGACAGAAAAACTAGGCCAGCACCTCTCCCGACACCTACCTGGTGTCAAGTCCTAACAACAAAGCCAAAAATCAGATCCTATGTGCCTTTCCAATCCAAGACCCTTCATACAGCCTTTTCTTCATGACGTTCCCCTGAAGGTTCAATGTGTAAGCCTTATAACCTAAAAATCTAAATAATTTTTTAATGCTGATTAAAACAGGGCAAACCAACTTCTAACTTCTTAGTCACGCCTCTTTGAGGAAATTTTATTTTATTCACTGAGGTACAGTAAGTTTAATTACTGATTTGAAGGCCCAAGACATCTGAGAATAGAATAAATTCTTTTGTGGGAGCAAATACAATTTTTCATAAATAGGAGAGACTTATCAAAAATGATATATGACCTTTTGGTCAACTCCATATTGTAAGCAAATATGATTGGTAGTAGGGAATCACTTGGTGGTGCCTCTTAAAAAGTTATCCAACAAATAAGGTGATCATTAACATGTATTCTGAATTTAGGGCAATTTTAGCATAGGTGTTTGTGTACTTAATATGGCTTTTATTTCCCAATATGCTTACAAACCCCGATGTCACCAGAGAAGGAAGGGCAATGATTAACTGGGGTTACAGTGAGCACTTGAGCTGCTCATGACTCAGTTCCGCCATTTCTAGAATACATTTTCAGACATATCATTTCAGAGGTTTTCAGTTCACTAAAGTTCCTTTTCATAATGTGCTCTTGTTCATTAATTGTATTAGATATGTTCTCATAACACTTCCATGACAGAAGTGCAGAGCCCAGATGTAGATTTGCAAATCAGGCAAGCATGTAAAGATTTAATCTTACCATTGTGTATAAAGGAACAACTGTAGAAGGGAAGATGGCATGGAGAAAGTTGTCTACATATTTTCTGAACAGGAACCATTTAGAATTGACATGTGCACGCATCTGAAATGAGAGAAAAATAATTAAACATATTTGATTCCTTCATAATAGCATATTTTGAACACAATAAAAACTAATCTGATCTTGTGTAATAACATGCCTCAAATACCTACTGTTAATTGCATTACTCAGAGTCCTTGTCCTTTGCTTCAGTTTATCACATTATGAGGAAGACCTGCCTCCAAGATACCAATGACCCTTCAAAAACACAGCCCACTCCCTTGCTCGTCCTGTTTTTACAAAGCAAGAGACGGAACCAAAACAAGTTGATCTTGAAAGTGCAGGGTGGTGGGAGGGGGCAATGAATTGAATCAGGGGAGAAGGATTGCAATATAATGCAATTACTGGTACGTAATTGATGCATTACCTTCTTGTCCATTCCATGCTTAAATTCATCACATTATGAGATGTACCAATGCAAATCCAGTACAACTTGTGCTGAATGCAGAAGACCTTCTAGTCACATTTAACACATACAACCTCCCTCTAATCACTTCATATAGGAAAAAACGTGGAACTAAAAATATCCTATAAATCCAAGTCTTGCATAATTCTTTAATAGTTCACAAAAGTACATTGAATGGACCAGGTGGCCACTTTGCAAATTTCCACAATATTTATAGGCACCCTGGACGTCTGCAAGAGTAGTTGGCATACCCCTAGATGACCTGCCTGAACCCCAGGAGGAGAAAGCAAGCCTGCTGCCCTACAATTTAAAGAGATTAAGGACCTGATCCATCTATTAAGAGTTGGGGGCAAAGGCTAGATGAGAACTGCTCTTCTCACATTAAGGGTTTAAAGCCTATTATCTTCCTCTAAAGTAGGAAAAGAAAAGAACTTAGGTAACATCACCTCCTGCTGTTTGGGAAAAGTGGAATTTACCTTGGGAACAAAAAATGAACCGGGAGGTGGAAGGGTGTCTACCGGAAAGAGACCCCAGTTCACCAAAACGTATGGCAGATGTTATTGCCACTACAAAAAAAGTTTTTAATGTTAGACTCCTAAAATCTACTGATTCTATAGGCTCAAAAGCCAGGTCCTATAGTGCCACTCGGAAGAACAAAAGAACGGAACCAATGATATAGCAAATGTTATTAACACTCTTAAACTATACACTGCACCAAACCCTGTATAATAATATATATCCTGTTTTATGCCTTCATTGTCCAGTTGTGGAAGGCCTCCCCCGCTCATCGAGTGTACACCTGATAGCCGTGATAGCTGCCCAGTGAATCATCAATGTAGATGCTTTAAGCCCCAGATGAAAACCATCAGGCAAAAAAGAAAGAATGGAGATCAAACCCACTGTCTAAGGGTGAAAATGATTAGAAGAAGAAAATGGTTGACAATCGCACTCCTGGTTTTGAGCTATTTTTTCAATTTATCTTTTAATGGGTGCTGATGGGTATCGTCTCCTGAACACGAGACATGGGATAAGTAGAACTACTGATGCTGCGTTTTCCTCAATGGCAAAAATGTTCCCAGTCTGCACTTTCTCTTTTAAGATTTCACAAATTAAACCATTAATCCATGGCAATTTTCATTTCAATTTATTTGTCTTTATAGAGTTCTCTGAAGCATATGTAATCATTGCGTTCGACAAAACATGCTACACGTTCACTAGCGTGTTTTACCGAACGCGATCTTTAAGAACTAACATCTACACGCCAGGAAACAGCCCATGATGAAGGGCCCAGCCCGAAATGCATTGGGCTTATCATTAAAAGTATCTCCTGACGATGGAATGTGAGAATGACGTAATGTGAAAACAACATTACATATGCTTCAGAGAACTCTATAAAGACAAAAAAATTGAAATTAAAATTGCCATGAATTTTTGAAATCTTAATAAAGAGAGTGCAGACGGGGGACATTTTTGCCATTGAGGAAAACACAGCATTAGTAGTGAAATTCATTAGAGACACACCACATGTTGAAAGATCTTCAAAGTTTGGCATAAGATTTAAATGCAGATGTCCTTCTAGAAGCCTGCACTGAAGAAGCCGGAGAATCGGACAGTCCCAAACTCCTCAACCCTAACCTTTCAACCTCCAGGAAACTAGTCTGAGCCTTGAGAGAGTATTCTAATACAAAATTAGAACAGCTAGGGGGATGGGTTTGCAAAGAACACTAGTTCCTGAGAGACCTTCATCGATATCAGGAGAGGAAATTCACAGGAGCGAGATCACACTGGAGCAATAAATATCACTGAGGTCCTCTTTCTCATCACTGTGATCAAAAACCTAAGAATTCTGTGAAAAGAAAAAAGAGCATAAAGAAGACACTTGGGCCATGGTCCTCCCCCCTTGACCAAATTTCTCCACCTGACAATTGAGAGGAGAGGCAAACAGAAATACTACTGGCTGACCCAGGGCCGGACTGGGAACCAAAACCGGCCCTGGCAAAGAGCTCGGCCGGCCCCCTGGGGGGTTGGGGGTGCGGCCGAGCTGTTTGCCAGCGCCGGTTTCGGCCGATTTTGTTACAGGGGCCTATTTTGCAGCTATGCTGCAAAAACGGCCCTGTAACAAAACCGGCCCCCAGGGGCCCAAAATCGGCCCCCACCCTTGCGGCCCACCGGGGAAACGCACGGTGCCCGCTATGGCCAGTCCGGCCCTGGGCTGACCCCTCTACTGGCATAGTTGATCAAACACCTGTAGTGGAAGAGAATGTTGGAATGTCCTTGCTCAGACTGTCCACAATGGCATGGCAGATTCCCTGAATGTGGATTTGTGGGACAGAAATCACATTCAGTTCTGTCCAGGCAAAAATCTGGCTTGAAATTCTAGAGAGAGGAGCCAATCTTGCTCTCTCCTTGCTTGTTGATCTATGACTTTGCGGTCAATCAATCAATCAAAATTAACTTTATTCGGCACACAGCCATAAAAGTTTCTACAAACAAACAATACAATTTTAAGATACATTTTTTTCTAATAAATATTAGAAAGATAAAAGTTCCTTTGTAAGCTAAAATCATACTTATATATTAATGTAATAATGGCCATAGAATTTTAAATCAGTTTGACAAAAAGACAATAAAAACAGATTGTTTCATCCCCCCACCCAATTAGTGCACTTCATAACGTTTCCTAATGCCCATTGCAGTTTTAATAAAAATTTAAGACAGCAGTTCAAATAACAGGATTAATCAATGATTGCAGATATCTGTACCCCTCAATATATGTGCATGGGCGCATATTCATTAGTAAGGGTACCAAAGATCTACTCCTTGGTTCTTTATAAAGTGCACAAAAAAGAGTAAAGTGCAAGGTGCTCTGGGGAGTTCTATTATCACATGGGCAAGAAATAAGGTTGTCCATCCACCCAAATTGTTTGGGGAACGCCACCAAAAAGTGCAGAGTGCTAAGGCGGAATCTTGTTAAAAGAAAACGCATCTGACTCTTCGTTGTAAAGGATAGGTAATATTGCTGATTGGGCATAAAGGAGCAGCTAGGGCCGGGTACCTCCAATTGTAAATGACGCGAATTTGCCCAGACCCTATACTCCTCTTTAATTATACCCTTTGCGTTTGGGGGGATACTCGACGGAGTGTCAAAGTACTCCACCAACCCAATCTGAGATAACCCATCCCTCACAAACAGAAGCCAGGGAATCTTCACAGACTTGTCCAAATTAATACAGTCTTCGATGATCTCCCTGGAAAACTGTAACTCTTCTGAGACCCAAATTTTGGCCCATAAGAGCAAGGGGGCAGCAGCAATGCGATCTTCTATGTATTCCATCCCCACTTCTCGGTGAGAAAACGAGGTGGCAGTGCTGCTTGGAATCATCAACAGCCATTTTATAAACTTGTTCTCCACTACTTGTAGCGAGCGGATTTTTTGATAGCCCCATACGCCCGTCCCATACGATGCAACCGACAAGCATTTTGCATTGTATAGGGTAACCAGCTCAGGCACTGGCTTATGACCTAGCTTGCAGGTGAACCTAAAGAGCCCCTCGACAACTCTACTTGTCTGCTGTGCCCTAGCCGTGATCAGGGAATCCCATTTCAAATCCTTGCTAAACATGTTCCCCAAGTAAGTGAACTGTTCCACACTTTCAATGGACTTACCCCTTACATTTAAACTTCTGGTTTTAACCTTTTTTGGGCCGCATACCATTATGTAAGACTTTGAGAAATTAACCCTCAAGTCTAACGCCGCCATAAAATTTGTAAAGGCGTCCAAGGAGGTTTGGAGGCTATTGGCCGTCAAGGCCATAAGTACAGTATCATCCGCATACGAGAGCAGTGGAACTGGCTGGCCTTTAATGCGGGGAAAATCAATTTTCTTGCCTAATAAAAACGCTTCCAGTCCATTCGTATAGATTAAAAAAAGAAAAGGAGCTAAAATGCACCCCTGCCGAACTCCTTCGGTTGATGCAGTAGGCTTCGTCCTTTCCCCATATGGTCCAAATCTTATGGAAACAGATGTATTAGTGTGTAGCCTTTTTAGGAGCAGGATTAGTGCACTTTCAAAACCCATATTTGTCATTAGAGCCCATAATTTCCCCCTGTTCACAGTATCAAATGCACAGGACAAGTCCTTGAAGGCAAGGTGGATAGAACCACTCTTTGCCTATGATCAAGGACAAATTTAGGCACTGCTCTGTTGTTCCCATTCCCCTCCGAAAGCCATACTGTGTCTTTAAATGATCCCCTTACTTGTTGCCCATGACTCTAATCGGGCAAGAATTACCCTGCCCAATACTTTAGCGGTAGAGTCAATAAGAAAAATAGGCCTATAACAGGCAGGATCATTTATATTCCCTTTTTTAAACACGGGTACGACTATGGCCCCTTTCCAAGATACAGGAATTGGACCAACCACTGCCGATTTAAAAACTTGTGTTAGCAGGGGTGCCCAAAGATTTACATTTATCTTAAAAAGATCTAATGGAACTCCGTCTGGGCCTGGAGCTTTCCTATTAATTCCCTTAGCGATTGCCTCCTCCACCTCAATCTTTGCAGTCATATTCCCCATTCTGATCAATGTGGTCTTTCTCTTCAGCTAGTGAAAGAAATCCGTAAGCACCAGCCGAATGACTTCAAATTCCTTGGAAACAGGGACCAAAGACACTGAACCTGTTGGTACTCCAACCAAGCCCCCAACCTGTCAGGCTAGTAAGCATCTTTATTATTGGAGAGGAAGGGGAAGGGGGGACCCCTCACAACAGACTCTGTGTATCCATCAAACTCAAGTCATTCCACATAGAGGTGGACTTCAGGTTTCTAATGGAAAGACCCTGAGACATTGGATTTCAGCAACTCAGGATATGTCTCAAGACCTTGCTGAGATGCAACCTGGCACGTGGATACAAAACAATTGTTGCTACCAGATCCCCTTCATCTGTAAGCAATGTGCAGCAGTGAGGGAGGATTGAGAGAGAAAATCCATGATGTGAGACTGGATCTTGACAACTCTCTCCTCTGGAAGCATTACCAATCCAATGTCCATTTGAAATCTTGTGCGCTTATGAAAAGTCAGCCTTGGCATGGCACCAACTGCAACTTTTCCAAGTTTATCAAAAACCTATGGACTCTTAGACCTGAGAACACTCGCTGTGTTTGCTGTTCCATCTGAGCTCTCGATGATGAGTGAACCAGCCAATCATCCAGGTAAGGGTGAAGGAAGATGACTTCCTGATGAAGCAACGCAACTAACAGACCCAACACTTTTGTGAATACATTTGGTGCCAATTGTGTCCCATAGGGCAGAATCCTGAATTGAAACTGGAGATTGCCTACTGACAACTGTAAAAACGTTTGATGATGTTTGAGGATAAGGATGTGCAAACAGGCATACTGAAGATCTGTAATGGTAAGATACTTGTGACTGGCAACCATAAAAATTATGCCTTGTAGTTTCACCCTGTGAAGTGCATTGACTCACACTCTTTATGTAAACACCATCCTGTAAGACTCCAAAGACTTTTCAACTAAAAATATAATTGAGTACACTCCGTGTTCGATCTCATCTTGTGAAATTGAAACTATTGCATTCTTGTTCCATAAAGCCAGAAGCCCCTCCCATAGGGCTTGGCATCTGATTGAATCTTTGGGCACAGGAGGACAGAGTCCGAAGAGACATTTTAAGAAGTCTAAAAGATAACCTCTCTTGATGACGTACAAGACACACTGATCAGAGACATCTCTTCACCAATCTGGGAGAAAAATCTGGACCCTTCACCAATGACATGCATTTTGGAAGGCACAGGGTAGTAGTTAGGACTTCCATCTGGAACTCCCAGGTTGGATTGTTGACTCACTCTTTCGCAGAGACTTCTTAGGCTGAAATTGTTGAGAAGAATACAACTTTAAATCCTTCTTTCGAGTGTCATACAATTCCCTGCCCCATGACTTACAAGAACTAGAAAACTTCCCCTTATGGGGCAAGGCATGCTTTCTGTCCTTAAAAGGCTTTTTAATTATAGCATCCATTTCAACTCCAAACAACTTCCTTCCTTTAAATAGAGACTTCACTAGGGCCAACTAAATTGACTTGTCTGCCTTCCACTTCCTAATCCATAGATTCCATCTAGCCAGTGAAGCTGACCCTCCTGGCACAGATGTCGATCTCAAAATGTCAGATGAAACATCAGCTAAAAACGTTCTTCCAGTTCCATCTGGACTAAGACGTCAGAGCAGTCTGTACCTTTCTGTATTGGCACTGCTAATCTTTCAAAGTCTTTGCCTAGGGATTGTGCATTATTAACTCACTACATATCAGCCTTGAGGCATTGCCACCTTCTTGTCAACTGCATCTGTAAGTGAACAGCCTTCTGGATTTATCAAAGTATGACCAAGTAGTGTTGTTAAAATCGCGTCAACCTTTAGGTTATGGGGAAGCACCTCCTTTGATTCCTCTAGCTAGTATAGCTTTTGTGCAACTCTGGGAATGTTTGAAAGTTCCACATCCTTCCATTCTCTGAAAACTAGTCAGTCAGTCAAAAATACTTTATTTGACTCTAAATGAGCCATAAAAGATTACACATACACATTTTCATTAAAAGACAGCAAATCCATATACACAAGAATTTACAAGCTATAAAAATATCTAGTATTTACCACGAACCTTAAAAGCAGTAAAAAGATAATTTAAAATGCAATATATAATCTCATTTGTTCCCAAAGAGAGTAAATATTTCATTGCCACTTTATAATTTCTAATCCCTGCTGCAAGCAATAACGGACAAATGAACTGCGTCCTCTGGAGAGTATAGAGTCTACAAAATAAAATAAAGTGCGTAGTGCTTTGGCATGAGCGACTGTCACAAGGACAGACAGGGAGTGATGCAGACCATGAGTCTTGGATAGGGAAAGCAACTAAGAAATGTACAGTTTTTAGGTGCTTCCTAGTCAGCAGAAATTTCCGCCTTTCATTTAAATCAATTTGCAAATAAAGGGCAGGTTCTCTTTTGGGCTGAGAGAAAGGCTCTAGGTGACCAGTTGAATTACATATAGGGCCTGCCCGCTCATAGCTTTGATAAAAGAGTGACTTAATAGTGGCAGACAATATATTTTTTAGGGAGCCAGGATTTGTATAATATTCTATGACACCCAGCTTTGCAAAACTCATTTTGACATACCTTTACCAGGGTATATCTAGGTTATTGTCCAGCTTCGTACAATCCGCCAATATTATCTGGATTCTTCAAGGTTTTGACCCAGAGCAACAATGATTGTAGTGCAATATGGTCTTCCAAATAACTTAGACCGACTTCCTTATGAGAGAAAGAGACAGAGGAGCTCTGGGGCACTGAGAGAAGTCTTCTTAAAAACTTATTTTCTATTATTTGAAGTGATTTGCAATTTACATGCCCCCAAACCCTGGCCCCAAATGTTACCACTAAAAGGCATTTACTCTTGAAAATACATAAAATCTCTTTTGTTGGCTTATGACCCAATCTTTTAGCAAATCTAAAAACAGCATCAAAAGACTTCTGAAATTGCATAGTTCTAATATTTAAAGCATGTTTCCAATTAAAATCAACATCAAATGGTACCCCCAGGTAAGTAAAATGCGGGACTTTCTTAATTTCTTCAACCCCCAGTAAAAAAATTCTCGTTTTGGATTTTTTCGGGCACATTTCATTATAAATGATTTAGTACGATTAACTTTTAACCCCAAATCATTCATAAAAGCATTAAAAGAGTCAAGCAATAGTTGTAGGCCATTTGCTGTCCTAGCTATCAGGACAGCGTTGTCAGCATATAGTAATATGGGGATTTGGCACAAGTTAAATCTTGGAGTGTCCTTCCCCTCCTTACATAGTTGGTCTCTCAACCCATTTATATATAATAAAAAGAGAAATGGGGCCAGGACACAACCCTGCCTAACCCCTAAATCAGAGGGAAATTCTTCAGTCAAATCTCCATTTTTACTAAAGCGTACTGAGGCTGAGGTATGCTCATGGAGCCTACTAAGCAAACTGAGAATTGCTCCATCAATCCCCATTTGTAGCATTATGGACCATAATTTAGTGCGATTCACTGTGTCAAAGGCACAGGTTAGGCCCATAAAGGCTAGATGAACACAAACTTTTTGTGCTTTGGTATACCTTTGTACAATTAGGGCCAGGTTTTATGTTTGTTCCACAGTTCCAAGTTCTGGCCGAAATCCGAACTGATAAATTGAGAGCGCCTGATGTTCAAGCGCCCAGAGATCTAATTTGGCCAAGATTACCGTGCCCGAGATTTTAACTGAACTATCGAGCAGGGAAATCGGACGGTAGCAGTGAGGTTGGGTTTTATCCCCCTTTTTAAAAATCGGAACTATAATGGCTTCTTGCCAGGTCTTGACTAATGGGCCCACTATTTCAGCCTTTTGGACATTTGTTATCCGTGGGGCCCAAAAGTCTGGTAAATGCTTGTATAGGTCAACCGGGATTCTATCCAGGCCGGGGGCTTTCTCTGGGCAACTGTTCTCTATAGCCAACAGTACATCACTCACCTCTATTGAATTACTTAAGGCCTGAGCAGATCTTATATCGGGGGATGTTTTTAAAGCAGAAGTTCTATTTACTATCATTAATTTCGGAGAGAAAAGTTCTGAAAAATTATTTACCCAGGCTTTAGCCGGGACTATAGTGTCTAATTTAGGCATTTCGTCACCAGACATAGAGATTGAGTTAACCACCTCCCAGAAGGCACGGGAGTCTTTTAGGGTTGAGGCAATTTTCAGATCTTCCCAGGCCTTGTCCTTCAGAAACCGTTTCCTTTCCGCAATTACCTTTTTATAATATTTCCTGGCCTTTGCTATTTCAGCCTTATTCCTCTGGGTCTTTTTTTAAAGCAGACCATAGCGCCTTATGGGCCAGAGCAGATCTTGTTAAACCATCTTGGGTTGTCAGGAGCTTTTCTGCTACATTTGGTTAATTTGTCTGCCATGAGACCATTTAGATTTGTAAAAGCTGCCATAACATTTTCCGGAGGGGCGGCATTTGAGAGCACTATCTTAATATCAGCCTTGTTATTTGTCATAAGGGCTGTGAGAAAAGCCAACTTATCTACTTTCTCCCATAAGATATTAATGCCCTTATTTCTGTTATATGCTACCCTGTGCTGGATTTTCTTGACCCTTTCCCCACTCGCAAGGAGATTTAAAGTTAAAACAATGCGGTTGTGGTCACTCATACAGCTAGCCTTTACCACACATCCCTTGTACAACCGAGCTAAATCCTCACTAATTAAAATATGGTCAATAGTAGAAGACGATAAGGGGCCCACAAATGTTGGGATCTGAGGGGAGATATTCAAATCTAAATCTTGTGCAAATTTAAGATTCTTAGTAAAGGCAACTCTATTCAGTGAGTCCTCGTACGGCGTATGTTTAAAATACATCAGGGGCTGCTCCCTCTCATCGCGAATTCCACAAGATTTCTGAACCCTGGGGGCACAAATTCCTGTATTAAAATGCCCTACCCAGATTATTTGCAGATCCTTTACTTGAGTATTTTGGACTTGGATTATAACATCCCCTAGGTCATCTATGATGTTTGTCACAGTTGAATCAAAAACATTATAATAAAAGTTAATTAAAAGCAGATCAAATAACATTGGCATTATAATTATAAGCAGCTGAAAATATTGGGATTTACACAATTCTCTAATTGAGATATCTGTCACTGCCACTGATATAAAGGTAACTTAAGCCCCTTTCACTCGGCCCGATCTTGATGGGACAGCTGGTACATAATAAGAGGCATAACTGTCAACGTGAAAGGAATCCATTGTACAAGTCTCTTGACAACAGACAATTTGGTGTTGTTCAAGGAACATTTTCCAGTCTGGATTATCAATCTTGGAACGAAGACCTGCAAAATTCCATGAGGCAATACTGAAGCCCTCTTGTCGATTGGGTTCAATGTTAATTGCAGGGTGTGGTGACACAGGTAATACTACAGAGTGATCATTTGATATTACTGAGCCCTCTGATACCAGTAACTGTCAGTCCTGTGCTTCCAGGTCTGACAGGACTTCAAATCTGTTTGAAAGAGGGAGAACATTTGTTAATCTCGGGGGAGCAACTTTGCCTATTTGGGAGTCAAATTGCAGTATACTGTTCATAAGGCCTATCGGTACACAAGCTTTTGGTTGATAAAAGAAGCCTAAAGGTTGTGCTCTAATACCTTCGTCATAAAAGGTGTTTTTTGCAAGACTATAAAAGAGATTTTTTACCAGGCACGGATTCCTGAAATTAACAATTATGCAATCCCCATGAGATGACTTTGGTGCTGGACCCACCCAGTTGACTCTTCTTGAAGAAATGATTTTCCTCGATAGATCATGAGACCAGTTCAAGTTCCTCTTCAGCCAGAAAGAGACTTTATTCACTAAGGATTCATGAGATTCATATTGTGCCTGGCGGAGCAGGGGGACATTTTCCAGCCATTATGTAGGGAGTGCACTCCGGTGGGATATGAGGGCGTGTATTATTTTGATTAGGTCGATTAGCGCCACTGGTCCCTTTAAACATCCTGTGATTAATGTCCTGTAAATCTCGAGTCGTATGTTTATCCGGTGGCAACACCAATGGAAGTGGTGTTTCTAGCCTGGGGGACGATATTTTTTTAATTCTTGCCTCTGTAGGTTAGCATATGCTTTATTTACAGGCACAGTATTTGTCCCTTGCAACCCTTGTGATCCGTTAGAGTTCCTCTGTTCTTCCAGAACTCCTAATCTTCTTATGACCCTTTCTTGGGCCAGAGATACTTCCTCAATCTTTCCCTCTAGAAGAGATAATTTTTCAAATGTTCCAGAGCATAATTTATGTATAGAATTTAGCTGTTCACACAGTTGGTCAAGGCCGGCACTGAAGACTAAATCCTTAATTCTTTTTTTTGCAGAGGCATAACAGAGGCTTAAGGCTTATCATATTGCAGAAACGTCAGGTGAGGAAAATGGAAAAAAACCTGAATTGTTTCTACTATGGTTCAATAACTGGGGAATCTCATCCCTCCTAATGTACTTGCCCGAAGACAAAAGTACTGGAACATCAGAGTCAAAAGCTGAAGAACTATCCACAAGAATATCACTGGTGGGTTGGACTCTCTTAAATCCTTAGGCTTACCTTTTGATTTTGCAGCTAATGTCTTTGAAACTGCAGCTTTATTAATCTGATGCACATCAGTTGCAACTTTCAGAACAGACCCACTGGGGAATAAACCAGGTGACCCCATAGACCTGCTCCTCCTCACAGGCACCAATTCCTCCTCAGATGAAGGAGATATATGCCCCCTCTTAACTAGGCCTGGGTGAAATTTTAATTATGCCGGAGTAATCAGAGTAATTTCAGTAATTACTCATTACTTTTGTGATGCAACATTATTAAAACTACTTGATTACACCAGCTTGAGCAATTTAGAGCAATTTGGGGCAAAAATCCTACCGCAGGAGCACAGAAACAACAAACTAAGAGAGAGTGGGGGCATGGCCGAACACCGATGGAGTATGCAGTGTTGCTTGGTAGCTCTGAACGTCCGATCCCCATCTGGTGTAATCCTGTGAAGCTCCTGCCAGCCCAGGGATCCAAGGAACTTAGAGGGGATTGCCTGGAGTTGGATAATCTGCTGGGACTTCCATTAACCCGGTAGGCGGCAGCTAAACGGAGATCTGCGGTCCTTGATGCTGACTGCCTTGGATGGGCCGCGATCTAAGATGGCGCTGAGGAGACCCCGGGAGGAGTCAGCCTGGTGGCTCTGGGTCATTGCTGGCGAAGCTGTAACTGGAGGCAGCTTGAAGCTGGCCTACTGACTCGCTCCCCCACCTGCCCCCCAATTGTTGAGCTCGCCAGAAGTCTTGGAACTGGAGTCGATACAGCGGGCGGTCGCGGCAGAGTGACGAGAGTGGAGCCTGGCCCTTGTGACACTTAAACTTACCTGGGGAAGACCGGAGCAGAGACTGCCTGGAACTCACCTGGGGTGGTGCTGCGGCTGATGTGCTGCCGGGGCCCAGGGGAGTGTGAGGGCTCTGGTTGCTGACTGTGCCTGGTTGGAGAAGACCGCTGCCTGCTGGGACAGACCAACATGAGCGTGAGTGTGGCGCGCAGGAGGGCCTGGTCGGCCTGTGGATCAGCAGGAGGCCGCATGCGCGGGAGGGCCCTGTTGATCTGCGGTTGGCTGGCAGCCGCGGCTGCTGAGAGGAGGGTGGGGCCCCAACTGGGGGTGCCGGTGAAGCCACACGGACCGGGACATAGAGAGTGAGCGCTGGGTGCAGCACTGGACTGACTGAGTGGCCCTTTGAGAGTGGTGGGTGCTGTGCGCGTTAGACCTGCATGCCGGCAGGTGACAGGGGCTCTGGGAGCGGAGGAGAGGGTCCCACTGAGATGCGCTGAAGAGGCAGCGTGACTTGGGGATTCTGGGCGGGGGCATGAAGACATAGGCACCTCGGCCGCCTTCCTTGAGGAACTAGGGGCGGCCGGTGGGCAGCTGAGACATGCTAAGCTAAGCTGCGGAGGACAGGCAGGGCATAGGCAGAGAGTGCGGCCTGTAGCTAGCTGTTGGAGCCCCCCTGGGAGGCGACTGGCAGAAATTGCCAACACAGAGTGAAGTACAGAGCTGGATTGTCCCCCAGCATACCTTGAATCCTCCCCCACAGGTTGATGTTGAAGGAGCCGTATAAGGGACCAGCGGCCAGGAGAGCAGGTGCCACATATTGGGGCATGGAAGTGGTGGTCATGTAGCTACACCACAGGGGGAATTTGCTTCTGGTCCAGCATTGTTCTGCCAGGTATCCTATGCTCTGGGCCTCCTAGCCCAGAATAATCATACGTGTGCTTGGAGGCTCCTGACTCTGGGGTAGCCGACCAGGGGCGGAGATAACCGGTGGGACAGTGGAGCACTAATGCACTGCTGGAGAGGAACCCCTCCTGGGGGCATTTTTTTCCCTGTTCCTGGGGGGTACCCAGGGGTCGCCACCGCGGGGGAGCCTAAAACAACTCCAGTCAGTGGAGGATCTGTAGATAGCCTGCCCCCGGTGCAGCTGTGTCTTGGTTTCTATTGTGCCCTGCTGATGGATCTCCTGGGCGGACATAGCCTGCATCTGTTTACTCACACGGGCGGAGGCTTGTGCTGCTGGCCACCACCTATCTGTGGCAGCCATGGATAAATCCACCCGCAGACGAGACCCGGACCCTGAGGGAGCTGTGACTACTGTTAGGATGGCGAGCGATCACTCCCACTAAGGGAAATGGATGGGGATCCCACACTCCATGACATTCTTAGAGATATCACTGCATCACACACTGCAATGGAAACCAAAATCGACAATCTGAGCTCTGACCTTGGCATATTGAGAGATAAACATAGGCGCCTGGCTGAAAGAGTCACTACTACTGAAAGAACGCTCACGGAGATGTCGCTTGCGCTTGCTTCGTCAACGGAGCGCATGTCCCACATGGAGACCAAGATCCACACCCTCAAGATACGAGCCAAGGATGCAGAGAACCGCTCCAGTAGGAATATTATTAGAGTTGGAGGCCTGCCAGAGAAGACTGAAGGAACAAATTTGATGGACTACCTTGAGGGGTGGCTGTGGGAGAAGGTGGCACCGGAGGGTCCCTCTCGCTTCTTTGCCCTGGAGTGCGCTCACCGCATGCTGGCCAGGCCGTCATTGCCGGGGGCCCCGCCGAGGCCAGTGGTGGCTCTCTTGCTGTATTACAAAGACTGCGACCACATCTTAGCGCAACCCTGCCGCACTGGAGACTTATGAGTTGATAATGCGGTGGTCTGGATTTTCCTTGAATGCTCCCGGGATGTACAAAGGCAGAGTGCCTCTTTTCAGGCTGCCAAAAAGAGACCCTGGCAGAAGGGGTTCCTGTATGCGTGCTCTTTCCTGCCAGACTGTGAGTGGCAACACCAGAGGAAATGAAATTCTTCCAGAACCCACAAGAATTGTGGGACTGGCTGGATAAGTGCCCACAACCGGGACCAAGCCGAAGTCCCCAACCGAAGCGCGTGAGGCACTCCAGATCTCGGCGCACAGAATCACTGAGGAGCTCTGTGGCCCCGAAGCAGGCTGAGGCGCAGCTGGGTAGACAGAGTGTGGTGGCACAGATCAGCAGACGAGACACAGGCCCCTCCACACCAGGGACGGAGACTGCGCTACGAGACTCTGAGGGGATCCGCCAGCTCCGCGGTCTCAAGCCTAGTTTTGTCCAAGGTGACTCTGAGATCGTCTAATGATCTTATCTGACACTCTAACTTGCTTGAAACTGAGATAAGAAAAGGATGGGCTGAGAGCCAGTCATATCAGCAAAAGTAAAGACATTTCACACTAAAGCTTGCTCATAGGGCTGGACACTATCCTGCCTCACACTGGATGGGAATTGGAGCCAGTGGGAGTAGCACGGGCGTTCCCCCCCTCTTAGACCCATGGGGTACTCTCCCAAGTTTGCTAGTACTAGACCAATTGTTTGGATGGAAAGCAAACACCTGTTTGTCCTGGGGAGGGGGAGTTGGGGTTTTCGTTTTTTGTTAATATGTTGGGGAAACTAGAGTCACACACTATTGCATACACTATTAGTACCACATAGAGAAGTGGGTGAAGGAGAGGGATAGGTGAACGGGGGGATGGGGCTGCATATGCTGATCCTCTCTACTGCTGATTGTGGTTTCTATGATGTATAAATGCCTCTCCTGGAATATCCGTGGCATGCGCACCATGACCAAACGATACAAGGTGTTTTCTATCCTCAATAGACTAGGAATACACATAGCCTTCTTGCAGGAGACGCATCTAATGGCGAAAGAGGGGTTGGCGCTGCACCGTAGGTGGAGAGGCCAGGCTTACTATACCACATATTTGGCTTATGCCAGGGGGGTTATGTTTTAGATCAGGGCAGAAGTACCTTTGCAGGATATTGACTTGTCACTTGACCCAGAGAGCAGATATGTGGTGGTCCGGGGATGCCTGGAAGGCCAACTCGTATCCTTAGTGAACCTTTATGCTCCTAATGTCGATCAGAGTGAATTTTTAGATGTACTGTCATGTCCCCTAGCATCCTACATAATATTCCCAACCTTGATGGGGGGGACTTTAACTGCATAGCAGATGTCCAGGTGGACAGATCGCATCCTCCGCTGCCAGATTCGCAGACAGTGCGTACAGCTCGCGCTTTGGGTACTGGCAGCAATGATGGGGGTTAGTGGATTCCTGGAGGACTACACATCCACGAGAACGGGATTGTTCCTTCTTTTCCCCACTCCATGACCTCCATGTGTGATTGGACACATTCCTTAGTACCTCGGATGTCAATAGACTAGTGCACTCCGTTGAATATTTGACTCGCACGGTGTCAGATCATAATCCCATCCTCCTCCATCTTGATGAGCTCAGCATACCCTTGTGATCCCCACCTGGAAATCGAAGCTGGAATTGTTGGAAGACCAGGTGTTTAGAGAAGGGATTTCTTGATTACTTCAATGATAATATGGGCACAGCTTCATCTCCCCAAATAGAATGGGATGCCTTTAAGGCAGTCCTGCGGGGTCACTGTATAGCAGATTCAAAAGGGATCAGATTTACAATCCTAAGGGAAGTGGCCACTGCCTAACAAAATTTACGGGATGTTGAACTTCGGAGACCGGGCGCCTGGAGCTCCAACAGGACCTCCCTGAGGCTAAGGAAGTGGTGGTGACCCAGGTGGATGGCCTCCGATGCATTGATTACTAACATTACATGGACTGCACACATGCGGAGGGGGACAAGTCACACACAGGAAAGAATAAATGCCCTATTTGCTCAAAACTATTCTACCTTATACAGGAGCATCGCGGCGCATGATGATATGGCAGTGCGAGCCTATCTCACAGAGTTGCACCTCCTGCGTCTTGAGGAAGCAGAAGTAGAGTGCCTGGGGGGCACATCACTCCGCAGGAGGAATGGGTGGCAATTAAAAACATGGCTTCCCGGATGAATTTTACAAGGCTTACTCAGTGGAATTGATATCCAACCTAGTGGCTCTTTATGCTGCGGCTAAGAATGTGGAGACGCTGCCAGATACCAATAGGGAAGTGCTAATAGTTCCCATCCTAAAGCCAAGAAAATCAGCACACAATCGTTTAGCATACAGGCCACTTTCAATGTCAAACACCGGCTACAAAATACTAAGAAGTATAATCGCCAGGCTGTTGTCCTACATGACCAAACGGGTCCACTGGATCAATCAGGGTTCATCCCGTGCCGCAATACGGCGATAAACATCAGGCGACTCCTGGACATATTAGATGCTGACGACAGGATCGGACAAGCGCGCTAGTATTCGCTATGGATATCGAGAACGCATTAAACAGTTTGGAATGGCACTCCTCTGTGAGGTATTGCCACATATGGGACTAGGGGGGAACTTCCTGACTTGAATAAAACAATTGTATGTGGACGCGACTGCCAGAGTGCACACAGGGGGGACCATCTCTGCTCGGCATGCGGTGGGCAGGGGGGCAAGGGAGGGCTGCCCTCTGTCCCCCTTGCTCTTTGTGCTGGCCATGGAGCTCCTGGCTGCTTATGCGTGCATGGGGCGCATCTTTCGGGGCCTGAGAATAGGGGGCCACCAACACTGCATAGCATTATATGCGAATGACTTACTAATCTTTCTCCGAGATGCCAAGGAGGATCTGGCTGGTGCTAGAACCATGTTAGAGAGATTTGGTCTCTTTTCTGGACTTAGGGTTAAGTGGCAGAAGTCCAGACTCTTCCCTATGACACCAAATGGGAATCCTCAGACAAGTTTGGAGAACTTGCAGTGGGAGCCCTGATGTCCGAGTTATCTGGGAATTAGAGCATGCCATGACCAGGCAGATCTCTTGGAAAGCAATGTGGGTCAGGCCCTCAGATCCCTACGAGCTTCCACAGATTTCTGGAAGACATTGTCACTGTCGGTGGCGGGCCGCGTTTCGCTCCTAAAGATGGTGGCCCTGCTGTGCTTCCTATATTTCTTTGGAATGCTCCTGATATGGGTTCCATGAGCAGTGTTTCGGGAGCAAGACTCCCTAATCGTTGCTTTCATCTGGGGGGCAGGACGGAGACGGGTGGCACTGGATACGCTGTGGCACACCACAACGTCAGGAGGTCTGGCAGTCCCCGACTTTGAGACGTATTATATTGCCGCCCAACTCAATTGGTTGATCAGTGGCTGGCAGCACGAGAAACCCAACTAGGGCTTTGAGCCCATTTGCGCCAACCTCTACCACCCTTTCCAAAGTGTTGCTGAGAATACAACAACCCTCGATAGGAGATATGCGAGTGTTCAGAATGACTACTTGCTGCTGGCAGAGATGTTTGCAGAAGACGGGTGTGGTACTGAAAATTCTGGACCTGTGTCATTAACATCATTGTAACATGACGATTTTGGTATCAGCAGACCGGTAATGACAGGTATGCTATATCTGAGTATTTGCGTCATATTCGAGTGACGGGATCACTCTAATATTAACGATTCCCTTGTGAACCCTCGGGTTCCATTTTGTGTACGGCAGCCAATTTGTGGTTGCCCTCACATAAGGCAATGACTAAAGCCAAAACGCGCCTTAGGGGACACGTACACTTTCAGTGACCTGGGCAAGCTGACTCCACTGTCCAGAGCCAGAACCTGTTCGGCCAGTTTTAGTTCCCAGTGGCCGATCGAGATTAGGGGCCCAGGTGCAGCATGCCATAAACCCTTCATTGCACACATCTATATCTAAATCTTATTCACACCTGTCACTGCTCTTTCTTTATGACCTGCTTTACGAGGAGGAGGTGCCCGGTTTTATTAGGGGTCCAGATTATATCTGTTGCAGGTGTTGGGCCTCACTGGGTATTTGGTTGTGGGCTGGACAAACTGAAAATGGGCTTGTCATCATGAATCTGTCTTTGTTTTGTTGTAAGAAATATGTGAATGACCCACTGTAAAAATAAGGAATGTTTGCCTAAAGCATAATATTCTGTTTAAAAGAGATAGCTGGTTTCCATGAAAAAGAGCAGTCTCCTGAGAACATACACCGTGTTGTACTTCTAGGATACCTGTTGCTGGCTGCAGCCAATAAATTGATCTTTGAAGCCACCAAGAAGACTCTGTGTTTCTGTAGTCTGAGACAGGAAGAACTTGAGGTCATTGGGTGTGTTCCCTGGCACCGCTGGGTCCAATAAAACCCAGTACTTCAATTGGCGCCCAACGTTCCTGCGATTTCAGCGGTACCGGTCCAAGCCAGAGGTCGTGAGGAGCTTCGTGTAAAATTCTGGAGGAAGGCCAACCACTTCATCGACCCCTGTATGTCGTTCGTGGTCCGAAAGTCTTTGCTGCGAGGTTCCCCGCGTCCCGACGGCTACGAAGGACTGCTGCCCTGACTATCGCCCTGTCTTGGACCCTTTTATGATTTGTAGAGCGAGACAATAGACGAGTCTTCTGGTGACGTCATCGATACCTCAGTTAAGTATAAGTGGAGCGTCTCCCAGTCCTTAGTCTTGGTTCTTAGTTTTGGGTATCCCATGGGATCTTTGATTTGTTAGGATCTTTTGATTTGGAACTTGCAAGTACCAAAGCCGAAGGACTCGTGTATTCACGAGACTGTCGTATTCGATAATCCTTTGAAGTTTGAAGCTAGACTAGTGAGCGAAGATGCCTGGTCTTAGCAGACTTGGAAATTTGTTTTGTCTTGGTTGTAATAGGGATTCCCGATTGGAGGACTCGTGTCCGGTTCCTCCAATTGGAACTCCAACCTATGAGCTCTACGTGAAGCATGGAGTGGGCCCTATCACGTATAATAACGTATGGGTTAGGTACACAAGGAAAGATGGTGTCCTAAAGTGGCCCCAATATGGTAGTTTTGACACCGAAATTCTGGATAATTTAGAGGTTAGACTTTTTAAGAAGAAAGCCCGGCCGGCGATGTTTGACTCTTTCCGCCTATGGCGAAAAGAAGCCAAACAGAAAGAAATTAAATTAGTAAAGAAGAATAAAAGAGAAAAGGGTATTTCAATAATGCAAGCTGCTATGCAGTATAAGGATGATGAAGAGGAACAAGCGAGTGAACAGCTGCACAGGCAACGTAAATTGGCAATTGATAAATGTTATCCAGTTTTGCCACCTCTTCAGCAAGATACAGTGAAGGAACTTGAGAAGGATCCTTTAATGTCTCATTTGTTGAATTCACCACCTCCTTATGCGCAGAGTGCTACAGCACCTCCGCAACCTTTAGTTGTACAACCCCCAGTTGTTGTACCTCCGGTTCTTCCACAACCACCAGCTGTTTTTCAGTTGGCACCTACTACTATGGCGCAGCCCCTCAAGCGCTGCCACCTTTACTACCTGTTCCATCTTTACTTCCTATGACTTTGCCCCCTGCATCTATTTCCTCCACACTATCCCTTCTGACACTGCCTCTGCATTTGCTTTGTCTCCTCCTGTTTTTCCTCCTGTTCATTTGTCAACTTCTCCTTCTGTCCGACAGAGAATGACAAACACTGTTACTAGTATTTTGTCTCCTTTCTTTGGGTCACCGACTACGACCCCCGTTTTAGAGCGTAAACAATTGCGTAGCCAATTGCCCGATTCTAGAGAGAAGGGAGTATTGGATCATTTGGCGCATAAATGGGTCACTGACCCTACAAGATATGAGTTAGAGTCTGTTATGGATGTCTTCCACCAATGGCAAGCACCGAAACAGAGATATGTTTTTGACAAAATGTGCGAAGTTCTTCTTGAAAGATTAAAAGATTGTGATATGGAGGCCAATCCGCCTGAGTTGTGTCGTGTACGGTTTGAGTTTTCCAAAGACACGATTGTGGGTTCCGATATTGAGAAAGCAGTTGCGACATTATTATCATTTAGGAGTGAGGGTATTTCTCGACTGTTGTTTGAGCCAGAACCCTCTGTTAAAAGGAAGGTCAGACAGTATCCCATGAGAGAAGTTCCCCCAGTTTGGAAAGAAGGAGACCTAAATGCTGTTCCACCTATTCAGCCTCATTTTCAACGTGTGTGGGTACATGTTCCATGGAAGCGAACTGAAGTCCTGGCTCTTAAGCAGACTCTACCCGACCCCCGTAAAAACCCTGCAGGTTATTATAAGGAATTATCACAGACTGCAGACTCCTGTGTTATGAATTTAGCTGATATAGACATGTTGTTTGGTAATGTGGTCCCACAGCCTTTATGGAGAGTGATCCGTCACACGGATCATGCGCCGGAGTTAGGGGACACATGGATTAATATCAATGCGGCAAATGACAGACAAGTAGGCGGTGCTAAACCAGAGCCTTTAGTAGCAGACCTCCCTGGTAGGATCGTTACTTACATGAAGACTTTGATGCCTGCAATGCGTGTAAATTGGGATAAATTGTCTGCATGCAAGCAGAAGAAGGAGGAAAGTGTATCTGACTTCTTCACTAGGTTTGAAGAGACATTTATCGACCACAGTGGTCAGGATATGAGTACAGAAGGTGGTCAAAGGTTGTTTGTTGACAAGTTTGTGCATAATTTGCTTCCCGAATTGTGTAAAAAATTGAAAGATTCAGAGAGTTCTTGGGCCGTTTCCTCTTCAGCACAGATATTGGCTACTGCACAATACTACGAAAATAGAGATAAAGATGAGAAAGATAGAGCAGACAAGAAAACTAAAGAGTTAAAAACAAAGGTTCTTTTACAACAAGCGTATCCGCCTCGTAGTAATCAGCGTGACTATCAGCAACCTCAACAGTATCAGAGGAATTCGCAAAGGTTTGAGTATCCTCAACAACGTGCTCTGATAGGCCCTAACCAATGTTCATATTGTAAGGAAGAAGGTCATTTTAAATATAATTGCCCTATTTTGTTACAGCGTATGAATGGTATTTCTGGCGCAAGAGGTCGAGGTGTTCCACAAGCACCTAGAGCTAGAGGACGCGGAAATTTCACCCAGAACGCGCGCCCATTTCCTCCTCAAAATTCAATGAATAGTTTTGATCAGCAGAATAACGCGTCTGGTAGGACGACTCAGTACTATGCTGATGACTACTATGCAGAAGGTGAGAGTATGGAAGGTGATGATTGCTAGGACAACCATAGACAAAGAGAGGGAGTTGTTTCAGTTCCAGTAGATCAGAGTGGACCTTATATTGAGGTGATTACATCAGGTGTGTCAGAGCCTTTTCTGTTGGATACTGGTGCTACAAAGAGTTCTATTATGCACTCTAAATTCCCTGGCGCACCTTTGTCTGGCGAAACTAATGTTTCAGTAGGTTTTTCTGGCGCCCGGTTAGGAACCCGATTTCTAGCCCTATGTCTCTTTCTGTTGGACCTTGTGAAATCGAAGCACCACTTATTCTAACGACAGGTTGTGGTGAGAACTTGTTAGGATTGGATCTGCTGAAAAGATTGTATGCGACATTGTATTGTTCTCCTTCGGGAGTACAACTCACATTGGGTAAGACAGTGGTTTCACCAATATATTTGTCAAAGGACAAACTTCCAACAGAATTGTCGTTTCTCCCTGATATTCTTTGGGCTACTGGTCCCAATGATGTAGGTCTTTTGGAAATACCGCCATATGTTGTAACGTTGAAAGCCAATGTTAAAATGCCGCGCATTCCCCAATACAAGATCTCTAATGAAGGTGAAAAAGCGTTGCTAGCGATCATTTATGATTTGATTGAGAAAAATGTAATTGAAGAGACAAGAGGTAATGTTTGCAATAGTCCTGTTTTACCTGTCTTGAAGCGTACTGACTCTTCTCAGCCACCTGTTTACAGGTTTGTGATTGATCTTAGAGAGGTAAACAAGATAGTTGTGCCACAGTTTCCAGTCGTTCCCGATATCACTGCTTTACTGACAATGATTCCAGCCTCAGCCACTTGGTTCTCGGTGATTGACTTGAAGAATGCTTTCTTCAGCATCCCTATTGCCGTAGAGAGCAGGGATATTTTTGGATTCTGTTTAGGAGGCCGAAGCTTCCGATTTCAGAGAGCTCCTCAAGGTTTTTGTGAAAGTCCTTCTATCTATAGTCAGGCTCTGAAGTCTCAGCTTGACACTCTTGTGTTACCTGATGGCGCTACCCTTCTACAGTACGTCGATGATTTGTTAGTTGCTGCAGATACTAAGGAGATTTGTAAAGAAGCCACTTTGTCATTGTTGCGTCATTTGTCTGATTTACACCACAAAGTGTCTCTTTCCAAGTTACAGTATTGTCGACAAGAAGTGACCTATTTAGGTCACCTCTTATCGAAAGAGGGAAGAAGATTGACCCCAGAAAGAATTCAGGCAATTGCAAAATTAAGTGTGCCAATGACACAGAGAGAAGTGCGTGCTTTCTTAGGTATTACATCCTATTGCAGACAATGGATACCGAATTTTTCATTGATGGCTAAACCTTTGGTAGCATTGACCTATAAAGACACGCCGAATCCCCTTCCTTGGTCCGAAGATTGTCAGAAAAGTTTTTCCGAATTGCGTGATGCATTGTGTTCGGCTCCTGTGTTGGGTACCCCCGACTACAGCAAGCCCTTTACGCTGTATGTCCATGAGAGAGAAGGATGTGCATTATCAGTGTTAACACAGTCTTTTGGGGACAAGCAACGTCCATGTGCATATTTCTCGTCGATTTTGGACCCGGTAGCTAGAGCGTTGCCGAGTTGTTTGAGAGCCACAGCGGCAGCAGCTGTTTCTATTCGACAGTCTGCTGGTTTGGTGATGAATAATACGCTGGTCGTGATGGTCCCACATGCAGTGGATATTTTGTTAAACAGGACCAAGACACAGCACTTAACTAGTGCTCGATTGTCAGGTTACGAGTTGACACTTTTAGCGAGCCATGTGCACCTAAGAAAATGCAACACGCTGAACCCAGCTACATTGTTGCCAATTATAACAAAGACAGATGTTCCGGAACAGCATGATTGCTTTCTTAGGACAGAAGAAGAAACGAAAGGGAGAGTAGATCTTAGGGACACTCCTCTTGTAAAGTGTGATGGTACCTTATGGGTGGATGGGTCATGCTTCAAGCTTCCGAATGGTGATACGACTGCGGCATATGCTGTCACGACTTTACATACGATTGTTGAAACTGCACGTATCCCACATAATTCAGCTCAAGCAGCAGAGTTGACTGCACTTATGAGAGCGTGTGTATTATCAAAAGGAATGAAAGTGACCATATATACCGATAGCCAGTATGCGTTTGGTGTGGCCCATAGTTTTGGACGCTTGTGGAAGGAACGTGGGTTCCTCACGTCTCACGGTACGAAAATACAGCATGGTCAATTGGTGAATGAGCTCCTGGAGTCACTTACTTTGCCATTGCAAGTCGCGATTGTGAAATGCAGTGCACATAAGAAGGTCACTAACGACGTTGGTCGCGGTAATATGTTTGCTGATGAAGTTGCGAAAGAAACAGCAAGAGATGTGATGAGTCGAATGTATGTTGCGGGCCCTGCAAGATGGATTGGTGACGTTGGAATGTGTGAAGATACGATAGAGAGTGTGAAGTCCATCCAAGCTGAAGCTACGGAGAAGGAATTAAGTACGTGGAGAGAGAGTACGGGTAAATTGGATGCAAATGGTTGTTGGGTTGAATTGTCAGAGCATCAGCGATGGTTGTTACCCGATACATATGTGCTTGCAGTGGTTACAATGGCACATGGGATGGCCCACATCAGTGTGAAAGGAATCTGTAAGTTATTGGCTCCAGTGTGGCAAAATGCTGGAATTCCCAAATGTGCAGAGAATGTGGTCAAAAATTGTATGGTTTGTTTGAAATACAATCCTGGTAAGGGAACCCCAACTCCAGCTGGTCATTTTGCGCCTCCAACGTATCCGTTCGAGGTTTTGCAGCTAGATTTCATCCACATGGAGAGGTGCAACAATTTGAAATACGTACTTGTTGTTGTTTGTGCCTTTTCAAGATGGGTAGAGGCATATCCTCTGAAAGATAATACTGCCTTGTCCACAGCGAAAGCCCTTCTCAAAGAGTTCTTCCCTAGGTTTGGTTTGCCGAGAATGGTGTGGAGTGATAATGGGGGTGAATTTGTGGGTCAAGTGATGAAACGAGTGTGTGAAGGTTTAGGAATCCGGCAGAAATTTCACGCTGCAAATCATCCCCAATCAGCTGGATTAGTTGAGTGCTATAATGGCACTCTTAAACTAAAACTGGCCAAGATACAAGCAAGCTCTGGCCTTAAATGGCCTGATGCGTTGCCATTAGCACTATTGTCAACTAGGATGACCGTACATTCCCGAGTAGGACTTAGTCCTCATGAGATAGTGTTTGGTCGCCCGGCTAACATATGGGGAGTGCCAAGGCCAACGAAATTCAGCGAGATTGAACACCCTGTACTGCTTGATTACTTGCATGATTTGACGGCTAAATTGCGTGTTTTACACCAACAGGTTCATAATACACTGCCTCAGGCTTCTAAAGATCCAGGGCATGCAATCAATCCCGGATCGTGGGTGTTAATCAAGAACTTTCAGCGGACAAAGAACGATCAGCCCCGCTGGATTGGCCCCTATTTGGTGATTTTGTCCACAAGATCTGCAGTGCGAGTACAAGGGAAGAAAAACTGGATCCACGGCGTACACTGTAAGAGGGTCCCTTTGCCTCTACCATATGACCGGTGGGTCCAGGAGGGAATTGCTGACTCGGAAACTGAAACAGTGCCTCGTTTTCTGCCTTTTAGTGACGCACGCGTCACAGGGACAAATTCTGAGCGAGAAAGTGACGATCTTCTCCAAAGAGCAATACCATCACCACTTCGATTGGACACTACTGAGCCTGAACTTTTGTTTTGCGACCAGACATTGCCTGGAAAAAGCCGTTATAACTTGCGACCGAGAGTCATGGACAAATAAAATGAAATTTTGGTCCTCCCATCCGAAAACCTGTTTTTGAACCACCATCCGGGTTCAGCTGTAGGGTCGTGGTGAAAAGACTTGAGTGTGTAGCCTGCGGACACAAGGTCTACGGGTCTGGTTTGTTCTAGGGCGTTCCCTGGGACATTCAGAAACACTCTCAAGTGAAGAAAACCAACCGCCGCGAGCAGCACGTTAGAGGATGGAGCCTTTTCAGATGGAGAGACCTGTTGAAAGAATAAGTTTCAAGAGGAAAATATGTGCAACCATGAGCAGAAAATGTTTTTTAATTATGTGTCTTTGTATTTTACTTAGTTTAATGATGTCTTTAGTGGGGTATATCATATTCTCTTTTCAAGTGACATCTGCACCCACTGTACAGCCCATGCCTTCCTCTACTATCTCCTCACATTCTTTTCACCCTCTACCTGAACACGAGTCCGTTAGAAGATTAGAGTTTATGAACAACTCCTTTGTTCAGCTCTTACACCAACACCAGCTAGTAGTGAACAGAACCAACTGTTGGGTGTGTGGCCTTATGCCTCATACTACTGAGAAAGGTATTCCCTACCTAGTGCTGCCATTCAGCTACAATGGTTCTGTGTGGGCATACCGAACGATGTTCATCTATGCTCGCGAAATCCACCCCTACGTTCCGTCAAAGACAACCCAAAGAATAGTGCTCTAGTTAAGGGGATAGTCGACATGATAAGGGGAACTAGTTCCTACGAAACTATCCCGGAAGATGAGACACTAGCGTATATTGGATGGAACGTGACTGGATATGGAGCGAGTCTGAGCGAGAACCAGCAAGCAAAAAGATCCGCTCCAATTTGGATTGTACCCCATCAGGGTCATCTATGTCTGCAAGGTAATGGCAAGAATCCAAGAGCTCAGTTAGGGAAGAGTATCTGCACTGAAACGTATATTTTTGCGTCTCAGACTTCCCCTTTGTTCTTAGCAGCTAGGGGTACCTACTTTATCTGCCATGATAGGGCCTACACGTGGTTGCCCCCTGACTTCTCGGGCACATGCTTCGTTTCATTCCTGTTGCCTCCCACCTACACAGCTGCGGCAGATTACCATAAGATAAGAAGAATTAGGGGTGTCTTCAGCAAGGAAGACACTGCAGGACAAGAAGCGGGAGACTTCTTTAGGGGTTTTCTGCCGTTCTGGGGACCTATGGCTAACAACAGGAATGTGAGGCAATTGACGCGAGTGGTTGAATCCACCATAGTCGAAACTGTCGGTGCCCTTAATAATTTGACTGCTGAGCTCCAGTCGGACCGCCTTATGACCCTGCAGAACAGGGTCGCGTTAGACATCATACTTGCAGACCGTGGTGGGGTATGTAGAGTGATCCAATCCAGTTGTTGCATTTTCATTCCAGATAACGCTCCAACAGTGTACCAGGCCATCTCCAAACTACATAGGATCTCTGAATCCATCCATGTAGATGAAGGAGACTGGTCGTTGATGGGATGGTTCCGGGAACTGTTATCAACCTGGGGATGGAAAGTTCTGATGGTCATTGGGATACTTCTAGCCATCCTTTTCCTGTTTTGTCTGTGCATACAGTGTGTTCCTGCCATATGCGGCCTATGTGTTACATCATGTGTAAGGAAACCTGTATCAAGGGACGAGCTAAGTAATAGGATGATGCTACAGCAACATCTCAATGAATTCATGAACATAGACCTAGACTCAGATTAGCATGAGTGTAAGTAAATTGCCTATGTAAGGGCAAAAGGAGGGTCTGTGGTACTGAAAATTCTGGACCTGTGTCATTAACATCATTGTAACATGACGATTTTGGTATCAGCAGACCGGTAATGACAGGTATGCTATATCTGAGTATTTGCGTCATATTCGAGTGACGGGATCACTCTAATATTAACGATTCCCTTGTGAACCCTCGGGTTCCATTTTGTGTACGGCAGCCATTTTGTGGTTGCCCTCACATAAGGCAATGACTAAAGCCAAAACGCGCCTTAGGGGACACGTACACTTTCAGTGACCTGGGCAAGCTGACTCCACTGTCCAGAGCCAGAACCTGTTCGGCCAGTTTTAGTTCCCAGTGGCCGATCGAGATTAGGGGCCCAGGTGCAGCATGCCATAAACCCTTCATTGCACACATCTATATCTAAATCTTATTCACACCTGTCACTGCTCTTTCTTTATGACCTGCTTTACGAGGAGGAGGTGCCCGGTTTTATTAGGGGTCCAGATTATATCTGTTGCAGGTGTTGGGCCTCACTGGGTATTTGGTTGTGGGCTGGACAAACTGAAAATGGGCTTGTCATCATGAATCTGTCTTTGTTTTGTTGTAAGAAATATGTGAATGACCCACTGTAAAAATAAGGAATGTTTGCCTAAAGCATAATATTCTGTATAAAAGAGATAGCTGGTTTCCATGAAAAAGAGCAGTCTCCTGAGAACATACACCGTGTTGTACTTCTAGGATACCTGTTGCTGGCTGCAGCCAATAAATTGATCTTTGAAGCCACCAAGAAGACTCTGTGTTTCTGTAGTCTGAGACAGGAAGAACTCGAGGTCATTGGGTGTGTTCCCTGGCACCGCTGGGTCCAATAAAACCCAGTACTTCACGGGTACTCAAATTCCCTATTCCCCAGACCTGTCGATCGCTCTGTTAAAACACTTGCTGCATGCAGGCTGCTGGAGAGATATAAATTTGTGGGTGGAAGCGGGGGTGATGAGGCTGAGGGATCTCTTTAAAGACTCCATGCTGTTGCTATCTGTGGAATTCCAGGAAGAATTTAACTTGCCACAGGGCCACTTCCTCTTACACAGAGCACTCACTATGGCGATCAGGAAACATTGAGGCAAGGACTCTGCGGAGCCGCGTGCTCTCCAGAGCTGCTATTATGTGGCACTGTCTGCTGGCACAATAAAAACAGTGTCCTGCCTCCACAAGGCAATCTAGGCTGATTGTCAGCACCCACTGGAGCGCCTGAAGGTGCAATTGGAGGAGGACTTGGGTATCCCTATTCCTGGCAGGGACTAGGAGCTGATACTGGAAAGGACACCAAAGGCATCCCGTAACGCCCGTTTCAAAGTCATCAATTATTATGTGTTGCACAGGTTCTATCTCACCCCCACAAGGATTAGACAATACTTTCATGTAGCTGAGGTTGCTTTCCCCAGATGCAGAGAAGAAGAGGTGCACATCTTACATTTGTTCTGGGAGTGCCCTGGGCTGCGCCTATTTTGAGAAGAGATCACAAACATATTAGAGGCTGTTATAGGAAAGGATTTTCCCTTCTCCCCGGGTCTTTGCTTGCTGGGTTTGTTCCCACTTACTTCCAAAACAAAAATTACAAGAAGGTTTCAAGACTTAGCATTTATTCTGGGTAAGCGAGAAATTGCACGATGTTGGAAATTGCCGGGAGGACCCTGAATAATTGCTTGGAAAAAAGAATTGGGAAAATGGGCGGGCTGTAAAGGGAAGCTACTGGTTAGAAAGACTAAATGAGGAATAGGCATAATGGAAGCAGCAAGGGCCTGGGACGGGCTGATAGACAGCTTGGTCGCTCCAGAGGCAGGATCGCCCCCGGGCTCCCCAGAGAGGACATAGACATCCACTCCTCTCCCCTTTTTCTTGATGGAACGTGTCAGTCCCTCACTGACGCTGCACTGCCCCTGCCCCCCCCCCCCACTGTCTATACAGTATATTACACTTAGCCCAAGAAACTCCACACCCTCTCATGTAGATTCAGTGGGATACATTGGCAGGTCTATATAGGGTGCTACATAGCCGATGCAGTGTTGACTCCGGGAGAGGGAGGGGGAAAAGGAAGTTGGGTTAATATAAAGTATGAACGGAGAGCATTATGGTTCAATGTATTACCAACAATTGCTGACTTGATGCTCTTGAGTGCTGCTCGTTGAGATGCTAATAAAATCTGCTTAAAAAAAACTAAGAGAGAGTGAGTGGCTGCTGGCTACTTCTGTTTGTGTCCTGTTGTATTTAGTTCTATTTTCTTAGCACAAAATACATCCTCTGGTCCTTTTGGAACACAAGGGAGCATTTTGCACTAAGAAAATAGTGCTAAAACTGAATTACACTTATTACATAACTACAGATAATTATGTGTCATTTTGTAGTAATTACGAGTAGTTACACTGGACAGAATCATGCCAGTTATACACACCCCTACTTTTAATACTTCTTTTCCCCTTCATCTCTTTAAAGGAACTGACACAATCCCCTTCTTAAACTAGGACATTAAATTTAAAAAATGCACTCTCACCAAGCCACAAATGAGTGCTCTAGAGCTGATAGCAAACCAATGAAAACCTGCACATCACACAAATTAATGGGCAAAAATGCATACATAATTGAAGTTAATTACAAACATCCCACTGGGCAGCTCTCACATCCCAGTGGTTGCCCTAAGTTCCAGGAAAGCCTTGCTACTCCCTCCAAAGCTGTGCAGTGATCACTTGTCCAGGAAACGCACTGATCATGCTTCTTCCGGCCTGGAAGAACATCCCCACACACCTCAGTGCCAGTCGGACGTCATCCTGAACAGCTGTCAGAGCACGCGCTGCTGAACCTACAAGGCGATCCTCTTACAGCCACATGGTGGTGTCTCAGTCTGCCCTGTAGTGCCCCACCATTCCACCCCACATGAAATAGATAATTCCTACAGAAACGCACATGAAGCAGCCACTGTGGTGCACTTGCTGGATTGATAAGTCTGAGAGACAAATCTAAACAGGATGAGAGAGGTGGAGAGGGTGATTTTATTTGGAAGGGGCATGGTGATTGGTGTCTGATTTTGTTTGAAAGGGGCATGGTGATTGGTGTCTGTAGACACAGGACTGCCTCACAAGGTAAGTGAGGGAGAGATGAGAAGGTAATGGGTACTGAACATTTGGATTATATTCTCATTTAAAAATTGAAACAAAGTAAAAGTGGTAACTATAAATAAGGAGACCTGCACAACAAGTAGCAAATATCCTCTTGGTTGATTCTCTGCTGTTTGAAAATCAGCAGGCAGAATTACCACCATCCTGCCAACAGTGATGTGGTGGGATATCTGCTTGTGGGATTCTCCTCTGGCAGAGAACTGAATCCAAATGTGGACACAAATCAGCAGTCTCCACCTAACTCAAAATCAAGCCAGATGTTTGCAGTGTTAAAATAAATTGTTTATGTTCTTTTAAATACCTCCTTTTAACGTATAATAACCAGAAATCTGCAAATATCTAATATTACACTGAAAAATGTGGGGTAACAAATTGCTCGCTTTCAAGCTTCTGAGCATTCCTGATAGTGAAAAAAATGATTCAACTTTTAAGCTTATGTTTAATCACCCTTTAAGATTAGAGAGAAGGTAACTTAATATATCTTAAAGGTAAACCTATTGAAAACACGGAAAAAAGGCATTTATTTTCTAAAGTATGTGTGCATCCACAAGGCGATATTCAGCCTTGATAGACTTCACCCAGTTATGCAAACATCTAAGAACTAAAAGCCCTTGAAGAAAGTGTGAGCTGGTACTCTCTAACAGTGCAAAATACTATGTCTAGACCAGCTGTTCGCACAGTCCAGCACATATTCAAAGTTGGAAAGATTCAGAGAAATAAAAACATTTCTCCTTTTTAACACCTGCCTCAAAGAGGCATTACTCTTTGGTGCAAAGCCTTGTTTGCCATTGTTGCGTGGGAACGCTGAAGTCCCACCCATGGAATGCCCCGTTGGCACAAAGTAATACAAAGCAGCATCCAGTACTGCTCTGTGTTACTTTTGGGCAACTTTCCAGTGACTACAATTTGTGAGCTACAAAGCATTTGCCGAATAAACATTTTTCACTGATTTGCTTCACTTTTGTGGCACAAACTAGTGCAAAAAGTTAGTAAATTTTCCCTTTCCCTGTGGTCTGGAATTTATCAGTTGGGATAAATAGCACCTATGTTTTTCTCCAATATTAGGGAATCACAAGAAGTTTTTGCTGCTTACCGGATCAAAATCTGCCTGCCCCAAAATGTAATGGGAGTGGGCCTATATTGCACTTTGTAATTACATGCACCTCATCATTTAGATCTTTGCGCAATAAGGGGTTTGAGTAGGGGTAAGAATTTTCCAAGCCATTTGTTATGAAGTCCTAAGTACTTTTGTCTCTGCAGTTCGGGCTGGACTGTTCCCATGAGGAACAGGGTCAAGACTGATTGGCTTATGGCTTGGTCCAAACTGGGGTGGCCTGGTGAGCAAAAGAATGATGGATTAAACCCTGGTCTTTGTGACAGGGGGTGAATGTTTGCATTGTCAGCATTCCATCTATCAATTGTTCCTTTTGATTTTGTCACCCTATGTGGGAAGGGTATGCCCAGATGTAGGCTCAGTGCTTACTGTGCCACTGGATTCAAGCTAGCCTGGCTGATGAGGGGTGATGCCAGGTGATGAACAGAACAGCAGATATGACAAGCTATACTGTGAATGAAAGCAGAACCTGGAGAAGAGGTGTACTGAAAGGAAAGTGGCAGCAAAGAAGCAAAAAAATAACTTGCAGCAAATGAGTACAGAGAACCTTTGAAAATCGTTAATAACTGCATGGATTTTGAAAATCTCTCCCTTGCCTCGCTTCTCCAACTTTCGGTGACTCTTTCTTTTATCTTTTTTTCTTGTCTGTCATACATTTGCCCCAGCTTTGCTTTTACTCATTGTGGATAGCTTTAAGCCTCCAAGCATAGAGAGAGGCAAAGGCCTTTAGAGGGAAAGGTACATTGAGGATATACTGTAGATGGCAGAAGACAGAGCCATAGATGCAGAAATCCTCTTCAAGTGACTGTGGTACTCAATAGCTTTCAATGCCAACTAATAAGGATTAAAAGAAGCACTGCTGGATAGAGGCACAATTCAGAAGAGTGGAAGAAGGAAGCAACCCAGGAGCAGTTGCAGGAAAGAAAATTGTCCAGGATATCGATCTGGAGGCCAAGGTCAGTGGGTGAAGGTGCAGGGTGAGAGAAACAATCAGGATAGTGATACACAAGAGCATACACAAAAGTCAAGGACTAAAACAAAGAGTAAGTGGATAGGAAATCCAGATCAGTCATTATTATTAGTAGGCTTAAAGGAGATCGAAGTATCACTCTGACTTAAAAGTTGTAAATAAATATATCACGAATAAGGAAGGACTCCAAACAAAGAGCAAACAAAAAGCATCTACTTCAGACAGACAAACGTGCATTTGTAATAAAAAGAAAATGAGCAAAACTTGTGTACTTATGAAGTAATGGACTATCACCTCTACAAAAAAGAAGAAATTAGTGAAGTCTCCTTCCAACTCAAAATAATATCCCTTGCTGCTAAGACAAACTTAATTGACTGAGAAGGCCCAATATGATCTATTGAGGAGTAGAAGATTCTCAAGCAAATAAGGAGCCCAAAATAGGACAGAACTTCAACTCATTAAGAGGGCAAAGAGATAAGAATAACAAACAAGAGAAAAAACAAATAGTGTTCTGCTTACAAATTTAGCAAGCACTACAAGGAAATTATCTTTTATAAATTTTGAATCACTAATTAAATAGTAAAAAGAAGTTCTTCCATGCATTCACGTGCAATAAGCAGAGACAGCAAGATATGGGCAAACCAAATTTTGTCACATGTGAGTGAACCAGGGGTGAAAGCAGAAACAGAAGAACATTTCTTATTAACATGAACCATTCATATCATAAAACAAGTTGAATCAGTATTAAGTAAAAAGGTGGAGAATCAAACTCCTGTGGAAGTGTAGAAAATCAGGAAACAATCTAGACAAAGTTGAAAGTGAAAAAACATTATCAGTGAAGGGACAGCAAAGAGATGAACTATGAAGTAAATAAGCAGGGAACCTGAACAATAAGATAAGAAACCCTAAGGCACGATGATTGTGTGGCAGAGAGTGAGAATGGGTTTATCCTGTCATGAAAAAAAAGCTAATCAAGGTAAATTAAGAAGAATTCTTGTCAATTTCGCCAATTACTCAACAGCTTTTCGCCATCTAAAAATGGAATATGGCTATGAGCTGATAGCTGCTAATCCTGATTGGACCGCATATATGCACCAATGCTGATAAAAAAGATTTGAACTGAGGTCTGCTATTGAGGAATTTTAAAATATATGATATCTAGTAAATCTTCATTATAAATTGTGCCCATATTGGATCCAACATGTCAAAAGGAAAAGACATAGGTATCTTCAGCACAAAAAGTATGCAAACAGCTGTGGTTGGGGTGGACTCTGAAGCCACTCTAGGTCAGAAAATAGTGATAGCTTTGAAGATCATTTTGAAATATTTCAAGCTGAGACCAACAATAGCACAGTAACAACTAAATACCAAACACAATCAAAAGAATGATAAAGATAAAATTAACTTATTTAAGATTAAGAAGTAAAGAATATGGATAATAAAGCCAAGACAATATGATGAAATGGGCTAAACTCACAATATTTAAGATATCAAAAGAATTATGCTAACATCATAATTATTCAAGATTCCTATTTTTTCCAGAATAGATACAGGACAGGTATTTAGTATTCCTTGGGAAAGCCATGTAGCCTTTATTCTAGAGGAAACTAACGCAAGAGAAATTGCAATATTGATAAGACGTTCACCTGGATTTATGATCCTTATGGATTTATGATCTCACAAGGATAAATAGGGCAGGTGGATCCAATGCTCAATCATGAACAAAGGTTAATTAATCTTAAGGTGACAGATTTTTTGCCCAAACTTTAGATGACAATATTATTTATAAATAATCGATGAAGGGACTTGTACAAGTCGTAAAGCACTATGCAACTTTAATTTGGAGCTACTTAAAAATGGGAAAGCAAGACATGTTTTTTATCTCAGAACAAGAAACAAAGGCAGATCTGTCTCACATACTCTGAGTTAATCGATGCGTTCCATAAGAAAAAAAAAACATGACTAGAATCAACTTTTTTCAACAAGACATTGATTCTTTTTCTGTACTGATCATTTTCCGAAGAGTAAAGAAAGAACTTGGATGTGGATAAACACAAAGTATGCGTTGAATAATGCAAGTTTGGTAATAGGCATAGAAAGACTTAATGAAAACAAATGTAAAAAGAAAAATACCTTAAACAACAGATCTATTTTAGGTTCAAGACATATATAAGAAATGCATATAAATTCTTCTACTATAAGATGTAGGGGACACCCTGAGTGTCTTTGTTAAAGGAGAAATTGCACGTGTTTATTGGACTAGAAGCAAATGACATAAGCAACAAAAGGATTATAATAATAATAATAAATAAAGAAACAAACTCTAAAGGATATACAACAACCCTAACAGAAAGAGAAAATGTTAGACTCTTTCAAAGTATTTTTATTCAACAAAAATACAGCAGAAAGGACCACTTAAGAAAAGAGTAGTATATAAACAATATCATTGAATACAGTAGTTTAACTTCCTTTTCAAACTTCAAGCATTCCATGCTTGAGATTTAACACATCTTCTCTGACCTTGCCACTTCTGTGTAAGAATGTATTTTAATAAAAATCTAGCCAAGCATAAGCATCTATTTCTGCAACATCATTTAGAATACCTTGCTTCCCCACTCCTATATTGTGGGTGGTTCTCCTACTTTCCAGCGTACCTCTGTCTGTGTTCTACCAGCAGTTGAATAGAACAAAACAACATTCTTATACTGGGCTTTACCCAAACTCAAATCCCAACAAGATCCAATGAAAGTCAACCTTAGCATCTTCTCCTGTTTAATTACCATTCCTAGTTTTGTATTAATAAATACATAAAATTCCAATCCAAGATTAATAAATATCTGGCCAATTCAAAACCATTTACCCCAGCAAGTTATTTTTGCATCTTCGAATGTAGACCATGCATCTAATATTGAATTTGAAAGTTTGTGCACTGAACTGGAGTTAAGTATAGCAGGTACATTACATAGTACTATTCTCACAAGGCATTTGTTCATGGGGAACCAGTGCTATATAATGCTAAATTATTCCACTTAGTCTCTCTGCAAATCACTTTAGCTTCATCTCGCCAGTTCTTCATAAATGAACTATTATCTAATTAATACATTTCCACCTCAATCATTTAGGCCAGCATGGAGACACAACCCATTAACACAATAGCTTTCAACCCCAGCTCCATTTTTCTCTTCCTGAGGATGGCCCATTAATTATGTGAGGATCAAAACGTGGGAGACATAGGAGTGTCCTGAATTTGATGTACTGAACCAATTCTCCCTTAGCTGGACTTCACCATTTTACAATAAAACTCTTATCACTAGAAAAACATATTTGCAACCCAAATCAAATTATGATGCATATGCAGGAATTCATCTATCACATCTGTGTGACCATAATTGAGCACTGAGGTCCTGTAACTCACACTTTATATGAAGGTGTATAATAGGAAGAATGAAACAGCATACTTAAAAGTTTCATGTTTTTGTGAGGTATAGTTTTCTCTGCCAAATACGAATCAGGTAAGTGTGAGCATGTTCTACTTATACAGGCCAATTATGGATGTTATTTCTAGTGATATAAATAATTGAAGTTGCCTAATGAATTCTTTAGTAAGATAAACTGTTAGCTACAATTATGACTACATAATGGCATTTCAAATGAGCCCAGGTGAACCGTTTTCTATATTTTGTTTTCACTAACCGATGTTTATTACTCTAATAGTGGGTTGTCCAACCCTGTACATCAATACTAATCAGATTTGGTGAGTAGTCCTAACGTTTGTTAAAGCAAACTCTCCTATCATTAACAATATATATCTTCAGGACCCAGCCACCTTAGTCCCTTGTAAGCCAACTGCCATCTACATAGTGCCTGGGCCACAGCTCTAACACAGGTACAACTTAAAACAGATAAAGTGTAGATGACAAAATCCATTAGTCACACATCACATTAGAACACAAACAGGATTGAAACACAATATATGCAACCAACTTCACTTAAGGGGAAGGACCATAATGGACATCTTATATATTTTGATTGTTAGGTTTACTCCACCTCCCTGCCTGTGTGTAAGCAGAGTCCTTTGAGCTGTTATTAGAAAATAGGCCTGGGAAGAGTTTGCGGAGATCCGCATAAGTAAGCAAAAAACTCTGCCACGCTATGCGGAGTTCTGCAAGCGGTGGAGTGCATTACATTGTGCCGGTCACACTGATTTTTAGCGCCAGGCGTTTGTCCCGCGCTGTAAAATCAGCACAAACAGAACCACGCGCAGAACAAGAGGACGCTGCTTCTTTCTGCCACTTGAGTAGATGCTCTACTCGAATGGCAACTTCCTCAACGCGAAAGAAAGGTTTCACAACCTGAGCGTAGTGACCATTTGCGACCACCCACGTTTAGAATCTCGCCAGGAGGTGGTCTAGAGTAAGATTTTCCTCGCTCGCACTCATCACCTTAATTTTGGCGAGCGTGAGCAAGAAAAAAACTCCACTCTGTGGAGTTTTTCGGAACTCCGCGTGCTACGCAGAGTGGAAAAAACTCTGCAAACTCTGCAAGCGGGGTGGAATGTTGTTTTATTGAAGAAAATGTTAGTGGAGTCGCAGTGGGCCAATAATGGCTAGTATAGGCCTTTTTACTCCTGCATTGCAATGTTTGTTTTTCTGTTTCAACTTGTTTATTTAGAACGTTCTACCCAAAGTGGGTGTAATGTCCTAGTAGCATATTAACCCTTCTGCTTCTGGCTGTAGCAATTGTTAAAGCCCTCTCTCTCTTTACAGGCCAGAGGGCGCTGCTCTGGTCTATAACTCATGTGCAGGGCCTTTAAAAACGGGTATAGCCTTAGGCAGCAGAGTATAATAAAGCCTGTTCTGTCCCTGGTACTAGACGGAATCTTAGAGACAAATTATTTAATAAAGAAATCCACAAATTGGAATAGTGGCTCGATTGCTGACCCAGAGCCAGACACAATCAGGAGTCCTATCGGATTGGTCAGGTTTTTAAGTAGCGTCTACAGGCCCATACGATGGGAACTCAAGCTCATGTTTGCTAAGGATGTGCATCAATATGCCTTGTTCAGTGAAGTTCTGCATTTGTTTCTGTAATTCAGGAAATGGTTTCCTATAGCCATCACCACTGTCCTACTGCCTTGTAATGCACCACAGTCACTCCCCTTTAATAAATTGGCTTGGATGCTATTTACAAGCTGCTCCTAAAGCTGTCAAGGTTTTCTCTTTCTGATTTAGAAATGTTAAAGTGAATATATTGGTTCTGCTTCTACAGATATTCCAGCTGGCTCAACACAATTTATTCAAAAGCTAGCATTTCTTCCATCATACAAATGGAAGGCGGGTTAACGGTAGAAGAGGGAGAAAACCAGTAATGCTGCTGATGCCTTCAAACGCATTGTTTGTAAAAAAGCCATGTGACCTCATACTGCAACAAAAACAAATGGACCATCTTACATCTTAAATTGAAAAATTATGAACGTTCTTAACAGTATTTCTTTCTCGCTCTTACGAAGCATGTGCTGTGCTACTTACTGGCTCCCTTACTGTTTTGCATCCCTGTTGAGAAACTATAATATTGTCTCATAAAAAGTACAACAGCCCTCTCGAGATTTGATACTACTGCCCTTTAAACAAAAAGAGAAGGAGTTTTACACCCAGAACTGCCGCTTGGAGTTTAAGCACGCGTGTGGACTTCCCAGAGACAAAATAATCTGCAAGCCTGCTGTCTGCTTGGACCTGCCAAAGGTGTCTGCTGTCTTCAAGAAGCTTGTAGGCAATCAAGAGTAGTGACCCTGAGGTTCTTACTATCCTGCTGGGCTCTTTTCATGTAGAACTATTGGAGCAAGAGGAAGCCTAGCAGATTGTTTTGCAATGAGACCCCTGAGGATGTTCATTAAGTGGTCGATACATGTGAAACTGACCTGAATGTCTGCAACTACCCCACAACTGCTCAAGTAGATTGCCTATGAGACTCTTCTGCTGAGCGCCCCCTGCAAATTGCAGAGGGACACCATTAGGTGCACTCTGGGCAGGAAGTGGGTCCAGAGAGGACGGGGCACTTTGTCTCCTCTAAGTTAACAGGCCATTTGTGACCAGCTGGTCACCTCTCAGGGGGCAATATTTCCGACTGGGGTGTCCTGCACTTGGGAGGCAGGGTAAAGAGTCTAAAAAGCAGGGCCAAACTGGGAACACAAACCGGCCCTGGAAATTAAGTCTGCACGACCGTGGGGGAGGGGGGCGAGGGTGGCGGGGGAGTCTTGTGGGAAACACTGCTACTGCCTTTGGTACAGGGGGCCAATATTGCAGCACTGCTGCAAAACCGGCCCCCTGCACCAAAATCGGCCCCCACAGGTAAAAAAAAACCAAGCCACACCACGGGTACTCATCTTTTTACTCCAGAAGTAGTAACTACACACGCTGTGTGAATACCCACCAAGGCTCTCATATTACCAACAGTCTTCCAGACAGTGGCGGTAATGATGCCCAATTTTTATGACCTAAAATACCTTCATTTGCTGTATCCCAACCGTATCCAGGACAGTGTGAGCTGACACGGGCTGGTTGGAGGGGGTTGCCTGACCTTCTGGCGATCCAGACCCTCTGGTCCTACCCAGGTTTGCACAAAGTTATGATCTTTTCATGGGGCGTGAACAATACCGGTCACGTGGCGCCCTGAGCAGGGATGGCACAGGAAGCATTTCCCTGGTAATTGTCCTGTGTTCAGCTGGAAGTCATGTGCTTGCTCAAGTATCACTTAAGCACATGTTTTTGGCAGCAGAGGTTGAACCATAACAGGAATGGAAATATTGTACATGTGTGAAATGTTAACCTATCCATTATGATCGTTGTGAAGATATCTAACACATCAATTCAGTATTTGAAAACAATCTGTACAGCACACAACATAAAACCTCAAGATACGTTTGGCAATAAACTTACTGTTGAATATCAAAAACCTGCTAGGTGGGCTTCTTTCATAACTGGTGGTTTGAAGGGAAGGGCCCAGGGCCCACTTAATTGCTGGTATGCGCTGGGCATGAATATTTACACCTTGATACTCTTTCGGAAATACATTTAGTTACATTTTAAGCCAGTGCAACACAGCGGATTCATTGTAACATAAGGCTTCCCACAGGCTTCAGTTTGTGTGGCTTTCACAGTGATTCGAGGTCACTTGTTTTGTATCTAGTTACCTTTCCCGCTGTTTTGAGCTCTAACCTCGAAAGATGGAAGAAAGTTAGCCTTGGTTAAGCCATAAGCGTGTGTGTGGTTTACAGCATAGAAATCCTATTTATATGTACCAGTAATTTCTAGTTGATGTATCTGAATTATGTCAACAAACACAAAAAGCTGTGAGAAACGCCAGAGGTGTGCTAAGTGGAGGAAAATGACACAAATCTTAAAGTGTGGCTCACAGTCACTGTGTGTCAGTTCAAATAACTCTGGGCCACTTTTAGAGTTGGTGGCACCTGGTGTGATAATCTTTGTTAGCGCCCATCATCACCTCCTTCTTCACGGATCCCCTCACTGCCACCCTCTATAAGCGCCCTCCATCTCCCCATAGGCCCTGCCACATTTATATAATTTCTAATAAAGCGCTACTCATCCCTATGTAGAGCATCATAGCGCTTTTCATCTCACACACAGACAATTAATCATTTAATTGTGTACATCAATGTATATTAAATGTTACATAAAAGAATAGGGGCTACAACTTGTGGGAGTCAGGCAGGCGCCATCCATACCGATAGGCTTTATATGTTAAGAGTGCTTGATCTTGTGAAACACAAAATCAGGATTTAAAACGTAACTCCGTGATTGGGGTTGTTTGTACCAATAAGAATGTATTACTATCCAAGGAGCAATTTTTTAGAAGCCTTAAAATAAAGAGAGACAGAGACAAAAACGTAACTTAAACCAATGCGGACAGTTTTCATGCAACAATTCGATGACAGTTCTTAGCACATTTTGCTACATTAAATGGATCATAACTTGTGAACTGCAAGTAACAAAAGAATCTCTGTGAGAAAAGCAAATGTGTGATGTGCATGTTACATCTGCTTTTCAGCTGGCATTAACCCTTTGTGCTACTTTCAGATGAGTCAAAACTGTGACAGATTTCTCCAGCAAGTACAACAGTTTATTAATTCCATCCTGCCAGTTGCCATGTGGAAACTGGCACGTTGACTGCCTATAGTGTACCAGTTCAGCAGAAGATATGAATAGTAACACAGATGCTTAAAAAAAATAGATAAAATTGCAAGCTCATGTACAAAATACGAAAGGGAGCGTAAACTGGTGGTGCGTTCGCAGAGGTGGCTCTGCAGTTACTGTTCACTACAGGTGGAAGGCTGGAGGGGCGCATGCGGCACGGGTCGGTCGTGGAATCCCAGTATTGTACTGGATGTTTTGGGTGATTTGAAAAATAGAAAACAAGAGCTTAGCATTTCCAGGCGGGGTGCAACAGTGACGCAACTTGAGTAGCACAGCGCAAATCACTGAGAGAGTCATTCCATGGCTGGAGACTGTGTGATCCCACGCATTCACCCATGGATTTTAGTGGATTTCCAGATTTACCATTACTGGTAGACCTGGGAATGCGCCAAAATGCTACGCTTCCCCAGGTAAGGCGTAACGAGGAGAAATATCTTTATTTCTCTTCGTTACTTCTTCTTTCTATGTGTGCTCCATTCTGCAGCACACATAGAAAGAGGAAACCGCCTCTCTGGATTGATTTTGTGCAGGAAGGTGTCTATTCACACCAATGCTTAATTTGTAAAATATTAAGTGCCAGGGCTCTGACCAGGAGGCCACTGCAGCTTGCACCACCCATCGCCCTTGCTGCCAAAACAACTACTAACTATCTCTCTCCCATGTAAATGCGACAGTTCAGATTATTCCAGGTCCCCAAAGCTAAGGAATGGCTGGGGAGGCAGGTATTAGCAATTTTTTTAATGTATATTGTTTTCCTAAACAACTGTTATACTACTCATCTCTAAATTACATGAGCAGCGCCACCTTGTGGCAGACTGCCCTAAGTGTGGTGTGGACAATTAGGTGCTGGTGCCGAGCACCGGAAACCAATTAAGTGCTGGTGCTCAGCACCGGAAAGCACAGGCTCAAATTAAGCACTGATTCACACACAAAAACAATCCTGCTTACAACCAGTGGCGGCTCCTCCGCTATGGCGGAGGAGTGTTGACCCACTGCGTTTAAGCAGTGCCAAGTAGAAACATCAAATGATAATAACTTAGTGTTATTATCATTTTATGCTTCGTGTCCTGCTGATTTGTGGGTGGGCGGGGCTGCTCTGCTCTCGGAGCAGGGCAGGGGAGGAGTGGTTTGCCCACACCTAAAGTGCGCAATGACTATTTGGCCGGCTCACTCAGGCCGCCCAAACCAGTCATGTGCACTTTCCCCATCCTCCATGCAGGCTGCATTACAGCCTGCATGGAGAATATGCTCACCCCTTCAGCCCATGTCACGGCGCTCAGACCAATCACAATGATGCATTACAGTGTTGTGATTGGCCATGGGGAGGGAGCCTGGCTGCCTGCTTCCTGTTCCTGGAGTCAGAGGCAGGAGAACAAGAGCAGGACCAGAGACGTGGGACCCGGCTTCAAGGTATGTTTTTTTTATATATTCCCCCCCCCACGCGACCACTGCCCCGCGACCACCCACGTCCACCTCGCCACCCGTGAGCCATGCCGGCCGCCACTGCTTACAAGGCAGGCACCCTTGCACCATGGTGCAAGGATGCCTGCATTGGCGCTAGCCAGCACATTGTGCGCCAGCACAGGGAAAAGACAGGAATGCGCCATACAATTTTAGTTACAGCGCATTCCTGCCCTTTCCCTATCATGTAGTGCAGCAAACGGACTTGCGCTGCATGATTTTTTATTAAATATGCTCCCAATAGTTTTCTACGCTTGTACGCTGGGAAATAAAGCATAAGTAGAACATAATAGGCATACAAACATGATGATGACTCTCCAAATTTGCAAAAATTCCAATAAAAAAACGCAGCATAGTTTATTTGACCACTATCCATAAGAGGACAGCACATCAGACTGCACAATTTTACACTCATTGGAGAGTGACAAAAGTGAATTAGAAATGGTGTTTTCTTGTTTATATTACTTTAACACCTGCACACTGAGCCTCCGATATTACGCAGTCATCCTCCGTCATCAACCGTCTCCATTATGTGACTCTTAATTCACCTATGTGCGTGCTGTAACCAGCTTTGCATTCTATTAAATGGGGCCCTCCTCCTGCCACTTCCCAAGCTGCTGAATCCTGGATGTTTAATAGGCCTGACTGGGGCTTAGATTGCCCCATAAGATTCACCTGGGGTCCAACAACTAAAGGGCTTATTCAAAAGCCCCTTGTGCTGCCCATACGTCACTTTTTCCCATGTTAAAAGTGACGCACTGGCGGTGCAAGGGGTTTGTAAATAAGCCCCAAAAGGAGCAAAAATGGTGTGGAGGCCAGGCCCAGGACAGGCAGACAACCAGAACCACGTGGTTGACGGGCCTTGCTTCCTACCTTTGACATGCGGACCAGGCACCCTGCACCCATTATGCATATGCACATTGATTGTTATTATGTAGAAGATAAAATAAAAGATAGCCAACTCTAAAAACAGGGTTGAACCGCTGCTGTGAGCATCTCCTTTGCAGTGCGAGCAGCACAGCCTGAGGCAGTTAGGTTCCCTGACTTTATGTCTGAGAGCGCTCTCCCGAGTTTGGCACCCGGTGTGGTGGCACTGTGCACAGTCCTAAAGCCGGCACTGGCTGGCATAGTCGACACTCAAAAGGCATGCACCCCAATGGGACCGCTCATATGGAGAATATCCTTATTATAATTACGTCAGCAGTTGCCGAGCTCTTTAGACGTGGGCCTCTTCTTACCTCCTTATAATTGTACATGGCGAGGTCTGAAATAGCATGAGCATCTGGCACCCGCAGTCTTGAAAATTCAGGCAGGCAGAACTCTGGAAAATAAAGTAACCTTTTACACAAAGTTTAAAAAAATCAAAAAAAATCACAAAAAACGTTTGTGTGAATACATATATCATTAAAACATGTTGAACAATTCCCACTAGTTAAAAAAAAGGAAAGAAACCATTCAGTGAAGTCTGGACCGGAGTCTCTGCCTTTTTGGGGCACCTTAGATGTACCTAGGTGTGGTGAAAATGCTATACCCCGAGTCACATAATCTAGATCTGTAGAAATTCATGCAGACAGATGAAACTTACTACCATGGAAATTCCACAAGTATCCTATCTGTCCATGTAAATTTACAGATAGAGGAGTAGGACAATGGCAAAAAAAGTGAAAGTACTTTGTTGATGGTCACCTAACTTCCCAGTATATTTTTTTTTCAATCACATTGAACACGTCAATAGGCTGCCATAAAGGATGGAGTAACTATATGAATGAAAAAATGAAAGGTACCCAACTACTGTTGGGGATATCCACCTCTTACAACTGTGCATGAACTCCTTCCTCTGCAAAAAAATCACATTAATAAGTAGAGAGCAACAGGGTTTTGCATGCAAACCATTTTGAAGAACCGGCTTGTTGGTCTAAGGACTACATGTATCAAGCTATTTTGCGTTCGCAAACGGACTGATTTGCAGAATCGGCCCGTTTGCGAACGCAAAAAAGGTTTTTTACATGTATCAAAACCCATTTTGCGATTCGTTAACCTGTTACCGAATCGCAAAATGGGTTTGCGATTTGCTATTAGGAAGGGGCGTGTTTAGGGCGTCCCTTCCTAAGACCGAAACGCATCAGTATGTAGGAATGTTTTGTGACCGAAATGCGGTCGCAAAACATTCGCATTTTACCACCTACTACAAGTAGGTAGTAACCCATTCACAAATGGGAAGGGGTCCCCAAGGGACTCCTTCCCCTTTGGGAATGTTTGTTATTGCATTTTTAAGAGCAGGCAGTGGTCCCACGGACCACTGCCTACTCTTAAAAACTGAAAAGAAAACTTTTCATTTTTGTTTTTGAAACGCATCCTGTTTTCCATTAAGGAAAATGGGCTGAATTAAAAAAAAAAAAGATTGCTTTATTTGAAAGCAATCACGGACATGGTGGTCTGCTGCAGCAGGCCCCATCCCAGTGATTTTAGTGATTCCTAGGGGGTCGCAAATTGCAATCTACCTAATTAATAATAATGAGGTAGAGCGATTTGCAACCCCATAGAAATCGCTACATGAAACTCTTGGAGTTTCATACATTGTAAATTGCGATTACCTAATTGCGATTCTCAGAAATTCTCAATTTGGTTTTCTCAATATACAATTTTGATACATGTAGCCCTAAATGTAAGATGATAAGGCGCGGGGACAGCAAGCTACCCGATTCTTAGAGAAGTGAGAGACCACCTATTATTTGCATCAGCCAAGAAGTTGCTAGTGTAACAGAAATGTTGATAGTGCTTTATGACTATCACGGTTGCCCTGGGCAAACCATCTTGTGCCAATCTAAATCAATCCCGCATACCAATAAGAAATTTCTGCAGTATGTCTCTGTTTTGTGTTTTGCCCTGTTTTCAATCTTTTTAGTCTTCCTTACTGTCCCATTCGTGACTTCAAAAACTTGGCTAGAGTGAAGTATGATAAGTTTAATTGTAGCTGGGAATACCGACAAGTACATCTTTTTCTATACTTCCATGTGTTAATGGTGCATTTTGGTAATGATACCCAAAGGCCTGATGGCCGAATGCTTAATAAAAAATAAATGCAACATTCACTTTGAATTTTGTGTCTCCTACAAAACTCAGGATTTTCCTTTACCATTTATTTAAATAGGTTCCTTACTGATGTCATTCTGGTACTGTTCCATCAACTCCGAAAACAGCAAGCAGTCTTCAAAACCCTGCAATCATATTGAAGAGCAAATTAGTTCTTTACAGACAGAGAATACTTTTAGAGGTTGTGGTTTTTACAACTCATAAACAAAACTAAGATTTCTGGAAAAATTTGCAAAAGACCCATATTTTTGCTGTGACTCCCAATTTCAACCCGAATTCTAATAAGCCCTTAGGGTGTTGTCCTGTGGACGTTTGTGTTAGTGGTTTGGTAAAGCACCTGCCTTGGAGAGGCATTAAGGGGCATATCAGCAAGGCGAGGCAATAAAATTATCGCCGCTTTAGCGTCCGTTTTCGGACGAAAAGCAGCGATAATTTTATCGCCCTATCAGCATGGACACGCTAACGCGTGAATCCATGCCTTAGCGCCTGTTTACTGAACGCCCAGCTTTGCATCTCTAATGAGATGCAAAGTGGGCGTTCCTTCCGAAATAACTGGAGAAATGTCGCTAACCGACATTTCTCCAATTATCAAGGGAATCGCTAACAAGCATAGCGATAAGAAAAGTAGCGATAACCACGGTTATCGCTACTTTCCTTACGCATGCTTTAATTCTGACTTAGCCATCTAATCCAATGGGAGGTGGATTACATGGCTAAGACCACCCTGCCCTATCAGCAAGGTATCGCCGGTCACAGTGCGATTATCGCTGGTTTCCCAGCGATAATCACACTGTTTTCCAGCTATTGCTTGCATTTCTATCGCTTTGGAGATAAGCGTTGCTGATAGCATGCTATCTCCGCGATAGAAAGCAGCGATAGCCGGCGATAATTATCCTAGCGCTAAGTGCGCTTAGCGATAATTATCGCCGGCCCTTGCTGATATGCCCCTTAGTATCCTGCTAGTTCTGTATTAACCTCTAAAAACTCTCTTGAGTGAACCAGAATGATCTGGACAGCAGCACCGTTGCTGATTGGTTAGTGGTAGAGATGACGTAGCAATTACACTGGCCCAACTAAAACGTGATGGGAAGACTGAAGACCCTCCAGGAAAGATTTAAATAGCTCTTTACAGGTTCTGGCGGGGTAGCAGATTTGAGCACCACAATCTCCCGTTGGAAGACGTCCGGTCCTGGGCCACAGTCCCCCTCCCCCCAAACACATCAACCATCTCCACAAAATGAATAGCCACAAAAAAGTCTTGCAGCCCTTCTAAAAGGCTTGCTGTGAGCAGGCAAACAGGTAATAATCTACTGTGAGTTATTGGTGAGTCAAATGACCTTTTAAAGCATATCTCGTATCACAATGACATATTTGTTAAAAAAAAATAAAGGGTATATCAATTATAAAAATGCACATAATTTTGTATTTTTGGTATTTACTTTTGCAGCGATGCAAATATTGATACTAATTTGCACCGAATAGGAGACAAAGATAGATTTGATATGTCTATAGTTCTCTCATGTACATACATGAACCCATGCTAGAGAGAGACTTTTAAGTTGACAGTATAATTAACTGTTCTGGAGTTGTTCTTCAGAGAGGATGTGTTTTGGAAGTTCTGGTTGGACTGCTTCTACTGGAGCAGTACCAGGGCTGATTTGCATAAAGTGCAAAAAAATATGGACTGGATTGCAGCCGGAAAAATTACGAACGGCTCACATGATTTTAAACTTTGCATCCATATAGGTGTATGCTTTGTTTTCCCAGTGAGTCACTCTAAGTGGGACAGGTATGACTTGACTCCAGTGCCTACTGTGCTAAGGTCCATTAAGCCACACTTCACCGATGTGGCGTACTACAGCTGAAGCAATTAGAGGCTGGTATAGGAAGGAACCTGGAAGTTTAGGCTGGCCTGTCCCTAGAGAAATTAGACGAAGACTGTTATGCAGAATGATGGTTCCCGTCTTCAGTAGCACAATGAGCACAAAACAATTACTAGCAATAAAAGATCTCAATTGCTCCATTTAAAATCTTATCCAGCAATTTTAGATTTCTTTATTAAATCCAATAAAAAAGTCACAGAAGTTACACAAGGCATAGAAGTCATTAATTCCCCCTTAGCTCTGGTTAGTCCTTCAGACCAATTAAATCCTCACTTGAATTCGAGTACGGATATGACCATGTCATCGTCAGCTAATGGTCAAGAACGGGATAGATGACCCTCTTTCTGTTTCTCAACTAATATCAGCCGGAAAGGAGGGAAAGGAGGGGGGGGGGGATTGAAGGAACCCGCCTTTGCTTTGAAATCATTGGCACTAGATCAGGATAGTGCCCAAGGAAAAGATATAGGGGGAGCTCTGGCATAAGGGCTTCCTAAGTTCTTTCCCTCATCTGGAGGTGGTATGGTCTGACCCGAGCATGGTGTAGGATTTTACACTGCCAGACAAAGAGCTGGCTAGGAGAATTCTGTTGGAGGTGAAGGTTACCCAAAAGTCCCCTGACATAGTTTCAAGTGAAGGGTTGGGGCATCTACCTCAAAACTTAACGTCTGCCCTCTTTGCCAATTCTATATAGCAGCACTCCTACCATGGGGTATTCTATGGCCTGCGAAGCCTTCATCTCGCCTAGTGTACAGTGTAAATCGGAGTCCCTTAGTACTGGTGGGGAAGGGATGCCGTCAGAGGTATTATTTTGTATTGGGAACGTTTTATCCTCCATTTTGTCACTCTTGGAAAAATCTGTGTCAAATTCAGTCATGTATTGGACTTATTGTTTTCCAGCCTAATAGGGGTTAAAAACCTAACTCCCCCTGGGGTGGCTGAACACTACCACAAATTGTTAAGGAGTCAAAATCAATTGCTATTGATGTTAAATGTGAGGTCAATAATGCTGCTGTTCAATTGGGCAAATTCAGTATGGTAGAAGATCTCTCATGTAGAGCAGACTCTAAAAACTAAATCAAATCAGAAGCAAGTATACTGTTTAAAATCATTATTTGAAGAACCAAAGCAAAAGGCTCCTTCAAAGCCATCGAAAGCAGAGTGGCTTCCAATCTTTAGGAAAGGGCCACAATTAATTGTGTGTATAAAACTTCCAGCTACATCAAAGGATACTCTTGATTCTCCAATGGGTGATCAAAGTATGGAGAGTAACCTAATAAGGACCCTCAGGCAATAAGAAAAAGAAAGGGAGAAGTAAGAAGTAAGAAGAAAAGGCACATCATAAAATAAAAGTGAAGAAAATCAGATTTGAGAATGCGTCAGCTGTGAATAATCCTGAGCCAGCTTTTTTACTATCTCCCCTGCCTGCACTAGCCAATATTCTAATTCTGGCTTTTCACATTGTTCACAGTCAAAATCCATCTGCTAAGCCTGAGGTGGACTTGGCTAAAATGTCTATTGACATCCAGAAAAGTTTATCGTGGCACCCCAACATTGGGTCAGCACCTGACAATGTTGTGGGTTTTACTTCAAATCCTCACCCTTGTGTTGGGGATAACCTTAAATGTTTAGATCCTGTTGATGCTCTAGTTAGTGAAGAAATAGTTTGCAAAGTACGGCTGGAACATAAGGTTATTCAAAGTGAAGACACTTCTACCCGAAACGTTGCTGCAGAGAACCATGATAATATGGTCCCTAATACTGCAGGCATTGTCTGACAAGGTGTATAAGCCTGGAAAGATTCTAGGCCTTCAGGTTTATTAAATCATGGGGCAAATATTTTTGTCTCACAAGTGCATCAAACAGTTTCTGAAAATGTTTCATGCATTTCAAATTGAGATCATCTGGGTTCAGATTGAATAAGTTTCACTTTGTTTTATTGTTCTATAATGAAATGCATCCTTTTAATACAGGGCCCATTTTGCATTCTCTTTCGGAAACTGAGACACTAAAATAAGTGAAAAGCAGTGAAATTGCAATTTGTGTATATAAATTAGGGGTGGGTGGAAAACTCCACTCTGCCGGCGGAGCTCGCAGAGTTTTGCTATTCCGCACTCATCTTGGAGCGTGGAGTTCAGCAAAACATTTCGCCACAACTCTTCCACCACCCACTGAGTTCCCGAATGCGGAGCTTACCTGCTGTCTTGAATCCGATCCTATGGGAAACCTACTTTGCACAAACTGACAGGCAATACTTGGAGAAGCTCTTGGTTGTAAGGTGCCATAGAGCTTTCAATTGGAAAGTGACGTACCCAGTCAGAAAACATGTTCCACAGGCACCACGGGAGTGTCAGTCCACGCAACACTGGAAGAACTGAAGCAACCACCACTGTAGTTACAAACTTCAAGTAGTACCATCGAGTTCCACTAAAGCACTAGAATGCTGGCTTTTTTACACACTGTACCATCTCCTGTGTGTTACATTTAGTTTTCTGTGCCGGGCTGCTTCGTGAACTGAAGCCCAAGTGGAAGAAGGCTTCGCCCGACGAGAACACACACTCAAAACCCTTCGCATCCTTAGGATTTCTGCCAATGCTTCTTGATGGCATGGATTGTGTGGAGGAGCAGCAGCCCCGGGGCTACCTGAGGAGGAACAACCCGCTGTCTCAGTGTGGAGGGTGGGCTGGGTGCAGTGGGCTCACCCTGCACAGCTGACAGCAGCTGAGGCGTGCAACCCACTCCGTGTGACTCTGGCAGCATCTGTCTGCCTCTCTCCACTTCCTACTCCAGAGCTCCCTTCAGTGCAAGAAACCTCAGAGGCCCCTGCTCATCCTGCTGTCCCCCGCTGCTGCCAGGGTGGGGCAGCCACACACCAAGCGGGGACAAAGAGTGAGCAGGCATGGTCTGGAGACTGGCGGGTTATCCCGTGCAATAGGAGATTTACCTGCACTTAACTGCATATGCTGGAATTAAAATGCAAGTAAACACCATTTTCTTTTTTTTACTTTGGGGCTGTCAATGCTGCTTGTTTCAGTTGAAGCGGACACTGCAAATCACAGTGATTTGTATTAGTTGGCAGTATTTGTGATCAGAGAGGAAACACAAATCAGGGGCGCTTTGTGAATGTTGTAGGTGGCCGAGCAATACTCTGCCTGCTCAGGGAACTCTGTGGAATTTGGTGGAGTTTTTCGGTAACTCAGCGGAGTGAAACTCCTCGAGCTCTGGCCAGGCCTAATATAAGTTTCTCAGGTCCTTTACCCAACACAAGTATTACCTTTGGGTCAACGATTATTGTAAATCTAATGATGCAGCAATGTAATCCCTGTTGGGAACGGAATGGATTTAGATTTTAAGAAGGCTAAGATGTCAGGTCAGAATAAGAATAAGGAATTGTTGTTCCCAGGGCTTGATAAGGTCATGCTGCAAGGAAACCCCAAGGATGTTGTTGTATCAATAGGCAAGGGGGGGCAGAGTTACAAAAATCTGGCAACCTGTTCAACATCGTATTCAAGCACTAGAGAAGGGGGATGAGCTAGCTAAATGGAGTTGGGTGGAGGGAACTGTGAACAACAATTGCCCCAAACTGTTGGAGTCATGGAGGTAGCTCCAGTGAAGCAATTATATCTTGGAATCTGGCAGATTTGGCCAAACATAATTAAAATTGAATTCCTTAGAGTCCTTCAATCCAGCAATTATATGCCTGCAGGAAACACTGGCCTGTTAAGAGTTTATGCACGAAAATTATTAGGTTTTTGCTTGTGATGCAAATTCTACCTCCAAGGGGCATGCTAGTGGGGGAATAGCGATTTTGTTAAGGAATAATGTCAACTAGAATCATGAATTGCTTATCCATCCCTTAAATTTATACCTGTGTCTAAAACTAAAATGGTCAACAAAGGAAGGTTCAGAGGTTCCTCTTTTCTTCTAATAGCCTCTAGTCTAGATCTAGTAAGCTCAATCTTCACTTTTATCTGTGATATTAGTATTTTGGAAGACTGACCAAAGGAAATAATTGTAAGTAACCTAAATGCAAAAAATCTCCAACTCTGCATGTTTGTCCTTTGCAAACCTGGAAAAGGAAGAAGCCTGGGCAATCCCAGAGGCAGTTTTCCCCCGTATGAATAGGACAGGGAGGGGGGGGGAGGGGTTATATTGCTGGATTCTCCTAGAAAGTTTGAATTTGTGTTTTGAATGGGCAAATTTCAAATGATACGCCCACATCATACACTTTTCTTTCTCTTCATGGACAGTCCTTGATTGATTACATGATCACGTCACATCAGATGTATTGGCTTGTTCTAATTTAGATGTCTGACCATCTGCATATGATCACTGTATTTTGAGTATGAATCTTGAATTAATGATGCAGGTCTGAATACGTTGGAATTGCTTGAGGGGTGTTGTGGTTATTAATAACTCAAATGGTCGCCCTTTCTGGGCCTCCAGCAGTATATAGGCTTTAGGCTCTAGACTTTCAGAGGCTATTAAGGGCGTAGAGGGTAAAAAATGTAGGGACCCTTTAATTTGGTGTGAAAGGCATATGAAAGTTTTTCTTAGCCAGGTGAGTAAAGGTAGAAATCCCACATTACATAAAAAAAGATAATAAGAACTTATATGCAGTAAATCAGGAAAAAAATCAGCTGGCTATTTGCCTTTTTCTCCCTCTCTAGACAAAGTGAAATTTGTCGACTTACACGAAAGAGAACTAGATTAAAGGCCCTAAATTGAAAAAGGGAAACTGACAAGAAATTGATTAATTCAAGAGAAGCTGCAGCTTCACATTATCTTAGAAAGTACTAGTGACTAGTAGCACTGTATAGTGATTCCAGAATGAGCAATTTCCATCTCTGAAGCTGGCTGGATGAATTATATTTCCAATTTTTATGCTGGTAACCAAAGTGTCAGTGACCCCTTATATCCAAGAGTGGATACAGAACTGTACGAATTATATGGGCCTCCTCCAGGTCAGGAGATTGTGGGGTTTATCAGGAGCACCAGAGCATCGGGTGCAATGTGCCCCAATGAAATCCCGATTTCAATTATTAAACAGGCTGATACACTGTGGGCAGCTTTTTTGCACCCATTATTTGGTTATTACTATGTTTCAGGAAATATCCCCCTTTCCTAGAAAGGTAGCATTATCGTCCCCATGTACAAAAAGGGTCCAAAATTGTCTCCTTAAAGCTTCAGGCAAATATCAAATATCATTATTAGATGCAATCAATCAATCAATAAATAGCTTTATTCAGAAGTATGATAACAACCATAAAAACACGTACAACATTACGTCTGAATATATGATGCATAAAAAAAAATAAAACAATAATTATAAAGTTAAAACATAACAATATGTGTTAAAATAATGTTAGGACAACATAGACCTACGAGCTTGCACAGCACATTTTAAAAAACATGCAAAACTATTTCATCATTATGTAGGGCCATTAAATGTCTAAGGGCGGTCCTGCATTGTCCAGTGCTTTCTAAATTACTTTTTTAGAACCAGAATTAAAAACAATCTCGTATACCTTACATAAAATTTACAAAACAAGATAAAATGGAGCATTGATTGGCCTCAAACATTATCACAGGGACACGGTACAGCCTTTAAATTGTGGACAACACCCTCGGGAAAGCACAATAGGTATTTTATTGTGTCTGATCTAAAACGAAATAGCAAAGATCACTCCCATCTATTCCGTGCACGCCAAATGTAATCGGAAGAACAATCATATTCACATAATCCGATATATGCAGACACATTCGGCTTCACCAACATATCCCTTAGACGTGATGATTGTTCATAATCATAAAGTGCAAGTGCTACTATCTTTTTATCTATATCAATACACAATGATGATTCAGTGAAAGCAGTTTCCATTCCAATTTTACGATATTCATCTGTCACATAGGCCAACCAGGGAATAAGTGAACCCTTATACAGGGAGAGACAATCCAAAATTACGTCTTTGTTTTAGCCCGGCCTTAGTGTTTCTCCAGATTGCAAGCCACAGCAATACGGGACAAACCCTAATACGGTCAGCTGGATACGGAAGACTAAGCTCTTTATGGCAAATTTAGTGTGAAGCTGAAATAGGAACAGACAAAAGTTTTCTGCAAAATCTGTTTTCCTCACTCTGTATAGCCTTGCAATTCGAAAAGCCCCAAAACTCAGCAACATACGCCATGTATGGGTACACATTGCACCTTATAAATCTGAAAGAGAGGCTTAAGAGAGCCACCCCCCAGGCTGGGGAAGGCTACACAAGGAGCCATTAGCCATTGCAAATTTCATGCTAAATATTAGCCGTCCAAGACCCTCCAGCTGAAGAAATCACGCCAAGATGTGGAAAAGTGCTGGTGTGGCTCAAATGCTGAGAGCCAATCGACATATTTGGTATGGGAACAGCCTTCGGTCCGCATGACATAATGTGAGATTTTGTAAAATTTGTTTGAAAATCAAGTAGGGCCATAAAATCCACAAAAGAGTGCACCAGATGACGCCAAACCACGAGCTATTAGCAATGACCATAATTTTGTCCGATTTACACAGTCAAAGGCTGAGGAGAGGTCCATGGTTGCTAAATAAAGAGGGGACTTTTTTGCAACAGTATAACTTCACTAAGACCAGATTCTGGTTAAGGCACTGTTTAATAGTTCCCACTATGCACCTGAACCTATATTGACAGGGATATAAGACAGACTCATCATCGGCCCATTCTCTAAACCTGTTATAAATTGTTCTCCCCAGAATTTTAATAGTGGTGTCAATTAAGGAACTAGGGCGCTAGCAATTTTGGGTTAATCTATCACCTTTCTTAAAAATGGGCACAATAATTGATGTACCCCATGTTACAGGAAGTGAGGAATATGCAAGATTTTTAAATACATTCGTAAGGAGGGGTGCCCAAAAGGTAATATTACTCTTCATCAAGTCGATGGGTACACCATCAGGCCCTGGCGCCTTAGATCCAACACTTTGATTAATTGCTTCTTCCACTTCTGTCAGGGTTACCTGATACTATTTAACAAGGCAAAGAAAGATCCATGCCAAAAGTTGTAGTCATTGGTGGTGCAGCGTATATTTTGCAAAAGTGATCTTCCCACAATACACTAGAAATATGACACGAGGTGGTACTGAGAGGTCTATTTATGGACAAGGGCTCGAATCCATTATTAGATGCAGTAGGCAAACGTTTTGTCAAAAGGTTATTAGGGCATCTCCAAGAATGGGTAACTTTAAATAATATTATTCCTCCAGAACAGGCCGGATTTAGGAGGAATTGTAGTATTTTAGATAACATTGCAGTACTTCAGCCAATCATAGATAAGTACCCCCAGTCTAGGGGAATGTCTGTGTACACAGCCTTTATCGACTTCTCCACGGCGTTCAATAGAGTTGACTATGGGACTCCTTGAAGAAAGTTGTTACAGTTGGGCATGCCCTCTCATTTGTTGAGGTTAGTTATTGCACTTCATACGTCAACTTGAGTCAAGTGTTGATGGGTGGGAATCATGGTTTATCACAAAACGTTTTGACATATAACGGGCTGAAACAAGGCTGCCTGTTGGCATCCTTTCTGTTTACTTTATACTTAAATGATCTCCCATGTAGGGAAGGAATGGTAAAGGGGGATGCGCCAATAGTCGGTAATATGAACATATGCTGTCTCCTGTATGTGGACAATGTTGTTTTAATGGATTTAACTCCTGTTGTGCTTCAAAGATGTTTAGGCGCATTTGAACTTTATGCAGAGGAACATTACTTAAAAATGAATATCTCGAAGAGTAAGATTCTGACTTTTTGGAAGAATAGCTCTACATTGTGGGAGAGGGTGAACTGGTTTTTAGGACATGAATAGATGGAAAAGGTCTAACTCTATCCCTATTTAGGTCAAATCCTTTCTAGCAATTGTGGGGAACAAAATCATATAAAACGCTGTTCGAGTAAGGCGATGTCTCAAGCTAGCGATATTAATAGATTATATAAAGTTTATGGGAAAAGACATTTTGCACAGGTATTGTCAGTGTCTAGGGTAAAAATTCCTCCTTCCCTAAGCTATGCTTGTGAGGTAATGGACATGAGATATTGGAATTTCTTCGATGTAACAGAAGGATGTAATTTCCATCATATTTGTAGTCTGAACTCCATGGCAACCCTGTATGTTTTATGTCTGGAGTTTGGACTTGTGGCAACTTTTGTTACAGCCCTACTGTCAGTTTTGAGGTGGGGGAACTGCCTGCTTAGCGGGGAAGTTGGGTCATTATGTGCCTCTTTGCAGCATGAAATTTTTATCTTGAGAAAAGAAAAAAGTGCATTCTTTGGTTCTTTTTTAAAAGCTACGGAAATGTTTGTGTCGGACCATGCAAATAGTTGTCCTATGTCTAAGGCCTTTTTAAAAAGCCATTTAAAACAATCTATTATGTCAGCGACATGAGAGAAATGTGGTTACACAAGAAAGCTGTCTATGGAAAAAATCGCAACCTTATTGTTAGACCACAGAGCTTTAAGGTGGTCTTCCAACCCAACTTTTTGCCTTCCTCCTCCAGTTTTTCTGACCTTGTTTTTGATGGCCGTAAGACTCTGAGCACTTAACCACTGCTAACCATTGATAAAATGCATGTACTCTCTCCCTACAACATGGTAATACTGGTTCATCCCCAATTGGCATATTTAATTTACTTATAAGTCCCTAGTAAAGTGCACTACATGTGCCCAGGGCCTGTAAATTAAATGCTACTAATGGGCAACAGCACTTCTTCTGCTATCCACTTAAGTAGCCCTCTAACCATGGCTCAGGCCTGCCATTGTAGAGCCTGTGTCTGCAGGTTACACTGCCATTTCGACCAGGCAAGTTAAACCTCTTGCCAGGGCCCCAACCTTTTATACATGTAAGTCACACCTAAGGAAGGCACTGGACAACCCAGAGGGCAGGGAGCAATGTATTTAAAAGACAGGAAATTGAATTTTAAGTTTTATAGAGTCCTGGTAGTAAAAAATTCTCAAATTTGTTTTTACCTATTGTAAGGCCTATCTCTCCCATAGGATAACACTGGGATTACTTTATTCCATTGTCTAAGCGTAATTCCCATTTGTGAAGAGATAGACTTCCCAAGTTTGGTGCTTCTGGTATTCTCATTTAAAATCCTAACTTATGGTGAAGTCGGATTATAAATTACAACTCTGAAAATGCCACTTTTAGAAAGTTGGCATGTTTTTACTTTAGCCATTTGGTGTCTGCTGCCTGTCTCTGATCACATGTTTGGGATTGGTGACAGTTGGGCTTTATATATTCCCCCTAGACAGCCACACATAATGGGAGCTTAGATGTGACTTGATGGGCCATTCTGGCAGGATGGGAGGGAAGAGCTGTACCCAGCCTCACTTACACCAGAATAGGCTGCGTCCTGTCCCCACACAAAGGGCTGCATACACCTTGTAGTGAGTCTGGAGCCAGGGTAGGAAGAGAGGACATCTGTGCAATTCAAAGGCATATCATTGAAGTCTCCCCCACTTCAAAGGCACAACTCTGTATAAGTACTGGACCTCAGACACCACCACTTCAGTACACTTCTGGACCTGTGGATACTCTGCCCGGAAGATCGACTGCTGTGCTGCTGAAAGGACTGCAACTCTGAAGGAGCTGCTACCTTGCTGTGCTGTCCTGGTGCCTGCTGCCATTATGCCTGGAGAGGAAGAACTGGACCTGGAACCCATCTTGAACCCAGGACCCCAGAGGGACTCAAAGAGCTGGTCTGCTGGCCTTCTAATCTGAGTCTCTAGGACACAACAGGCTCCCCACGTCCCCTGGACCCGTCTTCAATGAGCTCCTGACCCCCAAGAGGTGCCTCTCAAGCCCTGGGACCTTGGAAGTCTTTTTTAAGCTCTTAAAGTCAAGCTTTTGGGCTCTTTGCAAACGGGACTGTTCACTTCTGAACCACGCCGCTCGCACAGAGAATCAGCGCAAGCCTATGCAAGTTAATCTCTTAACACAGCGACCATTGACCGCTGGCGTGGATCATCACCGCAAGGCTCCAGCCTGCCCATCCCCGATGTTCGGCGTGCTCTTTGTGCCACACCGACCCATCGCCAGTGGCACTCTTCTTGCTCCTGGCAAACTTTTCCCCCATGAACAGGACTCTTGGCACAACCCTTGAGAAGACAGCATTTTAGCATTACTAACCTCGGACTGTATCCAACCCATGCTCCATCGTGGTCGGCCTGCACATTTGGATCTGACCCAGTCCAGCGTGACCAGATATCCCAGGTTGGCGCTTTATGCTTCTAAGTGTTATGTTTTAAAATTAATAACTTTGGTTCTTCTGATTGGATTTTTGTCTTTGCGGTTTTGTTTTATGTATAAAATTAAGCTCTATTTGTCTAACCTGGTGTGGAGTCTGTTTGTGTGGTGTTTTCATAGTTTTACTGTTTGAAGTACTTTACACATTACCTCTATGTTAAGCCTGACTGCTCTCTGCCAAGGTACCATAGGGTGAAAAAAGGTTAATTTAGGGTTTGCCTGACACTTACCCTGACTAGGATTGTGGTTGCAGTTTGACTAAGGTTTATACCCCAGCCAACGAACAACCCAATTTCTAACACTTATTTTTCGTGGAATACCCCACATGGGGTACAAAGGACAATATTATTGTTGAGATTAAATTTGTTGCTTCTTCAGGGTGTAATAGGCGCTTGGGAGGGAGAGAGTTTGTGATTTATGTAAGCTCCATTGACAGGTTTTAAATCACGTAATTATTGCATGCCCTTCCTTGCACTTTGCATGTCCTCACATTTTAAGACTGGTGTTTTTATAATATAATGTACAATCAGTACAAGAAGCACGTCAATGTTTGTTTTCTCCCTTAATGAAATGGTATGTGCTAACATTTTTTAATTTTTTTCAATGTTTCCTAAATCTGCACTGATGATTTTTGGGTATTATTTAAGTGTAATTTTATAGGTTGGAATTCATGATTACTTTTTGCATGCTGTCACTCCTCCTTGGGGAGAGAGACTAAGGGGTCGATTACGATGCAGCCCGTAAAGGCTCTGACCGACGGCCGGAGCCTTTACGGGCCGCATCATAATAGGCCATTCGGTTTACTTTCCGACTGTCGCATTACAATGCTGGTGGTCAGAAAGTAAACTGGCCGGTTATTAAGGCTGGCTGCCGACGGGCTCAAGCAGCCCATCACCCAGTCTGAACCGGCTCATAATCCCAAAGTATTTGGAAGTTTTTGGCTGCAGCTTTATTATCATCAAGGTTGAACAGTAGGTACCCCTCCTCAACTTTACTGGGGCCATAAATCATCCTGCATGTACGCCTGTCATAAATGTTACTTGCCAATTATAATTGGTCTCATAAATCAATGTCATGCCCTTTAGGCTACATTATCATCATAAATCAATGCCATCAATCAAAACAGTCAGGAGTAAAGCTAGCTTGTCGCTAGGTCATAAATAAAGTCATAAATTAACAAACAGGAATATTGTTACCTTGTCATAAAGTCATAAAGCAGACCATAAATCATTCGGATGTTTGTTGTTGTCAACTGAAGTCTTAGGGCTGGAGTTTTACCATCTGTGTGTGTGTGAGGGGGTTTAATTCCACAATATTTTTTACACCCACCTCGCTACCTTTGCCTACTCGGTGTGGTCCGCCGACCGGTGGGCCTGGGCTGCGAGTACTGTGTTTTGTGACCTCCCCATGGTCTACTGTTACGGATATATATTCTATGCAATAACATTGGTGAGTAACTGTGTTATGTTATTCTATACTGTTTGTATTGCAAATTTCAGTAAAATGCCAAACACAGATACCCAATACATACATATTGGACCCCCCAGGACTAAGCTGGATTTCTGTTTCATCGCTGTAGGCCTGAACTTGGAGAGAGGCTCCAGCATCCAGTATTGCCAAACCCTGCACTCTTCGCTGGAAAGCATTAACAGTATCACCTCTCCACCACTGTGATGCCATCAGCGGGCAGATGGGCACAGAAGGACATCACAGACAAAAACTTTTTCATTATAAATTAATTATCATTAAAAATGTTCATTTACTTCATTTTTCACTATACTAATTCACCGCTAATCCTTTATGGGTTTCGGAGTAGCGTGCTACTTGCCGAAAACAATGCTTCAAAACTCCATCAGGGGTAGCAAGTGCTATATAAATGCAAACCTTTTTCCCTCTTCTATCCCTCCGCTATCCTTCTCAATCCAAATAACTGACTAACACATCCACCACTCAATTGACTTTCATATTTCACTATCCTGATTCACCACTAATCCTTTATGGGTTCCCAGAGAAGCGTGCTACTCGCCAAAAAAGCGCTTCAGCACCCCATCAAGGGTAATAAGCGCTATATAAATGCAAACCTTTTTTTCCCTCTTCTACCCCTCCACTATCCTTCTGAATCCAAATAACTGACTAACATATCCACCACTCACTTTCATATTTCACTATACTAATTCACCACTAATCCTTAATCGGTTCCGGAGTAGCGTGCTACTTGCCGAAAAAGCGCTTTGACGCCTCATCAGGGGTAGTAAGAGCTATATAAATGCAATTACAATTACAATACAATATTGGTTTTATTACCCAACAATGACTTCATCAACCAAGTTGATCAACAAACTCATATCGAAAATCCCATTCATAATCACAAAGACCTAACAGGACTCTCTGCAAAGGCTATCACAACATTATTTTGGCCTGAGTATCATATCGACGGAGGCCTTCATCAGAACGAACTCAGCATAAAGCCAATATTTTTACATAACATAAGTAAAACAAAGGATCAACAGCATATGACCATTTACATACTCTTTTCATTCTGAAAGATGACCCAGCATAGCAGTACAGGGCAGGGAAATTTAATGATTGAATGACAGTTGAGCACCCTACCTCGGGCAACAGTTTCTCTAACCTATTGAGCCAGTGGCAGACGGGCTACCAAGGGCTGGCAGACACAGCTATGGAAACCCTGAAGGACTCTAAATGGGGAGGGGGCACAAGCTTGGCAAATGGGGCATCTGCTGTGCTTGCCAGATGCCCTTTTTTGGCCATCCTCTAAAATAGACCTTAGTCTTTGGAGAATCACACATTTTATATGAGAGTCTGATGTCTAGGATAGTGATCATAATATCTAATCAGCAGGATGTCAGAATGTAAAGCTATTTAGTACAAGCAAATAAAGAAGCAAACCGCATTTGGATCACCTGTGCTGACCCTGAGCAGCAGGACAAGCTCCAGGAGAAATGTGTGAGAGGTTTCATGTGTAACATAAACAAATAAAAAACGTGTAGGCCCAAACCAAATTGATTTAAAACAGTAAAAATCCAATAATTAAAATGTCAGAAAAATGGAGAAACTATTTAATGGGCCAAGGGAGATTAAGGATTACAAATCCTGCACATAAAAACATATGAAACAACCATTCAAAATTAAATTACAAACAGGTAAAATCCTCAAAATATGTATCTTATGGGTTTCTGACTTGGACCATGTGATGTGACCCACAAGGTGCACCTTTTTACATAGATGTTGGGACTTGGGTCAAGGACTTTACTTTGGAACTTAGAATCTTTTTGGAAAGCTGAAACAATCCCATGAATTCAGCAAGATGACATTAAAGCCAGATATCAGTGACCTGAAAGTTTAGTGAACACGTTTTGTCAGATGAAAATCCCCCAAGTGGGCAAGGAATTCCATGAAGCAAAGGAGGCTGTGTCTTTGTAGGGTAGCTGCAACAGAGTCTACTCAGTTTCAGAAATCCTTAAAGGTGGAGGGTTTCCCCACAAATTTTAAGAGCTACCTCCAGCTAATGGTGAAAAATCAAGTGTGAAACTCAGCATTGTCCCGGTTGCTCTGGGATTGAAGAGACGATCAAACACATTTTTTTCGCTTGTCCAATGTATAAATCCCCGAGAACCAAATGGTTAGCCCCTGCCTGTAGGCTGGTGGGAACTCGATGTCACCAAGAAGCGCTTTGTATTTTAAAGTTTGATTCTAGGCCTTTAGTTGTCTGTGCAGTGGCGAAATTTCTGGGGAAAATGTGGCTTATTAGAAGGCACGTATTAAAGAAGTTATAACCCACATCCCCTGAACTTTTTATGCTATCATAGCTTGCTTAGGCCACATTTTATGTTTATTATCTTGCTTATACAGCGTTGAGAGTATATAGTGGGCCACTTGTGCAAATTAACCTTTTTTATAAACTGCTGTTTTATTCTCCTACACCTCATTGGTGCACATCGATGAGTAATTGGGTGCTGTGTATATAGTGAATTACTGTTAAATCAATGGGAACTAGTCTGTCAAGACGTGATTTGCGACTCAGAGTCGTGTGTTGTTTGACAGAAAAAGAGAGAAGGGAAACCCTCTTTCTTTTTCATGAAGCCCTCACCCACCAACCTAGTTGGTGGCATGCTTCATCATCGGGCCTACCTGGTGACACCGAGTGTGTCCCTGGTGTGCTTCTACGCCTGTATTCCAGCGGAGCCGGTATATTACTGAGTGTGCAGTGAAGGTGACGTGAAGGTGAAGTTAAAAACTGTCCAGTGGTCCCATTCCCCAGAGGGATTAACTTTAATATTTGGGTCTCTGGCAGTAATCAGTAATAAAAACAAGGCGGTGGATGAAGGTGGAGTGGTATTTTAGGAAACTCCTGCATCCAGTGAATGGTCTACATGTTTCAGCCAGGCCTTTAAATTATACTGGCTTTCCTCAGGACCTAAAAAATCTGCTAGTCTGGCGTCCAAACTACAAGAACGTGGCTACCCTCGGAAAATCATTGAGAAAACGAAAAAAAGAGCACGCAACCAGAACCGAGAAGCACTATTGGAAAATACGACACGAGAGAAAGCCAGCCCGCCCATAACATGTGTCACAACTTATAATGTAGCCTCCAACAAGGTGTCCAACATCATCAGGAAAAACTGGCGCATCATCAACTCGGGCACAAGGAATTGGGAACCCCCACTTTTCGCTTACAAACGGGGGACCAGTCTGTGTGACCGACTGGTATCGACACGTCCCAAAACACCCCACAAATTAACTACCAACACACTCTTGACGACATGGGGTCTCCCTAAAACAACGGGACACTACCCTTGCAATGACTGCAGCGTGTGTCATCTCACATGTTCATCCAAAACCCTTGATCTGGAACCAGGAAAAACCTGGAAACAACTACGGCACACCAATTGCAACTCATCCAACCTTGTCTACCTGATCCAGTGCCCCTGTGGTCTTCGCTACATAGGCATGACCACACGGAAAGTCAGAACACGTATAGTTGAACACAGAAGCACTATACGCTGCAAAAAAAACATTAGTCGCCTTACGGACCATTACTTACAACATGGACATACTCCAAACGACATGTCATGGACAGTCATTGAACAGTTTGACCACACCACTCAGAATAATGAAAGGTTCTTACTGGCCAAAGAACAACGATGGATCTATCATTTATCCACCCAACACAAGGGATTAAATGATTCTATCCCTTGGCACAGTATTAACCCATGAGCTTTATTGCTATCATTCCGGCCATCATTTTGGTTAGCCTCCTGAGAGACGTACCACCATTTGATTTGATATGATGGAAATCCTAATAGTTCTAACTGTTCTATAATAGTATAAGCACTGGCATACATACACCGTTACATGCGCCCTACACTGCGCGCAACCATGCTTCAACGAGAGATGCCACTATACTAGCCACCATCCTAGGGACCTAGGCCGGCATTTTCCCAACCACACCCCGCATCTGACACATAGCCAGCGTCCACATCGGAATGCCACTAGGTTAGGAGGTGCCTTTTTACTTTTACTTGTTTTTACTTTTACTTTTACTTATTCAGTTGTTCGCCATGTATAAGCCATCTACCAGTCCTATCCCCGTGTTTACACCAGTTGCCATGACGATCGCCTCCGACGTCACTAACATGGGCCCCGCCTGGAGCACGTAGCTAACTCCTCAGCATCATCAACAAGGGCCCTGCACACAGCGCATAGTCTTTTGTCTATGTCTCTTTCTCCTTGACAGACGCTACTGTGCAACTACTTAAACAGCTACAACTCCGAGATCCACTATCCACGGAGACCCGACGCAGCAACACAGGTGTTCATGCAGGTCCTGAGCATCCTAGCAGTGAGTAGATCACCGGAGGCAGCTCCCGCCACGAACGTGGTAAGACCTTTCCTTTTCAGGTTTTCACGCAAGGGCGATCCCGCCCCCCTCTTCTCTTTTTTCTCCCTAAACACAGTGCCAGAACCTCTGCCGGAATCTCATGGGGCATTCATAGCTAATTGCTAGTGTGAGAATACCCTCCGTTTTTTCTTATCGTTCTCACTCAATTTGTGCTTTATCACACACGATAGCACATATCTCGATAAAACGTCACTTCATTTTACCACGACGCTTCCACCGTGTCGTAATTTTACCGTGTTTTTACAAATGTCACGGTCATGCAGTAATAATGTAATTACATCATCGTGTTTAAACCTACCTATATCTATGTGTTGTTTGTCTCTTTGTGTTTGTATGTACAGGTATGCTTAGAGAAGGGATTGCCTTCTCACACACAGAGCATCTTAGCGTGTGCTACACATATCACGATCTATACAAAACAGACAGTATAGACCGCACCCTTCACTTTTTTAGGTCCTGAGGAAAGCCAGTATAATTTAAAGGCCTGGCTGAAACATGTAGACCATTCACTGGATGCAGGAGTTTCCTAAAATACCACTCCACCTTCATCCACCGCCTTGTTTTTATTACTGCCAGAGGCCCAAATATTAAAGTTAATCCCTCTGGGGAATGGGACCACTGGACAGTTTTTAACTTCACCTTCACGTCACCTTCACTGCACACTCAGTAATATACCGGCTCCGCTGTAATACAGGCGTAGAAGCACACCAGGGACACACTCGGTGTCACCAGGTGGGCCCGATGATGAAGCATGCCACCAACTAGGCTGGTGGGTGAGGGCTTCATGAAAGAGGGTTTCCCTTCTCTCTTTTTCTGTCAAACAACACACGACTCTGAGTCGCAAATCACGTCTTGACAGACTAGTTCCCATTGATTTAACATATAACCTAGGGGATAAGGACTAGCTCTTTACATCCTCACTCTCCTTTTGATACCTCTACATAGTGAATTACTGCCGTGCACGCAACATCAAACCCTTGTACTGTATGCACTTGCACTTTATGTAATTCAATAGGAGTTCCAAACCACTAGCACTATGTCCTTTTTACTCTCGTCTCTTTTAAATCTAGTTTTAAACTTTTTACACCAAGTTGTGTATGTATCTTGACCTGTCACTTGATTTTATCTATTCATTGAATTACCGGTATGTATGCAATATTGAATCCTTGTACACTTTGCACCTGCACTTTTATGGTCGTAATGACCGAATAAAGTTCTTTTGACTGATTGAGTATGAAATTATTCCTTCCGGTTTCTTCATAACTTGTTCCAACAAATACCCCCCACCCCCACCCACCCAAGGATAGATGCAATAGGGCACTCTCAAACTTGGGAGCAGGTCCCAAAGTCCTTCTAGTTCTTACCCACTTTCAGTGGGCTGCGGAATTGCTATGTCTAGAACCTTTCAACTTCAGGCACCTTCGATTTTAAGGAAGGGAGACGACAGCAGGTTGTAGGCTTCCTACATCAGAACAAGACTCTATCAACTCCGGCACTCTGTCCAGGACTTTGTCCCAGAGCAATGCATGTGAGACAGGGATCCAAATATAGATGGGGACAACTTCCCTTATATTTCCTCCAGCAGTCAACAAATGGATTTCTTCCTTCCGTTTAAGGAGGAAGCTTAAAATGAACTAGTTTGTGGAAAATGCTGTTCTTTAAAGTCACTGTTTCAATCACTCAGTTTCACTCACTTGTTGCATGTAATGTTCCTGTTTAAAAAGGCGCCAATGAAAACATGCACAGACCCTCGTTTTTAAAACACTAATCTGCAGTTTTCAATTGCAGGGGCTCACCATAACTTCAGGTCCACAACAGAATGTCGGGCTGCGAAAATACCAACTCTCTCAGACGCTGCGCTTTCTACACTCCCTAAATACAGAAGCTATGCATGTTGCCACTGGTCTCCTGGTTTCATTCAGGTGGACGTAGATCCCTCTTTCCTGACGTTTTTCCGCACTCTCCTAGCCTAGGAAACAAGTTCCAGGCAGGGCCGGACTGGCCGTAGTGGGCATCGGGCATTTCCTCGATAGGCTGGAAGGGTGGGGGCTGGTTTTGTTACTAGGGGGCGATTTTGCAGCAAGGCTGCAATATCTGCTCCCAGTAAACTAAAGCAGCAGTGCTTCAGACTTGCACCCCTCCCAGGGGGCTGCTCTGGCAAAATTGCCAGGGCTGCTTTGGGTTCCCAGTCCGACCCTGGTTCCAGGCAGCAGGCATACATCTTCTGGGAAACCAGGACCCCCTCGTTCCATATGAGGACAGCAAGAAGATAGTTTATCTAGCCCCCAGAGCAATTTCTAGGTCCAGAGATTCAAAGTAAAGCTGGAGGTTCCTCCTTACTGGAAGATCGGCATACAGCAGTCAGCCTTCTGTGATCTTCTGTTCCACTTAGGACTGTCATTTTAAATGTGGATGAGTAGTAATTTTCAGAGGGGTCCCTCAGCTTTGAATAGCAACAACCCTTAGTAAAATGTGACTACATTTCCCACACTGTCCCAGTCGTGGTTTTACTACACAGTGACAAATAGAGGCCTGCACACGAAGGGGGCTTAAGGGGCCGGCATGGTAAACTCGACAAGGCCTGGAAATGTGGTTCCCTGTGGGACAATGGCCAGGAAATGGCATCTCGCATCAAAGCATGAGAAAGGGGGTTGCGGGGAGAAACGGCGCCAAAGCAGGGGCAAAAGGTGTGAATCCCGCCGGCCAATAGGAAGGCCGTGCGGGATTTGAAAATGCCCCTGGGCATGTAAGTCCTATTAAAAGGCAGTGGGCAACCGTGCCCAATACCATTTTAGGATGATTGCCACGGAGACATGTGCGGGTGTGGCCTTTCCAACCTCCTTAAGCTACATTTATTTAACTTCTTTACCGTTGACCCATGTCGCTGCACTGTACTTTTTGCTGGGTGTGGGTGGATGGGTCTCAATATCTCAGTGGTGACCATCCCAAAATGGTACTGAGCACGGTTGCCCAGCCTGTCCTGACAGGCTGGGCATCACTGTTGTCAGCAGGGGTAGATGTGGCTGCTGGACTGCTCCTTTTGGCAACTGTGGCTTGGGAAGCATGGATTGGCCCTATTTTAAGTTCCTGGTTTGTCAGAAACATTTGAGTTGGCTACATTATGATATTAAGGCTGACATCAGGGGGGCAGGGTGGTGGTTGCTTGAACAGCTATCAAATTTGGCCCAAGTTTAGCTTGCAGACTTTAAAGAAAAGAAAGAAAGACTTGGCAAAGGGCTGGCTAATGGGTCCGTGCAATCATTTGTAGCAGATTTATCGAACCAACTTACTACATGCCGAAACCTCATCAAAAACCATTTAAAAACCCACTAAAACCAAATTAGAGAAAGCAAAACCTAAAGACTTGCTTTCGCTTTGCAGCACATCTTTAAAACTGTAATGTGTTTCGAAAAACTCTTCCATATAGTCACAATGGCCCTAGGTCCCAGTGTTAATAAAGCGTAGCAGTTAGGAGCGTAGCAGCTAGGAGCAACATAAAGCGTAGCAGTTAGGAGAAATATTACAGTTTGGGACCATATCTCTGGGTAGGAATTGACTGGACATTAACCTCATTGAAACTTACTGTTGTGCGAACTGCATTCTGGATGTCTAACCTCCCACCATCCTTTTGAATATGCCTAGACTGCTTGATCCCACTATCCTGTCACAGTCGAGTGCTACAAGAGAGGGCCTGGTCATTCAGCTGAAGTAAATTCGAAATGCAGCCCCAAGACACTAGTGGTAAATCTCAAAATGGTACAGTTGAGGATCAGTAACCCGTGACTGCCTTGCGACCCTAAGGGAAGGCCTCTTAGTGCTATATTCAATTGTGCACTGTTTGCAAAGAGATGCCAGGAGCCCAGCTTCTTGACACAAAAAACAGCAACACACATAAATGGGATATTTAAGAATAATCAACAGGAAAAAATACAGAAAGAGAGAAACTGAAGATAAAAAGGATAGCAAACAATGAAAGTTATATACATTAGTTAGACAAAATAGATTCGAACTGAGAGTGTGCTCAGGGGATTTGTGTTAATTTTGAGATAGAAAGAGTTCAAACCATCTTCATACTGCTGTATTATTTTACACACATGAAATGAATTACTTTACGGTACATGTGTGCAGTACTGTTCTGTATGTGAGGTTTGATGTAATGCCTTTCGCCATGAAGTTTCGCAGGTGCCTGTCCTAAAGCGAGTCCCGTAAGACTATTCTCCAGAGGTCAGTTCCCAACACTAGAGGTCTGATTTACAGTTTGTGTGGTGGATTTTCTGTTTACCAGTGTGGCTGATTTTTTAGATTAACACTGTGGGGCATATTTACAAGCCGTAACCGCCACCAGAGCGTCACTTTTTTTGACCCTCCTGTGGCGCAGCAACATTTTCCATATTTACAAGGTGGCGCTAAGCCACTTGCGTGGCTTAGCGCCACCTTGTAAATATGCCCCTTTCCGCCCCAATCCTCTGTGGCAAAGGGGCGTGCAATGGGTGTTGCTGTGGGCGTTCCACCGCAACACCCATTGCTTTTTGACGCTGCCCTAGATTTACAAGGCTGCGGCAGCGCCAAAAACAAATGCAATGGAATATCAGGCGTCAGAATGGCGAAATGAGGAGGAATTATTAATTTCTCGTTTTTTGCTCTTTACAAGTGTTCTGCATTCTGAAGCACACATAGAAGGTGCAAATTGCCATTACTGATTGTTTATGTGCAGTATGTGCAGGACGTTGTCTCTTCCTGCACATAAACAATCGTCCTTGCAGCGCCGTCACCCTTGTCACACAGTGGCAGGGTGCCTGCGCTAGCGCTAGGCCGCTTCCTTTTGTGCCAGGACTAGGGGAAACACAGGGGTGCACTGCATTCTCGTGAATACGGCGCATCCCTGTGTTTTGAAAATGTCAGAGGGCGGCGCTTCCAAATTTGGCACAGCTCCAACATTTTATTGTAAATATGGCCCTGTGTCTGTAATAATGACAAATGTGTGGTGTTACCTTGCTATTGATGAACTTTAAGTATTTTGTGTCATTGTTAGTTATGCTATTATGCTACTGATTATTTTTTTTAAACTTCTAATACGGTTAACTGTGAATTGTTTACATGGTTCATATGGCTGAACCAATTTATTGTACACTATTTATAATAGGAAAAACACTGCAGCCGCAGTATTGCGTTATTTTTTTTAGCACTAAATGTACCGAAAAGGGGTATGTTAGCCTGCACAAAACATGTACCCTAGAACATTTTCAAGGAGAAAATTGTAAGTTTCATATTTTGTGCTCAAGGTATGTAGGAAATTCTTAATTTATACAGTCCAAGCATATGTATGTATAAATCCAAATCCAAAGGCTAAATATTTAGAAGGCCCGGTCTTCATCAGGACAGGAGGTAAGGATGCACCCTCCAGTGAGTGGAAATGTATACCATAGAATGTTGTAAGAAGCGTAATCAATTCACTTCAATGAAAACGATAATGGTCAGGAGACAAGGATCCTCAAAACATCCGGCGCCCAATCAAATCACTGCAATAGCAGATGAGATTTCTTAGAGCGTCTGGCCCTATTTCTGTCACCCTAGACTATCTTGCCCCATTTCTTTCCCCCTGACTGTGGACCCCGTCACAGTTTGAGACAGAGATGGATTGATTGCCCGATGTGTGACTGTTAGCTCTCTCCCATAACAGTCAATGGAATAGTGTGAAATTTAGCATACCCACAATGCCTCCAAAGGAAAATAAACTAAACTGGAAAAAAGAGAAGGACTTTTCTCTTCAAGCCATACCCTGGCTGAAAATCGTTTTGAAGAGGTTGAAAATGTGGAGAATATGCAACTTGCCACTCTTTCTCATTAGATTGTCTGCTTTAGGATCTACGGGGCACATGCATCAACATAGACAATAGTGATTCTTTAATTGCGATTATTAAGGAATCGCAATTAAAGAATCGCTATTGCCTATGCATGTAGGAATCGCATAGAATTTTGCGATTCCTACAAATTCCTTAATTGTGACTCGCAAATTGCGAGTCGCAATTAAGTAATTGATTCCCATTCATTTCTATGGGCCCAGAGACCCATAGGAATGAATGGCAATTGAATGTGCAATTTGCGCGTACCCAATAGGTACTCGCAAATTGCGCATGCAATTTCAACGGTGCAAGGGTTCCAAAAGGATACCCTGTTGCACCCCTGAAATTACAATTACATAACATGTTGCGCACACACATGCCCCAAGGACATGTGTGTGTGTAACATGGAACTTTGAAAAATGCTCTTTAGTGCATTTTTCAAAGAAATCGCAAATTACCATCAACTTGAGATTGACGGTAATTTCCGATTCCTATTTGCGAAATCGCAATTTATTTTGGGTTAATGCATTGCATTTAAGGAATCGCAATTTGCGATTCCTTAAATGCAATCGCTATTCAATTAATCGCAAATTTTGCAATTACTTAAATTGCGATTTTTGCATTTGGGATGATGCATCCCAAATGCAAAAATACCGGTTGCAAAGGGGCAGATTCTGCGAATCTGCCCGTTTGCGACCGGTTTTTTCGTTGATGCATGTGGCCATACATTACCATACATGGGGTACAACCACTGCCACTGACTGGTAGGTTGCTCTGAAAGAAGCAGATACAAGGCATTACACAGAAATTTATGGGTTTGGATACCCAGGCGGATTGATGAGCGAACTTGGGAACTTCAGGGATCATGCCGTCAGTCGGTGCTATAACTGAAATGGGAGATGGAGTGATTGGATGATTCTGTAACAGCGGCTAGGATTAGAGTGATGATACATTAGAGGCTATAGTGCTGTAACTTTGAGGAACACAAGTCTTAGGGGAAGAAACATAGGCTTCTTTGGAGGTTTGTAGTGCATGAAGGAATCCAAATTAGAGGTCCAGATATAGTAACCCCAGAATCTCGGACTGCTATTGTGGATCTGTTCCGGCCATCTCAGAGGGAAGTGGTGACAAGGGCCACTACCAGAAAGAGAGATCCATCATTCAGCGATTGTAAAATGTATGTTTTCCCAGATATAAGTGGGCCACCCAAAAAAAAGAGACCGGAATTGCAAGGGATTAAGAAAGACAAACATTTTGAAGACTCACTTTGCTTTCCAGTGAAACTCAAAGTAGTTCATGTGGGCAAAACTTTCTTTTTCACACAGCCCTGATCAGCCTGGCAATTCCAAGAGACAACGAAGTTTTGTGGGGGACTCAGGGACACAGGGAACCCATTACTTGATCTTAGTTTGTTGTTCTTGTTATTGTGCTTGCGACCATGTGACGGATTGATCCATATTAGTCTAGAGTCAGAAGGGGATTACATTTGATCTTGTGATCTTGTTATATCTGTTTTTGTGTTTTCCTCTCTCCTTTCCTCCCATTATCTATGATGTTTAAGTGTGGGTTTTGGTCACTGTGGGATGGTTTTTTGTTCTCATAGAGTGGCCATAGAAGGTGGGTTGCTACATTCTATTGATTCCTTTTTTTTACTCTTGGAAACAGCTGAATAATAAAAAAAAAAAATAAATAATACTCACAGCGTTCATTCCTTGTCCATAGAAGGGCACCATGGCATGCGCTGAATCTCCCATCAACACACACTTGGAGCCTATGTGGAATGAAGAACATTTGACTGAAATCAAGGCCTGAGGTGGCAGCAGGAAGTAATCCCGTTTTAGAGCTTGCCTAAAAGAAATCAAAATTAAAACGGTTTAATTTGTTGTTTTTAAATGGGCATTACCTTATCATTAGCATATCTGATCATGAACTGACAACACAGCTTTGTAGGCCAAATCCTCAAGTCTCAAGACCCTGCATGCAAGCAAAAACAGTAAGGAACTCACATCAGAACTGTGATCAACAGCTGTACAGCACCATCTTCAGGGTGTTTGTAAGGGACCACACTCACTATGGGAATGTTAAATGAGTGGCAGAACTTTTTTGTGCCAGGCCACAGGTGAGTGCAAGCACAGAAGGGCAAGAGTTGATTTCGTTAAATCTAATCTCACTCTCCACTTAGCAGGGTGCCTTAGACAATGCTTAATTCACCTATATGGATGGGCAGCTCCTGCTCAGGCCCCAGGCGCTTTCGTTTTTTTGCAGAGTGGGTGCTAGCTCTGATCAAAACTGCACAATGGGGCAATACTGTTACCTATCTGCAGACGCAGGAGTGAAGGCCTCGAAGTCCACTGCCATTAGTGCTCTATATTCCTGGTCACAGCTACCTACATGGGTTCAGGTCTCAAACACTGGCAACCAAATCTTTGTATCTGCTTGCAAAAGAGGCATAGTCTGGATGAATCTTGAAATGCCAGGACACAATTTGGAAGTGCTGTGCATAAGACATGCAATCTACCACCACCAATAAACATACAATAAGAAACTCTGTATAGCTAGCCTGTCACACTTAACAAGTAGCAAATGTCCACTGTCCCTTGAGGTCCAAATGAAAACAGCAAGCCAGGCATTTTCCTGCTACGCTCCGCATTTGTTCAACGCTCTCCTGGACGACATGTGACTCTTTCTACAAAGAGTAGATAACACATTCTTCAAATGATCTCTGTTCGGAGACCACGTGATCTGTACTCGGAGATGAAGTCATGCGTTATACTCTGGCTGCTGCTCTTTTCTTCGCCGTCATTGCCTGATGAATGCCTAATTAACTGCCTTCGACTGCTTACTGCCCAGCCCTGTAAAATCGCAACAGTCAGGTCGCACAAAAAAATGACTTAAAACAAACACAAGAAGCAAGTTTCCATTACTCGTATATAATATCAGTTCTGTGTCTTTCCTAATATACTAGTCCAAATAAAGATGATTTTAATTTTTATAATTTAAATGTTCCTGAGTGCATTGCCCCCAAGTAACATGGGGATGAGCTGGAGCTCACAGCAGAGATACAGGGGGTTTCCTAGACTGGCTACCGGGTTCCTCTAATTGACTGACTCCTGTAGAGTCATTTGCAACTTTTAACATTTCTTTCAATGACATCAAGTAAGTAACACTTTTTCAAAATAAACGACTTAATCAGCAAGAACGTTTCTTTTAACTGTCTAATGTATGAGAACTCATTCTTCAATAGTTCGATTTTGAATCCGATAAATCAATACACAAACATGACAACAATTTTGACATTCCACCATTTTCTTCTGGTGCATAAATGTAATGTATATGTGTCATAATCATAAATAACCAAAGATCTTAATTAGCGTTTATCAATAACTTTCGTTCTAACCTAACCTAAAAATAGAGTAATTGGAAGAGGAAACATGGCGGACAGCTAACACGTCACTTGGGAGTTCCTCCACCCGGCTACCGCCGTTTTGGTTAGGAAGCAAGCGCCCTTTCACCACCTCTTCATACCGAGAAGCATCTGGCAAAATCAGGGGGGCAGATTTACAAGCCCCTTGCGCCACTTTTGCGTCACTTTTCCCATGTTAAAAATGACGCAAAAGTGGCGCAAGGGCCTTGTAAATAAACCCCAGGATTTCTTCAACGGTCTACGTGGTACCGCAAGGCTCTTTCTTAAACTATTTCTTCCCCCTACCACGCTTACCTGGTAAGTGAAGCAGAGCTGTGATCGCATTGAGTGTGGTTGTGAAGTCTCTCTTGGATTTCTTTCCACCCTGATGTGGGGATAGCTTTTGGCAAAGGAGGAGGAGGAGGAGGAAGCCCTGTGCTCCTGGATGTGGGAATGGTTGGTTCCAAACTCACGGTAAAGAGAAGGGAACTGTTGTAATGACTTTGTCGGAAGGGGTGTGCCTCCAACGGGCTGAAGCAAAGATTCATCAACAATTCACTATGACGCCTAATGGGAAAGCGCCTGCAAGACCACATTCAGCCTGCTCTCCAAAGGCAGAAAAACAGAGTAAAGCACATTGTAGGGGCTTGAAAGTAAGAGATGCTAATTCTTTTTCATCTAGGATCAGGCCCAGTATTTCTTGGTACTGGCTTAACAATAAATAAGCGTTGCTTAAAAAAAGAAGCCACCTTCACAATCAAATGAGCTGTGAGGCAAAGGAGGGAATCATCAATCACACAGCTAGAGGACCCAAAACAAAATGCTACAAAGTACAGGAAGGCAAGCTTTGTGGGAAAGAGTATCTAACCCCCATGGTCAAAACAAGAAAAGAGGTGGAAGAACAGCAATAAAGAGAAACAGAGCATCAATAGACTCTCTCTCGCTCTCTCTCTCTATATATATATATATATATATATTACCTACTGGCGGTCGCCAGTAGGTAGTTATAGTTAGGACCTCGTTTCTATTCAAAAAGCGTTTTTTCTTTTGCCAATATCTTTGGCGCCGGTTGACGAATCTTCGCGAAATTTTCAAAACTAATGGCCCGCTCCGGTCAACTCCTGTCTTGAAAGTTTCGGGGTGATTCGTCAAGCGGGGGCCGAGAAAAAAGGGGGGTCCCAAAATGTGTTTTCCCCATGTTAATTTCCATAGGAATTTTAGACAAAGCTACAGCCCGAACTGCTGAATGGAATTACACCAAATTTGGCAAAAAGGTAGTCCTTGGTTCAGAAAGAGACCTTTTTAGGTCTTGCCTAGGCAGCGCGCATGCGCTGTCTCTCCGAGACATCAAGTAATCTGTATCAGGGGTGAAACTCCGCCTATTGCCGGGGAATTTCTCCTGCCGCTTGCCATTTGTAAACACTGGCATTGCTTTTCTTAGAGTGCTTATTATTGGCTGTAGATCCGATGCGTCACTTCCGTTTATTCCGGAAGCAGCACAACCTAACTACAGTTTTTGTCCGCTCTTGTGGTTAATGTGTGTCCGAGGGGAACTTTCTTTTTAAGGCCCCACTCGCATACATAATCAGCACGGAGCTGGTCACGAGCGCCGCGCTGTTAATTATACATAATCAGCACGGCGCTCGTCACGAGCGCTGTGCTGTTAATGGTTTCAATGTTTTCTCCAATCCCCCCGCCCCCCCGCTTTCCGCTGTCACTCCCGCCTCCCTATTATTGCTCTCTGTCCCTCGTGGCCAGCAGGCACGAGATGCTCCTCCACAATGCTTTTTTCACCAGCTCGGCACGAACAATGGCGGCGTGCCTTGATTCTGCTTGTTTAACAAAGGCTCCCATGCGCCTATTCAGCAGCCTATTCATAATGCTTTGCGAAAGGATCAGCGCGGCACGCCGCCCTACCTTTCCACCCTCTCACTACTGCAGCACACAGCACTGCTTGCACTTCACTTAATCTCCCCAGCTTCCCTCAACAACACTTCCCACCCAGGACTGTGCATTTAAATAGCCACAAACAGTGCGCCATACCGCGCTTTAACTTTCTTCTGCTGTCCTTCACTCCGGATCGGAACCATGTCTTTTGCTTTATTATTGCCATTTTATCTGTTGCGTGAACTCGCCAGCAAATAATCTGCTCCCGAATCGGAGCTTGTTCCTTTCTGCGCCTTATTTTATTTTTTTTGCTTTGCATACCCGAGCGGGCTTGATGACTGCACAGCATTCCTTTACCCGCCGGGTGCAATCCTCTTTGTTATTTGAATTGTAATACAAAATACAGCTGTTGCCTTCGTCTCTCTCTTAAGCGGGAGAATGGAGGCTTTCGTGCTACACCTAATACCGAGGAGACACAAAAACCTCTTTGAAGTCGGTGTACTCTTCCTTGCTCCAAGGCTCTTGTAAACAGCGCCATCATTTTGGAAGGTTCCCTTCTGTAAACAGGTCTGTAATTATTGGTGTTATGTCGCCTGAATGCGTATTTTATCCACATTTTTTTGTTAGGCAGGGAGAGATTAAGTGATTTGCCCAGAATCACAGGATGTTGAGCAACGCCGAGACTCGATCCTGGTTCCCCAGTTCGAAAGCTGGCATCTCTGACCCTTACGCTACATCCTCTCAGTGCGCCGTCTTATTATGGGCATTTTCATTAAGCTTCCGGAGCAAGCCTGTCATGGTTCAGTGAAGGGGTTAACATGTTTCCCATTCTACTCAAATATTGGTATGTGTTTCTCCTCTGATGTGTTACTATTTTCACAAACGTGAAACGTGAAAAAAGGGCTAAATGTGAATTAACAAGAGTTATTTTTTTAAAGCCAAAGCGGTCTTTTCAAACTGGCCACTAGATGGCAGTGTTGTTTTTTTTGGGAGGGCAGCGTAAGCTCGCATTGGCTAGGAGCATGTTCTTGCTGATGGACTGATGTAAAAAACATGTAAGCATCCTCTCAGGCACACATATCACTTTCCTTATTGCCATGGGCCACAAAGCCCAGGCCTCTGTAATGTGCTGACAGTTTCACTTTCAGGTCCCTGCCGCTCGGGTCTGATTATTACATGTGACTTCCGGGGCTCTTAGATCCCCTTTGCCAGATCGATGCGTTGCAATGGTGGGAAGAAGAGAGGTCAGATAAATAAGCAAGCATTGGCAAAAACATGTTAGCCGTGTAGTCCAAGAGCACACAATTTATCAGGGAAGCTGCGATTTATCCTCGTTTGTCTGGGTTTCAGTGGCAGAACTGTAATCGTTTCAAACTGAATCCTTTTTCTTTCTGCCCACCTTCGGGAGTGATCTCACTGCGAGCAGCAAGCACCAGTGTATAAAATAACTGCAAAATGCTGCAGTCACATAAGAAATTTTAACTGTCCGCGTGAAAGGCAAAAGAAAAAATACAAGCATTTGCAATGCAATAGGTCTCGCATTTACGCGAGTTTAAGCCATTGGCATTGTAAATGACAATGCCTTATATTTATGTTTGTTTCAGAAACAAAAATAAAAATAAAAGGCATTGTCATTTGCAATGTCAATAGCTCAAACTCGCGTAAATGCGAGACCTATTGCATTGCAAATGCTTGTTTTTAAATGGTGTAAATCCGTTCAGTAGTTCCTGAGAAATTAAAAAAAGAAAAATATCGATATCTGAGCACCGAGGAGGGTTCGCGAACCCTCTCGGGCACCAGCTTAAATCTGATTGGCTGCCAACACTCCAAACCAGGAAGTGTTGGCAGCCATCTTGTGACTCGGTAGAACCGAGTCACAAGAAAAGAGAAAAAACAAGATGAAAAACAAGAAAAGGGGGCCGGTTAGAAACACCCTGACCCCCTAGGCCTAATCAGGGGGTTCCACAAGGACCCCCAGGCCCAAAAAAAGCATTTTTTTTAAAAATAAATCGGCAGAATTTGCGCTGGTGTTGGGAATCCTGCCGAGAAAATTTAAAAAAATGAAGCACGGGCTCCCGCGCTTCATTTTAATGAGCCCCCGGGTGGGCCAGGTCCCGGGGGCAATGCCAAAATTAAATAGCGGGGGCCCGCGGGGGCCCCCGCAGCCCTGGGGACCGCCACCTCCCCGGGGCTATGCAAATTATATGTGGGGGGCACACGGCCCTCCGCAGCCCCGGGGACTGCCACCTCCCCGGGGCTTTGTTAATAAATGCGTGGGGGGTCCCAACCCCCCACACTGCCCCGGGGACCGCCACCTCCCCGGGGCTTTCAAATTTAAAATGTGGGGGGGTCTCGCTGGCCCCCCCAAGCCCCGGGGACCGCCACCTTCCTGCGGCTTATAATAATTATAAGGCGGGGCCTCGCAGGCCCCCCCAAGCCCCGGGGACCACCACCTCGCCAGGGCTATGCAAATTGAGGAAGGGGGGCCACGCAGCCCCCCTCCAGGAGCCCTTGATGGCCCTGGCGACCGCCACCCCCCAGGGCCGGCTCCTGCAATGTCCCGGGGTGCCCACCCCCGGGACATTGCTGTTTGCTATGGCAGGGTGGGAGCACGGCTCCCGCCCTGCCATAGCAAACCCTGCTTTGTTTCATTGAAGCAAGAGCAGGAAAACCTGCTCTCGCTTCAATGAAGCAAAGTAGGATTGCTTTTGAGCAAGTGGAGCTGCATGTCAGCAGCTACCCTTGCCTCAAAAGCAATGCCGGCTCCCGCAGGAGGCGGGGAGCCGGCGGGACCGTGGGGGCATTGGGGCTCCCCCCACAGTCCACAACGCAACGGGCTGGCCCCGGGGGATGGGGTACCCGGGGCCAGGAGTGGCCCGGGAGGGGGGCCACGTGGCCCGCCTCCGCATTAATTCTTTTTTTTAAATGGCCGGGCCCCGGGGGATGGGGTCCCCGGGGCCAGAAATGGCCCCTCCCCGCAGATATATATCAAAAAAAAAATTAACCAGGCCAAGCCCCGGGGATGGGGTCCCCGGGGTCAATAGTGGCCCAGGGAAGGGGGCCACGCGGCCCCCTTCCCGTTTGTTTTAAAAAGAAAAAGAAAATGCTCAGGCCCCGGGGGATGGGGTCCCCGGGGCCAAAAGCGGCCCAGGGAAGGGGGGCCACGCAGTCCCCTCCCATAAAATAATAATTTTGAAATAAGAAGCCGGCAACTCGCCGGAGGCCCTGCCCCCTCCCTGCAGCACTCTGCAAACGCGCCCCCTGATAATGAGAGTCCCTGGGGGCCAACTAGCCCACCAGGTACCTTCAGTAAGCGCCACAGAGCTGCGTTGCTGAGAGGTGGTCTGAGGCCATGCCCCTTTTTACACCTCTCTGCAACGCAGCTCTGTGGCGCTTACTGGAGGTACCTGGTGGGCTAGTTGGCCCCCAGGGACCCTCAGGATTCAAGGGGACTTAATCCCCCAACTTACAACGTGCCAAGGGGCGCGTTTGCACAGTGGTGCAGGGAGGGGGCGGGGCCTGATATAACAAGTGTGCAAACACGCCCCCTGGCGCATTGTAACTTGGGGGATTAAGTCCCCTTCAATCCTGAGGGTCCTGGGGGCCAACTAGCCCACCAGGTACCTCCAGTTAGCGCCACAGAGCTGCGTTGCAGAGAGGTGGTCCGAGGCCATGCCCCTTTTTACACCACTCTGCAAACGTGGCTTCTGGTGCACTGCTGGTGGGGTGATGAGGTCCTCTTGTGTCCTGAGGACCTCAGGACACAAGTGGACTTCATCCTCCGAGCAGCAGTGCACCAGAAGCCGCGTTTGCAGCGTGGTGTAAAAAGGGGCGTGGCCTCGGAACACCTTTCTGAAATGCAGCTCTGTGGCACTTACTGGAAGTACCTGGTGGGCTAGTTGGCCCCTAGGGACCCTCAGGCTTCAAGGGGACTTAATCCCCCAAGTTCCAATGCGCAAGGGGGCGCGTTTGCACAGTGGTGCAGGGAGGGGGCGGGCCCGATATAACAAGTGTGCAAACCACCCCCTGGCGCTTTGTAAATTGGGGGATTAAGTCCCCTTCAATCCTGAGGGTCCCTGAGGGCCAACTAGCCCACCAAGTACCTCCAGTAAGCGCCACAGAGCTGTGTTGCAGAGAGGTGGTCTGAGCCAACGCCCCTTTTTACACCACTCTGCAAACGTGGCTTCTAGTGCACTGCTGGTGGGGCGATGAGGTCCTCTTGTGTCCTGAGGACCTCAGGACACAAGTGGACTTCATCCTCCGAGCAGCAGTGCGCCAGAAGCCGCGTTTGCAGCGTGGTGTAAAAAGGGGCATGGCCTCGGAACACCTCTCTGCAACGCAGCTCTGTGGCGCTTACTGGAGGTACCTGGTGGGCTAGTTGGCCCCCAGGGATCCTCAGGATTCAAGGGGACTTAATAGGGACGTTATAGTTAGAAATTAGCATTTAAAAAACTTTAGAAATTCACTGAAAAAAACATAGGTTTAATGGGACGTTATAGTTAGAAATTAGCAATTAAAAAACCTTAGAAATTCACTGAAAAAACCATAGGTTTCAGGGACGTTATAGTTAGAAATTAGCATTTAAAAAAACGTAGAAATTCACTGAAAACCCACAGGTTTCAGGGACGTTATAGGCAGTTGGACATTTCACTCGTACAAAACCAAAGAAATTCGCCCGTTATCGTTAGTAGAGCTAACTATAACTCACGCCCCCGCAATGGACTGCTGATGACGTCACATATTACCTCACTCATGACATGGTCAGTGACATCACGGATGACATCTCTGATGACATCTCAAATGACATCACTGATGGCATCATCCATGTGATAATCTGATGCACCTCCTCACACCCTAATAAAACCTTTTATACACCCACTCTAAAATATAGACTACCAATATCGAAACCATAGACAGACCAATAGCAGTTAGTACATACCCACTCAGTGATTCCTAGGTCTAAACACACACATCCACTCATTCACCCATACAGTAACTCATACATGCAGTCACTCATCAATACACACTATCATATGCACTCATACACCTATACATACACTCACACACCGCCACTCATCCATAGACTTACTCACACACCTCCTCAGTCATGCAAAGAATCAATCACACCCATTTACTCACCTATACAGTTATACACAGACCACCTCACTTATTTATACAAATACTAACACATACTTACTCTCTTTTACAATCACTGATACAAGCACACACTCATCCATACAGCCACTCTCACAATCACTCACTCTCATGTGTAGTCATTTATATACTCCAACACTCACATATACTGCCTTTCACATATGTAGTTACTCACACATATACCACTGAGACATCCATTCACTCACCAACACACCCATACACACACATTCACCCACCCATACAGACCTTCACAGATGCACTCTTGAACCCATACACCCAGTGAATCACCCACTCACACATCTATGCACAGAGTCACCCACCCACCCCCCACCCACTCACACAGACACTCAGGCACCCATACAGATACTCAGACAACCAATCAATAACCCATATAGACAGTCATGTAGCTACTCACCAACCCATGCAGCCGCTTATACACCAACTGACAGACTGATACAGACATTTACACAGTTTACTCACTAACCCATGCATTCAGTAAGATACGCTTAATCAGTCAGTTATACAATCAGTCACACACCTACTAAATCATCCATTCAGACACTTATTCACCCACTCATTCTTCAAAACACCTTGGCACATATATATATATAAAACATAATTAAACTTTAAAGAAAAAAAAACATTCACTGGATGATGTCATCAGTGATGTCATCAGTGATGTCATTTGAGATGTCATCAGTGATGTCACTGACCATGTCATGAGTGATGTAATATGTGACTTCATCAGCAGTGCATTGCGGGGGCGCGAGTTATAATTAGCTCTACTAACTATAACGGCCGAATTTCTCTGGTTTTGTATGAGTGAAATGCCCAACTAACTATAACGTCCCTGAAACCTGTGGTTTTTTCAGTGAATTTCTAAGGTTTTTTAAATGCTAATTTCTAACTATAACGTCCCTGAAACCTGTGATTTTTCAGTGAATTTCTAAGGTTTTTTAAATGCTAATTTCTAACTATATCGTCCCTGAAACCTATGGTTTTTTCAGTGAATTTCTAAGGTTTTTTAAATACTAATTTCTAACTATAACGTCCCTAAAACCTATGGTTTTTTCAGTGAATATATATATATATATATATATATAGATATATATATATATCATCGCTAATAACTTATTTTGAGGTCACCAGAGCCATAAGGGCGGGGGGGGTGGACAAATCTGTGGTCGATAAAATAATTCACCAGTTAGTGCCTGTGAGAGTGGAAATGAGTGTAGTAGGAAAAGGGGTGAGATGACCGAAGAAACTGAACTAACTACTTAGAAGTCATGATATGACAGCAGCAGTGTACAGTGTATAAGCACAAGGTAAAGTAAGAACCCCTGAAGTTAGTGCCTGTATGACGCTTGTCTCAGTAGGTAACACTGAGAGAGTGGATAAAGTAGTAAGGAAAATGCTACTTACCAGTATGCATCTGTTCTTGGCATGTAGAGCTGCAGATCCTCACACTGAGCATTAGATCGCCATCTGGTGTTGGGCTCGGATGCTTGCACTTTGTTGTTGTCTTAGAAGAAGTCTTTGTAGTTAGGAGATAGGTGACTCCTCCCTTGGACGATAGTGCACATGGGCATCGACTCAATCCTCAGATTGTTTTTCACCATGATGGGAAATGATGGAGTTAGTAGAAAAGAAAGAGATGTCCATGTGTGTATATCTAAGTAAGATAGGACTGGAACACATACAGGTCCCGGGAGGTGGGTGGGCGTAGGAGGATCTGCAGCTCTACATGCCAAGAACAGATGCATACTGGTAAGTAGCATTTTCCGTTCGAGGTATATGAGCTGCAGATCTCACACTGAGCATAGACTGTACAGCAGTATCTCCCTAGCGGTGGTCACCTGTATGTGTTGCAGTAGTTTGAAAAAGTGTTTTAAGAACAGCTTGGCCTACAGAAGCTTGTTGCTTGGCTTGCAAGTCAACATAATAGTGTTTAGTGAAGGTGTGTGTTGTAGACCATGTGGCTGCTTTACAGATTTCCTCTAGGGGAATGTTCCCTAAGAATGCCATGGAAGCCCCTAGTTTGCGTGTTGAGTGCGCTCTAGGGGGAATTGTTAATGTGCGCTTGGCTTTTTGGTAGCATATTTGGATACATTTAACGATCCATCTTGCAATCCCAGTTTTTGAGATGGGATTACCCTTATGTGGTGGAGAGAAAGCTACAAACAATTGTTTTGTTTTGCGAAATGACTTGGTTCTGTCAATGTAATACATTAGAGCTCTTTTGACGTCGAGGGTGTGGAGAGCTCTTTCTGCTACGGAGTCCGGGTTTTGAAAAAACACGGGTAGCTCCACAGATTGATTAAGGTGAAAAGGAGAAATGACTTTAGGAAGGAATTTTGGGTTTGTTCTGAGAACTATTTTGTTACGATGTATCTGTAAAAAAGGCTCTTGTATGGTTAAAGCCTGGATCTCACTCACCCTCCTGAGAGAGGTGATTGCAATAAGGAAAGCTACTTTCCATGTGAGGAACTGAAGTTCACATTTATGCAGAGGTTCAAATGGGGTCCCATGAGCCTAGTAAGCACAATGTTAAGATTCCACACTGGAGAGGGTGGTAATCTGGGAGGTATGATTCGTTTAAGGCCTTCCATAAAGGCTTTAATTGCTGGGACCCTAAAAAGTGATAAGTGTTGTCTGTTTTGTAAGTAAGCGGCAAGTGCTGCTAGATGAAGACGTATGGATGAGTATGCCAAATTACATCTTTGCAAGTGTAGTAAGTAACAAATGATGTTGTGGATGGAGGCATCTAGTGGCTGGATATTATTGTTATTGCAGTAAGTGGCGAATCTTTTCCACTTCGCTGCGTAGCAAGCTCTGGTGGTAGGGCGTCTGGCCTCTTTAATGATGTTCATACAGTCCGGTGGAAGGTTAAGGTAACCGAACTCTAGGACCTCAGGAGCCAGATCGCAAGATTGAGTTGAGTTGGATCGGGGTGCCTTATCTCTCCATGGTTCTGCGTTAGTAGTGATGGGGAGAGGTGCAGTTTTTGGTGTGGGACTAGTGAGAGTTCCAGTAGGGTTGTGAACCATGGTTGGCATGCCAATGTGGGAGCCACTAGGATCATCTTTAGAGACTGTTGTCGGAGCTTGCGTACCACTAGCGGAATGAGTGGGAGTGGCGGAAAAGAGTACGCAAATCTGCCTGACCAATTCATCCATATCGCATTGCCCTTGGATAGTGGGTGTGGAAACCTGGCGGCAATGGTTGGGCATTTTGCGTTTTGGTGTGTGGCAAACAGATCTATGTCTGGTTGGCCCCACCTTTGGAAAAAAGGTAGAAGAACTTGTGGATGTAGTTCCCATTCGTGAATCTGTTGTGTCTGTCCACTTAACAGATCGGCAATCTGATTGTGAACTCCTGGAAGGTGTTGTGGGAGAAGGTATATGTTTTGTGGGATGGCCCACCTCCAAATATTCTGTGCAAGTTGGGACAGTTGTAGAGAATGTGTCCCCCCCTGTTTTTGTATGTAATACATGGCCGTGATGTTGTCCGTTCGGATCAGGACGGCTTTGTTTTGTACATGGAGTTGAAACGATTTTAGAGCTAGGAATATTGCTAGTAGTTCTAGATGATTGATGTGGAGCAGTCTTTGCTGAGTGGTCCACTTGCCCTGTGTTGTGTGAGCTAAGAGATGGGCACCCCACCCTGTGAGTGATGCGTCTGTTGTTAGTACTATTTGTGGAACAGGCTCGAGGAACGGCCGCCCTTTGGACAAGTTTTTTGTGTTCCACCACTGCAGAGAGCGATGTGTGCGGCTGTCCACCAACACCAGATCTGTAAGTTGTCCGTGAGCCTGATTCCATTGATGTGCTAGACATTCTTGTAAGGGACGCATTTGAAGTTTTGCGTGAGGTACGATGAAAATGCAAGACGCCATCATGCCTATGAGTTGCATGAACACTCTGGCTGGGAGAGAGTGTTGGACTTGAAATTTGGTGATGAGAGCTTCTATACTGGCTATCCTGGCTGGGCTGGGATATGCTAGAGCTGTGGAAGTATTTATTGTGGCCCCCAGATATTGATGTATATGGGAGGGCTGGAGGTGCGACTTGGTATAGTGTGAACCCCAAGTTGTGTAGTGTTTGAATGGTCTGATGAGTGTGTTGTATACACTGGTTGAATGATCTGGCTTTTATTAGCCATTCGTCCAGGTACGGGAAGACATGGATCTGTTGTCTTCGTAGGTGCGCTGCTACTACTGCAAGGCACTTGGTAAACACTCTTGGAGCAGTGGTGACCCCGAATGGAAGGACTTTGAACTGATAGTGTTGTCCGTGGAGTACGAACCTTAGATACTTCCTGAGAGCAGGATGTATGGGAATGTGGAAGTAGGCGTCCTTGAGATCTAGTGTGGCTAGGAAGTCTTCCTGTTGTAGTAGGGGAAGCACCTGTTGGAGAGTGATCATGTGAAAATGATCCGAATGTATATACTGATTGAGGGGTCTGAGGTCGAGAATTGGCCGTAGGGTCCCATCCTTCTTGGGGATTAGGAAATACAGGGAGTAAACCCCTGTTCCCTGGTGTAGTAAAGGGACTGGCTATATGGCATGCTTTTGAAGCAGTGAGAGAACCTCTTGTTTTAAAAGTGTAAGATGGTCTGTGGACATTGGACGCTGCTTGGGTGGTATGTTTGGGGGGGTAGCTGTAAGTTCCAGGCAGTAGCCATATTGGATAATTTGTCTCACCCACCTGTCTGTTGTGATGGAGTTCCAGACAGGTAGGAACTGTGTTAATCTTCCCCCGACAGGAGTGGAATGATCGGGGGGAAGTGGAGGGAAGTCACTGTTTAGCCGCAGGGGAGGTACGAGTGTTGGTGTTACCTTGGCCTCTCCCCTTACTGTTGTTCCATCTGTAACCTCCTCTGAAATATCCTCTATTGGGAGATGTTTGGGTGGTGTTTTTAAAGGAAGATGAGCTATCTGTGCCCATGTTCTTGGAGGCTCCTCTATAAAAGGAGCGACGAAAGGAGCCACGCGTTTGCGGAGACTGCAACGCTCCCATTGACTTGGCAGTCTCTGTATCTTTTTTCATTTTTTCAAGAGCAGTGTCCACAGCCGGTCCAAAAAGTTGGTTTTCATTGAACGGCTGATTTAGAATAGTGGTTTGGACCTCCTGCTTGAAGCCTGAAATGCGCAGCCATGCATGTCTTCTGAGCAGTACGCTAGTATTGACAGACCTAGCGGCAGTGTCAGCTGCATCAAGGGCACACTTAATTGATGCGTTGGTGATTAGTTTGCCCTCTTGGATTAGGTCTTCTGCTTGAGTTTTATACTGGTCAGGCAAATGCTGTAACAGGGTTTCCAGATGGTCATAGTGGGCCCTATCATATCTAGCCAGCAGTGCTTGAGTGTTGGCTATACGCCAGTGATTGGCCGCCTGCGCAGCTACTCTTTTGCCAGATGCGTCTAATAATTTAAATTCTTTATCAGGGGGCGGTGGGTCCCCTGAGGTTTGTGAATTAGCTCGCTTTCTAGCATTGGAGACTGCTAATGAATCTAGAGGCAGCTGACCTTAGATGTACGCAGGATCGTCAGGGGCAGGCCTATATTTTTTATCGATCCTGGGATTAAGAATCCTGGCGCGTACAGGATCTTTAAATATGTCGGGAGCATGCTTAATGACCCCTTTAATCATTGGCAATATTTGAATAGTTTTTTGGGACCGTTCAAATGTGTCTAAAAGAAAATCCTCCTCTGGTGCGTCTGAGTGCATGTGTACCCCATGAAATACAGCAGCCCTATTGATGAGTTGTCCAAACCCAATATTATCATCTGGAGGAGAGGGTTTTGTTGGGTATGGTATAGGGCTTGGGAGGTCTGGAGGATCTATTTGATCATTATAATCCCAATCATCTTGTGGTGGGTCATCTGTATCGGTGAATGGGTCATGAGGGTCCCCACCGTCCCCTAGGTCATCCTGATAATCGTATGTAGGTGGTGTATGTGGTGGAGATGTTACAGGCTGAGGCGGTGTAACAGGTTTGGGGAGAGGAGGGGTGTTAGATGGAAGGACAGGAGAAGAAGGAGGCATAGGTGATGTGGCACAATCCTTCTTTTCCACAGGTACTGGCTTGTGGCGTGGCACAGCTGTGAGATGTCCTGTTTTAGGGTTGATGTGGATCTTTTTCTGCTTAGGATCAACAGGATCCGGATGAAAAAGCTCCTCCTCTTGGATAACTGGTTTCGGCGCCGATTTTTTCGGTTCCGAGCAGGGCTGTGGTGGAGTCTTATGCTCTTTGGCCTTAGGAGGCGTGGAAGAATCCTTAGGCTTGGTTGTCGGTTCCGAAGGCTTTGGGTTAGGGGCCGTGGCGTGATTTTTAGGTTTCGACGCCGGCTTATCCCCATGCTTCGACTTAGAGGTCGAAGGAATCGGAGCCGATTTCGGAGCCGAGTGTTCTTTTGGCTTCGGTGCCGAAGGTGCCGGTGGGACTAACAAAATGTGGTTTGCTCAGTGCCGAGCTACCGGAAGGCTTGAATTTTTTCTTCGGAGCCGGGCTGGAAGGCGGGGCTTCTGAAGTGTGTTTTCGGTCGCGACTGAGGCCTACAGGCGAAGTGTTGACCGGTGCCTTGTGCTTTGGGTGGGGGTTGGGGTAGGGGCAGTAGTACTCACTCATTGCCCAGGAGTGATGGGGTCGTCTGAGTCTTCTGCCTCCGACACGATTTGGAGATCCTCGGAATCTTCTTCAGGGACATCTGGGCCTTCGTCGAAGATGTCCACCGGTTCCGGAGCTCATCTCTGCGCCATGACGTGCCGTCGAGCTCGACGATCTCGAATAGTTTTCTTTGATCGAAAGGAGGCGCTGGCTGGGCAGCTGGATTCGTTGTGATCTGGCGAAAGGCACAGGTTACAGACCTTGTGATGGTCACTGTGTGTGAATTTTGCTCCACACTGGCGGCATTTTCGGAAAGGCGTCCTTTCCATGAGCCGTAGGCCTCACGGCGTCGATGGGCCCAACAGCCCGCGTCGACGGCTGAAAAGAAATCGAAGAAAGGCGCGTCGAGATTTCGATGTCAATTGGAAAAGTTTGGAAGTTTTGCGCGTTGAAAAGTTTGAAAATTAAAGTTTCGAACCAGTGCGCAAAAATTGCATCCGAACCCAATGGCGGAAAAAAACAATCTGAGGATGGAGTCGATGCCCATGCGCACTATCGTCCAAGGGAGGAGTCACCTATCTCCTAACTACAAAGACTTCTTCTAAGACAACAACAAAGTGCAAGCATCTGAGCCCAACACCAGATGGCGATCTAATGCTCAGTGTGAGATCTGCAGCTCATATGCCTCGAACGCACTATTCCCACAACAAATAATTTTGTGGGTTTAGTCTTACTCAAGAACAATGATTCTTGGCAAAAAAAGTCTAGTCATCTCTTAAAGTCAGGTCACCTTAGGCATAGGGGGCACTGTCTGATTTGTGCAAAAGATGAAATAGGATGTAGCAGGGAGCAAGATCCTTGTGCAGATGCTACAGGGAATGGCACTGGAAATGGATAGTAGATTCCAAGTATCTAAGATACATCAGTAAGAAAGCCACGCTGCCTGCTCAAATTCAAAGATTGAACTGGATGAGTTGATCACTACTGATAAGACCGTGGAAAGTGCCATGGTGACAGTACAATCCAGATTCAACATCAGCTCACAAGCATTTGAGAAATTAAGGGCCCAAGATAAATCTATTCTGGAAAATCTATAGAGGGTTGTGAATCATGTGAGAAGAAACAAACTCAGAATCCTCGAATGTCCTAGAAGGGGAAGAAGGGAAGGACTTAATGGGATATGTGGTCAGCTTGTTGCAAGAGGTGGTCCTACAAAATTTGTTCAACATAGAAATAGCGCATGAAATACAACGGGTACTATTAGGTTAAACCCAAATAGGTCGACGCCAGTGAAAATACTACTGAATCTCTTGACTTATGCAGTCAAATAACTTATGGTTCCAATCAGTTGAAAAAATATCTACTATTAATAGTGAAAGCCATAAAGAGAAGGAACACATGTTTTGAGCATGGATGGGAAGGTGTTTGGAAAGTGGGAAGTGGTCTATCATTGGAGGCCCTGTCCAGTGATTATACCTACTTATAAGCAGTTCCACGGGGCCTGAGCCCAGAAGATTTTCACTAAGGATGTATGCGAGCAAGGCGGTGATCTTGGGGATGCATTGGATAGGCACTGAGCTGGGTAAGCATCTGAAGGTGATATTAGGGCAAGAATACATTTAAAAAAGGAAATAGACTAAACTGTTGATGGAAATGGACTACTCATCCAAAGGCCGTATGTGTATCATTGGGTATAATACAAAAACAGCCATTAATAAGTATTTAAGGTAAAAAAGGTAAACACAATCAAGAAAGAAAGAAAGAGGGGCATTAAAAGCATTAAGAATGGCAACACAATGCTAGGATATAGTAGAAGTGAAGATAGTGGGTTTACCATAAGAGACAGATCACTGAGTAAAGGAGAAATTCCACCATATCTCAAGACATCAAACCTTTTCATGAAAAACACCAATTTGTTGCTAAAACTGGAATACGCATAAATCGAGATGCCTTTCCAGGTCTCTGCAAAAGGAATCTTTGCTGCCTCTCAACTTGTGGAAGGCCTCTGTAGTTAACGTACAGACCCATTCCTGGATCTTACTTTGCTCTTATTTTCCCAATTACAGATAATGGCCCTCTTTGTGAGAGTTGACCCCTTCATAGCCCAATTTAGATTTGAGTTGCTCTCTGTTTCAATCAGGGGTCAATTTGAGGGGTAATTAAAGACTGTATGACTGGTAAACAGGTTAACTCTTGCCTCTATATCCTTCCACCACTCAAATATAGAGAGAGGGTCACCCACAGAAAAAGGGCTGTATTACTGATTTGGGATAGTGCATCTCCAAACATTTGAAATTTAGTGCATGCATTCAAAAGCCACAGCATAAAGATATTTTCAGTCCTGACCAAATGGCACATGGCATTTTCACATCTCTCACTTAAAATTTCATTAACAGTAGATCACCTATAAACTAGTATTGAGTCCTCTCTTCTGCTCTATGCAAAATTCAAACCCCAACAGCAGAGCTATTCACAGCCATCTGACCCAGGGCACTGGCAGAAGGTAAGAAAGGGTTGGGACAAGAAAATGCCAACTTTTAAAAGTGGTATTTCCAGAATTGCAACTTAAAATCCAACTTTACCATTAAAGAGGATTTTAAATTTCAATTAATTTGAATCTAAATAGCATATCTCTACCTGCTCCCAGTCAATAATTCCATAGAAAAAGGTATGAAACTTTAAAAAAAAGTAACACTAGTATCAGTAATCAGGCAGTTTTCTTTATATCACATTATGGTCTACAGCCTCTTAGATAAAGTAGTATAATGAAAGTAGCACTTTTAGAATTTTACTCCTGATAAGCACGCCTAGCAGGGAGCCGAGACTCTAATGTTTTATGGTGGATCTGTCTCAGATTTTGCTCCAAATGCAGACAAGGGGGCCTTGAGAAAGCAGTTTTACAAAGATTTGTACAAAGCAACACTTCAAGAAAATTTGTAGTGTTGTGTTGTGCAAAAAATAAAGCAGTATTATCAATGTTACAATTGACTGAATGCTGGTGATGTCACTGGAGACGAGACAAATTAAAATAGTGCACAAACTGCACAATACTAAGCCCAATTTAGCAATGCCCAGGGGGAACGGTTCATAGTCGAGCGGAGAATTCACACATAAAAAGATAGAACAGGCCTATCTTTTTACGTGTGGGTCTCTGCCACGAGTGCAAAGTCTCCACAGTTGTAAAATTTCTATTAGTAAAAGTAAACTTGCAGTTTGTGAATACCAAAAAAAGAATAAACTCACACAAAAGTGTAAGCATACCATTTTGAATCAGGCTCTGTATGTGCAAGTAAAACAGCACTGCAAACTGTCAGCAATGCTCTAGCAACACCCCAATACATACTACCACTGTCCAGCACCTCACTACAAGTATCACCAAATGCCCAAGTAACAATGTCACCACAGCCACTGCACTATCACCCCTATTCCCACACTACTGTGCCCCCCCCTGCAAAATGCTGTTTTGCCATCCCAACATTACAGTGCCACCTCTCATTACTACATAGTTTCCGCCACCATCGCAGCAGCATTTCACCATCAAATAACCACTCATGGCATTGCCAGTCCCCTCTGCAGTGCCACCCTTCCTACTGCACTACCATTCCCATTCACCTATCGCCATCACAGCAGGATCAACCCCATGCCTCTGCACATTTTAAGATATTGTTCATTATGATAATGTTTGAGGTCATATCAAGTTACCTATTACCTGGGGATAAAGATGACACAAAGGGACAAATTTACCACTGTACTCTGTGAGTGCTCACGTGACACGGAGGGGAAACATCCTTTACAACACATGCGTTACAACGCATGTCATTACCCCGCATTTGTTACTCTGCAAAAATGTTTACAACACAGGGCTTTACACCGCAAACCATTACAACGCATTCCCCATTACAATGCCCCAGTGGAGTTAGAATAGTAAATTGCGCTGTAATGGACAATGCGTTGTAATGGATTGCGTTGTAAAGCCCTGCGTTGTAAAAGTTTTTGCGGAGTAAAACAATCAGGGTAATGGCACGCGTTGTAAATGAGTGCGGAGTAAAGTGTCCTATTCGACATGAAGTGGTGCTTTATGATGCCATGGTCTACACCACAAAATTACCCCACAGGAGTCACTTGACAAAATATTTTGTAATAATTACAACCCGAAATTTTGAAAAAAGAATTCAAGACCACTGGCTTCTGCAAAACAAAGTAATGAAACTAGAGGCTTCTCAGGCATTACTGACAAACTGCAACAGAAAGATATGCCAATATTCCTTGCTGGATTTATTCCACAGTTATTTGAATTGGCTTTTAAACCACACTTGAAGTTTTTGGGTGGGTGCTTGTCCCTCACTAAACCCCCACCCCTCCCTAAATCCTTCTAAGTTAGGTGTATGTATTGCCCAATTTCCAGCCACTCCCTCCCAAATTTAATGTCAAAATGTAGAGCTAAGGGTGCGAAGATCTTCACACATGGGTTGGACACCACCGCACACATAAGATAGGAGTGGCAGAGGCGGCAGTCTCTGCATGTTTGTTAGTTAATAGCATTTTTGTGGTATGAGAGCAGTACTATTGTAGCACTACGTCTACTTACTACAAAATGCAGTTTGTGAATAGGCCATCTATTGTGGCCATGGAGTGTGAATGCTTGCCCCCAGCTTACAATGTATTTAACTATTTAGTATATTAAAAGGAAGCTGGACGTTCTCACTTACAAGCCAGGGAATGAAAGCTTGTTAGTGAATCAAACGTAATTGCTACTGTCTGTGTGGAGACAAGTTATTTAAATTTGGAAATGACCCTTAGGGTGAATTCACCGGTGCCATCCATCCCATAAGCTCATTGCCTCCTTGGCTATTAACATATTTTCATAATGGTTGCTCTTGTTATATTACAAATCCTTATTATATATGGGGTAAAGTACCTACTGTCGAATAATATATGGCTATTGAAAGTCACTGAGAAGTTCCATGACCACATAGAAGAAAAAGGCTGAAGGACCAGTTCCTTTATAATGTTATGGAACTCAGAGGTGACTTGCAAAATCCTTATCATGTACAGGATACTTTCTTCCTTATAATGCATGGTCACACCATCACCTTTCTCACAATCCACTTACATCATTGGCACATAGATCGTTCTTATGAAAGAGAAAGCATGTTTGCAAACTTGAGGAATAAGAATAGAAAAAAAATAAACATGTTGCTATAAATATCTCTTTTCTTCTTGTGAGTACACAGCTTGAAAAACAGAGCAGAAGAAGAAAAAGTAATGTTTGTTTCATAGGTTAAACAGCTACTTTAATTATGCTCTGTGACCTGATCTGCCTTTCCCCTTGGCTGCTGGCTCTGACAGAAGGCACTGTGATGTCAGAACTCAACTGTAATAAGTTATTACAGTTGAGTTCTGACGTTATTTCTTTATAATGAGTCACTGGGTAAGTCAGCAGTTGCCGATTATAAAGAAATTAGAGAAGGGTTTTTATTCAAGGATTGCAGTATCCTATGTATTATAAATCATTCTGAAACATGTATTCCTTCCATATGAAACAACGTGACAAACGTTTTGGAAGTCCCTTTGTAAACAGTTTCGAACTCCATCCTCATGCAAATGTCCCCTGATATCAACGCACCACAAATGAATTATATTGGCAATGAAGGTCTGGTCACAGCTCCCAAGTTACAACAAAATGGAAAAATAAGAAAACGCAACTTACTCTCCAATTAATGGAATTGAGTCTGGAAAGTATGTTTTGAAGAACTCCAGCACTTCATCCCCAGTGGTGAGCTGATCGAAATTTTCAAACGGCATGAAGAGAGTGCATGTGAACGATTTATCCTGTGGAAGAAAAGCAACATGTATCTCAAAGTGTTTAATGGATGGTGGCACATTTTTGGTTCCTTGTTGACATATAACGCTATCTTTTTAACCTCACAATTTGTTTTCCTTTCCTTCTTTAAGTAACCTCATATTTGTTGGGGTGACAACCTAGCACCACACCTGCAAGAGCCACTTGTGTGTGTTTGATATTTCAAGATAGTTGCAGTATTAAAGTACACCAGCAAAATACTGTGCTGACACTGATGCTAAATGAGTTGAAGCCAGATGGATGAAAGGATTCTGCGGTTGCAAAATATCAGGGTTTGCGACTGCAAAATGAGGTTTCCAAATGTACCAACCCTGCGGCATAACACAAAATGACGGGGACCCCCTGCAGAATGTGATGAGGGGCCTCTGAGTCCCTTACACCTTAGAAATATTCATCAGCCTACGGCTGCATAGAGGGCCCCCTTGAAGTGATGGCGGTCCCCCTGGAGGGTTGGATCCCACGTGCTGCAGGAGCCCGCATTATGCCCCTATAACAAACCCCTTTTGTTATTTAGATGAGTCTTTCTGAATTGCAAAATAGGTTTTGTGACTCATTTAGAATAGCAATTAGGAGGGGGCATGAAAGGGGCATCACCACTTAATTGCAAATCACAATGAGATGTTTTAATGTTTTAATGCAGTCGCAAACCATTGGAAAGATACCAACACCTCAAAGGAGGAAGTTACTTATTCTCAAAGGGAAAACCCTCCCAGTTGGCTAGTTTCCCCTTTGAGAACTCTGTTGGGCAACCTCAGGGAAGTAGGCAGTGGCCAGAGGACCATCGTTACTCCCCCAATGTCTACCCAAATTAGATCTTTTTGGAAAAAGAAGCACGAATTCCTTCAAAGGAACACAAGCTGCATAAAAACAAAAGGTTTCCCATCTGGGAATACCAACACAGGTTTCTTGTAGGCTACCATCCATGTACATGGATATGTAGCCAATCACAGGGGTCACAAATAGGGAGCTGGCTAATTAATATTCATTAGGCAGGTCGTCCCGAGACCTTCCGCAACTGGACACTGTGCGATGTGACCTATTAGTATAAGGATTAGAGACAGGCTGGAAACCATTTTTGCCACTATTTAAGACATGTCTGTTAGTACATCAGAACCCTGGTTACTTGCCAGTAATACTTTTACACCAAGTGTTGCTCTGACTCTTCCTCATCATTGCATTTACTCTACGAGGGCTTTCTGCGCCTTAAGATAGGTACCCTGCTTGCCATTCCTACTTGCCTAATTCTGTAGTACTTCGGATATCGGCCCATACCTCTAAGTATATCTAGTTGTCTCCCACAGCATCATCGCCATACTGAGGTTGATGCTTGACAATCATAGGAAAGGAGCAAAGAAAGCAAGTGCTGGAATGAGGAAAAGTCAGACTTGGTGTGGTGGAGAGTGTTTATAAGTAATCAAGCAGTCAGGACTTAATCGTCACAGTACTTGCTATATGGAGAATTACCAAAGCAGTAACAGGTTCCAACCACAAGAACTGATTGCAAATGAAAACAGGCAACAGTAATGGATCGATTATGAATACATGGGTCTGTCATAATTTGTGTTTCTCTCAAGTAAGTCATTAAAGGCATAACATTTTCACTATGAGGGGAAAGAAGATGAATCTCCTTTTTCCAGAGCTCACTTGTAAAGCCTTATCTAATGACAATCCGCAACGCATGACCTGCTCTTCGAGCCAAAAGCATACTCCTTGCGGCCTCCTCCAATGCGAACGGAACTCTTCACGCTGGACTTGAGAAGGTAACTCTTCAGCAGGACTAACCTGGTCCCTACACCTAGCCCGTGCTCCATCGTGGTCAGCCTGAACTTGTGACTTTTACCGGTCTAGCGTGACCAGATAACTGCGAGTAGTGCTTGTGCTTTAAGGCACTATTTTTACCTAAATCTTTACAACTTAATATCTCTGGTTCTACTAATTGGGGTTTGTTAGTTTTTATGTCATTTTAATGATTAAAATATACTCTATGTTTCTGGATTGTTGTGGGACTTTTCATGTGTTCTGCATAAATACTTTACACATTGTCTCTTAAGTCTGATTGCTTTTGTGCCAAGTTACCAGAGGATTAAGCAAAGGTTGATTTTGTGACTTTTGTGGTTTACCCGAAAAGGATTGTGGTTGTTGCCTGAGTGGTGTTTCCACCCTTTTCAAACAATAACCCAATTTCTTACACCACACATTAGCAGTTTTGAGTTGTCTCTGGTGGCAAAGCAGCGGGGTTAGAGATTTGGTCCTATTTCAGTGGATAGTAGTGAGGAGACTGCTCTTTCTGTCCACTTCCATAATGGTTATTCCTTTAGAAGCACTATGGTAAAAATAAATATGCTAATCGCTTACAGCCCATTCACACAGTGGTTGTGGATGAGATTTTGCTCTGCCTAATGCCATGTTTGTTTCGGCAGAATAGAGGAGCATTTTGGTTTCACAAATTGGTTGAGTTGTATTTTTTTACTGCTGATATCAAGGGACAATTTTACCTTTAGTGTGTTACTGAAGCCTTTTGTTCTTCATGCTTGATGGCAGCGGAGCACCAAGATAACTGTCCACATTTCACCCCTGCCTTCCCACTTGCTTCCTCCATCTCCTCGGTGCTCTGCCTGCTCATTCCCTTGCTGCCAGCTCTCCCTTCATTCCCAACCCCATCTGCCCCACTCCCACTGTTCATCAGTCCTGTCTGCTGATTCTCCCACCACCTGCTCCTTGTTCATCTCCACCATCTGCCCCTTCTCAGAGTGCCCTTAAGCACCTTGCCTGAGCAGAGCTTCCCTTATTGGTCCATCCCCTGACACATCCTCATAAACACAGTGGCAAAGCAAGGGGGGGCAGTCCGTGCGGCACGAGTTTTCGGTGCGGCGGCCTCTGTCCCCGCTCCTACCTATAACCATTGCAGGAATCGCCAGCACCCCCCCTCCCCCCTCCCAGCTCTTACATGTGCCCGCCCTGCGGCAAACGCAGGGACTGCCACAGGCGGCACAACGTCTAGCGAAGCCACTGCATAAACATCCATCCACAGTACTTATTTGGCAGGTCCCTATTTCTGCCTACCTCCTCTCTGTCAATGAACAATGAAGGACTACAGCGGTGGGACTCTTTTTCCCTCTCACTCTCTCTCTCTCTCTCTGTCAATGGAGAACTGAAAGAACAAGACGTTTAAGGCATCAGTTTAGCTTGTTATCTGTTATTCCCTCATTACTCTTGCATAACTACTCAGATTATTAGATATTCCTGAAAGACTGGTAAGCAAGCACATCTCATTTCATTATTTGAGAGGATTTTATCCAAGCAGCTGTAAGTAATCATAGTACTGGTAAACTTGCATTAATATTGTGCATAATAGAGGTGGTGTTCTGTTTACGTCTCACTTACACTGAAAGTACGTAGGAGGAAGAAATTAATTGTGACAACAATACCAACAACAATGACAGCAAACAACAATAACAAAACAGAAACAATAATAATATTAACAACAATTATTTATTTCTCTTGCAACTGCTCCTGTCACACACTAGCAATGGTCAACATCCCTGGAGATTGCACGGCACACATGCACTGTTCCATCATTGCTGTCTCCCTTTACCCACCAGTTGCATCTATGCTCAGCACAGGATTTTTACTTAGGCCAAGAAACCAAGCATCTAAAAAATTGAGAAAGTGAATATGTAAACTCATATGTCAACGCCAGGTCCTCTCTAAAACTTGTGTGTTGAGTAGTTTTAAAGCACAATGGCATTTTTTGCCATTAATACTGTCCACTTAAAAAAAGGAGACAAACATTGAATTGTTTCTATTTATCATTTTCTGGTATTCTGAGATTGAGGGGCAATAGTGAAAGCCTCGGGAACCTTTGATAATGGCCTTATCTACTGCTGTCAATTACTGCATGCCTTTGTGTCTAACTCGAAGGCCCTTGAGTAACAACATCAGGCTGTCTGCTACTGAAAACATTTATGTTTAACTTGAGGGACCTCTACTAACAGCATAAGGTATTGCAGCCTGCATTGCAAAAGTGCCAATTGCAGCTTTTCAGGGGAATGCACATGTTCTTTAAAAAGCGAGACCTGCTGGCTTTGCCAATGCTTACTGGGTTGGTGACTTACATAGAAGTAGGTGCAACAACTTAGCGCCTGATTCCGACTGTGGCAGTTTTCTGACTGCCGCACTTGCAGAGGCGCAGCAGTGGTGGTTCACCATCTGCCGGATTATGAGTTTCAAAGTCGTACTGGCTGTGGACCACCAGCTCTGCCAGGGAACAGTCATTCCCTGGTGGTGGCGGAGCTGCGCCACAATGTAAAATGCTGAGCAGGACTGCACCAGTCACAGTGGGAATATTATGAGTTCCTGCACTGCCAGCCATTTCATGGTGGGAGCCCCGCCATGAAAAGGCTGCAGGTGCAGGAACAAAGGATACCCCCCGCCATGGGGATACATTCAGTGGGGCACAACATGTGCCCCCATGTCTGTATTCCCCAAAGTTCCAGCACAGGATGGACGTCATCGTCCATGCCGTACTGGAACCTTTTTTTCCATTCCCATTGTGGTGCCTGTTTTCCAGGCGCCGCCATGGGAAGAGCAAAGGACCGTCTACCTTATACGAGTTCAACTATTAATAAGGCGGGCGGTCTTTGCGCGGCTTTGGCGCAACTGTGCCGGCAGAGAGCTGGCGCAACTACACCAAAGTTGTAATCAGTCTTTAGTTCTTTATTGCCTAAGAATTTCAAAACCATATACCTTAACTCTAGACTAACAGTCGCTTCTATCAAGTCTGGGTGAAATAGGGTAAATAAATGCAGGTATGACACTGCTAGGTCTTGAACAGATAGATTGGTTTCACTGGCCCGATTCTAGGGTTTCTGTAATATTAACAAATCTGTGTTTAGACACCCATGGTGGATAGAAGCTACAATATGTGGCTTCCCAGTATTAATAAATATTACAAGGGATAATATATGTTAACAGGTTCTGTGTTTTTCCCTTGACTATGTTCACTTCGCATCATTGGTGTAACACAAAATAAAGGGGCGGGCTGCCTTGCAGAGTGTGATGAGGGGGTCTCCGAGTCTCTCATATCCTACAGATATTGCTTGGCCTTTGGCTCAATGGAGGCCCCATTGAAGGGTTGGGGGCCCCCTGGAGGGCTGGGGCACCATTGCACGGAAGGGGATTCAGGGGGCCTGTGTTACACCCTACTTAGCACTAGGCCTTAGAATGAGGCCTTTAAAACAACCAAGGTGCTTTCCGACAGACATCCACAGTTTGAATTCTGACGGCCGTATTATGAATATGGCGGTCGGAATTCAAATCAGCCGGTCATTCTGGCTAGATTCTGATGGACTCAAGGAGCCCGTCGGCCAGTCGGAGACCAGCCTATAATCCCTATGGACGGCGTTTCTGCCGTAGGGATTACGATGTCGGTTTCCGACAGGCAACCCATGTCGGGCTTTCTGACATGTAAAGCCTGTCGGAAAGCGACATTGAGGGCCTCTAGCCTGGCCCCCTTCACCCTGCTGTCTCTGGTTGGGGGCCAAGGGGCACCTATGGTGCCCCCCTGTTAATCCCTGCACCGTGTGGCAGGCACCCTGAGGTGCCTGCCACGGAGTGCAGGGATGAACAGATCCTCCCATTTGTCTATTGGAAATTGTGCTACGGCCAGTTTACGGCTGCAACACAAGCTTCCATAGACAAATGGGAGTATGCGACCACACCATGTGCGGTGGCATTGTAATTGGGGTGTCAGGACAGTCGACCGGAGGTCGGTCCTTCCCGAGACCGCGACGGTGTCCGACATCGTAATGAGGCCTTTAATTGGTATTGAATTAATTATTTGTTAAGTAAATTATTTGCTGTTTTTTTAATTCTTTCCTAATTGATTGATAAGTGTATTAAGTAGTAAACTTTGTAAAATGTACTTTTATATTTATTTTTGCTTTTATTTGATTTATTGAAATTAAATGTCATTTTAATTTCTTAAAGTTTTATTTTTACTTTAATACATTTTTGGGGGTATTTGTGTTTTTTACATAGTAGAGAGGAAAGTGATTTCTTTAGCATTTATTTATTTAGGTTTTTATATTTGATAACTTTGGACTGATTCACAGAACTAACTTAAGATAAAATCCTAAACTTACTACCATTTTGGTATTCACAGAAGGCACTTACTCATTTTGGTATTCACAGAAGGCACTTACTTACTCATTTTGAGTAACTTACTAATTTTGAGTAACTTACTCATTTTGTGTAACTTACTCATTTTGTATTCACGAAGGCACTTACTCATTGATGAGTAAGTGCCTTCTGTGAATACCAAATGAGTAAGTTACTCAAAATGAGTAAGTTACTCATTTTGTATTCACAGAAGGCACTTACTCATCAATGAGTAAGTGCCTTCTGTGAATACTCAAATGAGTAAGTTACACAAAATGAGTAAGTTACTCAAAATGAGTAAGTTACTCAAAATGAGTAAGTGCCTTCTGTGAATACCAAAATGAGTAAGTGCCTTCTGTGAATACCAAAATTGTAGTAAGTTTAGGATTTTGTCTTAAGTTAGTTCTGTGAATCGGGCCCTTTGTTGTTTTTATATAGTAGATATTTTTTATTTTGCATATGTTTTCATAATTTTATGTTGTTAGGTATATAAATGTTTTTAAAAAAATGATTAGGCGGTGGAATGGTACATGTAACTCTTTTGAAGTCCAATTCTTTCCATTATGTTACTTATGTTGGAGTGAGAATTGTAAATTTAACCCCTCTGAAGCCCAACAGCTTTCCCACTGTTGCTTAAATTGGAGTGGGAATAGTAAATCTAAACCCTCCGAAGTCCATCACTTTCCCTGATTTTGCCTACATTGGCATGGAATTGGAAAATATAATCACTCCGTATTCCAACACCTTTCCTACTCTTGCTTAGATTGGAGGGGGAATAATAAATCTAACCCTTCTGAAACCCAATACTTGAGTGGGAATAGTAAATCTAACCCCTCCAAAGTACAACACTGTTCCTGATTTTGCTTAAATTGGAATGAGAATAGTTCATCTACACCCTCCAAAGCTCAACACCTTAACCAGCTCAACCATAGCTTAGATTGGAGTGGAGATAGTAAATCTAACCAACCTAGTCCAAAACATACCCTATAGTTGCTTATACTGGAGAGGGAACAGTAAATCTAATCTCTCTAAAGTCTGACATTTTTGCAAATGTTGGTTAAATTGGCACTAGATTAGTTAGTGTGACTTCTTTGAAGTTGAATACGTTTTAAAAAAATTAAATGTATTTTTTCATTTAAATTTTATTTTTTCCTTTATATTAAGTTTATTTTTCAAATTAAGTGTTTTTTGTTAATATGTTTGACATTTTAATTTTGAAGTTATTGCTAATATTATTTTTTTATATTGTTCAAATATGGTTTTATATTTCTTAATATATACATATTTATATGCAATAATGTATTTAATTTACAATATTAATGTTATTTTTATATGAATTTAAATATTTAAATTAGGTTACATATATATTTTTGCTATATCTATATAAAAGTGTTCATTTTTATGTCTATGTTATTGTTATTATTTTTATTTATTTATTTGTTTTATATTTTGTAAAAACATACATGTAAATATATAAGTGTATATATTTTATTTACATTAGGTTATAAAACTATATTTTCACTTAACAATATTATTTTGTAGTTTAATATTTTAAATAAATTACTTATCATGGTATATATATTATAATTTTGATATACTTACCTTTTTTGACAATATTCTGTCCCACAATAGTTTTGACATGATATTTTGGATGTAAATTTGTTATTTTTGTAGATGCTATCATATAACCCACAGATGACATCTCAAATGACATCATTAATGACATCACTGATGAAATCATCCAGTCATTGAGTGACTACCCCACAGCGTTCCTCTCAGTCTCCTGAGTAAAATGATTCCTCACTTGTGTGGGTGTCCAATGCAGAATTGGCTAAAAACATATTTTTTTTAAAATTTAGCGCTTAGAATTCTCGGTGCTATACCCTTAATCCCTAAGTTTTTGGCTCTTCCCAGTCACAGGCCCTTGCCTCACCCACACAAGTGAGGTATCATTTTAATCGGGAGACTGAGGGGAATGCTGTGGGGTAGGACATTTGTGCCGGCACGGTGATTCCACACAAAAATATGTGGAAAATGTGTTTTTTCCAGCTAAATTTGAGGTTTGCAGGGGATTCTGCGTAGGAAAACATTGGGGGGTCCACGCAAGCCATACCTCGCTGGACTCCCCCGGGTGTCTAGTTTTCAGAAATGTGTGGGTTTGGTAGTTTCCCAAGATGGCCGCCGGGGCCAAAAATCCAGGTGACCCCCCTTGCAAAACCAGGTTGTTTTGTGATAGGTAATTTTGATGTCTCCTCAATACGTTTTGGGCCCTTCCCTGTCGCAGATACTTGACCCACCCACACGAGTGAGGTACCATTTTTATCAGGAGACCTAGGGGAATGCTGGGTGGTAGGAAATTTGTGTCAGCCCAGTGATCCCATAACTTTCCCACACAGAAATTTGAGAAAAATGTGATTTTTTTCAGCTAAATTTGAGGTTTGCAGGGGATTCTGGATAGGGAAACGTTGGGGGATCCACGCAAGCCATACCTTGCTGGACTCCCCAGGGTGTCTAGTTTTCAGAAATGTGTGGGTTTGGTAGTTTTCCCAAGATCGCCGCCGAGCCCGGGGCCAAAAACCCAGGGTACCCCCCTTGCAAAACCAGGTGGTTTTGTGATAGGTAATTTTGATGTCTCCTCAATACATTTTGGGACCTTGCCTGTCGCGGGTACTTGACCCACCCACGAGAGTGATGTACCATTTATATCAGGAGACCTGGGGGAACACTGGGTGGTAGAACATTTGTGGATCCATGTAGATTGCAGAACTTTCCCACACAGAAATTTGAGAAACATTTGATTTTTTCAGCTAAATTTGAGGTTTGCAGGGGGTTCTGGGTAGGAAAACGTTGGGGGCCCACACATGCCATACCTCGCTGGACTCCCCCGGGTGTCTAGTTTTCAGAAATGTGTGAGTTTTGTAGGTTTCCCAAGATGGCCGCCGAGCCGGGGCCAAAAACCCAGGTGACCCTCCTTGCAAAACCAGGTTGTTTTGTGATAGGTAATTTTGATGTCTCCTCAAAACGTTTTGGGCCCTTGCCTGTCGTGGGTACTTGACCCACCCACGCGAGTGAGGTACCATTTTTATCGTGGGACCTGGGGGAAGGCTGGGTGGTAGAAAATTTGTGTCAGCCCAGTGATCCCACAAATTTCCCACACAGAAATTTGAGAAAAATGTGATTTTTTCCAGCTAAATTTGAGGTTTGCAGGGGATTCTGGGTAGGGAAACGTTGGGGGATCCAAGCAAGCCATACCTCCCTCGACTCCCCCGGGTCTCTAGTTTTCAGAAATGTATAGGTTTGGCAGGTTTCGCTAGATGGCTGCCGACCCCGGGACCAAAAACGCAGATGCCCCTTATGTATCCGAAAATGGCCTGGTTTTGCAAGGGGGGTCACATAAGTTTTTTGTCCCGGGCTTGGCGGCCATCTAGGGAAACCTACCAAACCCACACATTTCTGAAAACTAGAGACCCGGGGGAGTCCAGGAAGGTATGGCTTGCGTGGTTCCCCAACATTTCCCTACCCAGAATCCCCTGCAAACCTCAAATGTTGATGAAAAAATTTAATTTTTCTCAAATTTCTGTGTGGGAAAGCTGTAGGGTCACCGGGCTGACACAAATTTCCTACCACCCAGCGTTCCCCCAGGTCTCCCGATAAAAATGGCACCTCTCTCATGTGGGTGGGTCAAGTACCCGCAACAGGCAAGGGCCCAAAACGTATTGTGAAGACATCAAAATTACCAATCACAAAACAATCTGCTTTTGCAAGGGGGTCACATGAGTTTTTGGTCCCGGGCTTGGTGGCCATCTAGGGAAACCTACCAACCCCACACATTTCTGAAAACTAGATACTCGGGGGAGTCCAGGGAGGTTTGGCTTGCATGGATCCCCCAACATTTCCCTACCCAGAATCCCCTGCAAACCTCAAATTTTGCAGAACAAATCGAATTTTTCTCGAATTTCTGTGTGGGAAAGTTGTAGGATCACCCGGCTGACACAAATTTCCTACCACCCAGCGTTCCTCCGTGGTCTCCTGATAAAAATGGTACCTGACTCTTGTGGGTGGGTGAAGTACCCGCAACAGGCATGGGCCCAAAACGTATTGTGGAGACATCAAAATTACCTATCACACAACAATCTGCTTTTGCAAGGGGGGTCACATGCATTTTTGGTCCCGGGCTTGGCGTCCATCTAGGGAAACCTACCAACCCCACACATTTCTGAAAACTAGAGACTCGGGGGAGTCCAGGGAGGTATGGCTTGCATGGATCCCCCAACGTTTCCCTACCCAGAATCCCCTGCAAACCTCACATTTAGCAGAAAAAATCAAATTTTTCTCAAATTTCTGGGTGGGAAAGTTGTAGGATCACCGGGTGACACAAATTTCCTACCACCCAGCATTCCCCCGGGTCTCCCGATAAAAATGGCACCTCATTCTTGTGGATGGGTCAATTACCCGCAACAGGCAAGGGCTCAAAATGTATTGTGGAGACATCAAAATTACCTATGACAAAACAATCTGCTTTTGCAAGGGGGGGTCACATGCGTTTTTGGTCCCGGACTTGGCGGCCATCTAGGTAAACCTACCAAACCCACACATTTCTGAAAACTAGAGACCTGGGGGAGTCCAGGGAGGTATGGCTTGCGTGGATCCTCCAACGTTTCCCTAACCAGAATCCCCTGCAAACCTCAAATTTTGATGAAAAAAATCTAATTTTCCTCAAATTTCTGTGTGGGAAAGTTCTAGGATCACCGGGCTGACACAAATTTCCTACTTCCCAGCGTTCCCCCAGGTCTCCCGATAAAAATGGTACATCACTCGTGTGGGTGGGTCAAGTTCCCGCGACAGGCAAGGGCCTAAAACGTATTGTGGAGACTTCAAAATTACCTATCATAAAACGACCTGGTTTTCCAGGGGGGGGCACCTGGGTTTTTGGCCCCGGGCTCGCAGCCATCTAGGGAAAAATACCAAACCCACACATTTCTAAAAACTAGACACCTTGGGGAGTCCAGTGAGGTATGGCTTGCGTGGATCCCCCAACGTTTACCTACCCAGAATCCCCTGTAAACCTCAAATTTAGCTGAAAAAAAATCACTTTTTCCATACATTTTTGTGTGGGATCACCATGCCGGCACAAATGTCCTACCACCCAGCGTTCCCCTTGTACTACCGAGTAAAATGATACCTCACTTGTGTGGGTGGGCGAAAAGCCTATGACTGGGAAGAGCCAAAAACATAGGGATTAAAAGTATAGCACCGCGAATTCTAAGCGCCACATTTAAAAAAAAAAATGTTTTTAGCAGATTCTACGTTGGACAGCCACACAAGTGAGGGATAATTTTACTCAGTAGACCAAGGGGAACGCTACGTGGTAGGACATCTGTGCCGGCACAGTGATCCCACGCAAAAATGTGTGGAAAAAATGCTTTCTTCAGCTAAATTTGAGGTTTGCAGGGGATTTTGGGTAGGAAAACGTTGGGGGATCCACGCAAGCTTTACCACACTGGACTCCCCAGGGTGTCTAGTTTTCAGATATGTGTGGGTTTGGTAGGTTTCCCTAGATGGCCGCGAGCCCGGGGCCAAAAAACCAGGTGCCCCCTCTGCAAAACCAGGTAGTTTTGTGATAGGTAATTTTGAAGTCTCCACAGTACGATTTGGGCCATTTCCTGTTGCAGCCACTATGCCTACCCACACAAGTGAGGTACCATTCATATCGGGAGACCTGGGGGAACGCTAGGTGGTAGGACATTTGTCTCAGCCCGGTGATCCCACAATATTCCCACACAGAAAAGTGAGGAAAATTTGATTTTTTTCAGCAAAGTTTGAGGTTTGCAGGGGATCCTGGGTAGGGAAATGTTGGGGGATCCACGCAAGCCATACCTCCCTTGACTCCTCAGGGTGTCTAGTTTTCGGAAATGTGTGGGTTTGGTAGGATTCCCTAGAGGTTCGTTGGGCCCGGTGTCAAAAACCCAGGTGCCTCTTGTTGCAAAAGCAGGTCGTTTTGTGATAGGTCATTTTGATGTCTCCACAATACGTTTTGGGCCCTTGTCTGTCGCAGGTTCTTGACCCACCCACACGAGTGAGGTATCATTTTTATCGGAAGACTTTGGGAAATGCGGGGTGGGTGGAATTTTGTGGATCCACGCGGATTCCAGAACTTTCCATTATAGAAATGTGAGGAAAATGTGTTTTTTTGTCAAAGTTTGAGGTTTGCAAGGGATTCTGGATAAGAGAACCTGGTGAGAGCCACACTAGTCACCCCATCCTGGATTCTCCTGGGTGTCTAGTTTTAAAACATGTATAGGTTTTCTAGGTTTCCCTAGGAGCCGGCAGAGCTAGGGTTCAAAATCTACAGCTAGGCAATTTGCAAAAAAGGGTCAGCTTTTCACTGTGAAAATGTGGTGTGTCCACGTTGCGTTTTGCGCCGTTTCCTGTCACGGGCACTAGGCCTACCTACACAAGTGAGGTACCATTTTTCTCAGAAGACTTTGGGGAACGCAGGGTGGGAGGAATTTTGTGGATCCACGCATATTCCAGAACCTTCCATCACAGAAATGTGAGGAAAACATATTTTATTTTTACAAAGTTTGAGGTTTGCAAGGGATTCTGGGTAACAGAACCAGGTGAGAGCCAGACAAGTCACCCCATCCTGGATTCCCCTGGGTGTCTACTTCTCAAAAATGTATAGGTTGGCTAGGTTTCCCTAGGTGCCGGCAGAGCTATGGTTCAAAATCTACAGCTAGGCACTTTGCAAAAAAAGGGTCAGTTTTTACAGTAAAAATGTGGTGTGTCCACTTTGCAGTTTGGTCCATTTCCTGTCGCGGGCACTAGGCCTACCCACACAAGTGAGGTACCACTTTTCTCGGAAGACTTTGGGGAATGCGGGGTGGGTGGAAGTTTGTGGACCTGCGCAGATTCCAGAACTTTCCATCACAGAAATGTGAGGAAAATGTGTTTTTTTTTTACAAAGTTTGAGGTTTGCAAGGGATTCTGGGTAACAGAACCGAGTGAGAGCCACACAAGTTACCACATTCCAGATTCCCCTGGGTGTCTAGTTTTTAAAAATGTATAGGTTTGCTAGGTTTCCTTGGGTGCCATCTGCGCTAGGACCCAAAATCCACAGGTAGGCACATTCGAAAAAAAGTCTGTGTCTAGTGGGCTTTTTGCCGCCCTGGGGAGGGGGGAAATTGGGGGCTATTGCCCCGATATGCCCCCAAAGGGGGCAGAAAGACTGTGGCTATTTTTTTTTGGGTGGGTGGGGACATTGGGATGCCCATTCTGGGCAGCCCCCACCCCTATGTACAAAAAAGTCAGCATAATCGCTGGTGCCTCATGGGCTCCCTGCTCCAGATTAGGGGCTACTGCCCCCATATGCCTCCTGGGGGGGCAGAAAGACTGTGGCATTTTTGGGGGGGCATGGGGGCATTGGCATGCCCATTCTGGTCATCCCCCGAACTTTGGAAAAATAAAAATCCCTGGTGCCTAGTGGGCTTTCTGCCCCCCCAAGGGGGGCAGAAAGACTGTAGCATTTTTTTTTGGGTGGGGGCATTGGCATGCCCATTCCGGGCAGCCCCCACCCATACGTATATATAAAAAAAATCCCTGGGCCTAGTGGGCACTCTGTCCCCCCCGGGGGCAGATCAGGGGCTATTGCCCACATCGGCCTCCTGGGGGGGCAGAAAGTCTTATGCCTTCTTTGGGGGGTAGGGTGGGGGCTTTGGCATGCCCATTCTGGGCAGCCCCAACCCCTGGCCTATAAAGAAAATCCCTGGTGTCTATGGTGCTTTCTGCCCCTCAGGGGGGCAGAAAGGCTGTTTGGGAAAATGTAATGGGGGGGGAGCAAAGGCCCTTGCCCAAGGGTCCACTCCCCCCTCTCTGGTGGCTAGTGGGTGGGTGGATCCCTGCTTGGGGATCGCCCTCCTTGGGCGATCCCCAAGCAGGGATTCACTAGGGAAGGGTACCATTGGAAAAGGGAGATTCTCCCCTTTCCAACGATACCTCTCGCAAGTGTTTCGGTGCTCGGGGGGATGCGATAGCCCCACGAGCACCGAACCATTGAAACTGAAACTAAGTTTGAGTTTTGTTTTCAATGGAATGACGACAGCGCGCCATGCGCGCAATCGTCATTACATTGAAAATCAGCAAAGGGCCTCGGGAGGTTGGGGAAGCTCTTCCCCACCTCCCGAGGCCCCCCAAAAAATGGAAATCCCTCTGCTGTTTGCAGCAGAGGGATTTAGTGCCCCTGTCCTCAGCACTGGTGCTCATGACGGAACCATTCCGTCATGAGCACCGAAGGGGTTAAAACTTGAACACCCTCCAAACAATGAGTATGGATTCTATTCACCATAATAGGACCATCCTTTTAAAGACTTTGCATGACCCATAATTTTAAATCAAGAGATTGACAAGTATGCATTTATTGTTGATAAAACACCTTCTGCCAAGCCTATGGCCCAAAGTTTGTTTAAATACACTACATGCATTACTGAGATTAGCAAAATGGCATACAATCTGGTAGCCATGTGTGAGTTAAACCATCTCTAAGTGGGTCATCCTTACATTCTACATCGTTCAACAATCTGCAGTGCCTGAAACGTTTCATCAAAGTAATGCAAATAAACATCCATGCCTTATAATTGTTCTCTATACATAGAATTTGCCTGTAGAACCTTCGAACAACTATTTAAAATAAGCATGTGCACAGACATCAACTGGTGGAAAGGAGCATTGCCTTTTTTCCCAGGTTTTGTGACATGCTTTGTCTGTAATCCATAGCCTGCTTTGAAACATGCCTCTAACACACAAATCAGATGCGCTCAGCCTTTACCTTGTTTAATATGGAGTACTACTTGTACCTTAACCCTTTGGGTGCTCATGACGGAATGGTTTTGACATGAGCGCCAGTGCTCCTGTGCTCATGACGGAACCATTCCGTCATGAGTACAGGCACAGAAAATCACTCTGCTGCCTTGGGAGGTGGGGAAGAGCTTCCCCAACCTCCTGAGGCCTGTTTTTGGTTTTCCTTAAAATGACGATCGCGCGCATGGCGCGCTGTCGTCATTACAATGAAAACAAAACTGAAACTTAGTTTCAGTTTCACAGTTTCGGTGCTTGTGGGGCTATCTCAGCCCCCGAGCACCGAAACACATGGGAGAGGTATTGTTGGAAAGGGGAGAATCTCCCCTTTCCAATGGTACCCTTCCCTAGTGGATCCCTGCTTGGGGATTACCCCAGGAGGGCGATCCCCAAGCAGGGATCCACCCACTAGCACCAGGGAGGGGGGAGCAGCCCCTTCGGCAAGGGTCTTTGCTCCACCCATAATGTTTTGGCACAGACAGTCTTTCTGCCCCCCCAGGGAGCAGGTGGGGGCAGTAGCCCCCAATCTGCCCCCCCGGGGGGCAGAAAGCATCCTAGACGCCAGGGATTATTTTTTATAGACCAGGGGTGGAGGCTGCCCAGAATGGGCATCCCAATGCCCCCACCCTACCCCACCAAAGAAGGCAAAAGACTTTCAGCCCCCCTAGTGAATCAGTGAATTTCTGATTTTTTTTGTAGGTTTAGGTATTTTTTCCATACCTAACTATAACATTACTTTTCAGTGTTTTTTTTTTTAACTTAATGTAAGATATTATCACAATTCCTACACAACTAGCCAACTACTGGCTTTGCCAAAGAATCAGCATGCTAATATATACAAGGCAGAGCTACTGGTTTGAGCAAGAGGTCAGCATTTCAGTCTACGTAAAGCAGACCTTTTGGCTTTGTCAAAAGGCACCACAATAATTTTTCAATAACCATATTCTAAAATATTCCATATAAATACACTCCTGATAATACATAATAATTTTTCTTCTCAAAAAAGATTAAAATAAAGCAATTTTATTCCAAACAACAATGAAAGTGTGCTATCCCTACCCTACTCCTCTATATTTTGTTTTGCATTTTTTTAGGACCTGGGAGTGAGTCCCTAAGTCATAAAATGACTGCCCCAACATTGTTGTTGATGTTGTGGCAGATGATCAGATCTTATCTTTGGATCTGTCTGTCCGCAGATTCTCTGAGGTGTGAAATATACATTCATTTCGAACCATCAAGTCGCAAAAACTACAGAACAGATTTACACCAAATCATAAAAAGCACACCTTCTGGGTAAACTCTAGCTTTCTGACAAATTTGGTGTAATTCCATTCAGCCATTTTTGCAATATCGCTATTCAATTTTCCTATGGAAACCTGCATGGGAAAAATGTGTTTGGGGACCCTCCTTTTTCTTAGCCTTTGCTTGACAGATCATCCTGAAACTTTCCAGGAAGACTCTAAGGCAGATAAAACTTTTGGAAAGTTCGTCACATGGTGCAAAAGTTATTGGCAAACTAAAAAGTCAATTTCCTATGAAAACGTGGTCCTATATATAACAAGCCAGAAACTATATACTTCAACATTGAGCCTTCTGAAGTGGGTCAGGCTTGTGGGACGGCGCACTTTTTGTTTTTTGGGGACGGGGACATGAGGGTCCCCCTCCCCACACTCCTAGTGTCTCCTGGGACTCCACCACATGAGGCCAGTATAATTATTAATGGAGAGGGGAAGTGCAAGCCCCCTCCTCAAGCTTCCTGAGGTAATATCTAACTTTCTGCCAAGGTGTAATTCTGTTCAGCCGTTTTTCGTGGTGTTGTTGTTAAATTTTCCTATGTAAAACTGCATGGGAAAATGCATTTTGGGACCCTCCCCCCTGCTTTGCTAGCCCTTGCTTGACAGATGACCCTGAAACTTTCCAGGAAGAAGCTGAGGTGGATGACACTTTTGGAAAGTTCTTCAAATGGCACCAAAATTATTAGCAAACTTATAGAGCGCAAAGATATTCTGAAAATTGTAGGGGTACCCTATATCCATGAGTAGTCCGTACCCGCCTATATTCTTATGTGTGCGCTAATATTAGTTAGAATTCGTGTTGTAATAATTAGTGGTAAATGAAATGTTAAGTTGAGTTGTGCCACTCAAGAAACGTAAAGTGGTGTTTAGAGGGAGATGTGCAACTTTAATGTTTATTAAAATGTTAATGAAGTAGCTTAGAGGAAATGTAATGCATTAGATTTAAACGTGCATCATGTCGAAGTTGCACACGCATTAGTAATTAATTGTGTTTAACAATGATGAAATGTAGTGCTTATAAATGTGGTATTAATGTGTGTTTAATTTTATGTTAAAGGCCTTGATGGAGTATTTACTCTTTCGTGCTAAGAAAGGCCTATGCGTTTTCTTATGTTAGCTGGTTTATGTAGGCCCAAAATGTATTTTACCCTGGTGAGGCTCTCATTTGGAGATGGTCAGCGAAATTCATTTGCGTGCAAGGTTGTTTCGTTCTCATGCATTCGTTGCAGGTGCAAGGACATCGTCTTCGTTAGTTAGAATAATGCTTTTGTTTTAGGAGTTAGGTGTAGAGGAGATCCGCTAAAAAGTCTCCAGGAATGCTGATAATTGGAAGATGCGCCGAAGAAGCCTGAGAACCAAGGACACTTCAACCGTCATTGGACCGATTTCAAGTTTTAGTAGAAATTCACCTAGAAGAGGTGTTTGGCCAGAAGAGGTGTTACCTGGGTGGGCCTAACGAAGGTCCATTTTGTATTAGGGACAGTGCCCCGTGGGAGGAGGGTCAGGTGAGAGGAGAGACAGACAGAAGAGAGGCAGTCAGCAGAGAGGGCAGATTGAGCAGGAGCTGATTGAGGAGAGGTAGAAGAGCAAAGAGGGTAAACGGAAGGGATCGATTCTTAGGATGGAGACTTAGATGGATTTTCACAACGTGAGTGCACTTCTGAGGAAGTCTTCACGAGCTGACACCTTTTCATGATCTGGCTTAGGCAAAGTTAAGTAGCGATGCCCTTTAGAATAGTGTAGGGATAGACTAACGGATTTCTTTACGGATTTCAATGAAGACTAATATAGATGTTGGTGCAGTTATTGCCTGTCTAGTGTTTCTGGAGTTACTCATTCTCTTCATGCTATATTGGATTAGATTGGTGCGTCGGATGAACTTTGTATTAGTGCCTTTGTATTTTTGCAACCTCGTTCTGAGGTGTCTGTATGTTCAGCTATTTTTGGTTTTGTAATAAACCCCTAAACTTGAACTTCGGAGTCAGTGATCCTTTCAGAATTTTGATTAAATTGATGCATGTTAGCTTGTAAGGAATACGTTGGTTCTCCCCTTTACACTTCTCAGCAGGTAACAAAAGGTCCAGTCGACCGAGGGTTCCTAGTAAATTATCAGTTTAATCAGTTGGTAGCAGTGTAGGATGGTTACTTCTGCAGTAAGGGGAGAAGTAGAGAAGGGTAGTAATTAAATCCCCATAGAGCCCAAGTGATGGTTATCCAGTGGATTGTGAGCAGAGGACGACGGCGTTTGATGGTGCGGCAGAATCAGCAGTTCGTGGTGGAGTATGAACAGGGATGTGTGTCTGTTAGATTGCAGTGTTGTTTTGATTGTGTGATGTCTTGCGGAGTTGGAATGAGAGTTGAGTGATTGTGGTTTCGGGCCGAATGCGTGCGGTCCATGAGACTTGATTTTGATATCCCGGGATAAGAGATTGTGGTGTAGAAGACACCCAGAGTTGAAATTGTCTGACCAGAGATTGTGGGAGTCATGAGACGTCGTTGACTAACCCACCGGTGATAGGGAAATGCGTGTGTGAGTGCGTGAGTAACTAACGCAGGTCGTGAGTTACTGTATGTGGAACATTGAGTGATTGGATCCTATCAATTAAGTACGACTGTCCGGCCGTTCGTGGGCAGATAGTCTGGAGCAATTGTCCGGTCGTTCGCGAACAGACGGTTGCCAGAGTTGAGGTCGACAATTACGAGACTGTCCGGTCGTTTGTGGACAGACAGTCAGAGAGTGACTGTTCGGTCGTTTGGTGGACAAACAGTTATTTCAGAGCATGAGTGAGATGCGTGAGTGTGCGAGAGACGAATTGTAAAGGAGGGGAACTGCTGCATGAGGAGGAAGAGTGACGTCAGAGAGTGTCGCGCTGTGATAGGTCGGCTGGTGTGAAATCGCGCTGGTATTGGTGGATTGTCATCAGGAAGTCGAGTGAAAACAAGAGTAGAAAAAATTGATTATCATAAAATGTTTTAAAGTTTTATGAGATATGTGTAGAGGAGACAGACGAGTGGTTACTCGGGGGGGAGAAGAAGTTCCACCCGAGGATACCCCAGCCCATTACATGGCTACAGATGTGGATTGCATACTATAATTTGGCTTGAAAATTGGCATAAAATGACTGAACATGAGGGAGAATTGACTTTTCCGCGCTATTGCACTTTCAGGTTGGAAGCGTTGTACCAATTGAAAATGGTGATGTCCTCATTGCGACCTTTACCCAGACCAACACAGTTTGAGGCACTACATGCATGGATAAGAGCAGCGCATGATAGGAAAAGAGACAGAAGCCAGGAAAAAGTGAAAAAGTCAATCAGGTCGTTTCAGGATGCGCGATGGGACGCATTGGAGAAGAGATGGAGGGTGGAAACTATTGAAGGGGATAGGCTATTTCCGTTGCTGATAAATGTAGGAGAGGCTCAGAAGAAGTGGGCAGAGGAAGACGATAGTGACACAGACGATAGCTTGCTAGACAGATTGCTATCAGAAAGACCACCTCCATATAATCCAGATTCCGAAGAGGGAAAGGCAGTGGTCCTAACTAACAACCCACAAAACTCAGAAACTATAAAGTTCCAACATTGAGCCTCCTGGGATGGGCCACAATTTTGGGGGATGGCATCATTTTAGATTTTTGGGGAGGGAGCATGAGGTCCCCCTCCCAAGCATCTGGAGGCTCCTGAGATTCCATCACCTGAGGTAGGTACAATCATTAATGGGGAGGGGCCATATGGGCCCACTCCCTGAGTCTACTTAGGCCTCAGGGACCCCATCACCTGGGGCCAGTATAATTATTAATGGGGAGGGGTTGTGTGGCCCCCATCTCCAGCCTCTTTAAGGACCTGGGGACCCCATCCCCTGGGGCCGAATTATTATTTTTGGGGAGGGGGCATGTAGCTCCCATCCCCAATCCTTAGGCTGGCCCTGGGGACCCCATCCCCCAGGGTGCAATCAAAGCACTATCCCGGGGACCCCTTTCCTCGGGACTCTACTGTGTTCCCTGCCTGTAGAGTGGGCATGGAATATTAATGTAATTCCATGGGGGCTCCTCCGTGTCCCCCAACTTCAAAAATAAATGGTGTTGGAGCACTGGGTGGGCACCAGGGCACCCTTGGCCAGGGTGTAAAAGCTGGCTTCCACTGGCATCACAGTGGGTGCTGGCTGGGGAGCATGCAGGGATTGTGGGGGCCTTGGCGGTCCCACTGCAATCCTCAATTTCAAAACAACATGTGGGTGCCCCGGGTAGGAACCTAGCACCAACGGTTAAATAAAATGCCCGCCTCTCACTAGGGTGCTGGCTTGGGAGTCTGCAGGGGCCGCCAGGGCCTTTTGGCTCCCCCCACAGCCTCCAACTTTAAAAAAAGATATGGGTGCCCCGGGTGGCCACCAGAGTACCTATGAAAATATATATTTATTTAAAAATAATAAGAAATGAGAAGCAGGAGACGCTAATTTATTATTCAATGCTCCATCATTCAAGGCGTGCCTCATAATACTTTAAAAAGGATTTTTGTAAATTATATATTTTTTTACTGGTGGTGCCCCTAGAAGGGGCAGGGGAACCAGCTCCAGGGAGAGCAACAGCCTCCCAGCAACATTAAAACATAAAAAACACAGTAAGTCTCCTAGGTCATTGAATCCATGACCTGAGGAGAGCTTACCATACTTTTCAAAGCACTCTGAGCTGAAGTTGCATGCTCTTCAGCTGGAGTGCAGGGATCCCTTGCGGTTGGTTCTATGGCTGCAATTTGGGGCCTGAAAAATGTTTAAAAAGACTCAAACATATATTAAATGTTTTTTTTACATAATGGTTTATTGAACATATTTTGTGATACTCAACATTATTAAACATTTCAGTGTGTGAATTTATGAAATATACATTTGAAAATAGTTATTGATGACTTTTTGACAAAGTCTATAAGCTTTTTTATATATGTTGATGTGCGGGCCCCTGTATAAAGCCGATAGGTCTGCTTCTTCGTGTATTTTGACCCTTTGACAAAGTCAACAGTACTAGAAATGCCACGCTTTATATTGTTACATGACATAGACAGCCATGAGAGGCTTGGGCGTCCACTGTGGTTATGTGCAGGGCCTGGTTGAAGGCCATGCATAGTGGGTGGTATGGTGCCCGAGCTGTGGGGGGTTGCGTGCCCAATACCTTACCATGCATGGCCAAAGGCCTTGTGCAGTGAGGGGTAGGGAGCCCATCTTGGGTTGGGCACAGAGTCTGGCCGCAGGTCTTGTGCCCAACTCCATGGCACACATGCGGAAGGTCATGCGCAGCATGGGAATTGGCACAGGCCCTGGACCCTACACCACACCAGAGGCCATGCGCAGCAGGGGGTAGTGTGCCCGCGGGGTAGGGCACAGCCACCCAACCTCATGCCGTCTATGGCTGAAGGTAGGGCACACATGGTAGGTTGCTCATAGAGCCTGGCCGGCGCCCAACCCCATGCAGCACATGGCCAAAGGCCAGATCCTGCGCCGAATTCCATGTCACACACAGCCAAAGGTCATGCACTGCTGGGGGTGGGTGACCTACTCCACGCAGCACATGGTTATGGACAGCTTACTTTACATTAAAAAAACATACACGTTCCCTGAAAAAAACAAAGGTTAAAGTGAGATCATAGTTAGGAATTGCAATAATAGCTTATTTTATGTTAAAAAAAACCTTAGAAATTCACTGAAAAAAACAAAGGTTAAAGAGACATTATAATTGGGTGAAAATGTCAGTTAAAACACACTGCTTTAAATGACAAAACAACCAGGTATAGTCATCTCAAGTAACTATAACTCATTCCCTAAAGAAACTATAACTAGTGTCCTTGGTATGCACTGCTAATTACCTCAGATAATACATCACTCATGTTCTATGACAACACAACACTGTGCATGGTCGGGCGCAAGCTATAGTTACTTTAGGCCACAACATATTGTCCCCAGGTAGGTCCCCAGGCATCTCTCTTCTGCTTCAGTGCGCCCTTCACCTGGCCTTGCCCTTCTGACTTGTTCTACCCCTGACTAGGTAACTGTTCTTTCTTGTTTATGCTGTCCGTTCTACTGCTCCCTGTCTCTGTTTAAATGCTCCTTTTTTGCATCCTTTGTTCCTCTTAACTGCCCCTTTTGCATCTTTTGCTTCTCTCACTGCTCGGTTTTGCATCTTGGTCTCTTCTGTCAGTTTTTGCCGCCCAACTTGTTCCCCCAATCATATTTTCTAACCCTGCTGCTCACGCTGGACTTTCCCACTCTCCCCTATGGACTTTCCTGCTCTTGCTGAGCCCGCCCACTGCCCCCGCACTCCTAGCACTCTCCAGGGCCTTACTTAATGGAGGCTGCAGTGCGAACCCACTGAGTTGGTGTTCAGGTGTCTCTCTTCCGAATCAGTGCGACCTTGACCATACCTTGCCCTTCTGACTTATGTTTGTTTCTGTCTCCTGACATTTTTTGTGTTAGCTGTCTTGTTCTACCCCCGACTGGGTAACTGCTCTTTCTTCTTTGTGCTGTCTGCTCTACCTACCCACTGCCTCTGTTTAACTGCTCCTTTTTACATTCATTGTTCCCCTTAACTGCCCCTTTTGCATCTTTTGCTCCTCTTACTGCATTGGTTTGCATCTTGGTCTCTTCTGTCAGTTTTTGCCCCTGACTTGCTTCACTGATTGTGTTTCCTTGCCTTGCTTCTCACGGCAGACTTTCCTGATCTACCCTCTGGACTTTCCCACTCTTGATGAGCCCACCCACCACCCCCCTCGTTCCTCCAACTCTCCAAGGCTCTACCTAAAGGAGGCCACAGCGCGGACGCGCCAAACTAAAGTCCATCTGCACCCATTTGAGTCTGGACCACGCCCAGCACCAGGAATCTGTATCCAAACACCTTCCACAGCTACACTGCAGATGAACTCCACCTGCTGGGCCCTGGACGCTGCCACAAATGCTGCTGCCGAGCTGCACTTTAGTCCACGGGGACCCTTTTGCCTGCTAGCATTACCACTTCACCTGATTACACACACCAACTCCCACTACTCACACACACACCACACCCCTCACCAAGTTGGAAGTCAAGACCAGCACTCACACAGCACAGCACACCCACCCCACACAACAAAACTCACTCGCATGCATGCTCCTCAGCACATGCTCACTCGGCAAGCCCTCCACCGAGATTTGGGACCTCATAGACCCCAATGCACTGGACCAACTCTTCCTCACGGCAACCTGGCTCAACCCCACATCGGCACAGGTTATAGCAGTAGCCATTTAGTGTACCTCTTTCACTGACCCAGAAGGCACTTTAATGGAACTAGTGCACTTCAGGCTTCAGACGGACAGTAAAACTGCTATCAAAGACACCCTTGCCTACCAGCCACCAGGACCTCACACCTACTTCAGCAACCTCCTCAATGACCTCACTGCACTCCTCGCCATGGCCACCAAAGACTTCATATTCCTAGGCGATCTCAACTTTCATCTCGACAACCCCATAAACTCCAACTCCTCAGACTTGATTGAAAGTCTACAGAGCATCAGCCTCATCCAGCTCATACAACACCCTACCCACATCGCTGGACACACCCTGCACTCCATCTTCTCCTCCAGCGACATGGTTACAGTCAGCCACATCACTCCTGTCGCATGGATGGACCACTCCTTCGTTCACTTACACATAACAGGGCCACCAACCTCCTCTATGAAGTCTAGCAATACCCCAAGCCACTGCTGGAAGACAGTTACAGAAACTGAATGGCTCAGCGCCCTCCAACTAAACCTCCCAGACCCCACGAACGACCTCATCAATGACACAACCAACTTCAACAACTGGATCACCACCTGCACCAATACCCTGGCGCCCCTGCAAAACACTAAACCTAAACGATCTAACAAACAAGCTAGCTGGTACTATGCTGACCTCAGAGAATCCAAGAGAGTTGGCAAAATATTAAGAGAAACTCTGTTACTAAATATTTTGATGATGGGAATATCCCTCAGACAATGCATGAGGAAATCTTGCTGACCCAAGAAAGAACCCCTCAACCAGCTAGTAGTAATATGCTAGTTCCCCTGACAGATAATAACATACAAAATCCAATGCAAGTTAACCCCAAACTTCTCGGATGCTTGTTTTGGAATGTGGCAGGTTTGCGGAGCAAAAGACAAATTCCAGAATGGCTAGACTTTATAGTCGATTTCCAAATTATTTGTCTACAAGAGACATGGCTCACGGAGCCCACTCACATAAATGGGTACAGGACATATTCCACTCCGGCCATTCCATCGAGGTATGGCAGGCCAAAGGGGGGACTAAGTACCTATGTCTCCAATACCTTACAATTTACTAACATTGCCATGGTCACACATAATTTGTATTACCAATTAATAGTATACGATTCGACAGGCTTTGCTAGACTAGTAATAATCAACTTCTACAACAACGTTACCACGAGAGTAATAACTGATACTTTGCAGAAATTGAACCATGACCTGGAGATAATAGAAAACACATGATGATTTTATGGGGGGGGGGTGATTTTAATATGCACCAGTGTAATGCACAGTTGGGTAAAATATGTGGAATGGAAACGGAGGATGAAGATCAGACCCATTTCATACATAGTATATACGGTGATAAGATTAACGAATTGATATTCAAATTTGATCTGACATTTGCAAAGAAAACCTTCAATGGGAGAAACAACAATAGCATTATTGATCATATTTTATTGTCTAACCATTGTGCTGGTCTTCCTTTTAACTTTCTTACACACTCGATTTCATTAAGCAACCATTTTCCTTTGAGTTAGCAACTATCATCGGTACCATTTTTTTAAACAAGGGTGTGATAAAACTATCACACCGGTGGAAGGGATTGAATTAGCAAGGCGTAATGGCTACACCCTGCGTTGGACACAGATTACCCCGGAAGGGTTTCTTAAACAACTGATAGGCAATAACGGAGAAGCCTTTGAGCTGTGCCTAAATGACACCACTCCTACTAATGAAATTATTTTGGCCTTCCTGACTATCACACAGGGTATAAAGGAGAGTCTTTTTGTTACCAGAGAGAAAGCAAAACAGGAGGAAAAGGGGTGGATTGATATGTTATGTACTTAGGCCCACAAACGCTTAAAGGAGGCATTACATAAATCCTCTAGGTGTACTATTGAAGTTTGCCAATGTAGAGCCGAATACAAGCAGGCTGTGAAGAGGAGGAAGGAAAATGCTACTTACCCAGTATGCATCTGTTCTTGGCATTTAGAGCTGTAGAGTCATATGCTTTAGCATAGATCGCCATCTGGTGTTGGGCCCGGATGTTTGCACTTTGCTTTTCTTCGAAGAAGTCTTTGTAGTCACGAGGTAGGTGACTCCTCCTTTCGGTGATAGTGCGCATGGGTATCGACTCCATCCCCAGATTGTTTTGCGGTAAGGGTGATGATGGAGTTAGTAAGAGTAGAAAGAGATGTCCATGTATAGTGTATCTAAGTAAGATAATGCTGCAACAGATAGAGGTACCCGGGGAGGCGGGTTGGCGCATATGACTCTACAGCTCTATATGCCAAGAACCGATGCATACTGGGTAAGTAGCATTTTCCATTCGAGGCATATGAGCTGTAGATCATATGCTTTAGCATAGACTATACAGCAGTTATTTCCCAAGCGGTGGATAACCTGTATCTGTTGCAGTGGTCTGAAATAGTGTTCTTAAAACTGCCTGGCCCACACTAGCATGTTGTCTTGCTAACACATCTACACAATAGTGCTTTGTGAATGTGTGTGGTGTAGACCATGTTGCAGCCTTGCAGATGTCATCTATGGGTATGTTCCCTAAGAATGCCATAGAAGCCCCTAGTTTGCGTGTAGAGTGCGCTCTAAGGGGAATGGTTAAGGTGCGTTTAGCTTTAAGGTAGCATATTTGGATGCACTTAACTATCCACCATGCAATACCTGCTTTTGAAATGGGATTGCCTTTATGTGGTGGTGAAAAAGCAACTAAGAGTTGTTTAGTTTTCCTAAAAGATTTGGTTCTTTCAATGTAATAAAGTATTGCTCTTTTCACATCTAATGTGTGAAGAGCACGTTCTGCCACTGAGTCTGGTTGAGGAAAAAACACGGGTAACTCAACAGACTGGTTGAGATGAAAAGCAGAAACGACTTTGGGTAAAAAGTTTGTGTTAGTCCTAAGAACCACTTTATTTTGGTGAATTTGTAAAAATGGTTCTTGTATGGTTAGTGCCTGGAGCTCACCAACTCTTCTAAGAGATGTGATGGCTATAAGGAAGGCTACCTTCCAAGTCAGAAACTGTAGTTCGCATTTGTGCAAAGGCTCAAGTGGTGGGCCCATGAGTCTTGTAAGGATTATATTAAGATTCCACACGGGAGAAGGTGGGAGTCTAGGAGGAATGATTCTCTTGAGTCCTTCCATAAAGGCTTTGATAGCAGGTACACGAAACAAAGACAAGTGTTGTCTGTTTTGTAGGTAAGCCGCTATTGCGGCAAGATGTAATCAATCGTATAGATGCATATGCTAAGTTAGCACGCTGTAGGTGTAACAGATAGCAAATGATGTTTTGAGTTGAAGCATCTAGCGGATTGATTTGATTGTTTGTACAATAAATTACAAATCGTTTCCACTTTGCTGCATAGCATGCTCTTGTGGTAGGGCGTCTAGCCTCTTTAATGACGTTCATGCAGTCTGGCGGGAGATTAAGATAGCCAAACTCTATGATTTCAGGTGCCAGATCGAAAGGTTGAGTTGACTGGGATCTGGATGCCTTATCTCTCCATGGTTCTGAGTGAGAAGCTTGAGGGAGAGGTGTAACTTTTGATGAGGAACTACTGATAGTTCCAACAGGGTTGTGAACCATGGTTGTCGAGCCCATGTGGGAGCAATTAGGATCATTGTGAGGGAATGTTGCTTGAGCTTCCGAACCACTAATGGAATGAGCGAGAGAGGTGGAAAAGCGTAAGCAAATTTCCCTGACCAATTCATCCATAGTGCATTGCCTTTGGACAATGGGTGTGGATACCTGGACGCGAAGTTTGGGCATTTTGCATTGAGGTGTGTGGCGAACAGATCTATTTCTGGGTAGCCCCACATCTGGAAGAATGGGAGGAGAACTTGAAGATGTAGTTCCCATTCGTGGATCTGTTGTCTTTGACAACTGAGTAGATCTGCAATCTGATTGTTTACTCCTGGGAGATGTTCTGCAAGGAGATATATTTTTTGAGGTATGGCCCATCTCCATATGCTTTGAGCTAGGTGTGAAAGCTGTAGAGAGTGTGTGACCCCCTGTTTTTGTATGTAGTACATTGCATTACATGTTGTCTGTACGAACTAGGACAGCTTTACCTACTAGATGTAGTTGAAAAGCTTTCAATGCCAGAAAAATTGCTAGCAGCTCCAGATGGTTTATGTGGAGTTGGTTTTGTTGTAGGGTCCACATGCCTTGAATGGTATGTTCTTGAAGATGAGCTCCCCAACCAGTGAGCGATGCTTCTGCTGTTAGCACTATCTGTGGAACCGGGTCGACGAAAGGCCGCCCTTTGGAAAGGTTTTGTGTATTCCACCACTGCAGAGAGCGATGGGTGCGGCCGTCTACCAACACCAGATCGGTTAACTGACCTTGAGCCTGGTTCCACTGACGTGCTAAGCATTCCTATGGGGACGCATTTGGAGTCTTGCGTAAGGAACAATTAGAATGCAAGAAGCCATCATTCCGATCAATTGCATGAACACTCGGGCTGGTAATGAGTGTTGAGGCTGAAATTGTGATATCAGGTTTTGCATGTTGCGTATCCTGACTGAGTTGGGGTATGCTAGAGCTTTGCAAGTGTCTATTGTGGCTCCTAGGTACGCTTGCGTGTTGGAGAGTTGGAGATGAGACTTGGTGAGGTTCACAGTGAATCCCAAGTCGTGAAGCAGCTGAACTGTTTTGTGAGTGTGGTGTATGCAGCTGTGTTGTGACTTGGCTTTTATTAGCGAGTCGTCTAAGTAAGGGAAGACGTGAATGTGTTGTCTTCTTAAATGAGCTGCGACTACTGCCAGACACTTGGTGAAGACTCTGGGTGCTGTAGTTACCCTGAACGGGAGAACTTTGAATTGGTAATGTTGTCCGTCCACCACAAACCTGAGATATTTCCTGGGAGCCGGGTGAATGGGAATATGGAAGTAGGCGTTCTTTAAATCCAGAGTGGAAAGAAAGTTGCCTTGCTGAAGCAATGGGAGCACCTGTTGTAGGGTGACCTTCTGGAAGTAGTCTGATTGAATATAGCGGTTTAGCTGTCTGAGGTCCAGTATGGGCCTGAGAGAGCCGTCCTTTTTTTAAATCAAAAAGTATAGGGAGTGCACTCCTGTCCCTTGATGATATAATGGGACTGGTTCTATCGCCTGTTTTTGTAACAGAAAGAGAACCTCTTGTTTTAAGAGGGTGAGATGTTCTGGTGACATTGCACGTTCTCTTGGAAGGATAGTTGGGTGAGTGCAGGTAAGTTCCAGGCAATAACCATACTGGATAATTTGTATTACCCACTTGTCTGAGGTGATTGAATTCCAGACAGGTAGGAACTGTGAGAGACGTCCCCCCGACAGGTGTGGGATGATCGGGGGTAGTGGAGGGAAGTCACTGTTTATTGGCAGGGGAAGTGCGGGTGGAGTTACCTCTGCCTCTTCCCTTATTATTATTTCCTCTGTAGCCTCCTCGAAAATAACCTCTGGAGGAGGTAGATTGGTTGTTATTTTTATAAGAGGAGGAGGAGGGATTCTCTGATGACACTGTTTTTGAGCCACCCCTGTAAAAGGAGCGGCGAAAGGATCCCCTGTTAGAAGGCAATTGTAGGCCCCCATGGACTTAGCAGTTTCAGTGTCTTTCTTAATTTTTTCTAGTGAAGTATCGACTGTTGGCCCAAAAAGATGCTCCTTATCAAAGGGCTGATTAAGTATGGAGGACTGGACTTCCTGCTTGAATCCAGAGATTCGAAACCAAGCGTGCCTGCGCAGCAGTATGCTAGTGTTGATGGCACGAGATGCTGTGTCTGCTGCATCTAGTGCAACTTTTATGGAAGTGTTGGTGATAAGCTTACCTTCCTGAATGAGATCGTTAGCTTTGGTCTTATACTCATCAGGCAAGTGTTGCATGAGTTATTCCAACTCATCATAGTGAGCCGTATCGTGCTAACAGGGCCTGAGCATTGGCAATACACCAATGGTTAGCAGCCTGCGAAGCCACCCGTTTGCCTGAGGCATCAATGAGTTTAGACTCCTTATCTGGAGGAGGGGCGTCGCCTGTAGTTTGAGAGTTAGCTCTCTTGCGGGCGTTAGATACAACAAGAGAGTCTAAGGGCAACTGGCCTTTTATATATGCAGGGTCTGTAGGAGCAGGCTTGTATTTTTTATCCACTCAAGGTGTGAGTATTCTGGCTCTAACTGGGTCTTTGAATACCTCGTCTGTGTGTTTCAACATGCCCTTGAGCATTGGCAAAGTATTAGTAGACCTTTGTGAGTGCGTAAATGTCTCCACAAGGAAATCCTCTTCTAGAGGGTCTGTATGTAGCTCCACCCCGTGATATTGAACAGCCCTGTTGATAAGCTGCGCAAAGCCAATGTTGTCATCAGGTGGGGAGGGTCTGGAGGGGTACAGGTCAGGGTCATTATTTTGATCTGGATCCTTATTATAATCTTCCCAGGGATCAGTGTCCTGTGGTATGTCCTGGTCTTGTGGTATATCCTGATCTTCATCCCCATCCCCATCCTCATAATCTTCATCCTGTGGGTCAGGTGAAAGTGGAGGTGGTGGTAAATTTGATGGTGTAATCAGTAAATTGGGATTAAGAGGAGGAGAGGGAGGTATGTAAGGCGGAGAAGGGTTAGTACCCATGTCCTTTTTCTTCAGAGGTATAGGAGAATCCTCTGAGAGATCCAGCTTCCGTTTTTTAGGAAGAGTGGCCAGAAGGTGTCCAGTTGCAGGGTCAATACTAAGTCTCTTTTGTTTTGGATCCAAAACTGTGTCTTCAGATGGAGGCTCCTTGGAAGGAGTATCTTTCTCTTTAGGAGTGGATTTCGGCGTGGAAGATTTGGGCTGAGAGTCTTTGTGCGCCGAATGTTTCGAATCCGAGTGCTTAGTTTTAGCCTGTTTAGGGTCTGAAGGTTTTGGAGTGGCATGTTTCGCGCCGAACCTTTTGGCGTGGAGGGTGTCGGCTCCGAGCTTTTAGGTGTCGAGGATTTTGGCTTCGAGGATTTTGGTTTGGACGATTTCGTCTCCGAAGCTTTTGGTTTGGAAGATTTCAGATCCGAGGCCTTCAGTGTCGAAGGTGTCTTTGGTGCCCACGGTGTAGGGACTGGCACATGTTTTGTCTTATGTTTCGGTGCCGAAGGTGTTGTTTCGGCACCGGAATGGGGCCGGCTCGAGCCTGAGCCAGAAGGCTTGTCTTTATGTTTCATAGTCGGGCTGGAGGGCAGGGCATCTGAAATTTTTTCTCGGTGTCGACCTGAGGGCGAGGGTGATACCGGAGCCTTAGATTTTGGTTGCGTGGGCACATGGGGATCTGTGATGTTTATGTCTTCCTCCATGTCGGAGTCGGCTTCGGACACGGAGACCAGTTTTTCTTCCTCGGCTTCTGCGGCTGGACGGTGGGATTCTAAATCTTTGCCGAAGATGTCCGGTACGAAGCCGATGCCGCGTTGCATCTCGTGGCGTCGAGCCCAATGATCACGAATGGTCTTCTTCGATCGGAATGATCGACGCGCTTCACAGTCCTTCTCGTTGTGTTCTGGGGATAAGCAGAGGTTGCAGACATCGTGCAAGTCTGTGCGTGGAAACTTAGCATGACACCCGGGACATAGCTTGAATGGAGTCCGTTCCATCGACTGCTGGCGTGGTCGGCACGGGTAGGCCAGACGGCCCGCCTCGAAGTTCCCGATCGAAAGTTTTCACAATTTACACGATGCGCGTCGAATGGGAAACCGCGATCGATAGACAATACCGTCGAGGGTAGAGGATTGCGCGTCGAAGGGGTTCGAAAACGATACCGAACCGGAGTGCAGCAATACACATCCGAACCCGATGGCGGAAAAAAACAATCTGGGGATGGAGGCGATGCCCATGCGCACTATCACCGAAAGGAGGAGTCACCTACCTCGTGACTACAAAGACTTCTTCGAAGAAAAACAAAGTGCAAACATCCGGGCCCAACACAAGATGGCGATCTATGCTAAAGCATATGATCTACAGCTTATATGCCTCGAACATTATATTTAAGGGAGATGGCATGGGAATCCCAACAGGAGGAAGGTACTAGTAATGATAATAGAGCCTTCTGGCAGGTAATTAACTCCTCACCAGTGAGTACAGATGAGGTTCCTAGGATTGAGCTCGCAATAGTGGAGGAAGAATGGATAAAGCACTTTGCTAGTATTTATTCCTTGCCTGTCACAATACTAGCATGGGAGAAGGGACACAGGGAAAATGATAACATAATTACTTCTCAAACCGCCTCCATTGCTCCTTTTACCCTGGAGGAAGTTAACAACACAATTCAAGCAAGCAAAAGTAGCAAAGCCCCACGACCAGCTGCAATCCCAGTAGATTTATACAAAGATAACATCGCTTTATGGGGGCCCTTGTTGACTTTAGTACTGAGGGCCAGCTGTACAGCAGGACTTTTGTCATCATGGGGAGAATCAATCATTGTACCTATCTATAAAAAGGGAGACCGCCTAAACCCAGCATGCTATAGGCCGATCTCCTTGCTCAATGCTTTAGTAAAGATAGCAGGTCGTATAATCTTGAATAGATTGCAGGACTGGGCTGAACTATAAGGTAAAATGTCAGATCTACAATACGGCTTCCGCTCTGGGATTGGGGCGATAGAGCAGAGTCTCAATTTGAATATGTTAATTGGGAAATACGTTAACATCAAAAGGGGGAAGATCTACCTAGCGTTCGTTGATCTTTCATCGGCCTTTGATTGCGTTATACACGCCAAACTATGGTAAAAAATGAAATATATAGTGGTGGAGACACCAATCATCAGCTTTTTGAGAAAGCTATATTCGGGTTGCAGAGCCAGAGTTAGATACGGTGCAAGAGGAGAATGTACCAAAGCTTTCGGTGTGGAGAGAGGGGTGAGACAGGGGTGTGTCCTGGCACCTTTCCTGTTTTCACTATATATAAACAGTGTGGGTGAGGAACTCCTGGCATCCTCAAAAGATCTCCCACAAATAGGAACGCGCCCTGTCCTGGCCCTCCTCTATGCTGACGATGCCGTTCTCATGGCTCGCACCCCTCTGGCCCTACAGTCCCTCCTTACCAACTTCGTCGAATAAATGAAGGAACTCGGTCTCCAAGTTAACCAATCAAAAACTTTCATTATGAAGTGCAGGAAGAACAGTATGAAATGCAGAGATATAAAAATAAATGGCACAAATATTGTTTTTTACTGACACCTTTTCTTACCTGGGGATTTTATTTAACAAGGATGGTTTATGGAATAAGGCCATTGCTAATAGGAAGTTACAACTTAGCAAGGCCTGCAAGGCCCTCAGAAGCTTTGCGAGACGACTGGGCTCCAACCCACCTGAGATGATGATGGAGATTTGCAAAGCTAAATGCCTCAGTATAGCACTTTAAGGGGCGGGCATATGGGGATACAAGAAATGTGCAGACATGCAATTGATAGAAAATGAATTTTTTAGATATCTTCTTGCAACCCCCAAAAGTACATCAGTGGATGTATGCCACGCTGAACTGGGTGCTACATTTCTTACAGATTTAATCAAGTTACAGCCAATTCTACTGTGGTATAAAATTTGGACCTCAGAATATACAGACCTTAATCGAGCGATAATAGGGCATTGCCTCAAATCAAGATCATATTCATGTATCGCATGGTCGGCCTATGTCCAGCGGTTTTGCTGTGACATGGGCCATCCCGAATACTTTGAGAAGCCTGAAATGCTAGTTACCATTAGTAGAAATACTTTAAAAAAGGAAAGAATGACACACCTGGAAAATCTTAAATTGATTATTGAAGTCCCTAAACCCAGCGTTTGGAAAAATCAATTGATCTTAACTACTTTTAATATGCAACCTTATCTTAAAACTATTAAATGCACGGCACAGATTTGTTCTGACGCGCTTAAGATTAGACATATTTCACTGATTAACTAGTTTCCCCAATATGAATGACTGGTCTGCAAAACTGACAAACTGCCCCAGTAATGTTACGATGTCCCAGAACACTATGCATGTGGTTCTTTTTGCAAATTTTACCGTCGATTTAGGAAACGGTATGTCTTACCGATGATTAGACCATTACGCTTTACACAATGCTGACCTGCATACTTATTCTTGCAATCACTGCCTACTCTAGAGATCTGTTGTGGAATGTCATCATTTTTATGGCCAGTTTTTTATGCCACGAATAATATGTCACTAGTCGCTGTTTAGAACAGGGCATAAGGTGCATATATCCGGGAAACAGCCTTTACTCCGAAGTATTAACATCGCAATACATTTACCACGCATTTTTTACAACGGAATGACTATTGGCACGCAAGTCATTACAACGCAAGACTTTACCACGCATTTCAACAGTACTACATTTACCACGCAAATAATGATCATCAGTAGGTGGCAGTGTTGTACTAATTATTCTAAGTATTCTCAGAATAGAATGTGAGGGGCAGGTATTATACAGTGAAATTTCATTTTTGGTCTGTGGAAAATGTGGTTATAATAGTTCAAAATGCCCCAGTAAGTGACGAAAACAGCCCGACTCTCATAGTGAAAAGCACTTTAAGGTACAGTGGTGTAAATTGGCCATATTGTCTTTCAGCGCTCTCTTTCTCTCTGACAGGTGCAACCTGTTTTTACTGTTGCTCCTTGTTATGGTTGTAAGGCGTCAAAGGTACGGTTGCGCGGGACATGGTAATGTCTGTAACTCGCCGTATTGTATACATTAATGTCCTGTAACACCTTGAGCCGATCTGATATAACATTGTTTAAAAAGGTTTAAAGGACTACACACTAATCATGTTGGGTTCACAGTTCACCCCCAAAAGGTTCAGAAAAGGTCAATTGGAAAACAATAATCGGACCCTCATCCTCGCTTGTTGTGAAAGTACCTTTTGGGGCAGCCTGCGGGTTGTAGTGAGGAGGGGCCGTGATGGAGTCAGGCTGGCACCGATGTGGCTGGAGCTGTGCTTCCTGGTTGGAATGGCATCAGGACATCGCACTGTAGACAGTGCATTGTGGGGAGGACAGCTCTTTGAAGGAATGCAGTATGGGTGAGTCCCCCTTCTGGGCACAATTTACTGGCTATCTTCAATCAACATTGCATGCTTAAAGTAGTCACATAATTAATATTGTATAAAAAAAGAAACGGTATGCGTGGTAAAAGTGTGCGTGGAAGTAGATTGCATGGTAATTATATTTTTAATGTGAGCGATTGTAAATGCGCGGTAATGTATGCGAGGTAAAATCTACGAAGTAAAAACGTGCGTGCTAAAATAACGCGATATAATGTCATACAACCATATATCCGAGGGGTGTAGGCAGTATGATTTACGGGATTAAGAGATATTGGCAATGAATGTGTAATGTATTGCACTATTGCACTTTAATAACTAACATATTTTCTATATGTTTTTAAACGTTGACTAATGAGGAAAGTGTCTTATACAGCGGGTGGTATGAACACACATGGGTAGGAAAGGTATTTCAAGAAATGTTCTTCGAAATTTGGTAGCTATACATTTTAAAAATTTTAGCCTATGTCTACACTGTACTTTTTTATGCACAAAATGGTATGTTATGGAATGAAATGAATATTGATGTATGTTCTGTACAAATGCTTTTATGGATGTCTTCTATGCTTCCGAATATAGTTATTAAAGAAAGAAAAGAAAGAAAGGGTTGGCAAACAACTCGAAAGGAAATGGAGAACCACCCAAGGAACCACCGCAAGAAACACCTACAAGTCCGCACTTATACACTATCACCATCAGCTAAAATAGAACAAGAAGAAGGTCCTGACCCTGAGAATCAAATCTAGCTCCAACAACTGCACAGAACCTTTTGCCATCATCAAGGAATTCACCAACCTAAAAGCCGCAACCCAAACAATCACCCCTATACAAGAACTCTGCAACAACCTCTCAGAATTCTTCCATGAAAAAAAAAAACAAAATCTACAGCAACGTTGAACCCCAGTCACACCCCATCAACCTTCCCAGCCTGCTAACCTCATCAACCAAAGACTAACATCTGGCAGCACGGAACCCTATATCCATAAAGGACACTGCAGCAATAATGAAGACGGTCAACTCAGTGGCTCCCCCAGACCCATTCCCCCACCATATCTACAACCTGGGAAGAGCCATGATCAGCACTGCACTCACTTCCAGCATCAACATCTACCTCAAAACAGTCACCTTCCCAGATAGATGGGACCATGCCAAAATCACCACCCTCCTCAAAAACCTTCAGCCAACCTTGAAGTATTCAGTAACTACCGACCCATTTCGGTCCTTACCCTTCCCAGCCAAAGTCATCAACAAGATCATCAACAGACAACTCTCGGACCACCTAGAATGTCACAAACTCCAGGACAACTCGCAGTCAGGATTCTGAAATAAATAGAGTACCGAAACAGGCCTTTTCGCTGCCACAGATGACATATGCACCATCCTCGACCGTGGACAGATAACCACCCTCATCCTCCTCAGCCTCTCCGCCACTTTCAATACCTTGTCCCACCACACACTCATCACCAGACTACACAATGCAACAAAACAAGGACCAGCACTCAAATGGATAGCTTACTTCCTTTCCGGAAGAACACAATGAGTCAGACTCTCGCCATTGACATCAGAACCCAAGGACCTCATCTGCGGACTCCCACAGGGATCATTCCTCAGCCCCACACTTTTCAACACTCCTCTGGCAAACATCATCAGATCCCACGGAATCAACATCATCTCCTATAAGACCCAGCTTATTTTTTCCCTCTCAGACAACACCGTCACCACCAAGATAAACTTCAAACAATGCATGACTAACAAGGCCAATTTATGAAAGAAAACTGCCTCAAGCTCAACACCAATAAAACTGAAGTGCTGCTCATCGGGAATAAGAGCTCACCTTGGGACTCCATCTGATTTCACGCCGAACTTGGACCCACCCCAAACGATTAAGCTGGGAGCCTAGGCCTCATCCTAGACACCAACCTCACTACAAAGTCCCAGGTCAATGCAGTCAACTCCTCATGCTTCCACATCCTCCGCAAGTTGCGTAAAATCTTCAAGTGGCTCCCACTGGATACCAGACGTACCATCACGCAAACCCTAATCACAAGCAGATTGGACTACAACAATTCACTCTACGCCAACATCCCAGCCCACCTCCTTCACAGCTTCAAACAATCCAAAACTCTGCCGCCAGTCTCATCCTCAAATCCCTGTGCCAAACCCACACCACTCCTCAGAGAGCTCCACTGGCTCCCCATCCAGAATCGATGCCAGTTCAAAGTTCTAACACATGCATTCAAGTCACTTCACAAGATGGGACCCTCATTCCTCACTCACTGGCTTCACTTCCACCAACCCACTAGACAACTTTGCTTAGCAACACTCTCACTCACACCATGTATCCATAGAAGCAGAACGCGAGGTCAATCATTCTCCTACCAACCCACCAAACCCTGGAACGCCTTCCCCCTACACATCAGGGCCTCCTCCTCACTTCTTGAATTCCGCAAGAAGCTGAAGATCTGACAATTCAACCAGTCTTCTTGCGGGACCATCGAGACTACCTGTATTCTGATTCAGGTCCAGACTCACCACACGCCTACACTAACCTACTCAGTACCTGTGTACCCTCATGGGTGATGTAGTGCGCTCTACAAATCAACCTTACAATCCCCCCAATTCCTCTTTTTAATTCATTTCTGGATTCAGGGATGTTGGTGCTATTTTCTCTGTCAAACTATTCACCCTAAATCTCTATTTTTAAACACTCATTTTCAGTATTGGGGGGCTTGTGCATGTCCCAAAGGATGATGACCCCTGAATTGAGATAAACCAGGTTAAATCAAACTTACACCACATCCGGTTCAAAGTAAAACCATGAAAGTTTATTTACAATTCAAAATCATTACAGATGACCAACAGGTAAATGGTTAGACAATTCATGATGCTAACAATTCTCAAAATGTAAATAAATGAGAATGAGCATAGAGCTCAGTCTTTATGGCAGATAAATAGCCAGAACCAAATATGGTTTAGCACAAGGCAAAATAATGCAAAATATTTTAAGTATTTTGTCTGAGATCAAACTCTTTTAAGGAGCTAAACTTAAAAAGTCTGTAAAGTCTCTAATAACAAAGTTAAAAAGAAAATCTGCATGGAGTTTGCCTTCAAAGAGAACATGTATGTAATTAATGAATTTTATTGTTTTTAGTTATTTAAAACCGTAACAATTTGACATAAACACAGCATACAAATTCAAGATGTCACGAACTTCATTCTTAAAGTGAGACAGAAGTAAAACATTTACTTTAAAATCAATTCATTCTAACTTGTAGTCATAGAACAATGTGCAAAGTGGATCAATAGCTGCTCTTTTGAGGGAGTATAAAGTGCGTAGTGCTGACCAGGGCTGTCTCATCATACATTTGCCATTATATTGTCCATCGTATTATCCAGATTACTTGTCAGCGACTGTTAAAAAGTGCAATAAGTACTGTGAGAAGTGTTGTGTACAGTGTACAGTAAGGACCGAAATTGCATGAATCAAGCACTTCTGGTCACCCACCCGCTCTTATAATGAAAAATATAAAATGGTGGGAGGTATAATGCTGTATTTAAAATAAGGGGAACTACATTTGGAATTCTATGTGGCAGGATGTTCTCACTCCTGACTTTATAAGAGTTCTTCAGGAATTAAAAAATCTTGATATTAAGTGGACGTAAGACCCACTTAGATATTTTTCTATTGCTTTCTGGCAGTGCCTGATTCCTAAATGTGGAAAAACTGGTTTTAGCCAAAATTGCCCTATATCCTTCAATTTGTTACAAATACAGACTACATGCAGCAGTGATTCAAGTTTATAATTGCACAGTCTACAATTCAGGGCCTCTGACCCTTTCAGTAGTCCATATTTGTAGGCCTTCAGAAGTATTATACCACATTGTATCCTGATTAGGACTTTTTTCTGCTCTAGACTCATATGGCTAGATAGATGTGGAGCCTACCCGTTGGACTGGTAAAGGGAGATACTCAAGTTTACATGGTCCTTTGATGATAACTCCTGCCAATCATTCTCAGCAGACCCTAATCTTGCATTTTTAGCGAGTATTTTGGCACAAACGTTAGGTGGAAAGTTTAGGTCAAGGATTTCCCGGGCTCCTGCGTTGCTAATTGAATCCATCGCATATGATCCCCATGCGAGTTTACTCTCCTGCATTCTTGACCTCATTAACTCCCTCAGCATGACAGATGGAGCAGCCTTGAGTTTAATATAGTAACAAAAGAACCTTGTTTTCCCCATGGCCACTTGCTTGCTCAGGTTGAATTCAATACGAATTTGAGATGACGAGGTGGCATCAGGCAGCTGTCAGCTGGAATAGTCATCTATAGCAACAACACTGGGCCTTGTCCAGCCAGATTCCTGGACAATCTTTGAATATTAGATACCCGTGTAACAGTGTTGGGATAAATTTGACATCAATGATGTGACAAATTGCAGTTAGGTCGGGATCTCTTTTTGTTTTAGCAATTTCTGAAAGCTAATAGTCATGGCTGCCGACATTCCATTCATCACCTCGAGTTGGGCTTGCTGTGAGTCATGCTGGTTGAAATAGATGTTGAGATATTTCAATCTAGATAACTGCTCAATGTTCGCCTGATCAGGGGAAGATTTGATCTTCTTGACTTTCTTCTTCCCACACGCCATTATTTTTGTTTTTGAGACATTGATAAAAATCTTATGTGCATTACAATAGAGGGACAAAGCATTTAGCGATCTTTGCAGGCCAACAGCAGTATGGTAAAAAATTATTGTGACATCTGTAAATTGTAAACACTGAAGGTGAGAGCCAGCAAACTTAGATGGAAATCTGTTCGCTTCGATTAAGGCATTATTTAAATCAGCCAGATAAAGTTTGACTAATAGGGGAGCCAATATATATCCTGCTTCAGCCCTTGGTTTGTCCAGATCTTACTTGAAGTCACTCTGTTAGCGGAGACTTTGATTCCTTACCCAGGTCTTTATGTATAAACTCATGATGGCTCTCAGCAGAGCGGCCAGTATGCCACAGTTATGGAGCTTCTGCCACAACCTTGCTCTCTCAACTCTATCAAAGGCAGTGGTGTAATCGATGAAATCTACAAATAGAGTTGGAGCTTGTTTCTTATTTGCTGTTTCGATCAAGGAGGAAAGAATCACGAATTGTCTTCCATGTTACTGCCTTGTCTGAAACCCGACTGCATAATAGGTATTAGTACGTTGGCTGTGGCCCATTCTTCTAACTCTGAGTTTATAACTTTTTCAAAGCATTTCCCATCTACATCAAGCAGTGCTACTAGCCTAAAATTGGCTGGCTGATTTGTTGGGCCTTTTTTATGTATTGTGGATAATATGGATCCCCTCCAGCTGTCTGGGACCTCAGTTATCATAATGCATTGCTGGAACAGCGGGCATAGAAGACTGGTCTATTCATCTTGCACAACTTTAAATACACTGGATGGCAGTATGTTGTGGCCCGGAGCTCCAGCCGAGCGAAGGGAGGTGATTATTGATTGTACTTTACCTAGGTTGTGTTTTTGACCTCTCATTCTGACTCAGTGCCAAACCCAGGGTTGAGATTGCATCAATTGAGCTTTCTGCATTTGTAACATATAGGTTTGTGTTAGACTTGGCTTTTTCAGCGTGTTTACCCCCAGACTTTTTGCTTTTTGGCCTCCTGTTTTTGACCCTGTGTGTGTTGGTTTTAGGACTCTGGGCACTTTACCACTGCTAATCAGTGCTAAAGTGCATATGCTCTCTGTATAAAATGTGTTATGGATTGGCGTTTCCATGATTGGCCTATTTAGTTTATGTGTCAGTCCCTTGTAAAGTGCACTGTGAGTGCCAGGGCCTATAGACCAAATGCTGTTGGTGGGCTGCAGCACTGGATTGTGCCACCCACGCAAACAGCCCGTAAAGCGTAACTCGGGCCTGCCATTGCAGAGCCCGTGCGCAGCCTGGGGCTGCCATGTCGACTTGGCAAGTGCGCACACTTGCAAGTCCCTAAACCTTCCCTTTTCTACATGTTAGTCACCCCTAAGGTAGGCCCAAGGTACCCCTGTGGGCAGGGTGCGTTGTATGCGAAGGTAGGACATGCCCTGGTGTGTGGGGCATGTCCTGATAGTGAATTACAGCCTAGTTCGTTTTTCACTATTGCAAGGCTACCTGTTCCTCCTAGGCCAGAACGGGCAGTTTTGATTATTACAGCTTATAATCCTAACTGACCCCGGGAACATGGTAGAAATTCGAGTTTAGTATGCCTGGACTCAGAATGATAAAATGCATCTTTTAGTGAAGTTGGTTTTAACATTCTGTGTTTGAAAATACCACTTTTAGAAAGTGGGTATTTTCTTGTCTAACCATCCAAGCCTGCCTCTGCGAGGGTGTGTATTCCTTGTCTGGAGTGTGAGTGACAGGGGCTGGGGGATGCCAGGAGACAGGGTGAGTCAGCACAGGGCTGAATAGCCAGATCTACATGTAGATGGGTGGGAGGGGTTGCACCTGGGCCCTGAATAGGACAGTGCCTTCCCTCCACAATGCTGGCTCCACCTCCTGTGGTGCGTCTGATGTCCCTGGCCTACTCTCTGAAAGAAGGGATGGAGACTTGTCAACAAAGTGCTCCAGAACTGGTTTGGACTAGGCAAAGGCCTCTCTGCCTTCAGAGAACAAAGGAATTTGGGATATAAATATTGGGGCCCTGACCCCATGAATTTAGATCTCGCTGGAATCAAGGAACCTGCCAAGACGAAGAGCTGGAAGAGCTGCCAGGAGGAGTACTGCCCCTTTGCTGTGTTGTTGCGTTGTTGGGTTGGCCTGCAGCTGCTGCTTCTGCCTTGGGCAGTGAAAGGACTGAACTTTCTACAAACTTGTGCTGAGTATCTCCAAGGGCCTGGAACCGAGCTGGCCTCCTGTTAAGAAGTCTCAGGGACTACAAAGACTTCACAAGCCTCTGGGTACCGCTTCTGGAACGCTGTTTCAGTTGCCACAGAGGAAGGGAACCGCAACCGACTCCATCAACCGAATCCATCCCTGGCCGGTGACCTGTTTGCACCGCAGACCGCATCGCCCCGCTTCGCATCGCAACCCTGGTCTCACCGTGGGCGACGTCCGACGCGGCCAACATCGAGCCGCTGCTTGCACCGTGACCTGTGGGCACCGCAGTTCGCATCACATCGCTTCACTGAACCAGCCGGACCCGACCGACGCGGTCGCTGCAACTGGCTCAAGAGTCGTGACCGCACCGCATTTGGGGCACCGCTCGCAAGTCTGCGACGCACCGCTCCGACTCGCACCGCTGTCCGACGCCAGCTCCCGCACTCGGCTTGGTCGCCTGTATCGCAACCTGTCAGCACCGCATCGAGCATCGTCTCACCCTGCATCGCACGCCTTGGACTCACCGACTCCGTCTGCACGACGCTCATCGAGCCGCTGCCTGCACCGCATCGAGGGACACCGCACCTTGCATCGCTCCGTCTTGCACCGCAACCGCGACGAACGCCGACCGGCTCGTACACTCCGTACCAGCCACAACGAGAAAGGTACTGTGACCGAGTCTGTTGACGACTCTGCTGGCCCGTATCGACGCGGTCGGCTGGAACTGTTAGACTCTGTGGTTTTCAGCATCGCGGTAGGCTCGGACGGAGCTACCGACTCGCATCGAACTTTGTTTTTGAACTATTCTTGCAAAGAAGAAGTTACCTTATCAAGCATTCATTTTTAAAGTATAGTATTGTGGATTTTTGTCGTAATTGGTCTTGTCTTGAGTATATAAAATATTGGTTATTTTTCTAAACTGGTGTGGTGTCCGTTTGTAGTGCTTACACTGTATTACTGTTGGTTATGTGCAAATGCTTTACACACTGCCTCTGAATTAAGCCTGACTGCTCGTGCCAAGCTGCCACGAGGGTGAGCAGGGGTTACTTCACGAGTGTAACACCCTTACCCTGACTAGGAAGAAGGGTCCCTACTTGGACAAAGGTGCAAGCCCTTGCCAACTAGAGATCCCATTTCTAACAGTTTGTGACATAATTGACCCATTTAGCTGCAGAGATGCGTGGCGGTACACTAAAAGTATTCCCTTTAGACCTTTTCTGCACCTACCTCCAGAATATGTGAGAATTTCTTGATTTCGACGCCTCGTAGAGTTCAACCCACTGTTTTTCTTCAGTCAGTCTGCGGAGTTCCTATATCTTTGATCTGTAGGCCTTTCTTGCACTTCATATGTCATTAGGGAGTGCACAGAAGTTGTTATTAGTCTGACTCCTTCTCAATGGATTCAGTTTCTGCTTGGGGGTTCTTAGTTCCATTGATGAGAAAGCTGTTCTTTAAGCGGACATGACATTTGAGGGGGTTGGGAGAATTGAGTTAGTAGCTTCATTATTAGGTTAGGCCATTGCAGCGGAGATGAAACTTGGTCAGGAGATTCTGCCTTAAGGAGTTCCTTTAATCCCTCGGTTCTTTCAGATGATATGACAGTAGACCATTTTATTCTATGGAGACCACTCACGTCTTCCTGAGTGCAAATAGTTTTTACAAGGGGCCACCTGGACACGTTCGTAGAAAGAGTGGGGACTAACATTGCATGGCCCCTAATTAGGCCATGGAAACACTTGAAAGCTGCTTACTTGGTTGTAGTTCTGAGCTGAAACCCAAGTTTAGTCAATTAATGATGAGCTATTCTGTGTGATATAAGTACACGCAAGTGATTTGTTAATGGCACTTCTGCTATTTAGTGTTCTAAATCTTAATTGGTTGAGGAGGGTGGCAACCGTTTTCCCTGCATAATCCTTCTTGATTTTCCTGAGGGAGATCGCACGGATAATCCATGCAGCATCTTCCTCTTGCTGCCAAATCATGGGTTCCACTGATTCAAGAAGGAACATGTTAAAGTATCCTGCAAACAGCCACATGGCCTCCAGGTATTGTTGTCTTAGGACTTTGGTGGTTCTTAGGACTTCAGCCGCAGTTGCTCTTTTCTTTTGTTGTTTTGGGTTTATATAGACAGACCCATTGATGATTAGTGACTTGTCCCTGAGAAATGTTTCAGTGAGCGATGCTAGTTATATAAATGTATAAGCTCTAAGGTCACTTGTCAGTTCTACTGCGGTAGTCACCAAGGTTTTCTGAATTAGAATTAATACTCTGCCGGAGGGGTGGCCTCCTTTTGAAGATGGTTCAGCTGGTGAAAAAAACTCAAGGTAGTCTGGCCATACTGTTTCAGACAGCTGCCATGTTTCTTGGAGGCAGATTATTTCATTCCTACTGATTTCCTTAGTGGCATCATCATTAGTAGTCAGAGTGCTTGAGCCACAGATATTCCAAGAACAAAATTGCATGGTCATTAAATATTTTGAAACTTATATTTTAGTAGTCTGACTTCTGTGTTTCCTAAATGCTATTCAGTTTGAATTCCTGTCACCCTACACACCTTTGCACCATTGGAATGATCCTTCATGATCTGTATTGGCTCAGTACCAGGCCTAATATTTTCTGGGATTTTTGGACAACAGAGTATTGATATCTTCTGAGGTAGCATGGGGCATGTCTTGGCTAAAATCCATGGGCATTTTGGAGGGGATGGTTTGCGGATTGCGATACCCTATTGAGTCAGCACATTTGCCTGCTCCTCAATGCGTCTTACTGTCTCTGAATGGCAGAACTGCAGTTTGGCTGCTTCTCTTGGGTGGTCGTTGGTATCAGGTATGAAGACGATATATTCGATCTCTTTCGACTCAATCTTGTCCATGCCTGGGAGGGCAGATAGCAGTTTTAAAATGTTGCTTCAGTTTAGGATATTTTCACTCCCACAGGAGATATATTTCAGGTGCAGGATTAGCATTGCTCCTTCCTGAGGTTTGTTTGGAAGGGGACCAACAATTTGATCTTCACGGGATTGTACCTATGCACCCTGACAATCTTCAGGAATACTTGAGCCCCCGGGATGGACACTGTCACTTGCAAATAGAGAGGCGGTGTATGATCTTTCCACCCTTACAGTCCCATTCCTCTCCGTCAGAAGATATTTTCTCTCTCTTTCTTCTGCTGAGGGAGGAACGAAAAGCATTGAATTTGTAGTGATCCTATTTTCTGGTTCCTGTGGCACACTTGTTTCCTGAAGTGTGGTTATGTGTCTGTTGGCCATTGCTCTTGTACGTGCAATTCATTCCATACTGGCTGGTTCAAAGGTTTGACTCTCTTGTGGATTTTTTTGATTCAAAGATAGTTAAAGTTCCTCCAACTTCACTGAAAGGCATGCCTAGCCCCACTTTGATGTCTGATTTGCCAGTCTGAAGGGGTACTGCCATCACCTTGTTTGTTCAGGGGACTTCAGCGAATGTTGTTTGCTGAATTTTATCTGGGGTCCTTAGTTCTGTTAGCTCCAATTGTTTGTTGGGCATCTTATATGTGCCAGTGTCCCTTCCCTCTTGTTAACACTGATTGGTGCCATTTCCAAGAGGTACATTATTTTTTTGCTGCGCTTCTGTTAACGTTTTTATCACCACCCTCGCCTTTTCGAATATAGCATAATTTTTCTGTGATGCTTTTGTGTGTCTGTTTAGTCTTTAGTTTAATTTCTAGATGGGTTTTTTATTTGTCCTCAAGAGATTGTTGGGTAGAGCGCCAATGCTGGTTGGATTTGATAAGCCATTGTGAGAGGAATTTGTGTCACTCTCTTTGCTGAATAGACTTTGAGTGCTTGAAGCTCTATCCAGAGATTTTCCATTTGATCAAGACGTTGTCCTTCCATTGCTGTCTTGACTTTCAGCATTCTCTATTGCACTTGATTTAGGTTTAGCTATTGCTTTATATTCTTGGACCAATTCAGACATAATTTCCGGTAGGGCAGATATCTTCCCTAATAAGCGGGAGCAGTAACACAAAGGACCGTGAACTTGTCGGTAGACTGCTGAGCACTGGTAATCAGGGCGTTGAGGCAATCTAACCAGATGTCAATCTTCCTGACGTGAGTAGCCAATTGTGGCAAGAATTGTATTTCTAGTTTGTCCACATGCATTAGCGATGCTTGGCCAATCAATATTTACGAGAGCTTTGTCCATTGTATCCCACAATAAAAAACTGTTTTTATCATGATCTTGACCCATGTAGGACTTGTGGTCTGTGATTAGTTGTTTTGGGCTTGATGGGCCTTCCAGTGTGTTACATAACAGAGGGCTAATATCAGGTTTATCTTCTGGGACATGGATGTCAGTAATCATTTCCAGTGGGTCCTCTTTGCCTGGTGAGATTATTGGAGTAAATGACTTCATATGGTCCTGTATTGGTGGGATAACTGGGTCCATTCAACTGAAGATCACCTCATCCTTAACATATTGGACTTCCATGTTCCCCTGAGAATTATCAGTGTCAATATAGATAATAAGTTCACAAGGTGTTATTTTCTCCTTATTTGTTGTGCTTGACTCTGGGCGAGAAGGTGAAACACTATCACTGATAATTGTGGCATGCCATAGTGTTTGTGCCATTGGAGCACTTGCCTTTTTGATGTTGAGAGCCTTTTTAGAGACTGCCAATTCCGGATCCCGGAGGGTGCTCACTGGCACTGAATCCGATAATGACTGAATGTAGTCACAATTTTTAGACGCCACTATTTTTATTTCAGAGGAGAGGGGTCATGGTGGTTTCACTGGCTGACTATCCAACAGCGGAGGCAATATGGATTGTTTCCTTATGAATGCCACTATCAGGCAGGACCATGGGTGAGGCCACATTGCCCTGGGCTTCCTAGCCTTCTTTATGTGACATTTGTTCCTTCTGTTTGGGGTATTATTCCAATTTTCATTCTCAGGCATCCGCCTGCACCAGTTTTCTCCATTTTGTTTATCCCAATATCAGGTCAATCATCAATTAAGACAGCCACATCCTGCTTGTCTTCTTGTGATTGATGGAGGTTAGCTACTGGCACAGTTTGACTCAACGGGGAACCAAACCCTTTCCCTACAGGTTGCTGCTCATTTTTTAATCTGTAATACTTTTTTATACTTTCATTGCCCACAGCATACTTAGCAGATGGTCTTATAAGCGTTGTTTGGCTGCCATACCCTAACAGGGGCAGGCCCCCAATTTTTTCTTAGATTTTGTCATGGGCTTCGGGTGCACATGTCTGTAAAAGCAGAGAATGTCTTGTGCGCATCTTGGGACAGAGGAGTTTAATTGTAATTTATATAATTCTGTTGGATCACTTCAGTTTAATTCTTAGATGGCTTTGTCAAATGGTGCCAAACTGCCCCAACTTGGTCCACAGTAGTGATAAAATCAACGTGCGCCCTTACCTTTGTCCTTGTCATTGGATTTCGAGGGTAATTTGGTTGGAATTAGGGGCAACAACATTTTCTATGAAGATTCTATAGTTCCTCAAAATTGTGTTTGTTACACTGTGTCCAGTTCAGTTCCTATTCAACTTGTCCCCCAAGCACGTTGGCACCAATTGACACCCCTTATTTTCTCTTGCAGGAGAGGTCTCAGTCTAGCCACTTCAAGGACAAACAATCCCCATGCCAGCAAGTTGCATCGACCTACCGCCTACCGCTTCTGCTGGCGGGGGGCATACTGCCAGAAACTAGCACTTAGTGGACTGCGCTCACCTCTTATACCTTTCACCTGCCGACAGTTATTGTCACTTTTTTTGCTTCCCCCACTGCCTGGTGCACAGTACAGTCCCATGGGTTCTCACTCAGCTTCTTAACTGCAGCGTACAGCACTGCTCCCTGAAGCTCCTTAAAGCCGGCAAGCAGTCAATGGTCAGGCAGAGCTGACTAGCTGGGGAAGCTGAGGGGGGGAGAGCTGGAATTAAAAATTCGGATGAGGTGCAGCAGCAACCTAAGGCTGACACTCAACACAGAGCAGACTGGCGAGTGGGTGGGGTGCTTACCGGACTCTTGTGTAATGCCACACTTGCCACAATGCCGCACTGCCGCCTCGCAACATTCGCCTCACGCCTCGCTTCAGGGGAGGATGCGGCCTGATACTAGTGCTCAAGAGCAAGGTAAAGCCTTGGCTCACATTCCCAAACTAGCATGATATAAAGGGTTACAGGTGTGGAGAATCATGCCATTGCATAGTGTGAAGTGGCACCATGGACTGTTCTCATAAAGATATATTGACAGAAACCAATCAGCATTGTGGAATTTATATTACTTAAAACAGGCTACTGTATAAACCCTCCCAAAATTAATAATACACAAGAACCTCTAACCTACATACAAGGGGAAATGATAGTACACCACTAAACAATAAACTACTGAAAAAATGAATGTTTAATCAGCAACAAGCACAAGCCTTGAACAATTGACACCTTACTACCTTGCAGGCTTCCTCTAGGAACATGAAGAAGAATACATTTTGAGATACAATAAACAAGTGTTTTACAAAATGCTGAAGGACACATTTTTAACTTGAGCTGCACAGACAGAGAAACTTTAAACTATTTTCATTTTAAAATGCACAACGTATAACAAATGAATTGAAAGTGTATTTGCGGCCTAGTGATGTCAGCTTAAAAGCTTTGCTATGTCAAATTCAGCTTAATTATATTATTTGAGACCTCTTCGTGTTAACTAAATGCACATTTTTTATTAATTCTACATTCACTCTTAGAGGGACAATGTCCAGGAGACCTGTGAAGGCTGCAACAACATACTGTTTGAGTTGTAGCCAGCAATTAGAATTTAGTAGCTCCTTTTGAAGTGGCCAATCAGAGAATATCTGGACATCAACAGTCCAGATATACCTAACTTCTTAACCTTTTCATACCCAAACAGAGCCCACATTTAAATACAAATTTCTTGAAAACAGGTGAATGGATTTACACCTAATAAAGAAAAGCATGCTTCCTAAGTAAAACTCTAACTTTTCGTCACATTGGGTGTAATGTCTTTTTTATGTATCTCTTCCCATAATTTCTCATTAAAATTAACATGGGAAATCAACTCTTTGTAACCCCCTATTTTTATTTGCCCCCTCTTCAAGGATCACCATGACTCCTCTTTCCAGGAAGTAGCTGAGGTGGATGAAAAATGTTTGGGAAAGTTTAGTGCACATTTTTAGGTCGAGCCTGTAGGCAGCGCGCAAGCGCTGTCGCTATGGCGACGATCTGTTGTGTTTAAAAAAAAAAAGTCAGATGGGGCTTTTAGCCCACCTACACTCACCATTGGTCAATAGTCTAATCACTCTCCCTTGCAGCCTTCTAATTTAGCAGAAATCACGCTACCTCACTTCCTGTTAGTTGTGTGGAGCACCGCTCACCTACAGATTGATTAAACTTAATTAGTGTCCCTCCCCTGCATGTGTCGTGATTGAGGTACTATTTCTTCTTTGTTTTGTGTTCAGCAGCCAGTCTTTCAATGTGTCAGGAACGCACTTTTAATAACATATGGGTCGTTTCTTGGGTCACACACCTCATGTAAGATGTAAAATATATCAACAATAATCATAACATTAAACAACATGAGTGTACTACTCTTCTATTGCATGGGAGTTTCGCTCTTGATGTGGCAGCATTGTCGCTCGTTGTAGCGAGATTCAGCAGTGATTCTGGTCAGGAGTGATTCCTCTGACTTTTTTCCTCACGGCCCCCAATCTGTTTCCACTGCAGCACGAGGAAAACGAGGCAGGGGGGCTGCCACGTTTTCCTCGTGCTGTAGTGGAAACAGATTGACGATTTTAGAGTAAGTGAATTGACTTTGTGCAGAGTAAAGAACCAATCCAGCGTTTGCCACTTTTAAAATGATTTTCAAAATCGTCTCCATGCAATTTTCGTTTATCCATTTTTGAAATGTAAATATATATATTTTTTTTACAATAGACGAGGTCAAACCTTTTCATATATTGCTGTGTTGTAATAATGTTCTTAAACTCAAGTATTCCATTTTTTTTTTTTTTTTACTTTTGCATTCATTTGATTGTTTATTAGGTGCTTCTCCAATTTTTTAACTTGGATGTAAAAACCAACCATCATCCCCTGAATGTTGTCTTGTGCAATCGGGTGTTTTCAGAAACACAGACTCGCATGCCTGCATTCGTGCTGTTTCCTTCCGTGTGTTAGCCATCGTGTCTTTCATGATTTTTTAAAAACTACGGGGGAGATTTACTAAGATTTTGCGCCGTGTTTGCGTCACAAATGCGACACAAAATAGCACAAAATCTTTTTTTCCTAATTAACTTTCCAGCGCTAAACTTGTTTAGCGCTGGAAATAACGTAAAAGTAATGTGAAGCAGCACATTGCACTGCTTCGCGTTACTTTGCGCCATGGGGTGTACCAAGGGTGGTGCATGGGCGTTCCCATGCAACCACCCAAGGTTTCTCACGCTAAACCCAATTTACTAAGAACAGTAGATTGGGTTTAGCGTGAGAAAACTGCGCCCTTTTCAATTAGGCGCAAGGAAGGAGAAATGCTTTAATTTCTCCTTCCTTTTCCGACTTTGAATGCGTGCTGCACTGTGCAGCACGCATGCAAAGTGGGAAAAGCTTTCCCTCTTTGTAGCATAGTATTTTGTACAGGAAGGTTACCCTTCCTGTACAAAACCTAAGCTACACTCATGCACACACCCTAGCGCTGCGGCGCTAAGGTGTGTGCATGGCGCACGGCAGCTGAAATCAGCACAGGCGCAAGGGAAAGAAGATATGGCGCAAGGGAATGAAGATATGGCGCTCTCCTGCTCCCTCCTTGTCACGCAATGCATTGCAGCCTCGCGGGGGGCTGCGTTGCGTGAATTTTTAGTAAATCTCTCCCTACGTAGTTTATATTTCTGCAGTATTAGACATATGGCTGTGGTAGTTGCAGCAAAAACGGATCGGTATCTCCTTTACAAATGACCCCGTCAGTATGGCTATAACAACGAGTGTACTAAACAACGAATCCTCAACAACGACCTTTACCTGAACCACGACCTCATTAACCACTACTGTACACGAACAACGACCACCTTAACTACTCGTGTACATGAACCACGACTTAATAAACCAGAGGTAAGTGTCAATAATTAAATAATTAATCTTAAATGCAAGTGTAATTATATTAAAATAATTGCAATTAAGAACGGGATGTAAGGTATTTAATTTTAATCACGCTGTCGATATATTAGTCATAATAAACCAGAGGTAAGTGTCAATAATTAAATAATTAATCTTAAATGCAAGTGCAATTATATTAAAATAATTGAAATTAGGAACAGGATGTAAGGTATTTAATTTTAATCACGCTGTCGATATATTAGTCTTCCTTTTAATTTACCGAGTTAGGCCAGTAGATGGCAATGTTCGTTTGTTTTTCACAGATGCAAACTTGATCTGTGCTCGATGTGACTGGTTGTCACATTTGAAATGGTTAAAAATGGAAAATTGACTTTTTTATATGTGTAAAATAAGTCAAAACATTTTAAAAAAGAAAAATGTAATGAAATACGTTTAAAAAAAAAAAAAATTATGTAAGAACATGCTTATTTTAAAATAGTTTTAATTAGTGCATTTTGTAAAATTAAAAATTTATTTAGTTAGCATTCTAATCAAAATTGAAAAAAGGAAAATGGATTAGTATTTTATTGTTTAGAAGCGTTCATTAGTGTCTTTTTGTAAGTTCGTAAAATTTGAAAAAAGGATTATTTGATTATTTGATTGATAATTAAAAGACTATTTAATTGAAATTGTTTTATTAAAAAGAAATGTTTAATATAATTAAATTTTTTAAACCGAGTTTCAAATATGCGTTTAAGAGAACGTAGTGGTAGAGTCGGGTAATATTGAAATTGATTATTTTTCGTGGTTTAGAAAGTCGTTGTAAAGAACGTAGTGGTTTGGCTTTGGTAGTGGTTTAGCCTTTGTGGTTTAGGCATTCGTTGTTGAAGTGGTAGAACCGAGGCACAAGAAATCAGGAAAACAACTGCGCAAAACGCAAAAAGTGGGAGGGTAGAAACACCCTGACTCCCTAGGCCTGCTCAGGGGGTCCCACAAGGACACCCAGGGCCCAAATTTTTTTTTTTTTAAATCGGGGGGATGCGCAGATCCCGCCGAGAAAAAAAAAAAACGAAGCACGGTCTCCCGCGCTTTGTTGTTAATTGGCCTCCGGGTGGGCCAAGTCCCGGGGGCATGCGGGGGTTTATTAAATTAATGTATGGGGGCCTCTAAGGCTCCCCAAGCCCCGGGACCGCCACTCCCCGGGCTTTAAAAATGGTGCGGGAGGGCTCTCAGCCCTCCCGCAGCCCCGGGACCGCCACCCCGGGGCTTCTTTTTAAATTAAAATTACCTGTGTGGGGGCCTCAAGCCCCCACACGCCCGGGACCGCCACCTCCCGGGGCACTAAATCGTCAAATATGGGGGTCCGTTACGGACTCTCAGAGCCCCGGGACCACCACCTCCCGGGGCTTTCAAGATGTTTGGAGGGGGGCCGCGCAGCACCTCCTGGAGCCAGTGATGGCCCTGGGGACCGCCACCCCCAGGGTCGGCTCCTGCAGTGTCCCGGGTGCCTACCCTCGGGACACAGTAGTTTGCTATGGCAGGGCGTGGAGCCTCGCGGCTCCCGCCCTGCCATAGCAAACTGCTTAGGTTTTGGAGAGAGAGCAGGAAACCTGCTCTCTCTTCCAAAAACCAAAGCAGATTGCTTTTCCACACGGGGAGCTGCATCTTAGCAGCTCCCCATGTGGAAAAGCAATGCCGGCTCCCGAGGGAAGCGGGGAGCCGGCGGGACAGTGGGGGTATTGGGGACCTCCCAACGGAGAGGGCCAGCCCCGGGGGATGGGGTCCCCGGGGCTACAAGTGGCCCGGGAGGGGGGCCACGCGGCCCCCCTCCCCAAAATTTAATAAAAAATAAAAAAAATACAACAAAGGCCGGACCCGGGGGATGGGGTCCCCGGGTACCATAAGTGGCCTGAAGAGGGGGGCAACGCAGCCCCCCTCCATAAGTTATTTAAAAAAAAAAAAAGAAGGCCATGCCCCGGGGGATGGGGTCCCCGGGGCCGATTAAGGCCTCAGAGGGGGCCACGCGGCCCCCTTCCAAATTTTAAAAAAAAAAAATAGGGGCAGGCCCTGGGGGATGGGGTCCCCAGGGCCAATAATTTAGAAAAGAAGGGGGCCACACAGCCACCCTTCTTAAAAAAAAAGACCGGCATCGCGCCGGAGGCCACGCCCCTCCTTGCAGCACTCTGCAAACGCGCCCCTGGCGCGTTTGCAGATGGGGAACGATTCCCCTTGAATACTGGGGGTCCCTGGAGGCCAACTAGCCCACGAGGAACCTCCAGTATGCGCCAGGGGCTGCGTTGCAGAGAGGTGTACAGAGGCCACACCCCTTTTACACCTCTCTGCAACGCAGCTCTGTGGCGCTTTTGGAGGTACATGGTGGGCTAGTTGGACTCCAGGGACCCTCAGGATTCAAGGGGACTTAATCCCCCAACTTAAAACGCGCCACGGGGCGCGTTTGCACAGTGGTGAAGGGGGGAGGGGGGCTTCAGGTGACATGTGTGCAAACAGGCCCCGTGGCGCATTTTAAGATGGGAAATTTAATCCCCTTCAATCCTGAGGGTCCCTGGGGGCCAACTAGCCCACCAGGTTCGTCCAGAAAGCGCCACAGAGCTGCGTTGCAGAGAGGTGTAAAAAGGGGCGTGGCCTCTGAACACCTCTCTGCAACGCCGCTCCCTGGCGCATACTGGAGGTACAGGGTGGGCTAGTTGGACCCCAGGGACCCTCATGATTCAAGGGGACTTAATCCCCCAACTTAAAATGCGCCACGGGGCGCGTTTGCACAGTGGTGAAGGGAGGGGGCGGGGCTTGAGGTGACATGTGTGCAAACAGGCCCTGTGGTGCGTTTGAAGTTGAGGGATTAAGTCCCCTTCAATACTGAGGGTCCCTGGAGTCCAACTAGCCCACCAGGTACCTTCAGTAAGCACAACAGAGTTGCGTTGCAGAGAGGTGAAAAAGGTGCGTGGCCTCGAACGCCTCTCTGCAACTCAGCTCTGTGGTCCTAACTGTAGGTACCTGGGGGCTAGTTGGGCCCCAGGGACACTCAGGATTCAAGGGGACTTAATCTCGCAACTTAAAACGCGCCACGGGGCGCGTTTGCACACATGTCACCTCAGGCAACCCCTCCCTTCACCACTGTGCAAACGCGCCCTGTAGCGCGTTTTAAGAGGTAGTTTTAATCCCCCTGCCCTATTATGTACTAGGGACTTACAGAGGAGGTCATGCTAATCACAGGGGTACCCCATTGCATAGTGTTCCCTAGTGTATGTAGGTGTTTTCACTGTATTCTAAGTGTGTTTTTGCATAGCACTGGCTCTGGTTAGTCAGAGTCAGTTACCACCAGTACACGTCGGAAAAAGCTGTGGGCACAGGATGATTTTGGAACAAGGCCTCTTTCTGCTCCTCTGTTGGTTCTTTCTGCACATCTTTTGCTTCTTCGTGCACTATTCTTCGTCTTTGTGGAGTTCTGTTGCTTCTTTCTGCATTTCTTTTGCTTCTTTCTGTGCGTTTTTTCTTCTTTCTTCACATGTACTACCTCTGTAGGCATAGTTAGAAACTAGCATTTGAAAAACCTTTGAAATTCACAGAAAAAACCATAGGTTTCAGGCACATTATAGTTAGAAATTAGCATTTAAAAAACCTTTGAAATTCACTGAAAAAACCATAGGTTTCAGGCTCGTTATAGTTAAAAATTAGCATTTAAAAAACCTTACAAATTCACTGAAAAAACCATAGGTTTTAGGGACAGTTATAGTTAGTTGGACATTGCACTCATACAAAACCCGTGAAATTCCCCCGTTATAGTTAGTTCAGCTAACTATAACTCGCGCCCCCACAATGCACTGCTGATGACGTCACATATTACATCACTCATGACATGGTCAGTGACATCACTGATGACATCACTGATGACATCTCAAATGACATCACTCATGACATCATCCATGTGATAATTTCATGCATCTTCTCACACCCTAATATAACCTTTGATACACCCACTCTAAATTACAGACTGCCATTCTCAAAACCATACACACTCCAACACCAATAACTACATACCCACTCACTGATTCTTAGGTCTACACACACATCCACTCACTCACCCGTACAGTCACTCATACTTATGGTCACTCAGTACAGGACTATCATATGCACTCATACACCTACATAGACACTCACACACCGCCACTCATCCATAGAGGTACTCACACACCTAGTCAGTCATGCAAATAATTAATCACACTGCCATTTACTCACCTATACAGTGATACACACACCAGCTCACTTACTCATACAAATACTAGCACATTCTTACGCTCTTATACAATCACTGATACAAGCACACACGCATCCATACAGCCACTCTCACAATCACACACTCTCACTTATAGCCTTTTAAATACTCTAACACACATATATACTGCCTTTTACATATGTCGTTACTCACACATGTACCACTGAGATATACATTCACTCACTAACACACCGATACACACACTCACCCACCCAAGCAGTCCATCACAGATGCACTCTTCAAATCATGCACCCAGTGAATCACCCACTCACACATCTATGTACAGTCACACACACCCCACCCACACAAACACTCAGGCACCCATACAGATACTCAGACAACCAATCAATAACGCATATAGACACTCATGTAGCTATTCGCACACCAACAGACAAATGGATACAGACATTCACACAGTTTAGTCAGTAACCCATGCATTCAGTAAGATACGTTTAATCACTCACTTGGAGAGTCAGTCACGCACCTACTCAATCATCCATTGAGACACTTATACACCCAGTCATTCTTCAATACGCCTTTGCCTATATATATTAAACATATTTAAACTTTACAGAAACACACAGTCACTGCATGATGTCATCAGTGATGTCACTGACCATGTCATGAGTGATGTAATATGTGACATCATCAGCAGTGCATTGCGGGGGCGCGAGTTATAGTTAGCTGAACTAACTATAACGGGGGAATTTCACGGGTTTGTACGAGTGCAATGTCCAACTAACTATAACTGTCCCTAAAACCTATGGTTTTTTCAGTGAATTTGTAAGGTTTTTTAAATGCTAATTTCTAACTATAACGTGCCTGAAACCTATGGTTTTTTCAGTGAATATATATATATTTATTTATTCATGGACATCTTTGCGTGATATTCCCCTATTCTCCCATATTTTTGCCTTCTGCAGCTGAACCCGTTTTTGTTGGCATTAGGACTCTGTGCACTTTGCCCCTGCTAACTAGCGATAAGGTACTTGTGCTCTGCCTTTTAAACGTGGCAAAACTGGCATCCACCTAATTGGAACATTAAATGTATCTATAAGTCCCTAGTATATTGTACTATATATGTACCTAGGCCCTGTAAATTAAATGCAAAAAGTACCCTGCAGCACTCATTGTGCCACCCACTAAAGTAGCCCTGTAAAACATGTCTCCGGCCTGCCTTTGCAGCCTGTAATGCAGTTTTAAACTGCCATTTCGACCTGACAAAATGATCCTTTTACCAGGTCTAAATGTTTCTTTTTAATACTTCATCATCATCATAAATCACTTTATTTCAGTCAGAGTCCTTTAAAGCAAGAAGTCATCATACAGTTTTACAATACTACATTTTTTTTTAATATATCGACGAATATGTATCAAGACAGCGATAAAAGTAAGTTAAAGTTCATAAATGTGACACGTAATAAAGTGCTTTAAATGCATTTTTTTTTACCAAAGTTAAAAAACGAATAATAAACATTGCAAAATGAGTATAACAATAAGACAAGATAAATAGAACATTCAAATTGCCTAATACAGGCTAGATCCTTAAGAATAGTCAATAGAATTTTAGGCAAACGATTCCTACAGAAAGTCACAGCAATAAACAAAAATAGCGCAATCAGGGTGCCCAAGACAGAAAAGCTTGGATCTAATAGGCCAGACACTTTCATGAAATTTTGCAATGGAAAATATTATAGGAGTTGAATATCGGGCCTACAAATTCTCAATGCCACCTTCCACTGACGAACTCCTAGATTCCTGCATAAAGGCACATCCAGCGCTTATGCTGACGGGTGAATGCTGAGCAGAAGAACAAAAGAAGCTCATCAGTTTCCTTTGCACTGTGACAGGCTTGATAGATTTTATTCCCTTCAGCAGGGCCCTTCCACGTGGCAGTAAAACTGGAAAGTGGGAGGGCACCCAGCCTGAATCTAATGTAAAGAGTTTTGATAAAGGTAAGCTCTATCAAGCTCATAAAGGACTGAAATCCTGGCACTGGTTTCATCTCCAGGAATCTGTCTTAAAGGGAACTAAGACTTTGAGAATTTATTATAGCTCGGTCTTGATTCTCCCAAAAATGAGACTTACCCGTTTTGGATGAGTTACGAGTAATAGAGGTCGGACTGGACCAGAGGTCAGATAGGCCCACAGTTGTTAGGGTCTCTTTAACACACTTAATGCTTGTGAGTGTCGTTCGAGATGCTTGTCTTTAGAATGTCGCTCAGACCATCCCTATAAGGATCTAGCTTGAGAGTGTTCCAAATCCTTAGCCAATATAAAACTGGCTTCAATCCCACCTTAGAAGTGATAGATTGCATATCCAGATCGTACTTAAAAATCAAGGGAGTACTTTGGGGAGTTTAAGAACTGCCCTCAAAAGTTTATTTTCTGCAACTCCTAGGTAGCCTCATAGTTCTGCCCCATAAGTTGCTGCTGCCAGCACTTGGGCTCTCCATATTTCAAGAACGGGAGATCTAGGGTGGAGAGAAGTATTACTTGCAAAGTTCAATGTAGCTGCCGCGCTGTGATTTAGCAAGGGCGTGCTCTTTAAGATCTGTCTTGCCCAAGAATTGTTACTAGATAGGCAAATAGGCATATTATCAAAGTCCAACACTCTCTCAAGATCCACATCATCTAACCTAATAACCCCTCTAAAGTACCTGTGGGATGCATAGCCATAAACTTAGATTTAGACGTGTTTATGGCATCCCCTGTTTAAAGCAGAACAACTTAAATCTGTTAAATAAGGTTTCTAACCCTTTTGGGGTTTTGGACATCAGCAGGGTGTCATCAGCGAATAATAAAGCTGGGGTTTTGACACTCCCCAAAACAGTTGAATCATTAACACAATTAAAAGGAAATAGACACACCCATTTATAAAGAGGAGAAATAAGGTTGGGGTGAGTACATAGCTTTGTCTGACACCCTTGGCCACACTAAACCACTCAGGGGTATATTCACAAGAACGTGTGATAACTACCGCAAGAGTAGCCTAACGCAACTCTCAATATCGCAGCCTATCACGGGAAAATAACCCTGTGTCAACGTGGAATTCACAACAAGGCGGTAGCATGCGATAGTCACCAGATAACGCATCAAATGACAGCGTGAAAATCAACGCCACACCGAAAAAATGCGAAACGCGAGAAATCATGCGATGAGGCCAATCGCGGTACAGAAATCAGCGAACACCAGCCACAGGCCTGTAAGTCCCGCGCGTCTGGCGGGAAAAAGCACCATAAAAGAAAGAAAAAAAAAAGCCCAAAAACAATTCAAACTGCGTAGCAACATGGATGCACCCGGACCGAGTGCAGAGGACAAGCCGAACACCACAAGCCCTACGGAGGACCATCCAGGAACCCCGCTTCCAGGGAAGGGCAAGGACAAGAGGAAGAGGAAGACCGGGTACAGTCCACAGGAAGACCAGATCATCGTCACGGGGGTGACCGAACACCATCAACAACTGTTCGGCACCTCCACTGCGGCACTGGCATCCCAAACCGAAATATGGCAGGCCATCGTCACCAACGTCAATGCAGTCGGAGTGTCCAGGAGGTCACTGGAGGAGGTCAAGAGGCGCTGGCATGATCTGAAAAGTCAGACCAAACATAAGCTCGCCGCCAACAGGGAGGCAGCAACGGTGACTGGAGGTGGGAGTCCTGCGACACAGGAGGAGCTGGATGAGCTGGAGCAAATGGTGGCCACAGTCAGCAGTGAGGAGACGGTGGCAGGATTGGGGGACACAGCACGATACGACCTGACCCAACAGCAACAGGGTGAGTAACGACTAGGAACAGGGGTGCGGGGGGAGATGGGCACAGTGGCACACATGCACAATTACGTGCAGCACACAGCACACCCACAATGACCGTGGAACATGTCCCTGAATGCCTTGGCACACTGCAGCACACATAGAAACGCCAAGTAGGCCCCCATCCACAATGTGCACAGAGGGCCCCCCCATCACCAATATCACAACCGACCCGTGCACATGTGCTGAATCCATCAAAGTGGCGGCTCCGTGACCCACACTGACTATGCAAGTAACACTGCATGTCCGATAGCATGGCAGCTGCCCCAAAAAAATGACATGGCCCACGAAGCGACATGGAGGTAGCCAAGTGCGGATCACATCCGTAAAGGAGCAGGTCACACTCCGACGTGTCCACGTGCACCCACAACCCATGCCTTACAATACACGCAGCAGACGAACAATGCACCAGGCCACAAAAACAGTCCACGAGCACACATGACCCAAGTCAAAAGCAAATCAGGCCCCGAAAAGCACACAATTCAAAGGCACCACGCCTCAAAGGGAGAAGGCTACACGAAATCAGAGCTGCAGGGGCAACTCCCCCACAATGCAGCACACACACATAGCAATCACAGAACATCAGCAATGAAGGCAATGTGGCACAAAGTGCAACACCAGCACCACAGGACAGAGCTCACAACAGGTTCCGCTCGTGCGTAGTAACTGTCCACCCACATCTGGCATTGCCTGACACTGTGTGATGATAATGTACGGGTACTACCACACATCCGTCATGTAGTCGAAAAACACACTGACTGCCATCAAATAGCCAGCTCCCCCCAAACAGTCACAATGTACATTGGCATGCAGTCTGAATGTAAACATCTGCAAATCATCACCATACATGTGAAACTCTGTTAACCTGCATCTCCCTTTACATTGCAGAGGGACAAACAACACCCCTGCAGAGCACACCACACATCCCACCATTGATGATGAAGAGGACAACCTGCACATATATCAAGACACCCTCCAACGGATGCTGGACAGCCTCTGCACCCCATCCCCAGGAGCAGGCCAGGCCAGCTGCCTCGAGGTGACCCCACCACCTGCACAGACCACACAGCAGGAAACACACACCACCATGGCTGTCTCCCAGGACCCCCCCGACCAATACATGGAATTCCAACGGCGTGTGTTGGGTTGCCAGGTGGAGTTGGCTCATCAGCTGCGGGTGGGTTTCGAGCTCATGGCAGCCAAACTCGATGCCATACGTGGGTGTCTGAGTCCCATCAGGGATAACGTACAGTCCCTATCGGACACCCCCTGTACGCACCATGCTCCGCCACAGACCTTGGCTAACCTCGCTGGTGCCATGAGTCTAATACAAGAACTGTCTGGTCAGGCAGGCACCAGCCATGACAACACAGAGTTGGCACAGATGCGGAGGGCAATGGACACCATGGAGCAGATGCAGGCTGGAAGTATGTCTGCCACGGCTGGACACCAGCGAGTAGTGGCTGGGAACAGCAACGCCCTGCAGTACTCCAACTTGCCATTGCTGCCACTGAGCCGTCCCCAGAAGACTGCAGCGGGAACATCGACACACACAGCTCCGACCCCTGATGTGTCCGTGGCACACTGTGATGCTGCCCCATCACCTACGCAGTCTGATGTGTCAGGGGCACACAGCGATGCATCCATCACCCCGCCACACACACCGGATACACCGGACTCAGAACCCGTATCAGGGGAGTGAGAAGTGGATGTGAACTACTGTGTGAGGAAGGAGGCAGTAGCATCCATCACCGCCATATGGCCTGTCCCTGCCTGGTCATGACCTATGCATCATGCCCTGGGAAATACCTCCTACTGACCTCCGGAACACCCTGCGACATTCACCCGGACCCCGACACGGACTGCCATTTCTTCACCGCTGGCCAATCACATAGCAATCCTGCTGCGGACTGCACTCTCCCTCTTCTTAATCACTGTGCAATCCCCAAAGGACTCTGGTTGGCCCACCACTGGGCTTCCATGTGATGTGGGCTTGGATGGCCAGGTACAGCTCCAGCTCCGTCAATCACCTGAACGTGAATAAAACATTCTAAATCACACAGATGTGTCATCACTATGTTAACTCACGTATGGAAGTATGGCTGGATGTGGGGATGATGATTGCACATGAAGGTACACCCTGGTAACTGACATCTATGCGCATGTCTATCCCTGAGACACATGGCCAATTGGATGACTGTGAAGGTGAGTACTAGCTGTGTCCCCATTGCACATCAACAGCAATCTCACAACACCCCAACTTAGGCACACGTCCATGTGTTGAATAGGGCCGTGTGTAGGAGTGACCAAAACGGTGGCAGGCCAGGAGTGGTATCCCACACCACGTGTGACAGCAGAACTTCACATCGCATACCGACTTACACACATCTGTGTGGACACATTCTGTTGTGATGTATGACATTGCTCCACATGGTCAGAGGTTGGACACCATACACACATAGCTGGGAGTCATGTAAGTGCACATGTCGTCCAGCACCTATCCAAAAACAATGTCTGGCTCACAGAGGTGGAGCTTGCCAAAGGGACACAACCCCATTGCACATGCGTCAGTCAGTTCCTCCCTGTGTTGGGACGATGCTCATTGTGGCACATGAGTGGAGAATCTAAACAACACACCTCACAGTTATACACCAGTGGAGTGGCATAGGCTTTATTGGCATGTGCGTGTCAGTACGGACGAGGCAACGGTCACAACAGGCAGGGACATGCTTAAGACACTTACACGCAGCATGGGTACATGTCGAGGTTCAGATAATGTTGGGGCTGAAATGGACAACATTCATCACGGATGGCAACGCTCACAGCCCACCTTGCCTTTCTTGATGAGTCATGTGTTGTTTGGCGTCTGCACATTGCCCCGTGTGAGGGGGCACAACTCACTGCACGTGGGGTCTGCATGGTGCTCTGCCTCCGGGGTGCGCCGATTGTCTGCTCTGCCGACAGTGATCAGGTGTGAGGGTCCGACAGGTTCACATGTTGTGCTACATTGCCATGTGTGTGCTCTCACCCAGCAGTGTGTCCGAATTGGCAACGTTGCCAGATGACGCTGTGTTGCTCCGACCATGGACCTGCGTCACCTTGCACAGGTGTGTGTACACACGCGTTATTCCACGCACATGCACCCAGAGCCCGACCGAAGGCAGACGTGTCCTCTGTTGTGGTGGGATTTGTGAGCAATCCCCATGATGCATCAAGTTGTTGGGCCATGTGCTGTGGGTGGCAATCGGATGTGGCTGCAGGAACGTAGTTACTCGTCCATGAATGCCCATGCAGCTTCATGTGCAATGTGTTCCAATAGTACGTCGTTGTCGTGTTCAAGGAACACCAGGGTGAGCCAATCCATTAGGTGGTCCGGGCAGGTGTGCTCAGCCCACGCCGTCTCACCGATCCGCAACACAGCCCAATAGGGGAGCGCCTCGATGTGGTCACTGCACATGAGAAATTGTGCAATCTTCCATGCACAACTACCAATACATACGCAGTATGTCAAGGCATCCCATGCACGGCTGTCTCGGTTACACTCCTGTTCATGATCCAACAGGGGGCGCAGACACAAGTCATAGTCCAATTCATCCACAGTTGTGTTGGATAGGCAGACATCCATGGGACACTCGAATGTGCATGTTCGGCAGTGGAACCAGGGCTGGATGCAGGTGACGTGGGCAATGAGGAAGCTGAGCCTGTAACTGATCCGCAGCACTGCCAGTGGCAGTGCGCCCAGTAAATGCAGCATACGTGCACGGTACTGTTCCACGTCACGGGGGTTGTGCATGTGCCCGGTATGGCCTGCCATTGCGTTGGTGCGTCTCGTTAACAGGCACTCTTCTGGACTGCGGCAGTTGTGTGGAGGATATGCCACAGCTCTGAGCAATGATTCGAATGTGGGTGCAACGTTGTGGGTTATGGGTTGCTGTTTCCGTGAGTGTCAAGGGCATCCCATGCGGGGGGACCACAGGCAGGGGCTTCTGTGTGTGGGCTGTGGATGAGTCGGATGGTTCATTTGCGGAATGCGTGGTGTGGGAGTCGTCCCCATCTGCCATTGCATCTCTATCAGGGTGTTCCAGGCGCGTTCTGGACCAAGGTCAGAGGTGCAGGTGTCCTCCCGCCTTCTGCATTGGGACAATGGTGCTTTCATCCCTGATGTTTGTCTGACTACTACTTGCGTTTTCGGAATGTGATGTGGCTTTGGCGCTGAGTTTGGGACACGGCCTTGGGCTCATGGTGTACGGATGGCGATGCACACACACATGTTGGCATGTGGAGCCAGGTGCCCGAGCGGCCTTGCGCTGCTTGTGCTATCTGGAGAAGTGTGGCTCAATGGTTAGAGCGGCAGACCCTGATGCAGAGATCTGGCCCGGGACCAGGGTTCAATTCCCGCCTCGGCGGGTCTTGGGCTCAATTTCCTCGGACCTGATAATTCTCGCCTCGGTGCCTATTCTAATCATGGGTCCCACTCTGCAACTCTGGGCAATAGCTTGCTTAATCTCCACAACGGCCCCAACAGCGCTGGGATGCCTGGCTTCACCCTGGGGGTGCCCAGGAGTGGACATTTCACAGGGAAAAGCCAGAAAGGGTTCCACAGCGGTATGCGTACAGCGCCAGGACACCCCTTTGGGGGTATAAGTGCGCTTTACAAGTACAAATTTCATTTCATTTCATTTCATTTCATTTCATCTCACTCCGTCTCTCTCCCTCGCTCTCTCCCTCTCTTTCCTTTGTTGGGCGCATGGCACACCTTCTTCTCTTGGATTTGGTCTTCCAGGCTGTGTGCTATGGATTGTCCAGTGAGGAGCAGCTAGGACTCATCCTAAGGGTTGTTTCTGCTTTTGTTTGTATGGTGTTTTGTGTTGGTGATTACATTGCTGTATGACTGATTCTCCATTTTCTGGCCACGCATGTATGTTTATTTTCCTGCTTGTGCAACATCAGGCAAAATGTTTGTTTTGGGATTCGTGGTGTTGGTGTGCAATTTCTTAGTCCGGGGTTGGTCCCGGGGGGGGGGGGGTGTTGCGGGCCTGGGTGTGGTGTCGGTGGGTGTTGTGGCCCTCTTGGGTGTCCGGGCCGCATGATGGGTGGCTCCATGGCATCTGTTGCCCTCTGGATGTGGCCCTGGGCTGTGCTCCCTTTTGTGGTGCTGGCTGGCGTCCGACTTTACACCAGGTCAGAGCAGGTGTAGATTTCCTGGTGCTAACGCGCCTTATCGCCTGTTTTGTGTTTTTATCGCGGATGTGACTGGTCGTTGTGAATGTTGAGGTGTGCTGTTGTCTCGACTTTTGTCACGGGAACGCCTACTCTGCATCTCATTAGCGATATTTGCGGGGGTCCTCTGTGGCGATGTTTTTTGCAGCTGCTATCGCGGGTAAACTGGTGCTGTGGGCTGTTTGCACCGGCTTGTGAATGGGGGGGTAAATTTATCATGACTTTGGCTGCGATAAAGTGCCGTTAATTCGGCGATAGCTCCTTGTGAATATGCCCCATAGTTGTCTTTCCATTTGGACCCCATCTTACCTGTGGAAAGTTGTTAGTGTGTAAGCGAATTTTGATGTCCAGTAAGGAAGGTGGGATGCCCAAATCTCTTAAGGTGGACCAAAACTTTTCTCCTAGGACGATATTGAAGGCCGACCTTAAGGCGGCAAAAGCCACATAAAGGCTACCCCTGCTCAAATCCAGTACCTTCCACTTCAAAAGCAAGAATCTGAAAACTTGATCCACGGTACTAGTCTTAGAGTGAAATCCAGCCTGGCAATGGGAGAAAATATTATTGTTTTCCATCCAAGCGAGTAGATCAAGAATTTGTTTATAAACATTTTTTGGAGTGGCATCAATAAGACTTATGGGGCGGTAATTACCTGGATCAGATTTAGAGCCCTTTTTGAAAGTAGGTATTATCTCTGCTCTTTTCCCGGAAGAAGGGATTTAGGCACCAGCCATAACAGCATTAGATACACAATTTATATAGGGGGCCCAGACAGTGGGTTCAGACCTACAAAGATGCCCAGGGATTTTGTCCAGGCCAGGGGCCTTGCCTACTTTCTGCGAGCAGATTGCTCGAAAGGTTTCAGCCAAGGTAAAGAAAAAAAATCGAAAACACCATTGATTTCATGTCTATCATGAAGAACTAGTGGGGTGGGGTGGAGTCATGACCTGTGTCTTCATAGACTATAGAGAAGACAGAGGAGGACTCAACTATTCCCTCGCCATAGAGGGCTTGAAATGGTTCTCTGGCCTCATTGAGGACGTTTTTGAGCTGTGACAAATCAAATGCCAGAACGCTGGCTGATTCCCAGTGCAAGCGGCATTCAAGATGTTGTCCCACATGGAAGTATCCCAGGCTATTTTTCCCTGCCTTTGGGCACCTTTATACTCAGTTCTGGCAGACTGGATTGAAGAGTGGGTGCCTCCTTTGATAACTGATATTAATGTTTGTTTGGCCATCCTGCAGAACTTATTAAACCAGGAGTGGCTATCAACAGAAGGTGAATTCTTCTGGGAGGATGGCTTAGTAAAAAAATAAGTTTTAGCTCTAGAAAGCACTTATCAAGAAAGGCCATAACAGCCTGGAAGGAGGTGCCAATATCAGCAAAGACAGGCACAATTGAGCCCAGATATTAATATATTTGGGCAAGAGAACCCTCATTAGTAGGTATGGAGTCCCACCTTATGTTCCTCCGGTTATTAGTGACAAATAGACTACCACAGGCCTGATGCAAAGGTTTAGCTATCTGTTCAGGGTTGCCTCAGAGGGTAAGAAACAGGGGGAAATTATCACTTTCATGTCAAGAAATAATTTCCATATCAATGAGAGGAGACCAAGAAGGCAGGTCCATGAAGATATAGTCAATGTTGCTCTGGAAGGAGTTCCTTTTGAAGGTCAGACATTTAGTCAAGTCAGATTGGGTATGACCATTGTAAGCTCTCAGATGGCAGCTTAGATATAGGTCTATCAATTGTAAGGCTGTCTTAGCCAAAGATCATATAGGTTGTCCTGAGAGTTGGGGAATTCCACAAATTTGATCTTCCGCGTTTGCAATGTCCTCCAGAAGAACTGAAGGCTCAAAAGAGAAATTAAAATTTCTGCCAACAATGATTGCTGCGTCACTGGCTAACCCTTCAATTTGATTTCTTAGTATCAATATAGTTGGAGACTCTAAGGGGCATATTAGCAAGACCCACGTTAAAATTATCGCCGGCGATAATGGGCTTGATAATATGTGTTATGGAATTCCAATAGAAGCCCAGGTTAGATGTCCTGCACATCTAACCTGGGCTTCTATTGGAATTCTATAACGCATATTAGCCAGCCCATTATCGCCGTTTTAGCGTCAGTTTCCTGCCGCTAAAACGGCGATAATTTTAACGTGGGTCTTGCTAATATGCCCCTAAGTTCTTTGCAATAATTCTGATGTACATATTATATAGAAATAATGTCTTCCCAAGCCAGGGGGAAATTTCCAACCATAGCAGATAAGGGGAATCAATGGCTTGTTGCTTAGCAGAGCAGCCCAGAGTAATATTAAACCATAAAGCAAGTCCTCTTGAAGGCCTGCAAGCCGGAGACTTTTCAGCTGGTATAGAAAATGTTTATAACCTTGCCTATGGGAAGGTTCCAATTCCCAAGTTACAGAACAATATCAGTGCTATCTATAAAAGCCCCCCAGTCCACCTGGACCAGTTTACTCCTTAGGCCCACAATATTCCAGGAAATTAATGTTAGGGAGTCCCCCTTGGTTGGAGATACTTTCAGGGTCCTCCTATGTGGATGTTCAGTCTCCCGATCATCAAAAGGCGGCCCAAAAGAATGTAGATTTGCATGTCCTGACACCAAGCCAGGTTAATGTTTAGGGCCTGGAAAAAGCAAACGTTGATTTGGGGGACTGGAGTGAGGGTCAAGCAGATTGTCCCAAGTACTCTGATTTTGGAGAGGCTCTATCACCAAATTGATATTGCGACTTAAAAGGCAATCTGAGATAGGGTTCCCTTTAGGCTCTAGTCAGTCATTTAAGGATGACGGAGAACATTTTTTGAAGCCATCTATCTCCTTCTGCAATAATGGATACACTTTAAACTGAATGTTAGAATTTACTTGGGGAAAGGTTCGGACTTCCAGTGATAATAACCCATTCACTATGGATGGCTGTGAAAAAGTTAACTTGATGGAATCAAACAAGTCAGCTGAAGATGACAGCCCAGAGGCCCTAAGAATATCTGAGGGAATTACACTGTAACACCTTCGGACATCCATTATCCAATGGATAGATTTGTTGATAAGTGAGGCCTCGTTTTCACTATAGTGTGGCTGAAGCTTAGGAACTCCTGCCATATAGATAGACCTGAGATGCACAAAGGTGTCAGAGTCTAGGTTTGTTTCCTGGCGTTCTTCAGTGGGGGGTATGGAAAAATTAGTGGTAGATACATTAGAGGTAATGATATTTGGGAATCTCAACCTAGAATAGGAAGGGTCTTTACCAAGATTGAAGTTAGCAGGCCATTTGAAATCTCAGAATGGAAATTAATGGTAGGTGCATTGTGGCTAGTAATATTAGGGAGACTCAGCCTTGAGTAGGAAGGGTCTTTCCCAAAGGTAGGGCTAGCAGATCCCCTTGAGATCTCTAAGGCAGGCGCTAGGTGAGCAGACTGAAACGAAAGGGGAGTAGGCTCCCTTATTCCAGGAGGAAGCCTAGGTATAAATGCTAGAAGGGCAGTCCTTTAATTTACAAGTTGGCGCTATATTGTGAGCCAAATTAGAGGGGGTAACAATATAGCTCCGTTCCAAATATGGGCCACTACAAATCTCTCAGCCTTTCCTGATTCGCCTTGCCTAATGGGATTCTGAAAGTACACATACCTTGGTTCTTAGATACATAATTTCAGTCCTCATGATAGAAATAATTTCCCGGAGTTCATTTATTTCATCTTTTCTGCCACTGTCTGTAGAGGATACACTGTGGGGATAGTCCTCTCTCAATGCTCAGTAGTGGACTGTACATTTGAGGACTGCCCTGCGAATCAGTTTGAACACACTATTATAGGTTCCAAGGGAACTAAATTTGGACAGACTGTTTTGGGTTCTGGGGGGACTTCACGTACATGGCAATCAGACGGCAAGCATGGTATTACTGGGAAGCCTTACGAGTAGGAGTTTGCGAGGGAATATCCACAGGTTACGTGATTTGGAGTTTGAGGTTTTTTGGGCAGTAGCACGAAGAATCTGCTCTACCTCTTCTATTAGATTATCTATATCTTGCAAGGTGCAGTTGTTTGAGGGGGGGTGATTTATTTTTTATTTGTAGGTTCGCCTAAGTGCTTTCAAATTTGTCCTTTATCAGATAACACTTTGGGGCATATTCACAAGAACGTGTGATAACTACCGTAAGTGTAGCTTAACGCAACCCTCCACATCGCAGTCCATCGCGGTAAAACAACTCCTTGTTAACGTGCTATTCACAACACGGCGGCACCATGCGATAGACACAAGATAACGCGTCAAATGAACGTGTTAAAACTAACGCGACGTAGAAAAAACGCGAAACACGAATGCGAAAATAGTAGCGATGAGGCCAATCACGATACAAAAATCAGCGATAACCAGTGAGAGGCCTGCAATACCCACGCGTCCTGCGTGGAAATGCACAATAAAAGCAGAGAAAAAAAACGGTGAGATGACAATGTACGAGCACAACCCCACATCCGTGACGTAGAACAAATGAGCATCGTCCCGCATCAAATAGGCATCTCCCCACTGTCACCATGTACATTGACATGCAGCCCGCATGTAAACTGCGCAAATGCTGAAACACGCATGTAACACACAGTGAAACCGCATCTACCCCTCACATTGCAGAGGAACAAGCAACCCCTCCTGCACACAGACGTGTCATGACCATGACCAACAAATCACGAGAGCGTGGATGAATGTAGGTGCAGTGACTCCCGCATACGTACATGTTGCCCATGTTGTGAGACCTGAGTCACAGGGGGCCTCCCTGCATCATGGTGGTACATATCTGAGCCCAAAAGGAGCCCTGTTTTCACCTGCAGGACACAAATGGCAGCCAAAATGGAATGAATCTGGACACATGTGAAACGCCGAAGAGTGGGATTCCCTACTAACTGCGACACACAGAACTGGCAGTTCGAACACGTGACACCCTAAACAGCCTCTCTGCACAGAGGTGACACACCCACCACACATGAACAAATCACAAAAATGTCAGCAATACATGTCGCACTCACACTTGTCTGAGTGATGTGCCTGTACAGATGAGAGACATGCTCTCAGGGATAGTGTTCTTCGAATGCATCCATTTGCACATGCTTTGCCTGTGGTCATTATGTACTGTCCCAATACTGCCAAGGACTGCCACAATGTGACGTGCTCATGTGAAGAAATTGTCAATGATGGTGTTCCTACGGGCTATTCCTGCTGCGGCTGCAGTGGGCTGTGGTCCACCTGCCTCATCCCCATCATCATCGTCCGGTGCATCTGGCACTTGTATCCATGGTGCCCTGCTGCGTACACATATGTTGTGCAACACACAACATGCAACGATCATCTTGCACACGATGTCTGGGCTGTACAGGAACCTTCCACCTGTGACGTCCAGGCACCTGAAACGTGACTTCAACACGCCAAATGTGCGTTCCACTTTGCCCCTGGTGCGTTTGTGGGCCGCATTGTACTGCCTCTGGGCCTGTATTGTTCGGAGGTGTGTCATCATCCAAGCGCAGAGTGCATATCCTTGGTCACCTGTGACAGTGCAGAGAGACATGAGTCAATAGTTGGTTCGGCATGATGTGTTGGCAGGCTCACTGGTTCATTGGTGTGTGATATGTGTGACTTTGTGATTCCTGCATGACATGTACTGCTTGTTGCAAATGAGCGGCATCAATGTGGAATACGTAGCCTCAATGCCACTTCTCCCTCCCCCCGAGCATATTCACCAGAGTGCGCAGCGCAGTTGCATCACTTGCACCCCTACGGCACACTATTGTCATGCCTGTCTGCGCATGTCCACAAGCCTGACGACGACACAGTGATGTCCTGCGCTGAAGGTGGACGGACATGTGTGTGTAGGGCAAAGGTAAAGACAGGGCGGACACAGAAGTAGAGTTCATGCCTGGCTGAACTCGCCATGCGGCCGAGGGTAGACCTTTGGCTTATGCTGCGGAAATAGCGACACACACAACAGTTGGCATGTCTGATCCCTGACCCCCAGCGGGCCTGCGCACCCTCATCTACCCCTCGGCCGAGCCCGTACTCCGGGCACATGCTAGATGGCAACATTGAATTTTGCGTGACGTGTGGCGCCAACACTACACCTGAGACACACGCATTAGTTACTTCGCTGGCAAGGCCTAAACTTAACCTCGCCCAGAGCCACCTGTGGAATGACCACACCCCTACGCCGTACTGCCGTACGCGGGTCCACTCCCTCACGCTCACAGGGGGGTCTGACACAGCCACATGTCCCAGGTCTACCCCACTGCCTGAGGTGACTAGGTTGCGCCCGCTGTACATGGCACAACGTAATGTGGTATGGCCTGGGTCCCACATGCATACATATTGACCACACGGACACACTGAGATTATCCGTGGAACTGGCTACGGGCACGTGCGCCCGGCACCTTTTATTGCCAGGGCCACACGTCCAGTGACGCCTGTGCTGGATGGGAGTTGGGTAGTGTACGCCACCCCTCAGGGGTTGGTTGGTGCTGGCAACAACTACAACAGTGATCAGACAATCAGAAGTTCAAAGCACAAACAGCAAGGTTCCAAGACTTGAGCTGCACAGAGCTGGTGGCCCCGGATACACAGCGGCCGGCACAGGCACACCGCCACGGGACGGTGACTTGCGATGCACTGAGGTAGGGCCAGGTGAGCTGAGCAGGCACACATTGATGTCCAAGGAGAGTGTCGCAGAGTGCTACGGGGGACAGTGGAAGGTGTCCATCCAGGGCATGATGTAGGGGGCAGAAGCAAGCAGGAACAGGCAATATGGAGGAGTTGAATGCTACAGTCTCCTTTTCCCCAAGATGCAGTATCAGCTACATGATGATGGAGTCGACCCCCAGGCCATAGACTCTGACGCCACCAGAGTTCCACCAGAGAGTGTCCAAGACTCCCGTGGCACAGAGTCAGTAGCAACAGAGCCGGAAGGGGATGCAGTCTGCGATGAGGCATGTACAATGACATTACAAATCCAGACCCAGTTCCAATTGTGTGTCCTACTTGACCGCAGTGTAAGCCGGAGGCAGCGCTCAGCAAGGGCCCATAGACACGTGTGGTCGGAATGCTATGCACAGAGTTGGTGGCACCACCGCGAAGGGAGTATACTGATTTAGACTCTGCATTAACTTGTGTACTCTGCCATTGTGTAATCAAGACTCAGTTCCAAATGTGTGGCCTACTTGTCCGCTGTGTAGGCGGTGGAGTACGTCAACGACAGAGGAGTACTGCGAGCCTTGCCCGCGGAGGCCGTGGTGGTCTGAGGAGGCTGCCAAGCTCGAGGGCCTCTGGCTTGGTGCGAGCACAGGCAAGTTGTGGGCCCTCTTGGGGACACGCCGGTGTCGGCAGGTGAGCAGTGATGCCTGGATGCGCACGGCCGGGCGGGACTGGTTCGGGGTCCAGCGGCCCGGGCTGCGGCGGACGCACAGGATCGCGGCGACACCGCTCTCGGCGACGGCGGGGTGGGAGGCGCCGCCCTGGCAGACACGTTGGGCATTCCGGAAGAGAACCACGCCCAGAGCTACGTGCTTTTTATTCACACCCCTATGCTGGCCTGATTTACGCCGGGCCAGCCCACTCCGCACACGCTTGCAGGGGGGACGTCACAGGCTACATTTCCGAGACCTTTCCCACTGGCTGGGGTGACATGGTTGCGTCCACTGTCCACAACACTACCACCACCAGCAGTATATGTCGACATGGATATGTCTGTGGTCTGCATACTGCAGACTGTCCAGCACTTCCACGCCACACTTGGCATTGTGTGCATTCTCACTCATGGATCACTTGCCTCCTTCGCACATGCCTGCTTCCCACCTCTCCCCGCATACTGCTATTGTGTGGCTGAGGTGCCATGCCGGTGATGGCTCATGTACATGGCTAGCCCAGGTTTCCGCAGTACATTGTGTAGTCGTGTCTGGTGGGTGGGCATGTTGTATGTGTGTTTGTGACGTGTGCATTCCCAGGGTTGTGAGTTGCATGATTGTGGATTTGAGGTGTGTGGTGTGTTCATTTGGTACTTACCAACGAGCACTGCATTTCCGTAGGTGCCATCCTGGAAGCGCCGGTTGATGATGGACTGTCGGAAGATGTACGAATCATGCACACTGCCTGGGTAGTTTGCGACGACATTGGTGAAGATTCCCCGGTGGTCGACTATTGCCTGCACATTGATGGAATGCGTGTGCTTTCTGTTGCGGTAATTGTGTGCAGTGTCGGCAGGGGGCACAAGTAGGACATGTGTGCAGTCAATTGCCCCCAACACGTGCGGGAAGCCTGCTATGGTGTAGAAGCCTTGCTTGGTCTCCAGTTGTTCCTGCGCAGTGTGTGGGAAGTATAGGTACTGGGGTACCAGGCTGGTGATGGCATCCAGGACAGGTGTGGGGAACTTGGATATGGCTGGCTGTGAGACTCCTCCAACTCTGGCAGTTGTTGGTTGGAATGTCCCAGAGGCCAACAGGTGCAGCACGGCCAGCAGCTTTGTCTGAGTTGGGATGTTGGTTGTCCGCTGTGTTGGTACCGTCAGCCTGTGGGCAATGATGGTCAGGAGGCGGAGGATGGTTGACCTTTTGAGTCTGTAGTGGGCAATGACATTCTCTGGTGTCAAGTCTGTGAGGCTGGTGCGTTTCCTGAAGGTCCGCTGTCTTTGTCTGCGCTGCCTCCGTGGTGGTCCTGGGGGGGAGGTCGGGGGGGTGGACCTGGGTGTGGTGGCGGTGGGTGTTGTGGCCCTGTTGGGGCTCCGAGCTGCATGATGAGTAGCTCCATGGCATCTGTTGTTCTTCAGGTGTGGCTGTGGGCTGGGCTCCCTTTTCTGGTGCAGGTTGTCGTCCGACTTTGCACCAGGTCAGAGCAGATGTTAATTTCCTGCTGCTAACGCGCCTTATCGCATGTTTTGTGTTCTTATCGCGGATCTGGCTGGTCGTTGAGAATGTTGCGTTGTGGTGTTGTCGCGGATTTTTGCACGGGAACGCCTACTCTGCATATCATTAGCGTTAGTTGCTGGGGTCATCTGTGGCGATGTTTTTTGCGGCTGCTATCGCAGGTTAACTGGTGATATCGGCTGTTTGCACTAGCTTGTGAATGGGGCGATGAATTTATCACGACTTTGGCTGAGATAAAGTGCCGTTAACTCGGCGATAGTTCCTTGAGAATATGCCCCTTTGTGTATTGGTGCAATTCAAATATAATTGAGATCAATAAAATGCTGTGTATGGAAACAACTAGAGTCCCTAAGATGCTTTTTCTATTCCTGTTGCTTTATGATAGGTAATATAACAACCAAATAGTATTAATGAATGAGACTTTAAATACTTCTACGTCATCCTGGAGTTCGGCCCTAAATGCTCCTAGGGTAGAGTGCATGGTATTTAAAAAGTAGGACATGTCTATTTGGATGTTGCATGTCCTGGCAGTGAAACATCTCCAAAATCCTTTTCTCACTGTGGCGAGGTTGTGGCCTCCCATACACTAACACTCGTTTACCTGACTACATTTCATGAGTGCTAAACTCAGTTTAGAAACAACTAGAGAAATAGTTCTTGCTCTCTTTTTAGTTGTAATTTAAAATTCTCTTTAATGGTGACATACAATTTTAAATACTATTTTAGAAAGTTAGCATTTTCCTGTCCAAGCAAAATGTGCCTTACTGCCAGTGACCAGGGTCACCTAACTGTTAATGGCTCTCTTGGGGTGTGATCAGTGGCGGCTGGTGGATTTTGAAAGTGGTGAGGCAAAAAATGTTGTACCCTAATGTAATAAGCGAGCGAGCGAAGCGAGCGATCCCGAACTGCAAAAAGAGGGTGCAGGGGGGTTCTCCCCCCGCACGAAAATGTTGAAAAAAATGGATTCAAATGGTGGGTTTTACACCACATATTTACTGCAAATTGTTGAAAAAAAGGGGGATCCAAATATAGCATTTTGAAGCACAAGTATGAAGAAAACATTAGAATCAAATCAAAGTGGATATCTGCCCTCGACCCATTAGTCCAGACGTCCCAATAACCTCACAGATTCATAGTTCCCACTGAGCGCATTACCAGAGCTGTGTACTTTCCACTTTTAGACTATATTTTTCTTTTTTTTTTATCCACTGGCATTTCTTGTAGCCTTTCGAATCTCTGAACTTGGTTCCTCAACATCCAGGTGTCATTATTTGGAATAAAAGTGGCAACTGGTTGTTTCATGAATAAGAGAGTGGTCGCCAAGCTCATAAAGCCTAAAACAGGTCTGAGAGAGAAAGGGCGAAACTACGACATGAGCTGGGGCTCCATTATTACTGGTGAAACTTTTATTTGCTACCCTTTTAGATTTTGGCCTCTCTTATGGGCACAACTCTCATATGGGTCCAATTAAAAAAAATGTAATCTGCAGTTGTAGGTTTACACCTACGCTTGACTATAGATTTATGTATTTCTAACAACTACCACCTATGTTACGTTACGCTTTGTCATGTTATTGGTCACTTATAAAGCACATGTACTTCAACACTGTTTCATGGCACTTTGAGAGTCTAGCACGACAGACCTTGCCTACCTAGCTTTTGCCACAGAGGTAAAGAGGAGTGTCTTAAAGCACAACGAACAGTTAAAGAGACATAAATGATACGAGTGAGTCGAGTGACAAGCAAACTAACACAAAATTTCCTGCAAGGAACAATCAATAAACCTGTGATGATAATGTTCTGTCACTAATATACTCATAATTATCACTTTTTGTGACAACTATAAGAACACTAGGGGCTGGGCACCACTGTGACTGGTATCACTCATTTCTTTTTGATATACACACAATTGCTTGCACCAGCACTTTCCCACACTGTTGTGTCAACACAGCACTGAGCACGTTGCTTTCGGATAAATCCATAAATTATACACATATGGATTCAATGTGCATTTTATGCATTTATTCTTATGGTCTGCTAGATGTATTGAATAATTCTCTTTGTTATTTTATTTGTAATAGAATTCCTGTATCTCATCAAGACTTGGATAGCTTGGATCAGCTGAGCTGTATTGAAAATAGCATAAATATTTTTGAATAATGCTTATATTTATAGGGCAGATGTATTGATGTCCCCTAAGGCTTCTGCATATGTCGAGTTGAGCCATTGTTCCATACACTGCATAATTACTCGTGTTCCTCATTGATGCACTATGTTGCTCTCCTTTTGTACACTTCCTCTCTAAGGGAAGGTCATATAAATAAATACAATTACTATGTATCTCAGCTGATAAGAAAATAAGTTTCATAATAGTGAAATCTATCTGCACAATATCGACTAACATCTAAGTGTTTATCACATAAAATATTGAAAAAGGTGGAAAATAAAGGCTCACGCTATTAACAGCAGATAACAATAAACATTGCATTATAGGAGCCCAAGAAAAAAGACAAGAAAACACACATATTATTTCAGCCACAAACCTCAAAGTAAATGCCTCTTATAGTGCTAAACAGTTGCTTTCTCTCTGCTACATGCCTCGGGCTTTCAGCTTCACCCTTGCATCTCATTCCAATGCCTGTGTATTTCTTCCTCAAAGTTTCAAGGCCCGGCTGTTCAGTTCACTTAAGCATCTGCCAGCTTGTGGGTTACCCCACAATAGAGTGCAACCAAAAGTGCCCTGAACTCTGACACCAGCCATAGTTTGACACAAAGCTCCACAAGACGTTTTCATGCTAGGACCCAGCAACAAACTTCAAAACTCGGATAAAGCCTCTGTGAAGATGACTATGAGCAGGGCCACTGGAAATGCGATTGTGTGGCTGTAGCAATTTTCGCATAATTATATATTTGCCACATTTGCCATGTAATCCATCATCTGCCACATAATCTGCAGATTTTAACAAAAAAATGTATAGCTTCTAGTTCAAACGGTTCAAAAGTTACTAAAAATGCAACAAAATGTGCTGCCGTGCAGTGGAAGGCACTTTGCAAAGCTGGACTGGTCCCCTTTCTGTTGCGTATTGCTATATTTGGATGTTAAACTGGTACTTGGATGTTAAACTGGTACTAATGATGTGCAACCAATACCCAGAGAGTATTACCAAGTTTTAAAATGATTAAACAATGAAGCAATACAATCACAAAATGTGCTTTCTGCCGCATAATTTGCCCTTTCTTGCCACATCATTTACACCGCCCTGCCTCATGATTTGGCCCTATCTTGCCGCTGCCTCTGAATTACTATCACTTCCTCCTTGGATGATACGCCGAACTACATGGCCACACTAAGACGCTGGTACATATCGTCACCCTCCCACTCTAGCCACTACGTCTCACCCACTGTGACAAATCACAACACCCAACTCTGCCTTCTTGCTCTCAAAAGTGAGGTGTCTCCTTCAGATATCACCTTATCTAGCACCCAAAGTGAGCACCCCTCTCAACACCTCTACTCATTCTCTCCCACTGCCTCCTGCTACGTCATGGCCTCAAAGACATGGCGCAGCAAAACTCTGGTCTTCCGTTATATAGCACTCGATCTCTCATCTCTGCATAGGTCATGCACGACTTTCCATCCACACATGCGTGCCCATGCAAGCACTTCCTGAACAAGCAAAGACCCTTTGACACTTCACCAGAGGAGGAAATACAATATATAAAATCAATGACAAAAAGTTTAAGGCAGTAAATATTTCAGTCATAATTCCGTGGTCTCATTATCATGCTTGCTTTTGTTCACTTTTCCCCGTATTTTCGTTGTGTGTTTCTGCTTAATAAACTCTTGAAGGCCTGTGATAAGCTAAGGACAATTACAATAATACGTTTTGGGAGAGATTTCAAATGAATTAACAATTTCCCTAGAAAATGGTTGCAGTCACCCAACCTCTTGCTGCAAGTGAAAATGGAGTTATCAGGCAGCAGAACTTGATAATTTAGTGAGGAGACAGAACATTATATGGGGATTCGCGCTATATAAAACAAAAAAAACAAAATATACCTTTAAAAAATGCCTGCCTGGGCTGGTGAACTGCCGACTCCTGAGTTCACTTTAGTCAGTCTAGTCCGGACAGCAACCTGCAGTCCAGTCAGTGCTGTGGCAGCGGCAAGGAGCAACAATTGGGACTAGCTGCTGCCAGCAGTGCACTAACTGACGTAGCGATGATGCCATGGGCCTCAGTACCACCCCCGGGCCCGGAGCCACTGCACCTGCTGCACTCGTGATAGCTACGCCCCAGTGCTGGTGACTGTTCTATTTGCATACACATTGTACTCTAACCTTCTCTCCACCACCTCTTGACGACCATGCATTGGTTTTCCATCTGCGAGACCCCTCCTTCCGTGCTGGGACCGGGCTCCTCTGAGTCCCTCCGACTCGTCAGTGGGTCCTCCTCCGTGCTGACTGAGTTATTTTCAGGGGAGTGTGCGCCCTTCCCCTGCGCGCCGTGATGCCTCTTCCTGGCAGGTGACCCTGTGCCCTCATCGAATAGGCTCTGCCTGGGTTGTCGGGGAGTCTGAGTCGACGGGGTCCCATCTTCAAAGTCTAGTGCCATCGAAGAATAGTCAGAGTCATTCTCCATTCTGTGCCTTGTGTGATCCTTGGCAAATCACAGCAGGGCCTGGGGCTTGAGTACTTATGAAACTATTTCACACCCCTTAAAGGCTGATTGCAGGAAATGAATCCTCAGCTGCGTATTTTTTTTTTTACCGTCCTGTTTTATTTTGCATTTAAAATCTCGACTATTTATCATGCATTGTAATTTGGTTTGGATAATTAGTTTTTAGTGTCTTAAATAATTTCCTTGTGAACGAAATAAACCATAATTATCTAAACTGCTCAGCAGGAATAATTCATGGCTGGGTAATGTGCATGTTAATAACCCAGTCCCACGCGAGTTTCAAGAAATAATGGGTCTGACGTGGACAAGGCGGTGTACAGCGCATTGAAGGCTCTGGTACCCAGGAGCTTTAGGGCAGCTTTCACATAAACTGCACCAGGCATGTGCACGGGCACAAAAAGTGACTTTTTCTTTAATTTGTGTCCACGGTGCTACTTTGATTTTAAAATAGGAGGCGGTAGGCTCTTTGTACACATATTTGCACCAGTGACTATTTGTACCAGGCCGTGTTTGTGTGCTTTGGGTAAAAAAGGTCTACTCCGATGCCACCTGGGAACTTTGAATGATTGATCATGCCTTTTGTTAAGGGTCAAATAGGTACATCAGGCCCTCTCATCTGTCCCTGTGTGCTCACTTCTCCCTCGGGCTACGTCATAACCCTCAAAGGCATGGAAATGACTCAGGGCAAAGCATATTGTGCATTGGCATCGGAGACAGAGTGCAATAGTGTGCTGGGTACAGCTTAAAGGGGCACAAGGTGAAGACATGTCAGGCGTTTTTGTGGGGCCTTTGTCAACAAACTCAAGCGAGGTCCCTGTGGGAAGAACATCTCACAGTCGCGGCCGGTGGAACGACTCGCGGCCCGCGAGTCATGATGCCGCCGGCCGCGACTGAACATGGCAGTCGCAGGTAGGGGTCACGGAGGAGGGAGAGGGGGGGTTTATAATAAAAAAAAATTAAAAACTTACCTCACCAGGCGGGTCCTGAGTCCCGCGCCGGCCTCAGCTCCTGGCAGTGGCGGGGTCCCAACAGGAAGCAGCCACAGGTAGCCTCCCTCCCCTCCCCTAAGCCAATCACAATGCTGCAATGGCAACGTTGTGATTGGTGAGGCGCAGCGGAGAGCGCCCCAGCCGGGCCATTTTCTCTATGTAGGCTGCATGCAGCAGCCTACATAGAGAAAAAGGGAGAGTGCGCATGACTGGGTGGGTCGGCCCTGGGGCCGACCAAACAGTCAGTACCCACAACAGTGGGCAAGCCACTCCCCCCCTGCCCTCGAGCAGGACCACCCATCTGCCCGCCCCCAACCAGGCACTTCTGCTTTCTCGCAGTGCGAGAAGCAGAAACATAAAATGGTAGTTTTACCATTATATGTTTCTGCCTTCTCGCACTGCGAGAAAGCAGTGGGGCGACGCCCCTATGAAGGAGCCGCCACTGGGTGTGATGTGTTTTCCTCCCAGACAGTGGACCACTGGTTTTGGGTGTGGGAAAGGGATTTTCCTAAGCTTTAAAGGTAGCTGTACCTAGCCTCTCCCTGACTTCAGAAGATGCCTACCCTGTCACTGGCAATTGCAGCTCATACCTGGGCCTGTTTGCCCTTTGTTTCATTATTCAGACTGTAGCCAGACTCAGAGGAATAGGAAAAAAGATCAGACCCAGTTTCAGAGTTAGACAACGGGGTGCCCCTCACCCACAGGCTGGCACTGGGCATAAAAGTGGCATCACAGGAACCTAAATTCAGAATACTCCTGGACCTGAGAAGAATCAGAAGAACTTTCCTGCTGTCTGAAGAAGGAAAACTGGACCTGCTTGCCTTAAACCCAGGACCTCAGACGTGACTCCAAGGGTCAGTTGACTGACCTCCTGTTTGAGCTGCAGTGACACATAAAGCTTCCAGAGGCCTTTCCTTCTCTCCCGCTGACCAGTACCAATTGGACGTGACCTGGTCCGCTCTGCTGGCCTCTGTGGGAGTGAGGCCTGACCTCCACATCACATCCTCAAGGTCCTGGATCCTTGAGTCAGAGTCTTCTGCTCCCTTCCTAACTGAAGGTTCCACCAGATCCAACGACAAGCGATGCAAAGCCTCAGAGAGCCATGCAGCTTCAAGGCCTTCACCTGATGGGACGCCAAGTGACGAAGAGCCTTGCAGAGCCACTCTGGGAAGATCCCAACTGAAGGTTTCATCCGATGCCGAGTGACGCAGAGCCTTGTCGCACAGCTAGAAGCTTCACTAGATTTGGTACCAAGCAACACAGAGCCCTGCAGACCCTTGCTGCACTGCACAGCTGCACGAGTCACCAGATCCGACATCGAGCAACGCAGAGCTCTGAAAGCAGTGTTGCGCAGACCCTGAAACAAAGTCAGAAGGTAAAACTCCCAGCAGGACAAACTTGGTTCTGTATCCTGCCTGCGCTTTAGCATGTCAGCTTGTGATTTAGTTCCAGTGCAACGTGACAACCGGCAGTTGGTGCTTAGCGACTCTTGGCGCTATTTTTAACTAAAACTTTAAAAACTCATAACTCCAATTCTACAGATTGGATTTTTTTATTATGGTGTAATTTTATTTAACAAAATATTCTCTATTTTTCCAAATTGAAAAAGTTTCTGAATTACCAATATTTTTCCGATCTTCAATTTATGTTTCACTTGTAATACAATCTCCACAGTTAATACATCAATTTGATCCAGCACTCCTTATTGTAACAATCTCAATGTTATATTTCAATTGCACCAATAATGTTTCATTCAAATATTATCCTGTCACACAGTTAAACACTTATTCACAATAGAGAGTGAGAGAAGCAGTTCAGTTGCAATCTCCCGGGTACAATCGCATCACAAAAAAGCAACTGCTGTTGTCTTTCTATCCCTAAGGATGTCCAGACTATCAAGGAAAAAGCGGCGGCGGGCAGGGCGAGACAGACAGGTACCCAGGCGGTGACTGTACTTTGACGAATGTGTGACAATAAGACAGCACCAATCGCCTGACCCGCATGGTGCAAACTAGCGCACCCCAGTAGAAAAACTACTGGATAACAGAAAATACAGGTGAGCGCATTAGGCCTCATTTTTATGCATGGAATGCGTGCTATTTCTAGAGCAGGGATACTCAAGAGTAGATATTCTAGCGCTGAAGAAGGCCCCAGACCCATAAGGGCTCACGTCGTGGGCCGAAACATGCTGGCACTTTGAAGAGGGTACAACTGAATCAAAATATTCAGACAAACCCCTTTTGGTTCACGCTTTTATCCTATACCCCAGGTACCCACCGAATAAACGTATTGTTTGGGTATACCTGTAGGTATTTTTAACATCACTCATCTGGTTCCCTGCATGGCCAGTTTATGCTTTATATATGAACTCCCATAACAACTTTGGTTGAGTTCGCCCAGGTAGTACCATCTTACCTGGGTGTGGAAAGACGCCTATGATGAAGCATGTCACGATAAGTGAGTGAGGCGTCTTCTCCAATATCTTTGGATATTCTAGCACCCGAAGATTCATTGGAGGGAAAGCATACTACCTTCACGAGACCGCTTTCACTTCTTTTCTTCTTTTTCCTTGATAGTCTGGACATCCTTAGGGATAGAAAGACAACAGCAGTTGCTTTTTTGTGATGCGACACAGTTAAACACAACATCAATTCAGCAGGTGTATTTCTGTTTCTTTATTCGTGACTTCTCCTTCACAATTGATAAAACCGTAGCCAACGCGTTTCGTCCTCTCTGACTTTTTCAGGGCATAAAATTGTTGGCCTTCTATCTTGAGTGCTGTGTGTGTAGTTTTATTCGTTTCTTAATGGTAATGATAGTAGTGACATCGCGAAGTAAATCTCTTCCCGAATTAGAGCCTCAATTGTTTAAAAGATTATTGTAGTGACCGGTCTTTTATTTTGAACTTTGGCCAGGGCGTAGTTGAACAAACTGCCGGTACCACGTTTTTTCACACGCTGCCGAAAACCCGAAGGTGGTGAATGGGGTAACACCGACTGTAGTGCTCAGCCCAATAACTTTGGTGATTATTGCCACATTTGCCTGGTGGAGGTGGGGATGATCAGGAAAAAATAATGTAGGTGGGGATGATCAGGAAATATATGGCAGCACCGAACTTGCTAGATATGCATTGCACATACCATGACCTTAGAGAGTGCCTGAGGAAAGAAACCTCTGCCATTTTCTTACAGGCCATTCCTCTTCCAACTTGTCAGCATTCATAATGGCTGCATTTATAAAAAAAACAAAAGTAAAAAAGGACTAACCAGCACAATTTAAAAGACTATTGAAGACACCTACAAAGTGGCAGCCATCTTGTAACGGCTCCCAACATAGTGGCAGCCATCTTGTAACGGCTCCCTACTGTTAAACTGTTGTCCCCTCCCAGCACAAGGAATATCACACAATGGCAGCCATCTTGTAACGGCCCCCAACCTATCATTTATTTGTTGTTCCCCTCCCAGAACAAGGAATAGCACATCATGGCTGGACCACATATGATACCTGCAGGAAACAGTGCATATTCTATTTAATACCCCCCCCAATCTATCAAAAAATGCTGCCAAAAACTTCAAACACAACCTTCTCAGAAAAAACCCTGAAACACTGTTCCTGGACCCCTCTTTCAACGTTAAGAAAGGTGCAATAATCAATGACCTCATCTTTTTCACAAGAAAAATGGCCAAATGGCGAACCGCCTTCTCCAAGCTATTAACCATCTATGACAAGAAAAATATTCCCTACGGAACCAGGATTACAATGACACCTGCACAAAACCTTAGAGCCACCCTGAATATAACCTCCTACAAAAATGGCACTGTTCTTATTCAAGCTGCTAATAAGGACCTAGTACTATTCGACAAATACTTTCTCACTCTAAAAACACACACCATCACTCCACCCAGTGTCCTCCAGGACCTAACTATTCCCACTACCCCTTCATCTCCTGAAGCTCAGCGACCCTCACCCTAAACTAGAACCCACGAAAGAAGCATTAACAACTCACCCCCCTTAGAACTCATATCACTGACACCCTTAACTAGAACCTTCAATAGAATCAACAATAACGCCCCTCCCTCATTACCCAATCTCCGACCCTCCTCATTTCCACATTCCGCCACCACCCCTATCCCCACAACCCTCTCCCCCCTCCACAACCATTTCCCGACCGCCGGAGAAACTCACCATGACAAGGTAACTCTAGCGAAGCGCAAAAAAGCCCTCAGTCCGCGCATACCCCTCTCAAACTCAACTACCTCCTACCCAGACACTCAAACATACCACACTGCCACCACAAACATAGAACCCCCCAGCAATTCTATCCCCAGCCCTACCTGCTCGCCGATCCTGTCTCCCCCTCCTTACAAATCCGAGCTAGACTCCCTCAAAACCCACTCTGGAAACTGAAAACTGGAGCGACCATGGCGAAGAGAGTATGATCTACCTGCTAAAAGACACTATCAGGCTGCCATCAAAAGGTATCATAGGGCCATACAGGCTGAGCGTGCTGCTTACTTTACTAAGGAAATCCACTCTAGTAGCAATCCAACCAAGTATATTTTTAAAATACTTAATGATCTTAAACTCAGGAAAAGCCCTACTGCTTCTGTAATCACGTCCAAGCAGCAATGTGATGATCTCGCCACCTTTTTCGTTAAAAAGGTGGAGACGATATATCATTCCTTTCCTCAGGCCCCTGTTAGTCTTAGTCCTGTATCCAGGCCTCCCATCGTTCACACTCTGACGGCGTTTCCTTTTGTTGATCAGGATGAGCTTTGTCAGCTTTGCAGCAAAATCAAATCTGGCTCCCCTGCAGATCTCTCAAGCCGGACCAGTTTTTAAAATCATTGTCTGTGGTCGCGGCGCCTCTGTGCCAGTTGATTAATACTTCTTTCTCCACTGCAATGGTTCCAAGGCAATGGAAACAGGCTATGGTTGTTCCCCTTCTCAAAAAGCCATCATTAGATCCAGCAAAATTGGAAAACTTCCGCCCAATCTCTCTGTTACCTTGGGCAGCTAAAATTGCGGAAGCACACGCTAATACCATCCTTTCAGCTTATCTGAATTCCAATGGCATCCTGGATCCCACGCAGAATGGTTTCCGCCCAGGGCACAGTATGGAGCCAGCGCTCCTTGCTGTGGCCGAACATCTGCGGACCATTCTAGATGCGGGTGACACCGCGGCACTAATCTTGTTAGATCTTAGTGCCGTGTTTGACACTGTATCCCACCAGATTCTTTTAAATCGTCTGGAGGAGGCAGGAATCGTTGGTGCTGCCTTGGAATGGTTCAGATCCTTCCTCTCTGAAAGGACTTTCCAGGTGTCTGCTCCGCCCTTCCTCTCACGTGCCAGTCTGTTGGACAAGGTGTGCCACAGGGTTCCGCCCTGAGTCCCGTACTTTTTAATCTGTACGTACAACCTCTGGCAGTGATAGCCAGGGACAGGGGTCTCTCCATTGTCTCTTACGCCGATGACACGCAGCTGGTGGTGGTTCTCTCCGACGACTCCACGCAGGATGCCCCTATGTTTAGGAGCGGTCTGGCGGCGGTCGCAGAGTGGATGACCGCCAACTGCCTCCAGCTTAATGCTAATAAATCGGAGGTGTTGTTGGTAGGTAAAAACATCAAGCTGTGGAGCGAGAACTGGTGGCCTAACACCCTGGGGAGCGCACCCACCCCTAAGTCGGTGGTGAAAAACCTAGGGGTTTGGATGGACTCAACCCTTAGTCTTCAGGATCACACTAAGAAGATTACAGGCATGTGCTTTGGCCTTCTACGGGGTCTGAAACCCCTTCTGGGCTTTTTTGACCCATCCACCAGACAACTGATTGTTCAGGCGGCCATACTGTCTAGGCTTGACTACGCTAATTCACTTTTGTTGGGGTTGAATAAAGCTGAGGTCTTGCAGCTACAAAGGGTCCAAAATGCAGCTGCCAGAGCCCTGTTGGGTCTCCCGCGTAGACGCCGCATCTCGGGGGTAATCCGTCGATTACACTGGCTGCCTGTGGCCAAGCGCATAGAATTTAAAGCCCTCTCCATGGCCTTCAAAATCTTAAAGTTCTCCTCTCCTTGTATTCTGTCCGACGTGGTGGTACCTTACTCTCCCTTGCGCTCTCTGCGCTCTATGGGGTCTTGCTTGGCTCTGGTCCCGCGGGTAAAACGTCTACGTGCCGGGGGACGATCTTTCCGCTATCTAGCGGCCAAGCTTTGGAATTCTCTCCCCCTGCATATTCGCAGTCTGGATAACTACTTGACGTTCAGGAAGGCTATAAAAACTCATCTCTTCCCCGCGACTTAGGCTTTAGTCTCTTGTTGTCTGCCAGTAGTAAGCGCCGGGACGCCTCTTTGCTGAGGCAGCTGTTGCGCTATACAAATCGGACTAACATAACATAACATAACTCTAACCTCACTTACCAAAACCTACAAAACGTTATCCTAGAAATCAGAAACATCTTACAACTCGCAGAAAACTCTCTCTCTAAACTCAAGCATCTTCAAAACTCTCTAGCTGCAGCCAACAACGTGATAAACACCATACCACTGCCTCTGACAAATAGACACTTACGTACACACAAACTCCCCAACTACCTAACGGACTCGGAAATCCAAACCTTACTACTTCTATACGAAACTCCTACCTGCGCCATCACAAACAAGGAAGAATTCTCTATTCTCCCAGTCCCCATCAACCCAAACAGAACATCCCAACCGAATCACAGAACAATAAACCTGAGTAACCTTCAATCAATAACCCCTACCTCCAACATTCATGAGCCTACTTTAAAGAATACCTCAAACCTCTCCTGTCTCCTACTAAACTGCTGCTCAGCCCTAAAACACGCCGCTGACATCGCCGACCTCATCCTAAACCTGAAAATGGACATAACCTTCCTCATGGAAACTTGGCTCACTGAATCATCCTCGCCATGCCTAGACCTTCTAGTCCCCCCAAATTACAACATCACTAGACTAGACAGACCTCTCAAAAAGGGCGGAGGTATAGCCTGCATACATCGATCCGACATCACCATCGCGAAGTTTCACTCCGAACCCCTGGACTCCTGTGAATACCTCGGGATTTCCGTAATATCCTCAGATAACCACTCCCGCAAACTACATATAATCTACCATCCCCCAGGTATGAACGCAGTATTCACAGACCAACTTATGGAAAGCATCACTATGAACTCGACCCCGCGTTCCAATGACATATTCCTTGGCAACTTCAATCTCCATTGGGAAAACCCCCTAGACAAGCCGGTCAACTCCCTCAATTTCTTCTTAGCAGACCATTCCCTGATCCAAGCTATCTTGAAGCCCACTCACTCCAAAGATGCTACTCTTTACTGGATCATCTCTAAAGAAAAAACGATTGAATCTATCTCGATCACCCATTGTGACTGGTCAGACCACCACATCATTACCTTCCAAATTCCCTCCTCTAGAAAGAAAACTCACACGTAGCAATTCAAGCCTAAACACTGGATGAGAGACACAAAAAACCTCAACTGGAACAACCTAGCCTCCCACTGTGAGAAAGCTCTCACCCCCCCCAACATGTCAGACGTCAATGAACTCACTACTCACTACAACACCACGGTGACCAAAATATTCGACCAAGCAGCCCCACCAAAACTCAAAAGAATTCCGGACAAAGACAAAAACCCATGGTTCAACGGAGCCCTAAATGAAGAGAGACGTAAACTAAGATCAACTGAATGGAAATGGAGACAACATCCCTCCCCCCTCCAACTCAAACTACTTCGGAAATCTAGAAACTCCTATAACAAAAGTATTCTACAATCAAAAAAAGACCAGAACTAGACAATGCCAAAAACAGACCGAAGAAACTCTTTGAAATGCTCAAACAACAATCTAACAAATTGGCCAAAACCACAGTCCTGACTTCGAAATCACAGCTTAGTAGTGAAGAATTTTCCTCATTCTTCACACCAAAGACCAACTCCCTCCAACTCGAGCTTAGGACGGCAGCAATTAACTCAGCCTTCCCAAAGAACACTCAAGCTGAAAACCCCAAACAACCTGATCTACCTTTGCTCAAGAATAACCCTCACTGGTCTACCTTCAAACTTTACGAGCTCAATGACATCACTAAAACATTAGCAACTATCAAACCCAACAACCACTTCAATGACCCTGTCCCCTCAAACTGCCTACCCCACATCTACCATATTATCTCCCCTCTCTGGACCAAAATCATCAATGCCTCGCTAGCGCAAGGTCACATTCCAGATTGCCTAAAAACGGGTCAAGTTACCCCTATCCTAAAAAAAACGACAGCAAACACCTCCGACCCTAATAACTTCCGACCTATAACCAACATCCCCATGCTAGCCAAGGTCCTGGAAAAATGTGTTCAGCAACAACTGAACCAACACATCACGGATTTCAATCTACTGTACGTCCACCAATCGGGCTTTAGACCTGGCCACAGCACAGAAACAGCCATACTGCATATAGTAGACTACGCCCTCCTCACTCTTGACCATAATGAAACCTGCCTACTAGTCCTGCTCGACCTCTCTTCAGCCTTCGACACGGTCAATCACGACAAAATTCTAAGTAGACTGGAAAACAGGATGGGTTTATCTGGCACAGTCCTTCAATGGTTCAAATATTTTCTGGAAAACAGAACGCAATCATTCATGGTGAACAAAAATCTCTCTCCCCCCTCACCCAACCTACTAGGAGTACCTCAAGGCTCAACCCTGTCACCCAAGCTATTTAACCTATATGTCGAACCACTAACCGAACTACTACAGCAGGCGAACATCTCCCACCACATGTACGTGGACGACACTCAACTTTACATCAAAATCTCCTCCATTGAAGAGATAAAGATGATGAATCAAGCTCTCGAAAAGACCGTCCACTGGTTAACGACCAACTTCCTCAAGCTAATCTCGCAAAAAACGGAATTTCCCTTAATCTCCCCCCCTAAAAACTCACTGGAGATAAAGGAATGGACCAAGATGATCACTGCGCTGAATTGCACCCCGACTTTGGTGGACTCCACCTAATCGCTTGGCATTACACTGGATAAAAACCTTAACATGCAAACACACATCAACCTGTTGGCTAAGAATGCCCGCTTTTACCTCAGCTATCTCAGAAAAATGAAACCATTCATCGAGAACCCTGACCTCAAAACCGCAGTTCAGGCTTTAGTCATCTCGAGGCTGGAGTACGGATGTACTACCCTCTCGGGGCTTCCCAAAATCTCAACAGCACCTTTAAAAGCCTGTCTCAATGCAGCAGCAAGACTCCTAACAGGATTTAGGAAATTTGACCACATATCGCCACACCTGAAGGCGCTCACCTGGCTACCCTATGAAGCTAGAATCCACCTAAAGATGGCTTGCATCACTCATAAAGCGCTTCACCAAAATACCCCCAGGTACCTATCCCAAAAACTTACCTTATCTGGAGGAAACAGACACTCTAGGAGCTCCGACAATCTACTCCTTTCAGCAAGAAAAAAACCTCTGACAGAGCATTCTCCGGAGCGGCACCAAGAATATGGAACTCGCTACCTCCATACATCAGAAAAATCTCCGCTACACCTCTATTCAAAAGGGAAGCAAAATCATTCCTGATGAGCTAATTCCTCCCGTAATTGCGCACAGGCCTCATCATATGGGGCCAGTCTCTTTTTCCCTGTCTTGAAAGGCACTGAACCAGGCTACGACTTCAAACTTGTCTCTACTCTCCCCTTAACCCCTTCGGTGCGCGGCCGATTTTCGCCCTGTGCGGGGCGTTTCATTGAGTGGGCGGGTTCATGACGAGCTGAGCTCGTCATGCGCACACGAGCACTGCGCAGCATGACGAGCTGAGCTCGTCATGAGCACCGAAGGGGTTAAAGACACCTTAGCCTTAATGACTTACGCGTACTTGAACTTGTTCCTTCTGCCATTTCTCGTTTCTGTTACCTGCCGATCCTTGTTAAAAATATGTTGATACTTTGTCTGCTCTGCTCTGATAAATGTTTGTATTCTTACTACTTAACATGAAAGGTATGCTGTTCCCCAAGGCGGACAACGTGGTAAGGGGATTTAAGGAGGGAAATCCTCCTTGTTGGAACTAGAGTCCTCACACACCCAGCAAGCTAGGTGTCCTGCTTCATCGTATGTATTCTTACTATGCTTTCTCTGTAAAGCGCTCTGATACCCTACCCTGGGTCTGGTTCGCGCTATAGAAAACTCTAAAAATAAATAAATAAAAATAAATTGAGTCTCAGGTCCTGTGCACCAAAAGCCCAATTCACACTTCACCATACTATTAGATAAGTGCAGTCTCAGTTGCCTCAATCCCCGAGAAACATTTGAAATTGACAATCTCCTCAGTTCTTCATTAAAAATACTATGTCCGAAATTCGATAATATATGCTTAAAAGGAAAGCTAGTGAGTAGCCACCCAAAGAATATAAAAATATAAACTTCATGCATGAATCAGTTATTTCTGGATTATTGAGCTCAGTCATACTAACATGCTTAACTTGACTAAAATAGCCCTCTGTATGTTATACAAACTACTTTCCTTTTATTTAAGTTGTGGAAGTTCAAATTTTGTTTTATTTGGCAAAATAACTAGAGGTCGCAAATTTTATAAAAATGGAGAGTGCGGCTCAAATGATTTTTTAAATCACAAAAAATAGCAAATTCATTCACTGGGCCTGTTTCAGAACATGAAGCTCAAGGGTGGCTGACCAACTAGTGCACGTGGTTGAATAGAGCATTGGTCTATGGCTGGTCAAAGATTGGACTTAACCTTCTGTATGGATCAAAAGCCAGTCCAGCAGGTTAAGGCTGTGGGCTGGGTCCAGACATACTAACAAAACCGAAGTTAGAACTTAATAGAAATATAACTTTAGAAGTTGCCTATCTGTGAGACTTCAGAATTGGGGAAATGTTACATACCTTCCCAGAGCCTCACAACAGAAGTACTCATATGCTAAGACTTGTGCGTTTCTGTGCGTGAGCAGTCAATTTAACATATTGTTTATGAATAATTCACAGCTCGAGGCCACGTACCTATCACGAGACAGGTGTGATCCTGTTCATGGGCTGTCAAGTCACAGTGTACTGGCTATGAATAATTCACATCTACCAGACAAGTGCTTGTCAACAGACAGGTGCCATCCTACTGACAGTCAATTTGCAGTGTACATATATGAATAATTCACACCTACCACTCAAGTGTCAGGCTATTCATAGTATCAGGGCCTAAAAAAAGCAGTGGCATGCTGTCTTTAAAGAAGCACATAACGAGTGCTACCCACAAGAAATTTGGGGGTACCACATAAATGCATACAAGTTCTTACAGGTTGTCTATTAAATACTGCGCTGTGCGTTTAAAAATGGAAAAATATCTACATCTCTTAAGAATATTTTGCCGCTAATCCTACTACTGACCAAAGACAAGACTTCTTATCCTTGGCCATACAGAATGGTAAGCAGAAGCCAAGGACCATTTGAAAGTCCTGCTGTTCCTTTTCATAGATGCTGCCAAGCAGGGTAAGAAGAAAGCAAAATGCCGTAAATCAAGGGTTATAAGTTGTGCTGTTACGTTGTATTATGTGGGGTGCATGAGGTGTGTATGTGCTTGGATGAGTCAGTGAATGTTGGGAGGTGTGGACTATTTTGAGATGATCAGGATGTGACAATCATAAAATGCACAGTCTTGAATGATACAATATTTGTTCCCACCATTAAGAATATCAGGCGGGAACAAACATTGTGTTTTCCTTCGCTAAAGCTTCTTCCTCCCATCTCCTCTTTGACTAATGGAATCATCAGCAACAACCAGTTACGTATAAACTACTTCCTAGTGGTAACTGGGAACCATTGTAGAATACATCTGGATTCATCTTCCATTTCATAGCATTAGGCCCACATACTGGTGCATAAATGACACTTTTGACTTGCGTGTCCTTGTTTATATTTACAAGTGCAGTCCAAGCACCTTCACAGTTTCTAAGAAAAGTGCCTGACATGGATGAGAGCTCCGAGAAGAGACTGAATAGCAGTGCGACCACTCCCCCAACAGCCTATCAACCTGGCCCAGCCCCCAAGCCTCGGATCCAAGAGAAAAAATAAAATGATAATAAACAAGGGTTTATTATTGGGTTTTTTCTTCATTTTGTACCTGCTGGCAGGTGATGCGACGCTCCTCCGCCATAGTGGAGGAGCCGCCGCTGATTTTATTTGGTACAAAAGGAAATATTGAGTTACCACAAGGAGGATACATGGAGCAAGTGTGAACAGAATGAGCATTTCCACTTGCACAGTTCGTGATTTTGGCAACAATAAACGGGCGATCCAGGCAAGATGAGCACACGCCAAACTGAATGCATATACCTAAAGAAAAGGAAACAGTCAATGGGCCACTCACCAGATTAGGGAGCGCGATCATCATGAAAGTGTTCCTGGGCCAGATGTGGAGATAGTTGGGTTTTATTGCAAACTAGAGAAAGGACGAAAGGAGATATTTGTTCAATAGTAGCATTATAATGCATCAGCAGCCCTCACAATAAAATGTCGCTAAGCTACCTTTGATTGTTTCTCTTTGCAAATGTGTGGGAATATTCACCAGCAAATGTACTCTATAAATGAACGCCTTACTTTAACAGAGGTGTTTGCTTCCATGATAAAATGGATGCCAGTCATGCTACCATGTCTGTTGCTGTTTCTATCCCAAACAAAGATGGTTGCAACACAATGAATTCAACACACATGGCCTTAAAAAGTGGGTAAGCCCTATCTTTTGTTCTAAAAAGATGGCATTAAGGTAAATATTACTTTGCTGATTCTATCTCTTTTCTGCTCATAAAAGCCTGTTCAAAAATAGAATATGGACAGGCCACTTGGTCTTGACAGAAATATAAACATGGGTATATCAATGGCAGTCCTAGAATATCTAGAGAAAATGCTGAATACAGAAGGATTTGAATGCACCAGGAGACCGTGGAGATCCCATTAGTCTCTCATTTCAAATGGACCTAAAATCTGGCATTCAAATGTTGTCCCAGCTCTCAGGTAGTGCCTTCCATCCCTCCACACCCTCAAAATACCATTCCTCCCCATTATCGCAGCTCCCTCCTGTAATAAAAGGTTTGTTTGCGTGTGGGAGTGTCCTGTCACTCAGACGCACAGTCAGGGCCGGACTGGCCCTACAGGGCCTCAGGCGTTTCCCCAGGAGGCTGGAAGGGTGGGGGCTAGTTTTGCAGTGGTGTGGGGCGAGTTTTGTTACTAAGGGCCTGTTTTACAGCAGTGCTGCAATATTGGCCCCCAGTAACAAAATCAGCAGTGCTTCACACTTGCCCCCTGTCCCCTCCCACTGGGGTTGGTCTGACCAAATTGCCAGGGCTGTTTTGGCTTCCCAGTCCGTACTGTAAACTGGATGGGCTTCCAACATGCATGCATCCTGAACACCGCAGCTATTGAACCCGTGCCCTGTATGTTGTAGCAGATTTACTCAGAATATTCTTTTTGTAGTGAGAGATTCTCAGATGTGGCGACATGTCACTGGAGCTTTCAATCAGGCATTGAGCGCATTCCCTCTGCTTCACTCAAGGAGTCGAGCGGGTTGCGCTCTGTGTGTAGGATCTTTTGGGTAACCTGTGTGAAGACACAGTAAAGGCTTAGAGAGGATGAACTTGAAAGGTAGCAGAATAAAGAAGTGAAAACCACCCTATCAGTTATTAGGGAAAAAGGGCTATGAGGATATTTTCGTCAAAGGAATAGTTCAAGCTAGTTGTGGGAGTATTTTATCCAGTTAATCACCCCTACTTCTATTGAAGAGTGAGCTCATTTTCTCTGAATTGTATATATGTGATCATGGCAGTGGTTTAATATGGGCTTTTGTTGAAAAGTAAATAATTGCGCTGATTGCTTAAATATAAAATCACTAAAAGTAAAGGAACCGTGTATTGTTGTAACTCCTCGCTCTAAGACAATAGTGCATTACCTCCCGTCCCTCCCTCGCCTTCCTTCAGCACAATTGAGGCCCCGCCTCCCATCCAGACCCACCCCCAGCATAAAAACTCTGCCCGCCCCCACCTCCACCTGTTTTTTTCTGTCTCCCTAGTGAGACTTACCTTCAGTTCCTCCCTGTGGCGGTGCCGGGGAGTCTTCGAGTTGGTTCTCTGCGACGGCGGTGCCCTCGACGGAGTTCTCCTGGCGATGCCTCCTCTCCTCGTCTCCCTCGTGGATGGGGGCGGAGCGGTGGCTCAGGAAGCTGCTGTGTTGTTTGGCGGTCCTCCTGTGGCTGGGGCTGTGTTTCCGGGTCGGGCCTGCTTGGCTGCCTTTGCTCCCGGACTGCACTCATCACGGAGACCTGGTAGGCCGGGTTTTTGACCCGGTATTTGTTCCTTTTTCCTTTTGGTGTACCATGTACTGTGACTTGCTGTTTTCTCTTGACGGGCGTGGTCGTCTGTCTGCCTTGTCTTGGGGCTGCTGGGGGCTATTTTTCCGCTTGCTGCCCTGGGTCGCTTGAGGTTGTCTTCTTCCTCTGCTGCTTGGTCTCCGGTCCCCCTGGGGTGCCCTAGACGCATGGGCTCCGCGGGGGTACGGTGCCTCTCATGTCTGTGGCTGGTGCGAGACTTGATTGAGGCTGCTCTGTCCGGTGCTTACGGGCTCGGCCGCTGCCTTCTGGTCCTTCCCGTCCTCGTCCGGCGGATCCTGTGGGCGGCTGGTTTCCGTCTGGGTCCTGGGGTATTGGGCCTTCTCCCGCCTCTGGCGATGCCTTTGGCTCCGGGGGTGTGGAGGGTCGCTTGGGCTCCTGTGCTGTTCGGCTGGGCTTTCCTCTTCCCTGCTGGGCGGGGTCTGTGGGATTCTTCCTTGGTGTTCCCGGCCCTTCTGGTTGGGCTTGCCCTGCGGTCCCGGTGTAGGGATTGGTGCTGTGGGAGTGGCGTGCGTTGCCCGTGCTTGCTGTATTTCGTGCTCTTTTCCCTTTTTGTGGGGATTGTACTTGCTGCTTTCTCCACTGTGGCCCGCCCGGCTGGCGACTGTTTGTCTGTTGCCTGCGGAGCCTGCTGTGTGCGATCTCTTTTCCTCAGCCCTGAGCGTTCCTTCTGTGCTGTGTTGGTCCTGATTGGTTTCAGGTTCCTTCACGCCTTCTTTTGCATCTGTGGGTTTTTCCTGCGGTGCTGCGGGTCCCTTGCTTCCTCCGGCGGCTTTGCTTGTTGGGGGTGTTCGCTCCTTTCCTCCCTTTGGGTTGTTGGACTCTGTCCTGACCGCACTGCTTGGCGGGTCGGCTGTTCTGCTTGGCTGGTGCTGTGGCGCTGGCCTGTTCTCGGCTTCTTCTGCGCCCTCCTTGGTGTGGGGTTTCGTGGCTTTGGCGGCGGCTGTTAGGGCCTCCGGCCGTGGTGCCTGGTCCCCCCCCCGCTCTTGTCCGGTCTCTGCTGTTCGGCGGGGTCAGGCCTGGTTCGTGCCTGGATGGGTGGCTGCCTGGGTCTTTTCGGTACTGTGGGCTGCATGTCCTCTGTCCTTCTGGCCGCCTTGGGGCTTCTGCGTGCCTTTCCTTGTGTGGGGCGTCCTGCCTTTCTGAGGTGCCTTGTCCTGGGGCCTCTCCTTTGTCCCCGATGTGGGCGTCTCCTCCGCCTTTCCGGTGGGTACGGGTTTTGGCCTGTTTTCACCCTGGCTCCCTGCTTCCTCGCCTGGGTCCCTGTCACTGCTGTCTGGATGGTTCCCTGCGGTGGGTGGTCATCTGCGGCCTTTTCTTCCTTGGTGGCGGTGGCCCGTTTTCTGTTGGCTGGGTCCTGTGTACTTTGAGGGTCGTCTTGGTGCAGGTTCCTCTGGGTTCGGGGGTTCGGTTGCCTCCCCTGCCTGTCTCCGGTCCCCGCGTGGTGGCTCTGCTGGACGGGGTGTCCTGTTGGCTTGCCCTGTGGTCGGTCTGCTGCGTTCCTATCGTGGAGCCCGGGCCTGGGGCCCTCTCCGTTCTGTTTCTGGGGTTGGGGGTGTCCGGCGGCTTCGGCCTGTCCTGGCTCTCCTGTGGGTCTGCTCCTGCGTTCGGCCCTTTCCCTTCCTGGTGTTGGCCCTTTCGTCCGTCGTTCCTCTGGTTCTGCCTGACTTCTTTTGGCGTGCCGTGGGTCTCAGGGACGCTTCTCTCCGCTTCCCAGTTGCCGCTTCTTTTCTGCGGTTCGCTGTGGGTGATGCCCTTTCGGTTTTGCGTCCTTCCCTTCGGCCTCCGGCCCTCGCCCTGGGTCTTCCCGCGGGTCCTGGTGCCTCTCGTGGCTCTCCTTCATGCGAGGGTTTTTCCTTCGTCCTTCTCTGTCAGTCGGCCTGCTGTGTGCGGCCGGCGTGTCTTTTGCTCGGTCTGTTCGGGGGACCTTGGTGGTTCTTCTGGGGATCGGGTTTGTTGGTGGCCTGGGGGGGTGTCTCTCTGGTCCCCTCTCGGGGCTTGGTGTTCGTTGGGGCTTGTTTTCGGCCTTTGCATGGCCATGTTCCCTTGTCCTGCCTGCGTCTGGTCTCTGTTCCTTCGCTGGCTCGGGCCTTGTTGTCCGGGGGTGGCTCCTCCGGCGGTCCTGTGGCTACAGGGATGGGGCTCCTGGCTTCTGGGGGTTTTCCAGTTCCCGGGGCTCGTTTTCTTCTTCTCCGCCTGGCCGTCTGGATCCTGTTGGGTTGGTCTCTGGGGTCTTTTGTCCCCGCTGCCCTTTTAGGTCCTTGTCGGGGGGAGCTATCCTGGTGGCTCTCCCTCCGTCGCTTTCTGGCTGGCTATTTGCTGCCTCCTCCGGCTCCGCTTGTGGTGGCTTGGCCGCCGGCCTGTCCGGGTGCGGGATTGGCTGGGGTCTGTTCGGGTTCGGGGTGCTGTCCCTGCTGGTCTCCCGGTGTTCCTCCTACTGGCAGTTGTTGGGGGCTTGCCCCGGTGCTCTTTCGGGGCTCTCTGCTGGGCCCCTGGGGTGTTGGTTCGGTCTGGCGTTCTGGGGGCGTGGTCCTCTGTCCGCCCTTTGGGTGGGTCCAGGTTCTGGTCCTTATTCCTTGTTTGCCGGTGTCCTGTTTCTCTGGCTCCGGTCTGGGTGCTGGGACTGTTGGCTCTCTCCCTTCGGCGGGTGACCTCTGGGCTGGCGGATCTGTTGTACTGGGTCCTTCCTTTTTCCCTCGTTTCTCTCTTCTTCCCTGTGTGGCCTGCCTGTTGGTGGGTCCTTGGGGCCTCCCTGTGGTGGTCCTGTTGCGGATCCGGGGAGGGCCTTGTAGGCCCGGTTCTGGTCTCTGGGCTGGGGTCCCGGGGCTTGGGGGGGGGGTCGTTGGCCTTCCCTCTCCTGTGCCTCGGGATCTTCTGGGGCCTTTCTCCCCCCTTTTCCGCTGCTCGGGGCCTTTCTGGTTCTGGTCGGGTGGCTCTGTGCTCGGGGGTTGTTGGTTGCTCCCCTTTGGCCTGGGGTGCCTTGGTCTCCTCTCCTGTCCGACTTCTGTTGCGTTCGGGTGTGGGTCCTTACGGTGGTTCCGTTCTCTTTGATGTTTCCGGCCCTTCCCCTGGGTTCTGTGTGGGGGTTTCACCTGCTGCCTGGTGGTGCGTCTGGGCTTTGCTGGGTTGGGGGTTCCTGGTCGTTTGGCGGTTGCTTGGCTGCCTTCCCGTCGGTCCTCCTCTCTGCTGTCCTGGGCTTGGCATGGGCGGTCCTTTTGGACTGGTGTTCTGCTCTGGGTGTTGTTCCCGTGGTGGCTGGCCTATGTTTGGCATGGCGATTCCTTCCGGGTGGGGTTCTTCTGGGTTTGTCGGTGTCTCCTCTGCGGGTGCTGTGGGCGGCTCTCTGGCTTCTTGCTGCTCCTGGCGTTCTTGCGGGTTGGCGGGGGTCTGGTGCCCCCTCGCCCTGTCTGGTCCTTCCCTTCGGGGTCTTGGCTGCTGGTATTGGCTGTCCTCCCTTTGGTCCCCTTGGGGGTCTCGGGTTGCGGCTCTTGTCTTTTGGGCCTTGTTTTTGGTTGCCATCCCCTCTGCGCTACGCTTGGGGGTGTTGGCTCGGCTGTGGGTTCCCGTTTTGCTTTGATCCGGTTGCGGTGGTTGTTTGGCCTTCCTCTGCTCTGTTGGGTCGTTGGTTTTGGTCCCCGGTCTTGCTGACTGTCTGTCTTTTGGGGGTGGTTCCTCCTGTGGGGGTCCGGGGGTGTTCCTCTCGCTGTTTGGCGGCTTCGGTGGCTGCGTTGCTTGATGTCAGGCGTGCTTTGCTGCGCTCCCTGCCGGTTGTGGTGTCCTGTCGGGTGGGCTCCTCTGTGGGATCTGTTGGCCTGCGTCCTGGTCTTCTCCCTCTCCGTTTGACTGGCGCTGTCCGTTTGCGTGTCTGGGACATTTGTCTGCTGTTCTGGGCCGCTGGGTTCCTGGGATGTTGATCTGCTGTGTTTGGGGCACTGTTTCTGTTTTGGTGTTCTCTCGCACTCAGCTGTCCGTCTCTGTTTTCTTCTGCTTGCTATGTCCTCAATTGTGCTGAAGGAAGGCGAGGGAGGGACGGAGGTAATGCTTCCATTTCTAACGATAATGGCATTACTCCTAGTCCTACTCCCTCGCCTTCCTTCAAGGACCCTCCCTCCCTCCCGGTCCGGTTCATCTGAGTGCTAGCTCGGCTTGTTTACGTACAGGTGGAGGTGGGGGCGGGCAGAGTTTTTATGCTGGGGGTGGGTCTGGATGGGAGGCGGGGCCTCAATTGTGCTGAAGGAAGGCGAGGGAGTAGGACTAGGAGTAATGCCATTATCGTTAGAAATGGAAGCATATTTGACAGCCAGCCTTGATTCATTGCATTTTGTAGAGATTGAAACAGGAAGCCTGTGAATCAGAAAGAATTCTAAGAGCTAGAGTATGTGTTTGTTGTGAAACACATTGGACATAAAAATATGTGAACTGCTCACACTAGTAAACTCAAACACTCTTATTATTATCCGGAATTTCAGCATCCAGGGTGTGATTTTTTAGGAGTATTTTGTTGTTAGTAGTAGTGACGGGCAACACCATTGACGGTTGTGGAAAACATACAGTTTGCACTGTTTTATCTTTGTCGCCATGGAGTAGTGCAAAAATGACTCCACTCCAGGAGATGCGTTAGGAGTGCATTATAATCACCTGTAGACCGCACTCATGTGTATTCCGTGATTAATGTTGAAAATGACAGTGGGGTATTTACATTATCCTTGCAAACTAATGAAATGTATGTGTGTTTAGAGACGTATCTGGTAGAACTGTGGCGCTTTTGTATTAATATTTCATGAGAAATGTCTGATAATGTGTTCACGGATATGTGGTAAATGTGCTATTTACTAAAAGAACACTCATATCATTACTGTGATCATTTCTAAAGCATATGTTGAAAATTCGATTCTTGTGTGTGTAGAGAAGTGCATATAATGTAACCCGTGCACATGTTAATTTAGCCTAGATTACGGGCCTGAGATGTATTTGAATTCTAGCTCATGTTTCAGTTAACGTTTGAATCCATATTTCTTTCTCGCAGTAGAAATGTTGCATGTATTTTGAATTTCCCATTGCAGGTGGACAAGATTTTGTTAGTAAGAGAAAAGGGTCTTAGTGAGAGAAAAGGGTCTTTGTTCTTAGTAGATAGGGAGGTATGTGAAGCAGCAACTGGTATGAAGAAATGCGATAACGAGTGGGGTGAGATTTCTCATGGGAAAAAGAGACAAGACCAAAGATGGCTGGAGTAACGATCTTTATGAGAACGGCAAGGCGGTGTAAAGAAACCAGTGTGTTTTGATAGTATGGAAATTTACTGAGTACAGTTTGTGGGACATCCTTTGGATGTAACTGATGTTATGATGCAACATAGTGAGGGATAGTTGGCATTCTGACTTAGGACACCTTGAGGTACAGACCTCTGCTTCGGTTAGTGTGGCTTTATGCTACTTGACTCGTGTTGGAGTTTCTTCTACGGAGGACTCTGACAGCTGACACCTTTCTAATTTTACTTTACTTTAAATCTCTGCTTTAGATTAAAGGTTGTCGCCTGAGAAGAGTGTATAGACCGTTATAGGATCTATGCTACCTTTCGTTGACAAATTGATGCAATCTAACACAAATTTCTGTTTCCTTATTACTTACATAGCAATGATTGAGTTAGTTGTTTTCTTTTTATTATGTGGGGTAAATTGCTTCAGAAGATTTGGCTTCCTGTTGTTTGCATTGCATTTTTATACGATAATGTTCATACTAATATATATTAATCCGTTGCGGAGTCTGAATTTGGAATAATCTTACTAATTTGGGGCTTGGTGTCGAACTGAGTTATTGCATAGCCAAAGTGGCTAAACTGTATTTGGAGATTGAAAAGAAAGTGTTTCCCTTACCTCTCACATCACACAAAAAGATCATCAACTAAGTGTTACTGTGTGAGTGGGCCCAGACTCCATCAACCATGCTTTGGGTTGAAATTATGCTGATATGAAAAAAAGCTATTATTTTACACAAGCTATTCCCTAGTTCTCCATTCCTATGTTTCCTTTTGAAGTGAGAGACTTTTTACGAGTCCAGGGCCATCAGAGGTTAACTTGACAGTACCTGTTTAGGGCAATGTTGCTTATTACTAGTGTGCCAGGGTCACAAGCCAGTTACATTCCCATAAGTGGAGGGGCTTATAGACACACAATCTGTATGCAACTTGAGTATTTTATAACCCCTTGTGCTAGGCCTTACAATTCAGGATAATATTGAAATCCATGGCTAATGTTATGGTATGGGTGGTGCTTTCAGTTGAATTGGGTCCTTACAGAAGAATATAGTCCCTTAGTAAAAGACAGGGGTGATTGACGGCATGCAAGAAGGGATACAGGTTCTAAAGCTTAACTTTGAAGTGGCTATCTGGGGTACCCAAGTATGTTCTGGATACAAAGTGTCACCTGTAAAAATATTTCAAGCCCAAAAAAGAAAGACACACAAAAATTAAAAAAATACCTAGACCACAAAACCCACCACTCGAACAACAATGTAGCTATGCTATGAAGATTTCAAATGAGTAGCTAAATGCAAATTAGAATATGTTTAGTGTGTGAGAAGTACAAAAGCCACAACAGCCCCAGCTAACTGACCCCACTCAGAACCCACATCAATATATATATAAGCATGCCCATCAATCATTCCTTGCAACTGCATTATATTTTCCAGCTGAGACGGGTAGCCAAGTTGCGACTGAGCTCCATTCCGTGGTGACATGCATAATAGATTCAAATACAAGAGATTAAGATAGTTAAAGATAGATATAATATGAACAAAATCAAGATATATTAATATAACTTGTTTGCTGGATTTGAAGTAATATCTCCTTCCACTGCTATCAGTGCCCACCTGGAAAACATATACATCAAACCCAAGATAGTCTGATGACCCTTCTCCCCCTGGATGGAACCCAGAATATCAAATGCAACCTCTTCCCAGGGGCAAGTAGGCAATTAAGTCATGGGAGGTATTTCCACTTGTCACTGAACACACAATCACTTTGCATACCTTGTCACTGAACACTCACGCCCTGATTTACAAAGGTAATTTACACATATTAAGTAAGTTTACTACTTTTTGACTATTCACAAAATCCGAGAGTACATTTCTACAAAGCATAACATAACTTGCATATCTCCACCAAATTAAAGGACCTGGGGGCAATTCAGAAACTGCAGGAGCTATTCAAAAAGTTAACTTACACTTATGAGTAATTTACATGTGCAATTTACTCTTACACTTTTTAATATATCTTTTTATTGATATTTTAGGAAGAAACACAGAAAAAACATGTTTGTGGACCGACAAGGTCAGCAATTTAAAAAACATCTCAGCATACGATATTACGTACAGCTTCTTCTCCTCTTCCCTCAGTACCGACAATATTTGAGTTTGACCCCAAATATCCAGACTTAGGGGCTCATTACGATGGCGGACGGAAAAGCATTCCGACCGCCGTGCTAGCGGGAAATTTCTGCCCGCAGGTACCGCGGCAAAACCGCCGGCCAGTTTAGGATGCACCGCCAGAAACTCCCTACCGCGGCGGTCGGATTCCAGGATTCAGCGGCGGGAAAGCTGAAAATCCGTCCGCGGCGGTCGGATTTGCTGCGGAAAGGCCAAAGACCACCGTTTCCCCAGTGGACAGGAACACATGGAGCTATCCGCAGTATTGCCACCGCCATCCTCGATCAGCCGGATTCTCTGCAGTGGTGTGGTGGGCTGTTTGAGGCATCGTGATTTGACCGGCAGTCGTGACCGCATTCCGCACGGCGGTACCTCTCTTTTGGCTCGTCCGCTACCGGTGCGGATGGAGATTTTCGGTGGAACCCGGAACACCGCAGCGGACGGGAAATGGGCTATCTTTGCCCATCGTAATACGGCGGATGCAAGGACCGCCGATGGAGTGCGGAAAAGGGCATTTTCCGCCACCGCTAGCACCGCGGATGTGCTTCTGTCCGCCATCGTAATGAGCCCCTTAGACCCTCCCAGAGCAGCCGGAGCAAAAGAATCACAGATGAAACCTCAATATTCATTCCAACACACCTAAATGTTTACCCATTTTTGGGGGTATCCGCGGCCCTCATATAGCACTCTCTCAGCCAACATACACCAGTCCATGTCCTTCTGCCAGTCTATCAGTTGCGGCACCTGTTCTGCCCCCAGAGTCTTGCAATGTTCTTTTTGGCTAGAGCTATCCCCAGTGTTACCCATGTCCACTCAATGTGAATTTACTCTTACACTTTTGAGTAAGTTTACTACTTTAGGCTATTCCCAAACTCCAAGTGTAAAGTTTCTCAAAAGTGTAAGCAAAAATTACAGGTGTAAATTGCTCAAAAGAATATGTTACCTTGTCAATAGCCCCTGCAGTATGTGAATAGTTCCCACAATCTATGCAATACCTCACAGCTCTATCCACCAGTTAAACTACTCCTGGTCGCCAGAAATCCCTTCTTGGTTTTACACATGCCACAGTGTCCTATGTGGGCTGGGTTTTACACAGGAATGCAAAACAACAGGCACTGTCTCCAAGTGAAACCAAGTGTCACTGGGGTATAATGCAGATAGTGATGACTGGGCCTGAGGTCAGCGTCCTATTAGTGCACCACGGTTATTAAGAATAAATTGTGAGAACAGTACCTGGAAACTGGTACCCTACAAATATGCAGAGGGTGGGATGAAAAAACGCTCATGCTTTCTGACTCCTGAAGGTGATGTAGCAGCTCCTTGACAGGCCTGTAGAACTTGTCCTGCCAGGAAGGCATAACTGTGTGACTTCTTGGCAATTTGGGTTTCTCGAGCGGTCCTCACAATTGTCTTTTGAGTCAGCTGGACCTTGAGCTGCCTTCATTCAGATGTGGTTACTAATTCTGCCAGGTGTAGTCAAGCTACTGTGCAGGCCTACTTATCTCTGCATAAGTTAAGCAGCAAGACAAATCTGCAAACTTCTAAGACTTACGCCCAATCTGGAGAAGAATGGAAAACACACAGAAGTGCCACTACCTGTCTAGCAGTTCCTTCTTTTTTCTTTTTCCAGTCGACGAAGATGAATATTAAGATTAGGATGAAACAAGTACTGGCCGAGGAAACAGACCTTATAATCCATTGGTGGGCTGAGTTGACATGTCGCAGCCAACCAGCGGCTGCAGGTTTTAATATGTCATAAGCTACTCCAATCATATGGTAGAAATTGCCCTACAATTACTGGTCACATTTGTGGACTTCTGAAACGGTGGCCACTCTGAGATGAGTTTGGGCTTCGTCAGGTGTGATGTGTATTGTCTTCTGTTTGGATAGCCTTTGATAGGAGACATTAACCACAACATGGGAACAAAAGGGAATGGTGTTTTTTTTTCTGGGGCAGGAAAAACTGTCCTAAAACAAAAAGGGACTGGACTGGCTAAATACCCGCATCCACAAAGTATATGACGTTTGGGCAGTGCAACATAACAGTGTGTACATTAAGCTATCCGGGCTACCAGGGACAAACAGTACCAGTACAGTGCAAGGAGACAGCCATCTTTTTTTCCCCAGAGTTTTATATCGCGCAAACTTGACCCAAAGCTATCGGGCATCAGAGCGCTTTACATGAGCACTGGTTGCTTACACAAGGACACATTCATTTTTGTTAGGCACGAGGAGGTTATGTTATTTACCCAGAATCACAGGATGTTGAGCGTCATTACCGAGACTTGAACCCGGTTTCCCAGATTTGAGATCAACTGCCCTAGCCGTTAGGCTCCATCATCTGCCCGAGAGAGGTTGTGGTTAAGTCACAGATGATAACCCATCACTCGCCAGTGACTCACACACACTTTATGCATGTTACCAACAGCCTTCAAACATATATGTCCCAGACATGATGAATGCAAATGCCCAACTAAGGGCAAGTCTGTAATCAGTCTCGCTATAGGGGGTGCAGATAAAATGGCACAGGCCTTTAACTGCAAACAAGTTGTCACAATTATGAGTCAATGCATGGCCTTGTCTGAGAGGACAGTAGTCACTCTCACACAAAAAGAGTACACTGTGGGCATCCACTGACATTAAAGAATAGCTAAGCCCTGAAGCTGACAAAACAGGACAGTAATAAGGTTATCGATAACGGGCTTGCATGATGGTCGAGCTCCTTGGGCAAAAACAGGCAGTTTACCCAGAATTGTACAAGGGCATTCCCACACAGTTTTAACAATGCCATGCAGAGAACATTTCTCCCAACATACAGCTTGATAAACAAGTGTCTCTGCCTGTGTGTTGCTGCGCTATATGTGCAATATGCTCAAGAAAAACACCAGGAGTCAGATCCCAAAACATTTTCACTGTAGCTATTTCATGTCCTTGGTGGTAAGTTATGACAGCGCTAGCTCTAAACACCTTTTACCATTATGAAAACTGGATTATGGAAATGATAGTCTGTAATTTGTGTGCTTTTGCTGTGTGGTATTTTTTTGTGGTGAATATGTGTTGTGTTGTTTTTATGCTGTTTGTTATTGTATTCTGGTAGTTGTGCTGCAATCTGTTTTGACTGTTTGTTGTAATGTGCCCTATGTTTTAAATATTGCTATATTGCTTGATGTATGTTATTGTGTTATGTTGTTTACTTGTGATATGTTGCTAAATGTTTCTACATATTTAGCCATATGCAGCACATCCCTAAAACGTTCCTGGGATAAGCAACCATTTTTCTCTGTCCATTTTTCTCTGTAAAAGCTTTATAAGCATCACAACTAGATTGTGGAATAGGCTACCAATAAAGCTTAAAAACTCACCTGACCTGCTCTCCTTCAGAAAAGGCCTAAAAACTTGGCTGTATACTTTATAGCCTCACTCCCAATACTAGAGCCTTCAGCCAAATCTTTGGTATGTTCATGTGTTTAGTTACCAAGCGCCTAGACGCCCTAGGGTAGTAGCTGCGCTCTATAAATATATATATATATATATAAATATAAGGTAGTAAAATAGCACTTATCCAGCTTTTCAACAACTTAAGACAAGAGTCAGCTCAAATCTGGGGCAGTAATTGTGTCTTAACTGATCTCTTCCAGTGCGCACTTTATGTAATATGGCACCAACATCACTGCACATTTAGCATTCTGGGGTCATAATATGTACAGTGCCCTGGAGCACTGTAGTATTACGGAAGGGCCAGAGACGTTTGTACATCCCCTTCTTTTTTTTGTTTTATATAGCGGGAAGTCATTCCAAAGGTATCAGATCGCTTTACATGAGCACCAGTTGCGTTACAGATGAACACATAAATTGTTTTTGGCAGGCACAGGGAGATTAAGTGTTTTGCCCAGAAACACAGGATGTTGAGGGTCCCTGCTTAGAGTCGAACCCGGTTCCCCAGCTTTGAGGTCGGATGCTCTAGCCGTTAGGCCACAGCACTGGTGCACATATAGTGCTGGAAATATCTTAACAGGGTATTCCCAAGCAAATGAGAGAAACACTTTGAGTCTGTGCTTGCTTCGTATTCTGAACGAGGGTGCACAGACAAAGAGGCAATCAGAGGGCGCACTCACTGTGCTCCACAAAAGGGTGGTGCACAGTCAGTGAACCCCCAGAGGGAAGCCCCCTGAAGGAGGAAAGCAGGGGTAGCCCTCTGTATTGGGAAAGGGGGACCTATGGACCCCCCTGTCTGCAGGCGGATGCAGTTGCTCATAGGGGTAGGGGGGGGTCTTTCACTCTCCTGCCTGCACAGTGAAAGATGGAGCAGCTGCCTTAAGCAGTCACTCTGGCTTTTAGTAATGCGCTATGCTAAGGGCATGCACGAATTTGCAGTTGCAATGTGGGCAGGGTGTTGTCAGTAATAGGGTGCACTGCCTCTGTTTGCACCTGGAATACCAATTTGAAGATGCACCGTGGCACAAATAGGGGTAGAGAGACTTCTTTGTAATACGGCCCCTGGTGTACAAATAAAAAGGTGACTGTCTAGACCCTGATCATGTCTGTGCTATTACTTTTCAGTCATTGAACTTCATGTGGTTGCATCTTTCTCCCTACCTTAAAACTGTACATTGCAAAGTTGCTGGGATTTGCTCTTGTTTAATTAAAGACAATACCCACCAGCTTGCACCTTTATTCAGAAAGCAGCTAAACACCAACCTATTCAAGGAGCAGTTCTTCAAGCATTTCTAGAGATGCTATTTTTATTATAGTTCCAGCTGTCAGCTTAGTACTGTGTTCAGCATCAGTGGTTCCTGTTATGTTGTGGGCCCTAGGCCCATATACTAAGTAAATAAGTGACACGGACACCGTTAGTATGGTATTAAGAACTGCCTACTAGCTCAAGCACTCTGGCCCTTTTATTAACAGGCCCACATCATTTGTGATGCCTGTGGTAGATGGGTGTGGGATAGGAGTAGAAACCAGCCCTTGTGGGAGTGGGAGTGGCTGGTATGAAACACTAGAATATGTCTGGCAGGACACCACATTCCTCCCAAATTGTATTAAAATCCAAAACAAGTCCAACCTGTGGGGAATAAAACAAAACACAATACACAACTTAGGGGCATATTAGCAAGAAGAGGCGATAATCATCGCTAACCCTGCTTAGCGTGCTTTTTTTTATCGCCGGCTATCGCTGGAATATATCGCCACGCTAACGCTGTATTAGCAACGATTAGCGCTATGGCGATGAATATTCCAGCGATAGCGGGGAAATGGGCCAACATCGCTGAAAAACCAGCGATGTTGCATGGAGAAGGGAGAACACCTTGCTGATACGACCCTGTGGTCGTATCAGCATAATCCACCCCCCATGTTAGGTATGGCTAACACCTGCTAATTGCAGGTGTTAAATAAATGGCGATGACCCCGGTTAGCGCGACTTTTCACGTCGCTAACTGGGGCCATGGCCACCTTGCTAATAGGCGATAGGCCTGTTAGCGAGTGTTTCCCAGGTTTGTTCGTCGGGAACGCCCACTTTGCATGTCATTAGCGATAAATATCGCTGACATGCAAAGCGGTAAACAAACGGGCGCTAATGCCCGCAAACTGTCGCTAACTGCTGTTAGAGACAGTTTGCTGATAGGGCGATATAAATATCGCCGCTTTAGCGGCAAAAAGTGCCGCTAAAGCGGCGATAGTGCCCTTGCTAATATGCCCCTTAGTCTCTCAGCCTTGAGACGCAGTCCGCAGGACAGTAGTAGACAGGTGCAGCTGGGGGCACCCAGGCATTTCTGCACGCATCCATGGTTTAATCAGCATCCACTGGGGATGAACACTGTGTAGATGGAGTTGGGATTCTTTGCCAGCATGTCAGCTGGGTCAATGTCAACTCACACACTGTTGGACTGTCCTGCGTGCTCTTGCGGTGATACGGTTGGTGTCAAACAGTTCAAACTTGGTGCATTAGGAGCGTGGTCAGAGTCCATTGCGAAAGTTTAATGATTGTGCTGCTTGGTCCACTGAAGACAGTCTTGGTGTGCTGTCATCTGTTGGAGTCTCCGTTACATGGCATGGCTACCTCCTGGAATCCGCTGGTGTGGCATTTCCATTTCTCGTGCTTGGGGGAGGCCCCTTGGTTGGGTTGCCATGGGACTGCTTGTGGGCTGTGCTGGGGCTGCATTTGTGCTGCAAGACCGCCCAGGAGCCACTACCTAGTTGCTCGTGCTACCTCAGGGGTAGATGAGTCCTCGTAAGAAAGCGCTCTCGCTACCGAGCTCAGGATGCAAGCCAGGTGAGAAGGTAGTCACTGGTTCTTCAGATCGTCACTGGTGCTTCTTGTCAGTTGGTGTGGCAGTGGTGCAGGACTCCAGTCTGGTTATTTGATGCTCCAGGGGTGGTGGTGATGCACAGGGCAATGATGAATTGGTTGCTATTTGGCCTGGACGACCGGTGGTATGGACTTGCAGGAGGGCGGATGACTGGAGGAACTTCGTGGCCTCTTTAATTGTTGCGTCATTGGTGTGGTTCTTCTTCTTTGGCATGTGAAGTTGCTAGCAGGGATGCCATCTGCTTCAAGCAGCCAGTGGCAGGTGGCTGGACGGTCGCACTCTGAAGCATGGGACAGATACGTGCTTTTCTCATTCAGGTGGCTTACGTTCGGTACTCCTGCTGGGCTGTTTCCAGTGACGTCATTGCACCACGGGGTTGGCTTGTGTCTGTGGGTGCACTCTCACGTAGTGGCACCAGTCCTCCGTCTCTTCATACTTTGATCTTCTGCCCTTGCACATCTGTACTCGTCTGGTCTTTCAGTGTGACAGGTCTGGTCACACACTTCTCTTTCTTTCTCAGTTCTTGCTTGTGATGTAATATCCTACTACGCATTGCAAGTGTTCTCTTCACCTTGTGCAAGGTTGTGTCAGATCATGTTTTGTCAGTTCTCCTCACTGGTACCTCATGCCAGCTTCGTCACATTCGTTGGACTGAGCATCTTCTCCCATCTTGGACCACTCGCAGGTCGGTCCTGTCTGTAGAAATGGGCATCTTCTCGCATGTGCATCAGCCATTTCGTGGACGGCAGTGGAGGTAGGCGCGCTTTGATGGATCCGGTCTGCAGCCTCTTCCATATCTTTCTTCTCCTTGATAAGGTATTCCAGGTGCAACTCAGGATTGCTGTGGGAGGTGAGGGTCTCCTTTCTTTTGCAATAGTGACAGCCTGCCACTAGGGGGCCTGCAATTCTCCTCATGCCTGTAAGGGGCCTATGTGCGACACAGTCTTAAGACAGTGTTAAGGGCACTCCCTGAATAGTCTTTGGCCCACTGATGGGCGGTGCTTCTGCAGTTAAGATGTAGATGCTCTCTTTCCTGCATTCAGGCCATGCTAGGCCTTTACTTCCGTCTTTTCTCTGGGGAAGCGCTGGTGATACTGGGCATGTGTGAGGTAGTTGGCAGACAGCTCCTTACTGTGAAGCTTCTAAGTCTCTCAGGAGTGCTCTTGGCTGGCTCCGTGTATGCCTTCTCTTCACAGGTGCTGCTGCTTGTGGTTCAGTGGCTTATGCTGCTGTGCCCCTTCTTCTTCCTCTAGGGTATAGGGTGAGACCCTCTATCCTTCTTAGGCATTTGGCCTTGGTGTCACTACCTTGGCTGTGCTTTGCTTGCCTGTGGCAGCTTTGGGCTTCCTGGGGCTTTTTGCTAAGTGGGGATTTGCAGACTCTTGTCCTTCAAAGGGTAGGCAGTTCACTTGAGTGTGCATGGCACTCTTTCTGAACAGTCTTTTTCTGTGGCTGCTTAGAGTGCCGTCGCGAGAGTATTGCAGGGCCTCACTTTCTTCTGATGCGTGTTACTTGGGCGTATGGCAGCCTCGCATGTAGGCTACCCGGCAAGGACGAATATAGCATGTTACTACGCATGCTATTACATAGCAATCCATTACAACGCGGTCGTTACAACGACTGCGTTGTTAGAACGCAATACCTTTACATCGCAAGTCAATAGATTGACTTGCTGTAGGGGGCGCGCTGGACTTACGAATAGTATAATTTACTATTCCAACTCCAGCGTGTGCAACAGTAGGGAAGGTGTTGGAATAGTAAATTATACTATTCCTTAGTTTAGAGCGCCCCCTACAGCATCTAATGACTTGCGATGGAAAGGAATTGCGTACTAACAACGCAGTCGTTGTAACGACCCCGTTGTAAAAGCACTGCGATGTAATGGCAGCGTTGTAAACGCTGTTTCCCGCAAGGATATCTAGCTACTCCCTCATTGTGGGCAGATGTCGGCTGGTGAGTCCTGAAGCACATCACTTCTTCAGTGCTGCAGTGGCGAGCAAGCAGCCATTAGGGGGGCACGCAATCCCCTCAGCCGTCCTGTCTCCTTTAGGGCATTGTTTCTTTGATTGCTACCTGGGGCAAAGGCACTGCAGGTCTCCCTAATTCTGACTTGATAATGACCAGGGCCTTGCAGTGATCAAGGGTATTTTTGTTTTTCATGGAAGGGCATGGAGTAGCCTCTCACTTCACTTTGACTGTAGGCCACAGCAGCCTTCCCAGTGCTGTGGGACGTTTGCTTTCAAATTGTTGACTTGTAACTGCTGCAATAACTCCAAATGCCCACTATGTGGCACTGCAATGCTATTCTTTAACATAACATAACATAACACTTGTATTTGTAAAGCACACTTATCACCCATGGGTCTCAAGGCGCTGAATAACAGATGTTTATTGTTACCCAACTCAATGGTTCTAATTTTATCGACCTCAAATGGATGAAAGGCTGAGTGGACTTGCCGGGATTTGAACCTGTGACCATGAGGTCAAACACAGGCCCATGCAGTGGATGCATTAGTCCACCAGACCCAGCAGAATTTCCTCTGACTGAAGGTCTCAACACTTGCTGCAGATGTCGGTGCTGGGCTTCCCGCACTGCTGGTGAGTCTGTCTAGGGGGGGACAACCCACCTGGCCACAGTTCTCGTTTGATCTGGTAGGAAGCAAGTACAGTTAACCTCCCTCCGGCACCTGTACTTCAGCAGGGAGGGCGTGGTCTTGGTGGCATTGCTGGCTCTCACTCCGGGCTGGGAAGGCGAGTGAAGGGCCTCTCTCAATTGTGGTATGCCCCGGGCACTGCTCTTCACCTCAGCAGGCGGGGCACCCCAACGTGCTGCTTCCACTATTCATACCACCGTATATTGCAGGGTCCCCGCGGTGTACATGTGACTGCGTGTACTTCCCCTGGGAGCTGGCACTTGTTGGGGCGCAATTATGTGGGCACTATACAGTCCTGTTGTGCAGGGTGTCAGGGTGATTTGTGCGCCTCTCCTTTGCGGGCACTTGCGCTGCTAAAGGGTGAGCGCCATCTCCTCACCCACGGGGTAGTTGCAGATGCGTGGAAGGGGGTGCCCCTTGTACGGTCAAAGTCTGCAGCGTGCGGGTGCCTCACTCTCAATGCTGGCTGCGACACTTCACTACTCAAACAAACTCGGCTGCCTGCGGAGCTAACCTCACGCCCAGTGGGTAAGCGGCCACTTCTCCTGGTTCACCGCTGCCTTACTGGGGTCACAGCAGTGAAACATTGAACCAGTTCTCCCCTTCTCCTCACGTCTGGGATGACCCAATAAGTGTGCCAGCGCTGGCTCACAGCAATATCAGTATGTTGCTGGGTCATTCACTTGCGGGCACCAGCATCCTCGCCCACTGGGTGCAGTGCACCGGCAGAGGTGCCTTAGGCACACGCTGAGGCTACCCTTTACCCCACGCTGAACTTCAGAGCTGCTGCACATCTACGCACGGTTCGGACCAGCTCGTCTCCAATGTTATGTTGTGGGCCCTAGACCCACATACAAAGGGGCTTATATACAAGCCCCTTACGTCAGCCGTGCATCACTTTTTCCCATATTAAAAGTGACGCTCCAGCGGCGCAAGGGGCTTGTAAATAAGCCCCTACGTAAATAAGTGACACGGACACCGTTAGTATGGTACTAAGAACTGGCACGAGCTTGAGCGCTCGGGCCCTTTTATTAACAGGCCCACATCAATTGTTTCAGACATAGTGCTATTAGGCTATGGAACTCCCTTCCGCTCGTTCTTAGGAAGATATCTTCTTTGATTGAGTTCAGGAAAAATCTTAAAACATGGCTTTTCAAAAACTAATTTCCCTTACAGTATGCGGTCCTTAAGCGCCTAGACACCTATGGGTATTAGCGCGCTATAAAAGTTGTTATAACATAACATAACATTTGTGACGCCTGTGGGGGATGGGTGTCGGCTGGGAGTAGAAACCAGTCCTCGTGCAAGTGGCTGGCATGAAACACTAGAATGGGTCCAGCAGGACATTACAGTTCCCAGAGAGATTTGCACTATAAAAATACTAAGACGTACTTACGTGAATGAACAAAAATGGCTAATAACATAATAGAAAACAAGAACGTGCCCTTTCATACGTTTCCTGGGAATCAATAATTACTCTCCCAGGCAAAGAAAAGCTGAGTTAAGTCTGCTTGCATTTAAACATTGGCCTTGCATGTTATAGTGGCTGCTAAATTGCAGTCCTAATGAAAAAGATGGCACTGTTTACATATTCTTCTGTGACACCTACCTCCGCAGGTATCCCACATCATGTTTAACCCCTTTGGTGCTTGCGTCGGCCAATGGCCGACGCAAGCACTACCTCCCTGGTGCGGCGCACGTCCATTGGCCGTCACCAGGGAGGGCCCCCTTTAAACCTCCGGTGCTTCGCACCGGAGATTGTTTTTTTTTTTATTCCCCCTGGGGAGACGTGGAAGGCTTTCCGCGTCTCCCCCCGCCCCCCCTCCCGCCCATCTGTGACGTCAGCGCGCCGCGAGGCGCTCTGACGTCACTGATTTCCCCACCGGAGCCGAGGACAGCAGCAGGTAAGGCCGCGCTCGACTCCGATGGGGAAATCCGGCCGAAAACGGCCTCCCCAGCTTTCAGGGAGGCCTCGTTTGAAAGGGGAGAGTCTCCCCGTTCAAACGAGGCCTTCCTGAAAGGGTTTCCTGGCCGTGGATCGCGGCAGCGCTGCGATCCACGGCCAGGAAACCCCACTAGACACCAGGGATGTCTTTGGGGGGGTCGGCCCTCGTGGTAATGGGTCGGCCCCCCCCGGGGGCATATTTATTTTAATTTTTTAAAGTTGGCTTTGTTTGGGGTGCGCGATCGCACCCCAAAAATGAAAAAAAAAAACGAAAAAAATAAATAAAAAATGGCGGCGATATTGGCAGGGGGTCGGTCCTCCTGCTCAGTGGCCGACCCCCTGTGGGGGCATATTTTTTATTTATACATGTTGGCTTTCCTTGGGGGGCACGATCGCCCCCCAAAAATGCTAAAAATATTTAAAAAAAAGTACAATGGTGGCAATATTGGCAGGGGGTCGGTCCTCCTGCTCAGTGGCCGACCCCCTGTGGGGGCAATTTTTTTTTTATACCTATGTGGTTTCCGTGGGGGCCACAATCGGCCCCCAGGGAAGCCATAGTTATAAAAAAAATTAGAGAAAGAGAGAGATCTTTCTTTATATATATATATATATATATATATATATATATATATATATAGAGAGAGAGAGAGTCTCTTTCTCTCTGTAGATGATATATGTATATATATGTATCTATATACATATGTATGTGTATATAGATACATATATATACATAAGTCTAAAGAGTGAATGATATATATATGTATCTATATACATATATATGTATAGATATATGTATATAGATGTATATAAATATATGTAGAGATAAAATCTATGTATATATATATATATATATATATGTAGTCCGTGTCCGTGTGTGTGTGTGTGTGTATATATATATATATTATAGCAAAGGTATCGAATAAACGTCAAGACTGAATGGCAATGCTACCCTTGTGTCGGTGTCCGATTCTTATGAAGATTTCGGAAATGGTATATATATATATATATATATATATATATATATGCTCCTTGATGCACAGTGAACGGCGCACTTGCGGACGGGTGCTTCACAAACGCGGGGGTGCGCCCGCGATATTTATCCAGGCTCTGTTTCCTTGTTTCCCAAAAAGAAAAACAGCACTCGCGGGGGCAGTTGCTAGAGTTTATTGGCCCCCGCGAGTGCTGTTTTTCGTTTTGGGAAACAAGGAAACGGAGCTTGGATATATATATATATATATATATATATATATATATATATATATATATATTCAGAAACACAAAGGATGCCGCACTCCAGAGATTGGTTTCAGAGTTGCTTTATTTTCACCACGACTGGTGGTAGTGGTGGTGAAAATAAAGCAACTCTGAAACCGGTCTTGGAGTGCGGCATCCTTTGCGTTTCTGAATTTAAATATCGGGTAAGGATTCTACCCGTTGCTGCCTGCACCAGGTATTGAGCGCTCTGACATTGGGAATTAATTGTTATATATATATATATATATATATAAATATTTATTTACAGAGATATTTCTCAGTGCTGAAATTATGAGACTGTGAAAGAACTATAATGAGTCTCTTTGAAGTTACCTGAAAGGCAGTAAAGTGTGGTACTGCTGCAGAGTACAAAAAAAAAATTCTGCTAGATAGAGATATCTGACTTTTGTGTAGTGGCAGTTTTGACGCCATAAAGGGTATGCTGAAACGAACAGATCGGTATTATGTAGACAGCTAAGTGGATTAGTAAAGCCACAAAGTAGAAACACTTTGTAACAGACTAAATGTATGTGAGAGAGGGGCTATGGAGAGATGAGGGGCACGTTTGCAAGGATGGTAGTGGGCGCATCAAAGGAGGTCATAGTGTGCAATTGTAAAGCACACGTTCACCCGTAGGCATCTTGGCGCCAAAATGATGGTTGCAATGGCTCCCACCAGCGCTAAAAGGCTGCGATGATGGGTATGTGGCAAGGTAAAGTAATACTGTGTCTTTTTTCTCTCTTTCTTAGTCTTTTTGGAGAGCGTACAGAGTTCGCAAAGGTAAGGTGACTTCGTCATTATTGACTTAAACACTTCACTCACGCGCACACACCCACCTACACTTTAAAACCAACAACCTATCTGCCTTCTACGTAGGATTGTGTTTTAAAAGGATAGTTTAGGCACTAGCAGAGATGGCATATCGTTGGATGGATGCTGCCCAGGCCCTAAATCTGGTTCTGGAGTCCAGCTCTGAGGCAGGATCAGAGACTGAGACAGCAGATACTGAGACAGCATCTGAGGGAGAGGACAATGGAGCCGAATCTGGGAGTGACTTTTCAGTCGGCGCAGTTCCATCCGATGACTCATCGTCCAGCGATTCTGAAGGAGACGATGTCAGTCGTGCTGTGCCTTTGCCAGCACAGTCTGTGCAGCAGGACACCCGTAACAGGTTAGAGCAACCCAGAGTGCAGGCACGTGCGGCCGCAAGCACAGACGGAGTGCTGTCTTGGCAGCCTCCCAATTTAGTTCAGCCCCAAATTCCGCCTTTCACTGGTGACGCTGGATGTAAAGTAGATACGGCAAATTTTTTGCCAATTGACTACTTCCATCTCTTTTTTGGTGTTGACTTCCTAGACGAAATTGTGCAGCAAACAAATTTGCGTGCCGAACAATTTCTGAGGGAGCAAGGAGGCACTCTTGGGCCTCATTCTAGGGCGCGCAAGTGGACTCCCACTTCTCTAGGGGAGTTGAAGATATTTTTGGGCCTCACGCTTAAAATGGGGGTAGTGCATAAACCAACCTTGCTATCCTACTGGTCTACTCGCACGGTTTGGTTAACCCCCATCTTCGCACCATACATGAGCAGAGATCGTTTTTGCTATTGCAGCGCATGCTGCATTTCAATGACAACTCTGCTGCATTGCCCCGGGACCATCCAGACTATGACAGGTTGTTCAAAATTCGGCCTGTCGTGGAACATTTGTCTGCCAGGTTTCCAGAGGTTTATACTCCTGGAAAGAATATAGCCATTGATGAGTCCTTGATCTTGTATAAAGGGCGGCTGCTGTTTAGGCAGTACATTCCGAGCAAACGTGCTCGCTATGGCATCAAGCTGTACATGTTGTGTGAGAGCTCGACTGGCTATGTGTACAGCTTGAGAGTGTATACAGGGAAGGACACAACTCTTAACCCTGTAGGTTGCCCTCCCATGCTAGGGGTCACAGGAAAGATTGTATGGGAGCTTGTCCAGCCACTTCTTCACAAAGGTTATAACCTTTATGTGGACAATTTCTATACAGGAGTAGAGCTGTTCAGTGAGCTCTATAAAGCTGGCACCGTGGCTTGCGGTACAATTCGTTGTCGCCGCAAAGGATTCCCGCAGGAGCTTGTTTGCAAGAAGCTCCAGAAATCCCAGAGCACTGCGTTGCGTTCCAACGAACTGCTCGCAGTTAAGTTCTCAGATAGGCGTGATGTGTACATGCTCACTACAATTCATGCTGAGAGCACTTCCCCTGTCACGGTTTGGGGTCAGATGGCCGAAGTCCACAAGCCCAACTGTATACTTGATTACAACAAGTACATGGGCGGAGTGGACAAGAACGACCAGGTTCTTCAGCCATACAATGCGAGTCGTAAAACTCGCACTTGGTATAAGAAACTGTTTACGCACCTGATCCAGATGGCAACATACAATGCGTATGTTGTTTATCGTGAGACCACCACAGGAAGACTCATGTCTTTCCTTGACTTTCAGTTGTCTGTGATTGAAAGTCTTACTGCTACAGAAGCAGAAGCCTCCACTTCATGTGTTCTGGAGGACGTGGCAAGGCTGCAGGAGCGACACTTTGCAGATAAAATTCCTGCAACACCCAAAAAGGAGCGACCATGTCGTCGTTGTAAAGTGTGCTCGATGCAGGGAAAGAGGCAGGAGACTCGTGTTTACTGTCCCCAGTGCCCAAGTAAGCCTGCCTTCTGTTTTCCTACTTGCTTTATGTTGTATCACACTAAAGCAAAATACTGGGAAATTGACTGAGGTGGAGCTGCCAATAGGATAACCTTTCAATTGGTGTGAATGGATACCTACTGTCTGTGGGCCACTCCTTCACTACGCAAGCAGCTGCAGGATATTTCTTCCTCTACTTCATGAAATCATGGACTTCTCAACACCTTTATCTGCTTTCAGAACGTGGTAGTTGTTCTGTTCGCCAATTGACAAGTGCATTATAGTCCCCACGCTGCACATACTGGTGGACAGAACATATGCCACGTTGTCATGGAGTACCCGTGTTTCACATTCAACCGTTCTTCGTAGTTTATGATGTTCTCTTTAGGAAGTTTTTGAAAATTTCCAGCATGTTTGCCTTAGTTTCAAAGGTAGATATGCTTGCTCAGCTCGAGAAATGTTTTTGCGGCATACTCGGGCACCCCCCAACTTGCATCCACAAACTGGAAGGAGTTGGATAGAGCATTGTGAGAGCATTGATAGCTCGTGACAGAAATGTTCACTCAAGCTTCAAGTAGCTAGAGATGAAAGGCATTAGTATAGGGTCTCTTAACAATTGGACAGGGTTAGTCAGGACTCTGAGGACAGACACACGAACGGGTTAGAACAGCTTACGGTAGGTACGCTTTCCGAGGAATATTGCAAAGGTAGAAGGCAGATAGTAAAGGTAGTATAGATACACGTCCTGACTTCTTCTTCACCCATGGATTCAAATCCATTGCTGCCACACTCACACTGAATTTACTGTAGTACTTATGGGTCAATGCTGCTTGCCATGTTCATCCTCCGTTAGAACTTAGTAGATGGTCAGTTTGCTGTATGATAAGTGCATTACAGTCACTGCACATAACGGTGGATTGGACATATGCTACGTTGTCACGGACTACCCTTGTTTCACATTCATCCGTTCATAGTTTATGATGTTATCTTTTGAAAATTTCCAGCATGTTTGCCTTAGTTTCAAAGGTAGATATGCTTGCTCAGCTCGAGAAATGTTTTTGCGGCATACTCGAGCACCCCCCAACTTGCATCCACAAACTGGAAGGAGTTGGATTTAGCATAGTGAGTGCACTAAAGGTGCATGAAAGACATGTCTTCCTGAGCCTCATGTGGCTGTCATGGAAGTCATTAGTATAGGTTCACTGGGCATGAGTTCGGTAACGTTCTGGAAGAAGGAGGTGGAGACTTGACAGGTGGTAGAATATAGTCAAAGTCATTATGTCTTGTGGCATATGAATGTGATGGGCCCTTGCATGGCGGCAGTATGTTTGTGTGAGTGCAAGTGATATGGTTGTTTGGGCCCGTGGCTGGCGGTACGGAAGTCTTGTGTGTGGTGTGTGAATGGCGTGTGAATGGACCATAAAGTGGTTGGTGCCGTGATGTGGCTTTATGGCTCCCCTTCAGAAGGCTTGGCTTCAATATTTATATACTTTGATAAGTATTTGTGCTTTGAAGCCAGCGTTTCTGGAGGTGCTAAAACCAACCTGTGTAAGTGGTGGATTAGCTTTATCAAATGAGTGTTAGATTTATATTTGTGTTGGTTTAATGGCCTTTTGTAAGATATTTTTTTTTCACAATGGGTAGCAGGGGACTTTCTGCCCTAGCTCAGTCGTCACCTAGGCAAACCTTTACATTTTTGAGTAGTAGACAAAGGGGGAAGTACAAGGGTGAATGACTTGCGTGGTTATCACTGTTTTTTTTTACCCAACATGCCCTGCTAGCCTCTTATTTTGTTGAAAAAAATCACTATTTCCACACATTTTTGTGTGGGAAAGTTGTGGCATCGCCGGGCAGACATGCATTTCCTACCACCCAGTGTTCCCCAAGGTCTCCCGATAAAAATGGTACCTCACTCGTGTGGGAGGCCCAAGTACCCGCGACAGGCTAGGGCCCAAAACGTATTGAGGCGACATTAAAATTGCCTATCACAAAACAACCTGGTTTTGTGAGAGGGGTCACCTTGGTTTTTGGCCCCGTGCTCGGCGGCCAGCTAGGGAAACCTACCAAACCCACGCATTTCTGAAATCTAGACACCCGGGGGGTTCCAGGGAGGTATGGCTTGCGTGGATCCCCCAACGTTTTCTTACCCAGAATCCCCTGCAAACCTCGAATTTAGCTGAAAAAATCACTTTTTCCACACATTTTTGTGTGGGAAAGTTGTGGCATCGCCGGGCAGACACGCATTTCCTACCACCCAGCGTTCCCCAAGGTCTCCCGATAAAAATGGTGCCTCACTCGTGTGGGAGGCCCAAGTACCCGCGACAGGCTAGGGCCCAAAAGGTATTGAGGCGACATTAAAATTGCCTATCACAAAACAACCTGGTTTTGTGAGAGGGGTCACCTTGGTTTTTGGCCCCGTGCTCGGCGGCCAGCTAGGGAAACCTACCAAACCCACACATTTCTGAAAACTAGACACCCGGGGGTTCCAGGGAGGTATGGCTTGCGTGGATCCCCCAACGTTTTCTTACCCAGAATCCCCTGCAAACCTCGAATTTAGCTGAAAAAATCACTTTTTCCACACATTTTTGTGTGGGAAAGTTGTGGCATCGCCGGGCAGACACGCATTTCCTACCACCCAGCGTTCCCCAAGGTCTCCCGATAAAAATGGTGCCTCACTCGTGTGGGAGGCCCAAGTACCCGCGACAGGCTAGGGCCCAAAAGGTATTGAGGCGACATTAAAATTGCCTATCACAAAACAACCTGGTTTTGTGAGAGGGGTCACCTTGGTTTTTGGCCCCGTGCTCGGCGGCCAGCTAGGGAAACCTACCAAACCCACACATTTCTGAAAACTAGACACCCGGGGGTTCCAGGGAGGTATGGCTTGCGTGGATCCCCCAACGTTTTCTTACCCAGAATCCCCTGCAAACCTCGAATTTAGCTGAAAAAATCACTTTTTCCACACATTTTTGTGTGGGAAAGTTGTGGCATCGCCGGGCAGACACGCATTTCCTACCACCCAGCGTTCCCCAAGGTCTCCCGATAAAAATGGTGCCTCACTCGTGTGGGAGGCCCAAGTACCCGCGACAGGCTAGGGCCCAAAAGGTATTGAGGCGACATTAAAATTGCCTATCACAAAACAACCTGGTTTTGTGAGAAGGGTCACCTTGGTTTTTGGCCCCGTGCTCGGCGGCCAGCTAGGGAAACCTATCAAACCCACACATTTCTGAAAACTAGACACCCGGGGGTTCCAGGGAGGTATGGCTTGCGTGGATCCCCCAACGTTTTCTTACCCAGAATCCCCTGCAAACCTCGAATTTAGCTGAAAAAATCACTTTTTCCACACATTTTTGTGTGGGAAAGTTGTGGCATCACCGGGCAGACATGCATTTCCTACCACCCAGCATTCTCCAAGGTCTCCCGATAAAAATGGTGCCTCACTCGTGTGGGAGGCCCAAGTACCCGCGACAGGCTAGGTCACAAAACGTATTGAGGCGACATTAAGATTGCCTATCACAAAACAACCTGGTTTTGTGAGAGGGGTCACCTTGGTTTTTGGCCCCGTGCTCGGCGGCCAGCTAGGGAAACTTACCAAACCCACACATTTCTGAAAACTAGACACCCGGGGGGTTCCAGGGAGGTATGGCTTGTGTGGATCCCCCAACGTTTTCTTACCCAGAATCCCCTGCAAACCTCGAATTTAGCTGAAAAAATCACTTTTTCCACACATTTTTGTGTGGGAAAGTTGTGGCATCGCCGGGCAGACACGCATTTCCTACCACCCAGCGTTCCCCAAGGTCTCCCGATAAAAATGGTGCCTCACTCGTGTGGGAGGCCCAAGTACCCGCGACAGGCTAGGGCCCAAAAGGTATTGAGGCGACATTAAAATTGCCTATCACAAAATGTTTTGGGCCCTAGCCTGTCGCTGGGTACTTGGGCCTCCCACACGAGTGAGGTACCATTTTATCGGGAGACCTTGGGGAACGCTGGTTGGTAGGAAATGCGTGTCTGCCCGAGCGATGCCACAACTTTCCCACACAGAAATGTGTGGAAAAAGTGATTTTTCAGCTAAATTTGAGGTTTGCAGGGGATTCTGGGTAAGAAAACGTTGGAGGATCCACGCAAGCCATACCTCCTGGACCCCCAGGTGTCTAGTTTTCAGAAATGTGTGGGTTTGGTAGGTTTCCTAGCTGGCCACCGAGCACGGGGCCAAAACTGGTGACTTCTCTCACAAAACCAGGTTGTTTTGTGATAGGCAATTTTAATGTCGCCTCAATACGTTTTGGGCCCTAGCCTGTCGCGGTACTTGGGCCTCCCACACGAGTGAGGCACCATTTTTATCGGGAGACCTTGGGAAACACTGGGTGATAGGAAATGCGTGTCTGCCCGGCGATGCCACAACTTTCCCACACAAAAATGTGTGGAAAAAGTGATTTTTTCAGCTAAATTTGAGGTTTGCAGGGATTCTGGGTAAGAAAACGTTGGGGATCCACGCAAGCCATACCTCCCTGGAACCACCCGGGTGTCTAGTTTTCAGAAATGTGTGGGTTTGATAGGTTTCCTAGCTGGCCGCCGAGCACGGAGCCAAAAACCGAGGTGACCCTCCTTGCAAAACCAGGTTGTTTTGTGATAGGCAATTTGAATGTCACCTCAATGCGTTTTGGGCCCTAGCCTGTCGCAGTTACTTGGGCCTCCCACACGAGTGAGGCACCATTTTTATCGGGAGACCTTGGGGAACGCTGGGTGGTAGGAAATGCGTGTCTGCCAGCGATGCCATAACTTTCCCACACAAAAATGTGTGGAAGAAGTGATTTTTTCAGCAAAATTTGAGGTTTGCAGGGGATTCTGTAAGAAAACGTTGGGGGATCCACGCAAGCCATACCTCCCTGGAACCACCTGGGTGTCTAGTTTTCAGAAATGTGTGGGTTTGATAGGTTTCCTAGCTGGCCACCGAGCACGGGGCCAAAACCGAGGTGACCCCTTGCAAAACCAGGTTGTTTGGTGATAGGCAATTTTAATGTCACCTCAATATGTTTTGGGCCCTAGCCTGTCGCGGGTACTTGGGCCTCCCACACAAGTGAGGTACCATTTTTATCGGAAGACTTTGGGTAACACGGGGTGGGTGGAAATTTGTGGATCCATGCAGATTCCAGAACTTTCCACCACAGAAATGTGAGGAAAATGTGGTTTTTTGACAATTTTTAAGTTTGCAAGGGATTCTGGGTAACAAAACCTGGTGAGAGCCAGTCAAATCACCCCATCCTGGATTCCCCTGGGTGTCTACTTTTCAAAAATGTATAGGTTTGAAAGGTTTCCCTAGGTGCCGGCAGAGCTAGGGTTCAAAATCTACAGCTAGCCACTTTGTTGAAAAAGGGCCCGTTTTCACTGCAAAAATGTGGTGTGTCCACGTTGCGTTTTGGGCCGTTTCCTGTCGCGGGTACTTGGGCTTCCCACACAAGTGAGGTACCATTTTTATCGGAAGACTTTGGGGAACGCGCGGTGGGTGGAATTTTGTGGATCCACGGAGATTCCAGAACTTTCCACCACAGAAATGTGAGGAAAATGTGTTTTTTTAGGACAATTTTTAGGTTTGCAAGGGATTCTGGGTAACAGAACCTGGTGAGAGGCAGTAAAGTCACCCCATCCTGGATTCCCCTGGGTGTCTAGTTTTCAAAAATATATAGGTTTGCTAGGTTTCCCCAGATGCAGGCAGAGCTAGGATTCAAAAATAACAGCTAGGCACTTTGCCGAAAACGTTGGGGGATCCACGCAAGCCATACCTCCCTGGAACCACCCGGGTGTCTAGTTTTCAGAAATGTGTGGATTTGATAGGTTTCCCAAGCTGGCCGCCGAGCACGGGGCCAAAAACCGAGGTGACCCCCTTGCAAAACCAGGTTGTTTTGTGATAGGCAATTTTAATGTCACCTCAATACGTTTTGGGCCCTAGCCTGTCGCGGGTACTTGGGCCTCCCACACGAGTGAGGCACCATTTTTATCGGGAGACCTTGGGGAACGCTGGGTGGTAGGAAATGCGTGTCTGCCCGACAATGCCACAACTTTCCCACACAAAAATGTGTGGAAGAAGTGATTTTTTCAGCAAAATTTGAGGTTTGCAGGGGATTTTGGGTAAGAAAACGTTGGGGGATCCACGCAAGCCATACCTCCCTGGATCCACCTGGGTGTCTAGTTTTCAGAAATGTGTGGGTTTGATAGGTTTCCCTAGCTGGCCGCCGAGCACGGGGCCAAAACCGAGGTGACCCCCTTGCAAAACCAGGTTGTTTTGTGATAGGCAATTTTAATGTCACCTCAATACGTTTTGGGCCCTAGCCTGTCGCGGGTACTTGGGCCTCCCACACGAGTGAGGCACCATTTTTATCGGGAGACCTTGGGGAACACTGGGTGATAGGAAATGCGTGTCTGCCCGGCGATGCCACAACTTTCCCACACAAAAATGTGTGGAAAAAGTGATTTTTTCAGCTAAATTTGAGGTTTGCAGGGGATTCTGGGTAAGAAAACGTTGGGGGATCCACGCAAGCCATACCTCCCTGGAACCACCCGGGTGTCTAGTTTTCAGAAATGTGTGGGTTTGATAGGTTTCCCAAGCTGGCCGCCGAGCACGGGGCCAAAAACCGAGGTGACCCTCCTTGCAAAACCAGGTTGTTTTGTGATAGGCAATTTGAATGTCACCTCAATACGTTTTGGGCCCTAGCCTGTCGCGGGTACTTGGGCCTCCCACACGAGTGAGGCACCATTTTTATCGGGAGACCTTGGGGAACGCTGGGTGGTAGGAAATGCGTGTCTGCCCGGCGATGCCACAACTTTCCCACACAAAAATGTGTGGAAGAAGTGATTTTTTCAGCAAAATTTGAGGTTTGCAGGGGATTCTGGGTAAGAAAACGTTGGGGGATCCACGCAAGCCATACCTCCCTGGAACCACCTGGGTGTCTAGTTTTCAGAAATGTGTGGGTTTGATAGGTTTCCCTAGCTGGCCGCCGAGCACGGGGCCAAAAACCGAGGTGACCCCCTTGCAAAACCAGGTTGTTTGGTGATAGGCAATTTTAATGTCACCTCAATATGTTTTGGGCCCTAGCCTGTCGCGGGTACTTGGGCCTCCCACACAAGTGAGGTACCATTTTTATCGGAAGACTTTGGGAACGCGGGGTGGGTGGAAATTTGTGGATCCATGCAGATTCCAGAACTTTCCACCACAGAAATGTGAGGAAAATGTGGTTTTTTTGACAATTTTTAAGTTTGCAAGGGATTCTGGGTAACAGAACCTGGTGAGAGCCAGTCAAATCACCCCATCCTGGATTCCCCTGGGTGTCTACTTTTCAAAAATGTATAGGTTTGAAAGGTTTCCCTAGGTGCCAGCAGAGCTAGGGTTCAAAATCTACAGCTAGCCACTTTGTTGAAAAAGGGCCCGTTTTCACTGCAAAAATGTGGTGTGTCCACGTTGCGTTTTGGGCCGTTTCCTGTCGCGGGTACTTGGGCCTCCCACACAAGTGAGGTACCATTTTTATCGGAAGACTTTGGGGAACGCGCGGTGGGTGGAATTTTGTGGATCCACGGAGATTCCAGAACTTTCCACCACAGAAATGTGAGGAAAATGTGGTTTTTTTTGGACAATTTTTTAGGTTTGCAAGGGATTCTGGGTAACAGAACCTGGTGAGAGGCAGTAAAGTCACCCCATCCTGGATTCCCCTGGGTGTCTAGTTTTCAAAAATATATAGGTTTGCTAGGTTTCCCCAGATGCAGGCAGAGCTAGGATTCAAAAATAACAGCTAGGCACTTTGCCAAAAAAGGGTAATTTTTCACTGTGAAATTGGGGTGTGTCCACGTTGCGTTTTGCGCGATTTCCTGTCGCGGGCTCTAGGCCTACCCACACAAGTGAGGTACCATTTTTCTCAGAAGACTTTGGGGAACGCGGGGGGGTAGAAATTTGAGAATCCACGCAGATTCCAGGACTTTCCACCACAGAAATGTGAGGAAAATGTGTTTTTTTTGACAATTTTTTAGGTTTGCAAGGGATTCTGGGTAACAGAACCTGGTGAGAGGCAGTAAAGTCACCCCATCCTGGATTCCCCTGGGTGTCTAGTTTTCAAAAATGTATAGGTTTGCTAGGTTTCCCTAGATGCAGGCAGAGCTAGGATTCAAAAACTACAGCTAGGCACTTTGCCAAAAAAGGGTCATTTTTCACTGTGAAATTGGGGTGTGTCCACGTTGCGTTTTGCGCCATTTCCTGTCGCAGGCTCTAGGCCTACCCACACAAGTGAGGTACCATTTTTCTCGGAAGACTTTGGGGAAGGCAGGGTGGGTTGAAATTTGTGTATCCACGCAGATTCCAGAACTTTCCACCACAGAAATGTAGGGAAAATGTGGTTTTTTAACCATTTTTAGGTTTGCAAGGGATTCTGGGTAACAGAACCTGGTGAGAAGCAGTCAAGTCACCCCATCCTGGATTCCCCTGGGTGTCTAGTTTTCAAAAATGTATAGGTTTGCTAGGTTTCCCTAGGTGCCGGCAGAGCTAGGGTTCAAAAACTACAGCTAGGCACTTTGCCAAAAAAGGGTCGTTTTTCACTGTGAAATTGTGGTGTGTCCACGTTGCGTTTTGCACCGTTTCCTGTCGCGGGCACTAGGCCTACCCACACAAGTGAGGTACCATTTTTCTCGGAAGACTTTGGGGAACGTGGGGTGGGTAGAAATTTGTAGATCCGCGCAGATTACAGACCTTTCCACCACAGAAATGTGAGGAAAATGTGTTTTCTTTGACAATTTTTTAGGTTTGCAAGGGATTCTGGGTAACAGAACCTGGTGAGAGGCAGTAAAGTCACCCCATCCTGGATTCCCCTGGGTGTCTAGTTTTCAAAAATGTATAGGTTTGCTATGTTTCCCTAGATGCAGGCAGAGCTAGGATTCAAAAACTACAGCTAGGCACTTTGCCAAAAAGGGTCATTTTTCACTGTGAAATTGGGGTGTGTCCACGTTGCGTTTTGCGCCATTTCCTGTCGCAGGCTCTAGGCCTACCCACACAAGTGAGGTACCATTTTTCTCGGAAGACTTTGGGGAACGCAGGGTGGGTTGAAATTTGTGTATCCACGCAGATTCCAGAACTTTCCACCACAGAAATGTAGGGAAAATGTGTTTTTTAACCATTTTTAGGTTTGCAAGGGATTCTGGGTAACAGAACCTGGTGAGAAGCAGTCAAGTCACCCCATCCTGGATTCCCTGGGTGTCTAGTTTTCAAAAATGTATAGGTTTGCTAGGTTTCCCTAGGTGCCGGCAGAGCTAGGGTTCAAAAACTACAGCTAGGCACTTTGCCAAAAAAGGTTCGTTTTTCACTGTGAAATTGTGGTGTGTCCACGTTGCGTTTTGCACCGTTTCCTGTCGCGGGCACTAGGCCTACCCACACAAGTGAAGGACCATTTTTCTCGGAAGACTTTGGGGAACGTGGGGTGGGTAGAAATTTGTGGATCCGCGCAGATTACAGACCTTTCCACCACAGAAATGTGAGGAAAATGTGTTTTTTTGGACAATGTTTTAGGTTTGCAAGGGATTCTGGGTAACAGAACCTGGGGAGAGGCAGTAAAGTCACCCCATCCTGTATTCCCCTGGGTGTCTAGTTTTCAAAAATGTATAGGTTTGCTAGGTTTCCCTAGATGCAGGCAGAGCTAGGATTCAAAAACTACAGCTAGGCACTTTGCCAAAAAAGGGTCATTTTTCACTGTGAAATTGGGGTGTGTCCACGTTGCGTTTTGCGCCATTTCCTGTCGCAGGCTCTAGGCCTACCCACACAAGTGAAGTACCATTTTTCTCGGAAGACTTTGGGGAACGCAGGGTGGGTTGAAATTTGTGTATCCACGCAGATTCCAGAACTTTCCACCACAGAAATGTAGGGAAAATGTGTTTTTTAACCATTTCTTAGGTTTGCAAGGGATTCTGGGTAACAGAACCTGGTGGGAGCCAGTCAAGTCACCCCATCCTGGATTCCCCTGGGTGTCTAGTTTTCAAAAACGTATAGGTTTGCTAGGTTTCCCTAGAAGCCGGCAGAGCTAGGGTTCAAAAACTACAGCTAGGCACTTTGCCAAAAAAGGGTCATTTTTCACTGTGAAATTGGGGTGTGTCCACATTGCATTTTGTGCCATTTCCTGTCATGGGCACTAGGCCTACCCACACAAGTGAGGTACCATTTTACTCGGAAGACTTTGGGGAACGTGGGGTGGGTAGAAATTTGTGGATCCGCGCAGATTACAGACCTTTCCACCACAGAAATGTGAGGAAATGTGTTTTTTGGGACAATTTTTTAGGTTTGCAAGGGATTCTGGGTAACAATACCTGGGGAGAGGCAGTAAAGTCACCCCATCCTGGATTCCCCTGGGTGTCTAGTTTTCAAAAATGTATAGGTTTGCTAGGTTTCCCTAGATGCAGGCAGAGCTAGGATTCAAAAACTACAGCTAGGCACTTTGCCAAAAAGGGTCATTTTTCACTGTGAAATTGGGGTGTGTCCACGTTGCGTTTTGCGCCATTTCCTGTCGCAGGCTCTAGGCCTACCCACACAAGTGAAGTACCATTTTTCTCGGAAGACTTTGGGGAACGCAGGGTGGGTTGAAATTTGTGTATCCACGCAGATTCCAGAACTTTCCACCACAGAAATGTAGGGAAAATGTGTTTTTTAACCATTTTTAGGTTTGCAAGGGATTCTGGGTAACAGAACCTGGTGAGAAGCAGTCAAGTCACCCCATCCTGGATTCCCCTGGGTGTCTAGTTTTCAAAAATGTATAGGTTTGCTAGGTTTCCCTAGGTGCCGGCAGAGCTAGGGTTCAAAAACTACAGCTAGGCACTTTGCCAAAAAAGGTTCGTTTTTCACTGTGAAATTGTGGTGTGTCCACGTTGCGTTTTGCACCGTTTCCTGTCGCGGGCACTAGGCCTACCCACACAAGTGAGGTATCATTTTTCTCGGAAGACTTTGGGGAACGTGGGGTGGGTAGAAATTTGTGGATCCGCGCAGATTACAGACCTTTCCACCACAGAAATGTGAGGAAAATGTGTTTTTTTGGACAATGTTTTAGGTTTGCAAGGGATTCTGGGTAACAGAACCTGGGGAGAGGCAGTAAAGTCACCCCATCCTGTATTCCCCTGGGTGTCTAGTTTTCAAAAATGTATAGGTTTGCTAGGTTTCCCTAGATGCAGGCAGAGCTAGGATTCAAAAACTACAGCTAGGCACTTTGCCAAAAAAGGGTCATTTTTCACTGTGAAATTGGGGTGTGTCCACGTTGCGTTTTGCGCCATTTCCTGTCGCAGGCTCTAGGCCTACCCACACAAGTGAAGTACCATTTTTCTCGGAAGACTTTGGGGAACGCAGGGTGGGTTGAAATTTGTGTATCCACGCAGATTCCAGAACTTTCCACCACAGAAATGTAGGGAAAATGTGTTTTTTTTACCATTTCTTAGGTTTGCAAGGGATTCTGGGTAACAGAACCTGGTGGGAGCCAGTCAAGTCACCCCATCCTGGATTCCCCTGGGTGTCTAGTTTTCAAAAACGTATAGGTTTGCTAGGTTTCCATAGATGCCGGCAGAGCTAGGGTTCAAAAACTACAGCTAGGCACTTTGCCAAAAAAGGGTCATTTTTCACTGTGAAATTGGGGTGTGTCCACATTGCATTTTGTGCCATTTCCTGTCATGGGCACTAGGCCTACCCACACAAGTGAGGTACCATTTTACTCGGAAGACTTTGGGGAACGCGGGGTGGGTGGAAATTTGTGGATCCATGCAGATTCCAGAACTTTCCACCACAGAAATGTGAGGAAAATGTGTTTTTTTGGACAATTTTTTAGGTTTGCAAGGGATTCTGGGTAACAGAACCTGGTGAAAGCCAGTCAAGTCACCCCATCCTGGATTCCCCTGGGTGTCTAGTTTTCAAAAATGTATAGGTTTGCTAGGTTTCCCTGGGTGCCGGCAGAGCAAGGGTTCAAAAACTACAGCTAGGCACTTTGCAAAAAAAGGGTAATTTTTCATTGTGAAAATGTGTTGTGTTCACGTTGCGTTTTGAGCCGTTTCCTGTCGTGGGCACTATGCCTACCCACACAAGTGAGGTACCATTTTTATCGGGACACTTACGGTAATTCAGATTTGTAAAGCAACTGTTATTACCTATTGACTTTCGATGCATTTCTGCCTTCCAAATGAAAGACAATGTGTAAAAGAAGTTATTTTGAAAAATGACCTATAATTCTCATGCTAGTATGAGTATTACCAATTTCAGAAATGTGCAAATATCTACTGTTTCTAAACTCTATATTGTGTTCCCATTTCAGAAATACATGGGAGTCTTTCATACCGAATATTCCATGTATACATTTTCCCAGAATAATTGCTATATACCCGGTACATAATAAAAAACCATTGCAAGACGCTGCTCAGTTTTTGGCTCTGGGTTCGTCGGGTTCTTGGTGAACCTACAAGTCCTATATATCCCCACAACCAGTGAGGTCCAGTGGATGTAACGGTATATTGCTTTCAAAGAGCAGTCATAATTAGAAGAAGTTACAGGTGAAAACGTTGACACAAAAGGCTGTTTTTTTCAACTAATTTTCCATTTTTCCTATATTTAACTGTTAGTTTCTATAAAGAAACCTTGATGGATTTACACAAATGACCCCTTGCTGAATTCAGCATTTTGTCTACTTTTCTAAAATGTATAGATTTCCAGGATACATTATTGCTTTTATACCCATTTCTACCATTAACTGAAAGGAGGTTGAAAGCACAAAAAATAGCAAAAATAGGCTATGTCCCAGAAAAATGCCAAAACAATGTAAAATTTTTGGTTTTCTGACAAAAGTCTGTCATTCCCTAAAAGCTGGGAAAATGGAGATTTCAGCCCCACAAACACTTTTTTGATACCATTTGCAGGGAAAAACCCAGACACTTTCATATGCGGGACTTTTTTCCCATTTTTCCCCAAAAAACCAAAATATAGCTGTATTTTGGCTAAAATCTGGGACCCCTCCATGGGAATCCACAAACCCTGGGTACCTTTAGAATCCCCATGATGTTGGAAGAAAAGGACGCAAATTTGGCGTGGATACCTTATGTGGTCAAAAAGTTACAGAGGCCTAATCGCGAACTACTACAAATAGCCAAAAAAGGGCTCAGCACTGGGGGGGAAAAGGCCCAGCAGTTAAGGGGTTAAAAATATCATTATTATGAGTGCTGTGGTCATTACAGCAACCCTCACAATTTCCTCCCGGTAGTTTCAGCAGGTCACACCTGACGAAATTGACATAGGAAATGGACCCAATACCAGGACAAGCGGATTTTGATATAGAAGGCACCAAATTGCACATTACGCTCCATTTATAGGGTAAAGCCTATGTGATAAGTCGATACCGAACACAGGGATAGTGGATATTCATATAGGCGGAACACGGTGGAAACAATGAAAGCAACCACCATGCATGTGATCTCATAGTCCCGCGCCGTGATTCGCAAAGAGAAGCTTCTATTGCCACCTTGTGGTTAAATACTAGAAGTACTGGTTGTAATTTAATTCGTTTTAATCCAAGTTCTACGGTCACCTTCCCTAAGGTTTTAAAAGTCAATAAGAGAAGTGGGGCAGTCAAACTGAGAGGGGTAGGAAGAGTCCTGGGTAGGGCTGTAGCTATCAGTGGTGCTGCAGGTGCAGTGGCACCGGGGCTCATAGACCCGAGGGGCCCACTGAACCCTCATTAAATGTTGTATTTTCTTCCTGTGCCTGCTTTTGTAAAAGGATTAATATAATCAGGGTCACTGGAATAATGCAGCAGGAAAGGGCCAAATTATGCGGCAGGGTTGAGTAAATTGTGCCGCAAGAAAAGGCAAATTAGGTGGCATAATGTAGCACATTTTAGTATTACTTCATTATTTCGTCATTTTTAAACTTGGTAACACTGTCTGGGCAATGGTTGCCCCTCATTAGCACCAGTTTAACACTCAAATATAGCAATAAGCAACAGAAAGGTGACAACTCCAGCTTTTCAAAGGGCCTTCCACTGAACAGCAACACGTGTTGCTGCATTTTTAAGTTACTTTTTAAGCTATTTAAGCTAGAAGCAAAATCTTTTTTTGTTAAAATCTGCAGATTATGCAGCAGATGATGGATTATGTGGCAAATGCGGCAAACTATAATAATTTTAAAATTGCCGCAGCTGCACAATTGCAAAATTCAGGGGCCCTGAATATAATAGATTTACATTTTTACGTATAGAGATTCCTATACCCAGCATACCTGCACGAGTCCCACTTTATCCTCCACAAAAGAGACTCCCTTGCTCAGCTTTTGCCCATCCCTATCTATGCCTGTCACCTTCCCAGCATAAAAGTGACCATAATTGTGATCATACCTGAGTAAATTTTGCCTTGCCAATGATTAACATTTCACCCATTCCTCCTTTTCCTTTCCATTGTGTTACTGGTAGTCTTGCAAGTACTAGTGCCAGAATGAAAAGGCACTGGTAAAGTCAATAGGTCTTGGCTTTGAAAGAGCAAACTATTGACTGCCGATGCTTTCTGTCAATTGCAAGTATGCGCTTACAAGATGCATGTGCATGCATGGCCTGACATCGTGCAATAAGATTGTTAATGAGGAGCCCCATTCCAAGATGGCTGCCAATGTGCATGCAGGTGTTCTGACTTAGGCATGTGAGCCATGACGCATGCATCATGACACTTGCCTTTGCATGTGTCATGAAGCATGATCGCTATTTTTATTTTACCTATGTAACATGGCTGATTGCCATGTTAGAACAATAAATCAATTTGTAGAAAAAAAAGTGAAAAACACATGCATGTGAAACACAAAAAAGGAAGCAAGCACTCTGCAGCCGCTGAGAAAATGTCAATGGCCAGTTAGTCTTGGCTCTAAAAGGCAGAGCTAGTGGTTTTGCCAAATGCTTTTTTTTTCTTGTTGTCCACATGTAAACCATGCATTCTGATGCATACACACATATTAGCGGCAAATCTTGCAATATGTTTTTCTATGCATTCATCTCAGTGCACAATTATCTTATCTTTAACTTACCATTCTAACATGGTGGATGGGCATGGTAAAACTGTAAAATAAAAGTTAAAACATGAAAAACAAAGAAACAAGGGGTGTGATCTGGCCACGAATGCAGATGGCCGCGTGATTGGGAAGCTCCGCTCCAAGACGGGCTTTGCCTGGAGGCAGCGGCTGAATGAGGTGACCAGGGCGGCCAAAACACTACCCAGATACTGGACGGCGAACTGGCAGAGATAGACCCAAGGATCGCCCGGATACCCTGTGTATTGGGGCAGATCTTTGCTACTGATCGGGCACCGTTGCAGGGCCTGGAGGCGTGACCATGGCCCCAGCACTTGCATAGACTCCCAGCCCCCCGTCCTTCGCCCGTCAAGGTCGTGCCGACCGAACACTAGACCCCGACGCCGCTGCGGTGAGTGCCAGCAGCACATAAGGAAACAAGCAAAAACATCTAGGAACCAGCGGGAGGATCAGTGCACCCTGCACCCCCTCCCCCCTGAACTTTTCGTCCGGCCTGGGCACGGGAGCTTGGCCCTCGCTTTCTGCCCCTCCTCTCCCCTCTCCATATCGGCGGCCTACAGAGAACTGCCTGCGGCTAACGGCCCGACGGGGGGGTAAGTCTGTCCCTCCCCCTGGGCGATTTGGAGACTCTGTGGCGCAGCAGGGACAACCCTGCGCGAGGCCCGGACCTGTGGTGGCCTCGGCCCCAGCGTGTGCACCCGGTCCTTGGATCTCCACTACCATCATGCCTTGCCGCCGCGGTGGGTGGAGGACTTGAGGGTCTGACTAGGAGGTAATCTGCCACATACCCCCCACTGACCCGGACCCACCGGCAAAAGGACTGGACTCGTGGGCGTCCAGGCCCAAGTGTGGGATCACAGCCTCCACCCCACGCTTGTTACTTCTGCACCAACGGGTGACCCGGCCCCCGACATGACGCAGTGACATTGTGGTCCCAGAGGGAGGGACACCGGCCACATACCCCAACCACCCATGTAACGTCACCTACACCAAGCCCAGGCCCCGGATTGCCTTCAAGAGACACTGCTCCAACCCTCCCAACCTGGCAGGTGGACATAGCTGGGTTCCACGCCCGTGCAGATGGTCTGGATCGCAGGATGTCCGCTGCAGAGGGACGCCTAGACGCAATGCAGGACAAGGACCAAGAACTTCTCTTCCTCCGCAGCAACCTGGTAGACCTAGCGGACCACAGCAGGAGGAACAATATCCGCCTTTTTGGCTTTCCAGAAAAAAGTGAGGGATCTGACACGAGGGCATTTCTGGGAGACACCCTCCCGGCACTCCTGGGCATCACCTTTAATCCCCCGCTGGAATTTCAGCGAGCCCACCGCCTTGGCCCTCCACGGAAAAACTCAGTGACACGCCCTCAGCCCATCATCGTCTGCCTCCTCCGCCACGAGCAAGTTAGGCAAATTTTGGCTGCAGCACGTTCCCAAGGTCCGTTCGCCTTCGAGGGGCACGACATACGCATGGCCGCGGATTTCTCCAGGGCCACCAATGACCGCCGGAAGGCATTTCTTTCCCTCAGACCTCAACTGCGCCAAATGAACATAAAGTATGGCCTTTTTGAGCCCGCCCGCTTCACTAAAGATGGAGATTCGAAGGACTTTTACAACCCGGAGGACCTGCGTCTGTTCCTGGACAGCCTCGGCTCACACAACATGGAGGTCCAACATGAATCCCCGGACCAGGCTCATCCTACCTCCACCTCCCCAGCATTGGAAGGAAGACGGTGGATCAACACCAGCGACTCCCGGAATTGAGGTCGGGACCATGAGAGGCTGGCTCGCACCCAGGAAGGCAAAGCCTCCGTCCTACAAACTGTTGCAGCTTTCACACATGATCAGCAGACAGGCAAATCCCGCTCTCCCCTGAAGCCCGCCAGGGGGGCGGAATAACTGGGGACGGCTGCTGGAAAGGGCCCCAACGTTGTAGTCTACGCTGGAAACAGTGGAGGCCCGTGGAGTGGGCGTCCCCCTGGGAAGAGAGAAGGCGATCAGACCTCAGACAGCTGAGAATCGCACACACTATACTGTTTATTGTGCAGTTGTATTAGTTTTTTCCTTCTATGTTATACATGCCACATACCGATGTTAGCTGTTATTCATGATTAGGTCGCAGACTATGTTGTTCATGCTTATCACTGTCACTCGTTCTCGGGTCTAGAATGCTGTTTGTTTCCACTTCCTTGTCCCTTATGGCATGACACTGGGCGAAGCGAAACACCATTGCACCCACCTTTGCATCCACCCTATACGCACACCCTGACCATTACGGGACCGAAGAGGACGGAGGGGGACCCGCATCTCTTCACTCGTTCTCTTGTCAATCGTCCTCCGTTGTACACCCCCCCCTCATCATCATCATGGTCATCACCATTATTGTTATCATTCTATTACTATTAGCATTATTAACATCCTTAGTTGCAGCGACCGACCCGCAAGGCCACCGAGGACACCTCGGACTGCCACCCCCGCAAACAGGCCCAGGCAAGGCCCTGCCTCCTCGTCGGGCCCTACCTTCGGAGCGTCGCCCCTGCGCGCTTAGACCCGCGGTAGAAAGCTTAGAGCCCCTAGTGCTGCACTGCCTAGCAGCTTGCGGCCACCCTACACCTGCTGTTCCCCCTCCCTCCTTCCCCCTCCCTACCCCTCCTGGTCAGGCTACACCGAGCACCTGCTACTTAGGCTCGCCCTCCACTCCGCCCTTTCCCTTTGATACACGCCCTTTTGACTAATCCACCTACAGAGCGGCACCTCTCCTGCCCCACACTCTACTAGTGTCCCAGGGACACGCCGCCTCTGCCCAGTGCCAGGGGGCACCGTGACACCTGCGATCCTCCCCTCATTCCTCTGCACCTTCCCTCTGCAACTCCTGTTCTGTTCTTTCTCTTCGCCATCCTTTGACTATCCATAGTGTCCCTCCGTCCCTCTTACTTCACGCATCCCTTTGGACACACCACCCCCCCCAAGGCAACCCCCTTCCCCCCCCTGCACAGAGTGCTATCCCACGCTCTGCTCACACCACACAGGCAACTCCCGCTGTACCCCAGCGTGCCCCTGCCCTCCTCCATTCGCCTTTGACTCGCATCATGGGTGATGTAGGAGAGTAGGATCGGCCTCTTATGGTTACCCCCACTTTTTGCTGGTGTATCACTGTTTTTCGACTTTAGTCTGGCTGGGGCCCTGCTATCCAGGACCCCAGCCTAGCTGCTTCCTCTCTAAATTGATTCCCTGTACTTTAGGTACACCACAGATTGGATTCTGGAGTGCCCTTATAGGTCCCTAGTATATGGTATACTATGTACCAAGGGCATAGGTACCCCAGAGGCCTACCAGGGGCTGAAGCATGTATTGTGCCACCCCTTGAAGGCCATCCAAAATGACACCACAGGACTGCTACTGCAGCCTGAGTAAGGTGGTGCATGCACCCCTTACAGAGATATAGATTCACTATCTCTCACCTAACACTGCACATAGAAACCTATCAGTCACCCCTATGGCAGGCCTTATCAATCCTGAAGGCAGGGTGCTTGGTTATATGTGAAAAGGTGCCCATGCATGAGCAGAGCCCCTCTGCAGCCCTCGGAATCTCCTATCCGGGGTTGTCTGTGGTGCAGCCTGACCATATACTCTTAAGTGCATTATAACCTTGCGGTAAAATGCTAACTTTGGACTGGCTGCACGGAAACATGTCGTGTTTGGTGTCAAACACCTTGGAATCCTACCCCCCGCCAGTCCTGGCGGCGGGGGTAGAATTCCACCCTTCTAGAGGGAGAGACATGTCCCCACCGGTATACCCATTAGAAACCTTCAAGAGCCCTGGCATCACAAAATGGATGCTGCAGCCACAGACACGAGTCTGGCCTCCTGCTGCTGACCGAAACTCCAGCAGGGGAGGCCTGGACAATAGGTTTCCTGTCACAGGGAGGTGTGACCACCTCCCAGACAGGCCTTAGTGGATTGGGGCTGGGTGGGTGCACTCTCTGAGTGCTTTGAAGTCCTGCACTGGGGGCACATTTGGTGTCCTCGTGCATACCCCAGTTCAAACCGGTTGCAGGGGCTACCAGCCCCTGCTCTGGCAAGAAACTGGACAAAGGAAATGGGTGTAGCCACCCCTCTTTCCAAACCCTCCCATAGGTGGGTCCCCAGAGTTAGTCCAACCCCCTTCTTTAGTATAAGTAAGGGAACCATGGCAACAGGACTTTAGATATCCCTGGACGAAACTCTGTAGCTGAATCCTGGACCTTCGACGCTCCACATCAAGATTAGAGGACTGAAGGATCTCCCTTGGGGTCAAGGAGTGACTCCCCTGCTTGGCAGGCACCAACGAAGCATCTGTCCGGTCTGCATCACTGAAGCTCCCGCCGGACGCCGAAGTCTTTGCATCACCAGAGGTGGATTTTCAGACTTCCCCGAGGCTGCCCTGAGTCCCCAGCAAAGCGGAGGCACTTAGCTGTCGTGGGTAACGTGGAACCGTGACTCCTGGACACCAAGCACATTTGCAAGTGCACCAACTTCCTGACATCTCTCGAAGCCGTGCTTTGGATTCCAAGTAGCCCTAGCCCCGAGCACCAACTGCAGTGAAGGTCACTGGCCTACACTCCACGAGTGTCCCGTGGGCCAGCTCCAAGTGCGACCGCTTGAGGCTCCTTCGCGATCTCTAGTCCGTTGGCTAGTGGGTCCCCATGAAGGCAACTCTTCAATTGCTTGGGCTTTCCTGGTTGCTCCAGAAGTGCCCTGACTTACCCCCGCTGGGTGAGTCCCTCAGACCTTGCTGGTCTGCACCGCAGCCTTTTCTTCGTTTCCCCATGACTTGCCGTTGCCAAGGCTTGTTGGGTCAAATCTGGTCGCCCACACCGCAGCACTCGACAAACTTCGTGGGACAGCTCGATTCCAGCTCCTGGTTGTCGTTGACGCCTTCTGGACATCGTGGCTGAAGAGTCAAGGCACCCATCAACTCACCTGAAGCACCCGACATCTGAGGGCATTCGACTATCGTGCCCCTGGTCACTGGCTAGTGACCCAGACTCTGTCCCCTCTGCTTTCAGGTCTTTCTCTTCCTCGAACCAGGCTTGGATCGCACCGGACACTCTTCCTCTTCACGGCAGCAGCACTTTCCAGGAGGTCGCCATTGAAAACGACGACGATTCCCGACACCTTTTAACACGTATGCACCCCGCTTCCCTGGGTGAGGTAACTCGAGTATTTCGGTACTCACGTGGGTGTGGGCCCTAGAAACTCTTAAGTTTTAAGGGGTTAACTGGAAGTTCTCTCTGAATTGTCCTTTTTCTTTTAAAATCCAACCGCGACTTTCCCCATAGAAGTTAACGGCGATTCGCGGCTGTGTTCTCACACTGCACGCGTCCCCCATGGGTCCCCTGTGTCACTACCTTGGGTGGTTCCTTGGGGTCCAAGCACTTCTACAGGCTCTAGGCCTTGTGTCTAGCTCAGTCGTGGTTCTTATACCACTATTTTAGTATATGGTTTGAGTACGCCCCTAGGGCTCAAACGTGTATTGTGCTGATAACTGCTGATATTTGCCTTGTAACTTATGTACTTCGACTCTAGCCTCATAAAGAGACTAGAGGGGTGTGTTTAAGACTAAATACATATATTTTATATATATACCTGGTGTGGTCCTCTTTCATTTGGTCACTCAAGAGATTATAGACTGGTAAAACAAGCTGCTTTACATTCCTCCAAGACTTAGCCTGAAGGCTGCTCTCCATAGCTACCACTAGGATAGCTTTCAATAAAGGTTGTCTTTAACCTATCATCAAAAAGGGGTTGTTTGGACTGGTGCAAGGTGCCCACTATAACTAGTGGACAGCATATACCAGGCCAACTTCTCACATTGGTGGCAGCGGTGGGATTCCAGCTTGCTATTGTTTTACCAGATAATCTCAAGTGTGTGACTAACTGAAAACCACTAAAGGTACCTGAGGTACATATAAATTCAAGCTTAGAAATACAGTAAGTTCTACTGAACTTAGAGTTGTGTGTCAAGGGCTTAGCACACCCTTTCTACAACTCAAGAGAGTTTAGTAGGCCACACTAGAGTAGGTAGTGCATACACCACACCTCACTAGTGATGTCTTCAGGGCCAGGAACCAGTAGGTCCCTGCCAGGAACCAGTGGGCTCCTACCCTCCAAATATGACAACCTCCCATTCTTGGAATTGAGAGAGTTGTGCAAGATTAGGAAGCTGAGGACAGGCAAAAGTGCCAACACCCAACGTCTCATGGAGATGCTTCTGCTGGATGATCTCAGAAGACCCCTAGGGTCTGCAGCGGTAGGCAGAGAGGGTGGGGCAGAAGATGAGAAAGGGACCAGGGGTGAAAATACCCAGGACCTGACCTCTGAAACTGGCCAGGAAGATGACAATGATCTTGCCCTGGACAATCCAGCTCCTCCTGCAGATGAGGATGAGGATCAGAATGACCTCCCCTTTGTCCCACCGGGAAGAGTTGTGAGTGTGCCTAGAAGGTCCAGATCTCCTTCTCAGGAGTCTGACCATTCTGACACCTCAGTAGGGACCTCTGTTTCTTCTCATAGGAGGGAGACCTCTAATGAAAGGAAAAAGAGACTGCTCCAGTATGAAGAAGCTCAGCTTAGGATCAGAAGAGAGCAGCTGGATAGACAGGGAGTCCCTAGAGCTTCATAGACAAAGAAGAAAGTTGGGACTAGAGTCCCATGGTGGCAGCAACTTCCCTAGTGGTAGGGAAAGGTCTTAGGACCATAGAAACCTGAGCAAGATTGTCCCTCCCTACCAGAGTGGGGATGACATCCACAAATGGATTACTGCACTGGAGAGGGCCTGTAAAGTTCAAAGGGTCCCCCAGGAGCAGTGGGCAGCAATCTTGTGGCTCTCCTTTGCAGACAAAGGTAGAGACAAGTTCCTCACTGTTAGAGAAGAGGATGCTGACAATTACAAAGGCTTGACGAGTGCTCTGATTGATGGGTTTGGCCTAACCACTGAACAGTATAGGTTGAAGTTCAGAGATACCCAAAAGACTCAGACTCAAGACTGGGTTGACTTTGTAGATTGTGCTACTAAGGCTCTGGAAGGTTGGATGCATGGCAGCAAAGTGCATGACTTTATAGGATTGTACAATTTGATTATGAGGGAGCAGATTCTTAATAATTGTCAAAACCAGCTTTTACACCAGTACCTGGTGAACTCTGATCTGACCTCTCCCCAAGAATTGGGAAAGAAGGCAGACAAATGGGTCAGAACCAGGGTAAGGCCTAAGAAAAAGTGGGGGTAACCATAAGAGGCAGATCCTACTCTCCTACACAACTCCCCCCCAAATGCAGGGACATTAAACTAACCTTGACCAGTTAAGTCTTCATGTTCTAAGTGGAAATATCTGGAGAGTCCATCTGCATTGGCATGGTTACTCCCAGGTCTATGTTCCACTGTATAGTCCATCCCCTGTAGGGAAATGGACCACCTCAAGAGTTTGGGGTTGTACCCTTCATCTGTTTTAGCCATAAGAGGGGCTTATGGTCTGTCTGAACAATGAAGTGAGTACCAAACAAGTATGGCCTCAGCTTCTTCAGAGCCCAAACCACAGCAAAGGCCTCCCTCTCAATGGCTGACCAACGTTTCTCTCTGGGGGTCAGCCTTCTGCTAATAAAAGCTACTGGCTGATCCTGACCTTCATCATTCAACTGTGACAGTACAGCCCCTACCCCCAACTCAGATGCATCTGTTTGCACAATGAACTTTTTGGAGTAATCAGGACTCTGCAGAATGGGAGCAGTGCACATGGCCTGCCTTTTGACAGCTAACTGTCCACTGAGCCTTTTTCCGCCTGGATTATTTCCTCATTTCTCACAGGGTGGTGCAACTCAACCGGGAGTCCCAAATACTGGAAGCGGCACTCTCTGATCACTCCCCCATCCTCATACTTCTGGAAGTAGAGTTGGCCCGGCCGGGCCGCAAACCCTGGGGGACGAGCATTCAGCGACACCGGGCCCCTAAAGGCAAAGCACAATTACAAGCACATCTCAAAGTGTACCTATCTGAGAACCGCGGATTGGTTTCCTCAGGTAGAACCCTCTGGGCCACTGCAAAAGCCACCATCAGGGGTCAATTGATGAGGGATGCAGCACAGGTCAAACGACAAGCCATCGCAAAACAAAAGGAGCTGGAATACGAAATCCAGACCTGTACTCACCTTTACTCGGCGGCCCCCACCCTACACCATCGCAAGGCATTGGAGCAAGCCCGGATAGCGCTTAACGGCCTCTTCACTGCCAAAGCAGAATACGCTCTGCAGAGAATGAAGGGGAGGCACTATGAACAAGGGGAAAAGGCGGGGAGGCTCCTAGTGGCCCAGCTCCGCCAGCGAGAGGCTGCCATGGCCATACTGGCTTTACGCTCCACGGGAGGGGAAACCCTCACCCGCTCCCAGGACATCGTGATCGAGTTTGCCCGGTTTTACGAGTCTCTATATATCCCAGGAGAGTTGGCTTCTGAGGACAAGATGACTGATTTTCTCAAAGGAGCCAGTCTTCCCCGTCTTTCGGATAAAGGCAAGGAACTACTAGAGATCAGCAAAGAGGAGATTGCATCAGCGATTGCCAAGTTACCCTATTATAGGGCCCCTGAAGAAGATGGCTTCCCAGCCGAGTTTTACCGGTGGACAGGAGAAGAGGTGATCGATACTCTCCGGCTGCATACCATGAGGCTGAGCAATCTTCCTCTCTAGGCTCCCTCTCCAAAAGAGCAATCATTGCCGTTCTGCCTAAGCCTGGGAAAGACCCTCTGCTGTACAGAAGCTACCGCCCCATCTCTTTGCTGAAATTGCGACATTAAAATACTGGCCAGCATCTTAGCTTCCCGCCTCCGTAAGGTACTTCCCTCGCTAGTGCACCATACGCAAGTGGGATTCATCCCCGGTCGTTCCTCCAGAAACCACTTACGCTCCCTGGCTCACACGTTGTGGTCGGCCAAAGACCTCGAGATAGACACACTGGCACTCTCGCTCGATGCAGAAAAGGCGTTCGACCGCATTGAATGGAACTACCTTTTCAAGGTCCTGGAGCACTTCGACTTCGGAGACCCATTCATTTCTAAGCTACGGCTGCTCTATGGCAACCCCACTGCACAGGTCAACTGCAGGGGTTTCATATCGGACCCCTTTCCAATTCAACGAGGGATGCACCAGGGATGTCCCCTATCCCCGCTTCTTTTTCTCCTGGCCATGGAACCCCTGGTGGCCACCATACGCAGCTCAGACAGTGTCACGGGCTTTCTCCTCCCTATCGGGGAATCCAAACTCTACCTTTATGCAGACAATATACTGCTCACCTTGTCAAACCTACATCGCTCATTACCATCTCTGCTCCAAATCATTGATACCTTCTCCTTCTTCTCAGGTTACAAAATAAATTGGGACAAGAGTGAGGCACTCCCCATCTCTGAAAGCACTACGAAAAGCGGCAATACGTGGATTCCCTTTCATTGGCAACCCTTGCGCCTCAAGAATCTGGGCATCCTGGTGACCAAAGGCATGACTGGTATGGTCCCGGACAACCTGAACCCGCTGATCACCCAGATGCAACGCGACTTTGAGAAGTGGCAAGTGCTAGGACTCTCCATGTGGGGCAGAGTGCAAGCAGTGAGAATGGTCACGCTTCCCCGTTTCCTCTATACCTTTGGTATGCTCCCCATACAGGTACCTCTTATCACACTGCGCCTCATAGATTCCAAAATCAAGATCTTCGCTTGGGGCTCGGCGAAACTGCACCTGGCTGCGCCGAAACTCAAGACCCGGCGCACCAGCGGGAGGTTCGGCCTTCCTTCAATAGAGCACTATGCTCTTGCACTCTAACTCTCCCAGCTGGCATGCCGGGCACCCCATATCCGCCGCACTGGGTGCAGGTCGAGAGTCACTTGCTGAAGGCCGAGTCGGGACTCTCCGCTCTCTATCGGATGGGGACAGGCCGGCAACACCCCGCTCACCCGGTAATATCTGCCATGCACAGGACTTGGCATTGAGCGCACCGCTTGCTTTGCTCCAACCCGAGACTCCATGAGAAAGCCCCCATATGGGGGAACGCAAGCATCTGGATCGCCGGACAGAGCCAGTCCTGGCCCCGGTGGAAAGAAGCGGGCATCCATACCATTGACCAGCTCCTCCTTGCAGGTGAAATTAAAACATTTGCGTGGCTAAGGGAGGAGTTTGGACTCTCTGTATCGCAACTTGGAGATATATCCAAATGCGGCACTGCCTGACTAAATCTTTGGGGCCGCGCCCCAGGTCCCTGTCGACTTCACCGGTATTAATATACCTGCACACCTGGGGGAAATACAAAGGGGTTGTGTCCGGCCTCTATGGAGTCCTCTCCTCTCACCTTTTCTCGCAACCACTATCGCGAGCCCTTAGTGCCAGATGGCAAACGCGACTGTCAGTCTCATTTGAAGAAGACGAGTGGGCAGACACCCTTGAGGCCTTGGACAGGGGCACTAGGGAGGCGGGAGTAAAATTTTGCCTCTTTAAGACTCTGCATGACTGGCATTGGACGCCGTAGAAACTACACAAAGCTAACTTACTCCCGCACGCAAACTGCTGGAGGTGCGCAGATACGCGCTGTGATACAATACACGTTATCTGCGAATGCCCTTCGGTGCAGCCCTTTTCATTATATGTGGGACAGACACTGGGTGCCTCTATGCCCCTCCACCTGCCACTCACCCCCACCACCATTAACCTCCATGACCTGCGACACTCGCCAGAACTTTCACAGGCACGTCGGCTCTTCCACACAGCGGTAGTGGTCACTAAAATAAGCATCTTACGTTAATGGAGGTCGCCGACACTGCCCTCACAGGAGGCCTGGCTGGTAGCCATGATGAATACTGCATCCCATGAACGCATTGTCTACAACCTGCAGGACCAGTCTGACCTGTTCTTACAGGTGTGGGCGCCCTTCTTGCGAGCGGAGGGAGGAACCGGGGACAGCCACGCACCAGGAAACCCAGATCCCATCTTCCCCACAGCCGACACATGACACACTGCTCTCCCCATTGCCCCTGATCACCGCAAATGCCCCCCCACCTCCCATACCCTGTCTCCCCCACTATGACATCTCTTGGCACTGTGAACCCATAAGGTCATCCCTTACCCCCTCCCCCGCCTCCCCATGCCCACCATGTCTCCATGCACATCCTATAGATAGCGCACACATCTACAATCTGACTGGTCATACCTACCTCTCCCTCGCCTCTTAGCTATCCCCCCTCACCCCGTTTCTTCGCCCTTTCATTGCTCTCTCAGCTCTTTTTCTTCTCTTCTTTTCTCTATATCTCACACAACGCCCGTACCTACTCTGTGATCCACGCTTCCCTGCCCGCCCATCCCATTCCTCCACCCCCCACCCCCCCCATCTCCCGCGCCACACCTACCTGCCCCCTGGCACCGATACACAGGACCCAATAGGGACAGGGGAGGAAGGCCGTACCCACCCCGGCTCCAAGGCTGGCTAGCAACGAGACGTACACCTTCCCTAGCATCGCTCTCGGGCAGGCTTCTCCCTCTCCCCAGTGCCCCGATGACCCAAAAACCCAGAACCAAGACATCTTACTGACTGGGAAACTCTAGGACCTGGCCACCGGCTCCCGCCTACACGGTACCCGCTGCCACCAAGCACAAGGGATGCAGCCTGCAGCACCCCCCCTACATACCCCCCGACTACCCCCCTCCTTTCCCCCCCCTTGACATATACCCTCTGCGGATTTTTGTACGCCAATGTGCTACTATGTTACTATGATGTGGATATACAAGACCCCCTATACTCACATGTATCTGTAGGTATGCATACACAAGGAGATGATGGACGGAGCGCTGAAACTTTTCAGACACTCACCCCCAGTCACAGATCTGGGTTGAATCCATCATCGTTCTTTAGCTCACTTCGCCAACCCAGTTCAGACACAGCTATATGCATATCATTCTTGACCCTGTGCATCATGGGAACAGTCCAGCCGAACTGCCAAGCCATGTCTTCCCTGGACCAGAAACAAGCATCCTGGGACCGGTTTTGGGCTAACAGCCCTCATCAGCCAGGTTAGCTTGAATCCAGTGGCAAAGTTATGCATATCTTTTTGTATTGAACTGTTTTGGCTATTCGATAGAGCATCCATCCAGTTGTGGAAGCCTCCTCCTATTGCTGTACATTGTATGACTTTGTGTTATAAGAATAAAAAATTACCACACAAAAAAAACAAAGATACTAAGGGGCATATTTACGTTCCCTGGCGCATCCCTGCAAATCAGCAGGGATGCGCCAGGGAAGATGCGTCACGCAAGTTTGCCCTTGCGCCACCGCCGATGCGCCGCATTTACAATGCGGCGCACCGTGGCGCACGGATGGGTAGATGCGTGTCGCATCCCCCGACGGAAAGGCGGCGCATTGCTGGAATCCCGTCGCAAGCGCGACGCGGCTCCACAAGGCTCGGGGGTGCCCTATGCCTAACATGCTGCGTCAATCCTTACGCCTGCTTCAAGCAGGCGCAGGGTTTTGACGCAGCATGGGCGTAAAAGTGACTCAATGAAATCTTGTAGATTTCACTGCGTCACTTTTACGAGGCGTACCTGCGAGGGAACGCCCACCCTGCGCCAGAACGCCCACATGAAACCTGATGCAGGTTTCATGTGGCGCAGGGGTTTACAACGTGACGCATCTCCCTAGATGCGTCACGTTGTAAATATTGCGCAACGTGGCGCATGTTTTGCGTCGCCGCTGCTTCACATAAGTGACGCAACGGCGGCGCAAAAGTGGCGCAAGGGGCTCGTAAATCTGCCCCTAAGTACTTGCCAGTGTAAAAAATGGAGGCTAGCACCAGGAAGCATTTATATATGCTGTGCTCTCAGTAAAAAAAAAAAAAAAACAATGGGGCCGATTCACAGAACTAATCTGAGATAAAATCCTAAACTTACTACTTTTGGTATTCACAGAAGGCATTTAGTAGTAGTAAAGTTAGCACTCCTAACTTTACTACTACTAAACTGAGATAAAATCCTAAACTTACTACTTACTACTTTTGGTATTCACAGAAGGCATTTAGTAGTAGTACAGTTAGGACACAGTGCGGCAGCCGGAACAGCACCACCCACAGGTGGGGCAGAGCACACATCTGAGGACGTGGATGGGCTTGAGTTCAGAAGGAGGCACTAGCATCCATGTCCTCCACCTGGCCTGTTGCTCCTTTGTGCCGCACATGGCCCCATGACCTACCACTGACCCCTGATACACTCTGCGGCACTCACCTTGGACCACGACATGGACTTCCATATCCTGTTTGGTGACCAATGACACGGCGACCAGACTGCGGACTGTACTCTTCCTCATCCTCTGTCCTTGTCATTCCCCGATGGACTCTGGTGGCTGTCCCTCCACCAGCCCATATTGTGAAGTGGGGTTGGCATGGCCCTGTACTGCTCCAGCTGCTGAACTCCACTGGATGTGCAATAAACATTCAGGAACGCACTGATGTGTCATGTCTTTCATCATTCAAGTATGAATGTGTGGATGAATGTAGGGTCAGTGATTCCCCCTAACGTCAATGATGCTCATCTCGTGGGATTCCAGTCACAGTGTGCTACGTTGCCGATTATGTTGCGGGTGCCGTAGACACCACAACAGGGACACACGCATTAGTCACTTCCTAGTCCGGACATGGACTGCCCCACGCCCAGAGCCCCCGAGTCGTTGTTGCAAGCCCTGCGCTGGTCCGGCGTACGCCAGGACGGACCACTCCGCTTACGCTCCGAGGGGGGGCCACATAACCACATGTCGCAGGTCTACACGCTAGTGGTCTGCAGGTCGCTGGTCTAGTTGTCAGCATGTCGCGGCCACTCCCTAAGGGCAGGTTTGCACACACACCACACCCATCCGGCGCAGGCGTCACAGGCCATGTGACCCGAGTATATGAGGGGCCGGCAACGTCACATTCCCCACTGCCGGAGGTGACTGGATGACGGACGCTACACGGTTCTCAATCATAAAGGGCCCATGACTTGTTGCGCACAGGGTTAGTGGCACCCGAAGCCTTGCGGCCGTCACGGGCCTACCACCACGTGGCGCTGACTCGGGTTGCACAGGGTTAGTGGCACCCGAAGCCTTGCGGCCGTCACGGGCTTACCACCACGTGGCGCTGACTCGGGTTTCACAGGGTTAGTGGCACCCGAAGCCTTGCGGCCGTCACGGGCCTACCACCACGTGGCGCTGACTGGGGTTGCACAGGGTTAGTGGCACCGAAATTGCTGAGCGGGTGTGCAGCCTGCGATGATGACGTGTGCACTGATGTGGTCTCTGCCATTGATGCCTCAGGACTCAGCGTCATGTGTGGGACCTGCTGGTCCGCGGTGCTGGTCCACATGATGTGGAGCATGCCATGGTGGCGGGACCGGAACCTGGAGCTTGCACAGGCACGTGGTGTGCCCACTGGTGGACACACCGTCGGCGAAAGGTGAGCAGTGGGGCCTGGGTGCGCAAGGGCGGACAGCCAGCGCTGGCTGGCGGGAGGGGGTAGGGTGCGGCTGCATGTGTGCGCAGGGGCGGACAGGCGTTGTTGCCATGTGCAGTGGGATGGACTCTGCCATGATTGACTCTTACTCGGTTACAGGTTGCAGACCTGGTGGCTTGCAGTGCATCCCGGCACTTGTTTGGAGACACACCGGTGGCAGCAGGTGAGCAGTGGTGCCTGGGTGCGCGGGGGCGGCAGTGTCCTTCCTTCTCTCTCTCTCTCTCTCTTTCTATCTCTTCATTTCACTTTCACTCTCCCTTCCTTTCCTTCTCTCTCTCTCTCCCTCTATCTCTCTCCCTTTCTTTCTTTCTCTCTCTCTTTCTCTCTTGCCTTTCTTTCCTTCTCTGTTTCTCTGTGTCTCGCTCCTTTGATGTGCCCATGACACACGTTCTTATTTTGGGCTTTATTTTCCAGGCCGTGACATCAGGATTGTCCCGGACGGACCCGACAGGAGTCTTCCGCATTGGTGTTTTGTGTTATATTTCAATAAAGTTTTTGGTTGTTACGTCAATGATGAGTGACTGTTTCTCGTTCTTCCGTCTCAACATGTGTGTTTCTGTTTGTCATTGTGCGACGTCATGCGCTTTTTGTGGCTCTTGTGTCGTGCACGGTATGTGTTTGTCCGGGGGGTGTGGGTGGCCTGGGGGTTGTGGCGGTGGGTGTTGTGGCCCTCATGGGTCTCCGAGCTGCATGATCATTGTCTCCATGGCATCTGTGGGTCTTCAGATGTGGCTCTGGCCTGGGCTTCCTTTCATGCTGCAGGTAGTCGTCCTGCTCAACACCAGCAAAAGGCAGGTGTTAATTCCCTGGTGCTACCGCGGCTTATCGCCTGTTTTTGGTTCACATCACAGATCTGGCAGTTCATTGTGAAAGTGGTGTTGTGGTTTTTTCGTGTGTTTTTGCACGGGAACGCCTACTCTGCATCTCATTAGGGTTAGTTGGTGGTGTCCACCGTGGAGATAAATTTTGCGGCAGTTATCTCGGGAATACTGGCGATGTCTGCAGTTTGCACCCGCTTGTGAATGGGGTGTTAAATCTATCTCCACTTTTGATGAGTTAAGGTGGGGATAAATCGGATTTAAGTACTTGTGAATATCCCCCATAGTTTCTGGAAACAATCGATATAGACTACTTGAAACCAACAGGACTGGCACCTTACTGGAGTGTTGGTTTGGAAAGGGCTAAAAGAGCTCCGGTCAGAGACCCTCCCCAAGGAGGACCTAGTGGCAGGGCTTTAAGTGGGATGAAAAAACTGGGGGGGTCTCTCAAAGGGGCGTTGGCGATATAATTAAGGGCGTGGCTTAAAACATGTATGCTAAAAATCTGTGCTCAGCATAATATGCTGCCCGGCTGGTATTTTGCTGCTTCTGTTATTGCCTCCACATACATAATACAACAAGTAACATTACACATACAACAAGCCAGGACTATTGGCTGCGTCAAAGGTTGTTAGTTGCATAAGATAAATATACTACACGCAGACATATAGCTATGGGTTGGTTGTATATAATATTGAAAATGCTTTAGTTCTTGCGCGAGAGGTTGTGGCGTAAGGGCTAGAGCTGCCATCTTTGGAGCGGAGGAATCAGGTTTGAGTCTCAGCATCGGCTCAACATCCTGTGTTTCTGGGCAAATCACTTAATCGCCCGTGCCTACCAAAAATAAATGTATATGTCCTTGTTGGTGCTCATGTAAAGCACTTCAAGTTTAGCAATACAGAACTGCAAAAAAATAAAAGTTACATCAAAAACATTGAACTGCTGCAGAGTTAAGATTTTATTTTTCCATTCTGAGAGTGAGGGCGAAAATGGAGAGCCCGATAGGGACCCTTCTCGGCACCTGCTTTTAAGAACTGCCGGTGCTGAGCACTGGCAGGTCCCGGCCCACTTAAAGCCCTGCCTACTGGTGAAATAATTGCAAAGATGTTGCATTTCCCAGACAGGGACCTGCTACTCAAAAGCATGAGGCATGCAAAGAATTCCTGTTCGAAAATAACAGGATCAGAATTTTTCCAGCTTACACCCAAAAGTTCAAAAACTTTATAATAATTTTGAAGAAGCAAGAAACAAAAGCTGAGGGCCTAGACCTGAAATACATGCTGCTACAGCCAGTCACACTATGGGGTCTACACAGTGGTAAATCACAATCTTCACTGACCAGATGAGGTCTGGGAATGGCTGGACATAGGAGAAGTTGAGGAAGTTGGAATACATCAGAATCCCTTGGAGTCCAAGTCAGGGGAAGCCAAAACCATCAGCAAAGAAGAGCTGCAAAACATGGAAGTGATGAACGACACCGAGCAACAGATCCAACTAAAACAATAGTAGATAAAACACTGCCGTGAGAACTAAACCACACACGGCGGAAGATGAAAATGCAAAGACACCACAAAGATGGTAAACGAAACTACGGGGCATATTTACGTTCCCTGGCGCATCCCTGCATATCAGCAGGGATGCGCCAGGGAAAATGCGTCACGCAAGTTTACCCTTGCGCCACGTCCGATGCACCGCATTTACAATGCGGCGCATCGTGGCGCAAGGATAAGCAGATGCGTGACGCATCTGCCGGCGGAAGGTTGGCGCAGTGCTGAAGTTGTGTCGCAAGCGCGACGCAACTCCAGCACTGTTCCAACCTTCCCTATCCCTAACATGGTGCGTCAATCCTTACGCCTGCTTGAAGCAGGTGTAAGGATTTGACGCACCAGCGTCTGAAAAGTGACTGCGTGAAATCTTGTAGATTTCACTACGTCACTTTTCCGAGGCGTTCCTGCGCCGGAACGCCCCCCCCTGCGCCGGTACGCCCACATGAAACCTGACGCAGGTTTCATGTGGCGCAGGGGTTTACTACGTGACGCATCTCCATAGATGCGTCACGTTGTAAATATAGCGCAACGCGGCGCATGGTTTGCGTCGCCGCTGCGTCACATGCGTGACGCAACGGCGGCGCAAAGGTGGCGCAAGGGGCTTGTAAATATGCCCCACAGTGTCTGAACAAAAGGCGACAAATTACATTACAAATAGGGGTAATAAGTATGATTGCCATAACATGTTAGTTGAGATGGGTAAGGGGGGGCGACAGGCACTCCTAGAATTCTGGAGGTAGGTCCTGCCGCAGGACAACGTGGGGCGGGGGAAAAGGGACGTTTTGGAACTGTTCTGGATTATAGGTTTGGTTCGATGACATGACCAGGAACACAAGATACAGATTCATCCAAAAATGTCATGTGGGGGTGGACATACCGTTCACACTCATCGAAAGGGTGAGTGAAACTGGCAGGATCCCTGCGGCTTACAGAACGCGGGAACCAGCCTTTACGCCGAAGTATTAACATCGCAATACATTTACCACCAATTTTTTACAAGTTACAACGGAATGACTGTTGGCATGCAAGTCATTACAACGCAAGACTTTATCATGCATTTCAACAGTACTAAATTTACACCGCGAATAATGATCATCAGTAGGTGGCAGTGTTGTACTAATGATAAATTATTCTCACAATAGGATGTGTTACGGCAGACCTTGTACATTGCACTGATGGCAGGCAGCTCAGCACTGCTTCCAGGCAATTCTTCAGTGCTATTTGCAATGTCGGTCACTGCGATTAAAAAGGAAAGAAACTGTATGATATGCGTGGTAAAAGTGTGCATGGTAGTGGATTGCACAGTAAATGTATTTTTACTGTGAGCGATTGTAAATGCAGCCGTGGCCTGTGCAGGTAAGAGCAGTGGGGCCCGGTTTGGGTGGTGGTGGGAATTTCGACAGACGATGAGGGAAAATTAAATAAATAATTCATTTTCCCTCGTCGTCTGTCGAAATCCCCCACCCGGCCCCACCACTCTTGCCTGCACGGGCCACGGCTGTGTAAATGCGTGGTAATGGTATGCGTGGTTAAATCTGCGATGTAAAAACGTGCTTGCTAACACAAGGCATTAAAAAGTCATACCATGTATAGGAAAGAATACAATGCAGTGGGAGCTGGGCAGAGGACAGGGGCAGCAACCATGACCAGAGTTTCCATTTGAAATGTGAATAAACTCGGTGCTAAAGTCAAGTCACATCTAAAGAGAATTAGGCCTGGCCCACCCCTCTTACAGCAAACCACACGTTGAGTGCAAACTGTGCCTTCCTTAGAAGGCAGAGATATAATTCATTGGCACATGACAGGTTAACTCGAGGCTCCTAGGATGTAGCCATACTGATTACAAAAATCCACTTTGCACTACACAAGGTATGGTTGGACCCAGGCCCGGTTCTAGGGGGTGGGCCAGGCCCACGCAAACATGAACATTGGCCCTCGCAGTGAATCTGCCACCGATGTGCAACAAAATAAAAAATGTTTAGATAACTGGTGATTTATGATCCTGCTGGAGAGCAATCATTTGTCTGTTGGTAGTTTTTAAATGCAGATAAACTGAATTTTATGTGGATAGCTCCGGGGGTTACTGCCTTTGTCACAGAGATCCTTGTGTTACTTGCAGTTCAGAAGTTACCATCCTAAAATAGAGGACCTATGAACTGTCATCAAAGAGCTGCATACAAACTTCGCTTTTTTGTGTTGTGATATAGTTAGAACTTCTTCAGTCTTTCATTATTTTAATGTTGCTAAAAAGAGTTTGTTTGGGCAGTTATACACTCTTATCAGTAAAGCCAACCCCCAACCAATGGAGTACTCTTTAAATCCTGAGTTTGTGCTTCTCCAGACCAAACCCTCGTAAAACATATAGCCCACCAGTATGGATGACATGTGATTCCTATACCTTGTAATCCTCATTGGCTTATGTGACATTCCCCGTAGACTAATTTATTGTCTCTGTATAATGTGTGAGTGATGTAAAGTACTGTGACACCCTACTCTGATATGAGTAGCGCTATACAACAAATGAAATGCATATGAGAGAGGGGCAATGGAGAGATGAGGGGCACTAGTGGAGGGTGGCAGTGAGGGAAGTCGAGGAGGAGGTCATGGGGTGAGGGGCTATGGAGCGATGAGGGGCAATGGTTGAGGGTGACAGTGAGGGAATCCGAGGAGGAGATCATGGGGTAACTACAGAGAGATGAGGGGCACTAGTGGAGGGTGGCAGTGAGGGAATCCGAGGAGGCGGTCATGGAGTGGGGGGGAGCTACGGAGAGATGAGGGGCACTAGTGGAGGGTGGCAGTGAGGGAATCCGAGGAGGAGGTCATGATGTGAGGGTGGAGCTACGGAGAGATGAGGGGCACTAGTGGAGGGTGGCAGTGAGGGAATCAGAGGAGGAGGTCATGGGTGGAGCTACTGAGAGATGAGGGGCACTAGTGGAGGGTGGCAGTGAGGGAATCGAGGAGGAGGTCATGGAGTGCGGGGGGAACTAGGGAGAGATGAGGGGCACTAGTGGAGGGTGGCAGTGAGGAAAGCTGAGGAGGAGGTCATGGAGTGCGGGGGAACTAGGGAGAGATGAGGGGCACTAGTGGAGGGTGGCAGTGAGGGAAGCTGAGGAGGAGGTCATGGGGTGTGGGGGGAACTACAGAGAGATGAGGGGCACTAGTGGAGGGTGGCAGTGAGGGAAGTCAAGGAGGAGTTCATGGGGTGGGGGAGCTACGGAGAATGAGGGCACTAGTGGAGGGTGGCAGTGAGAGAATCCGAGGAGGAGGTCATGGGGTGGGGGGCTACGGAGAAATGAAGGGCACTAGTGGAAGGTGGCAGTGAGGGAATCCGAGGAGGAGGTCATGGGGTGGGGGGCAGCTACGGAGAGACGAGCGACTCTGGTGGAGGGTGGTAGTGAGGGAGTCTGAGGAGGAGGTTATGAGGGAGAGGGTCTACGGAGAGATGAAGGGCACTGTTGGAGGGTGGTAGTAAAGGTATCTACAGAGAAAGAGGTCATTGGTGGGACCCCAAAAAAACTTTTGCACCAGCACTAAAACAAGCCCTGTCATGGCCTTTCTGCTTTCGTTTATTTAATTAACAGTCGGGTGATTAGGACAACTGTGGAGCATACTTTAAAGTGCATGCTAATTACATTTACTGCTATATTCAATGTTTCAAGTTTGAAGGTGATTTTACTAATGTTTATTACTGGGAATAATGAAAGTGGAACCGGATGGTGGCTGATATGGGGCTGGGGCCCAAGGTCAGCTGCGAGATAAGATGCACTGGAGAGGGGTGGTAGAAAAGTGGATAATCAAGCCTGTAAGGGAGTGCGCTGCAGAGTCAGGGGTGAGGTGGAGGTAGTAATGAAGAGGGATTCTCCCTGAAGGCTCGCACAGAGGGTGCCCGAGTAGTGTCACTTGCCTGATACTCCCACCTTAGAAACCTCCTCTTCCCATCAAAGGGACATTACATGGAAAAAAAAACACTTTTTGAGAGTGATAACATTTAGAAAGCGATTTTGAAATGAGTGCATTTTACTGGGCCTTGTGAGACTAAGGAGAGATAAAGGAGGGCCCAGAAGCAGGCCTGACTAGACATATAAGCGACAAATCGGGCCCGCAGTGGCCCACCCGAATGCACCCTTGGCCCACCCAAATAAAAGTTCCTGGAGTCGGGCCTGGTTGGACCCCAAATCAACATACGTAGGAGCGAGTGGGTCCTGGGGTGCGAGGAGATGAGCAATTTTCAGCATGTATGCACTTCCCAGACTAGAAACAAATATACTAGAAACATTGGGGTCCCTCCTTCTTGGAGAACAGGCAGATGCACACATTGTGGGTGGTGATGATGTAATGGCTAAATCCAAAAGTAGTTGATAGGCTGGACACATTGCCTTGACCACACTCTATTGGCCTGTATATAATGGGGAGTGGGATCCCCCAATATCCAAGATTGTTCCTGGGCCACACATTGCATGGTCTTGAATGACTGAGTGTAGCTACCAATATCAGAACCCTACATTAAACTGGACAGAAGGAGAAAAAAAGGACTGCCTTGCTGCCTCCCATGTCCTGGAGGCATGGAGGAGAAACATGGCAAAGACTGAATGGGTAAAGGTGCTAATACACAAAACACTAATGTGAAAGAGCAAAAAGAACTCTGGAAAGAAAGAAAGAAAGAAAGAAAGAAAGAAAGAAAGAAAGAAAGAAAGAAAGAGGCAGGAAGGAAGGAAGGAAGGGCGAAAGGAAGGAAGGAAGGAAGAAAGAAAGAGAGAAAAAGAAAGAGAGAGAGAGAAAAAGAAAGAAATAAAGAGAGAGAGAGAAAGAAAGAAAAGAAAGAAAGAAAGAAAGAAAGAAAGAAAGAAAGAAAGAAAGGTGCAATTGAATGGTTTCAAGCAACGGGACCTTCTTTGTATGTCCAAGCTGGTTGATGTGATAGGTGCTGGTGAATGAAAACATTCACAGATATGGAGGAGGAATATGAACTTTCAAAAGCACAGGAGTAAAAATACACACAACTGAAACTAGTTTTTGCCTCGAATGCCTTGACTGGGCAACTGTACCCAAGGTCACCCCCATTAACAGAAAGGTTTATGACAGGAGCCATGTCGTGCGGCTACAAAACACTACTCCACAACCCTCCTGACCGCTTGAATGGTCTATAGGACAGATGGGTGGATGACCTGGGCTCAAAGGAGGATATAAATTGGGAGGCGGCCTTGATGCACCGAAGAGAGGAGGCTATAAAAGCCAGCCTAAGATTCATCCAGCTCAAAATCTTCCATAGAGCGTACCACAACAAAAGCAGGCTCAACATAATGGCCCTGATGCTAGATGACCTCTGAGTGGTTCCTGCAGACTATATGGAGATGAAATGTACTACAGCCATACTGGTCTGAGACACCTTTCAAGGGTCCTGGAAACAGAAGTACGGCTACCTAAACACTGTCACATTGTCCTATCTTAGGTATCCCGAATGGTGTTGACATGCCCAGGAGGAAGTTAACCCTAGCCAAGAGAGATAAAGCCGAATATTGAGGTAATGACATCTATTGGTATGGACCAATATATGAGTGCAGAAAGGGTGGTTCATGAAAGTAGAGGGCGTCTACACAAGCTCAAGAAGACCTTTGGACCATGGGTAGAGCTGTTGAAGCTTGAATGAATGGAAGTACAGCAGGACAAACCAAGGGTCTGGGCTTCCTTTATAACTGTTGACGAGGAAACAATTGGGGCTTGAAGTTAAGAGCGGCTGACTTCGGAATGCAGGGCTCACGGTTCGATCGGCGGCGGCAGCTCAGCTCAGCATCATGGGACTCTGGGCAGTAGCTCATTTAATCTCCCCGACGGCCTCTCAGCGCCTGGATACCCTTAGGGGGATAAGTACGCGCTTTACAAATGTAGAATTTAAAGGACTGGAAGAGCATGAGAAATGGCATGTGGTTCCATGGATACTCAATCCTCAGTGGCCCTTTATTAAATCGATGCAGACATAAATGAGTGCAAATCGGTTTTGGATTGTGGATTTGTGTTTTGAGGTGACTCAAACCCTGGTGTGGGTGATATCAGTTGTGTAAAACAGAATAATGCCTTTGGTATCATCCTTTTTCCTTTTTATATAAAAAAAAAAACAAGAAAAACTACTTGGAAACAACAAGAGCCGTGGTTGCAGGTGGTGGACATAAGCACTCATTTTTGGGGACTAGGACTTATTTTTTGCTATCAGACTTTAAGAAAGAGAAAGCAAGAGAAAGGCAGAAAGAGGAGAAGGAAGAGAAAGCAGGAAGAAAAATATATCAAATCAGTGACAAATGGAGAAAGTAGGGATTAAAAAAAACGCACGAGTGAGCTAAAGCGACAGGAAGTGGGGTAATTAAAAGATGATTCATGAGGTGGAATGAGGACTAGGCAGCCTTGATATCTGGCAACACTTGCATTTGGTGGAAAAAGCAGTGGGCTCCTTAGAAAAACTTTGGACCCCCTGCAACTATTTTTTACAAATTAAGCACTGGTGTATTGGAATCCACCTAGTAAACTCATTGCAGGATTGTGCCATCCTAGCTGGGGTCTCAAAACAATCGGTTAGACATGAGATGTCTTGGCTTGCACAAAAAGCATGGTATGTTACAAAAAAATGTGATTAATTGATTAATTATTGCTCTTTTTAAAAGATGCATTTTTGTGCACACATGGCTTTAGTACATCATCTCATGTCGATTTCCCCTGGATATTGCTAACCAACACCAAGTTAATTTCTTCAAGCAAAGCACACTTCAGATGCGTTTGGTCAGGCCACTAGAGCCATGGGAGTCTTGGAGTGGAGGGTACTCACCTCCCCGTCTTTGGGTGGGATAGTCAACTCTTTGTAGCCATGAGGGATGTACTCCTGGCTGTAGCTGAACCGCGGTTGCCTCATGAACTGCTTCCTTACGGATGAAAAGGCGCCATCGCATGCCACAATGAGATCGCACGAGATTTCTAACGTCTCTTTGCAACGTCTACAGAAAGATGTAAAATGGATAAAACAAAACAAGTTCACAAAATGTGCATCTCTCAAAGAGGTTTAACAATGGAGGTGGGTGTGAAAGGCTGGTTGCTGCCAACAACAATGGCGGTTCTTCAGCAGATAACATTTATCCTCATCTTTAAAAGCCTCAGCCCCTTGATCTGCATAACTTGTGCTTAGTTGCAGTGAAAAGTAGACTAATCCCATTCTTATATGCTACCACGTGGACACCAATAGATTGGGCCAGATGTAAGAAGCATTTTACCGGTCGCAAACAGCCTGGTAAAATGCTTTTTGGCATGTACCAAACCCTATTTGCGATTTGGTAACCTATTACTGAATCGCAAATAGGGTTCGCGTTTCGGTGTTAGGAAGGAGCGCGTTTAGGGCGACTGAATCGCAGCGGTATGTAAGAATGTTTTGCGACCGGGAAAGTGGTCACAAAACATTCGCAGTTACCACCAACTTCAAGTCGGTGGTAACCCATTCGCAAACGGGAAGGGGTCCCCTAAGGACCCCGTCCCCCTTGTGAATGTGTGCGCCAACATTTTATAAGAGCACGCAGTGGTCCCACGGACCACGGCATGCTCTTAAAAATCGAAAAGGTGGCTTTTCATTTTTATTTTTGAAATGCATCCCGGTTTCCTTTATAGAAAACGGGCTGCATTACAAAAAAAAAATTGCGTTATTTAAAAATCTGTCACAGACATGGTGGTCCGCTGACCCCAGCAGGCCACCATCCCTGTGACCGTAGCCATTCACAATGAGTCGCAAATTGCGACCTGCATCACGAATATTGATGAGGCAGGCCCATTTGCGACCCACTGCGAATCACTAACAGTGTCAAGCACACTGCTGTACATCGCAGTTTGCGTTTTCCTAATAGCAAATCACTAAAAATTCGCTATTAGGAAATCGCAAACACGCAATTTGGTATACCTCGCCCTGGATCTCCTTAATTTCAGCACAGCTGCTAGAGACTCAAGTAGCACTGCAAAGACTTTTCCCAACTTCTGTTGCAGCCTGCTGTTTCATTGCTTCTCATCAGCATTTTTAAGTAAGCAATTTGTATCTTAACACACATCACCCGACCATGTGCAAACAACTCAGAAGCTCTATACATGTTTTGTTCTTAGGCATGGTTATTTTGTCAGTGTTTAAGTTGGCAACCTAGATTTTGTTTAGTAGTATATTTTGAATTTTAAATTTAGCAATCGAATCAGCAGTAGTTGCTTCATGAATAACAGTCTTCAGAATATCCTCGATGATCCCGAGAGAAGACATGTAACATGTTTCCTCGAGGTGCCTGATCAAAAGAAAGTAGTTATTGGTCTTATCCAATAACATATGGCATCTCTTTCCTTACCATGACAAAATTGTTCTCATATATTTGTTTCACTTATTGATAGCACCTCTTATATTTATCAAATATAGGAAGTGCTATCAATAGGTGAAACAAATATATGAAGGATTTTTTGGAAGAATAAGAAACAAGATCAGATGCCTTGAGGGCTTGAGCGGTCTTAAAATTGTGTAGTGTGGTTGTGGTTGAAAGGTGGTGAATTATTGAATTTGCAATGTTTTACATGTTTTCCTTGAGTTTGTGTGGGTTTATTCAGTGTGTAATCTTATAAAACGTGCTCATAAAGTTTTTTTGTATACCATAGTCTAATAATGAAGTGTTTTGTATATCATGTGTTTAATATTATTAGTAAATAGTTCGACATTTTCATAAAATTGATGATACAATAAAATGCATTGATGAGGTATGATATGAGTTTGTTTTTGTTTGGCTCTGTGATATACACTTTATTATTGATCAGTTGAAAGTGTGTACCAGTAAAAAAAAAAGCAATGTAGGGTAGGCGGATTGGTATGTTTTTAAAATGTTGCTATCCTTCTGTCCCGCAACCCATTTTGGTTTTTCAGGGGTCACTTGTTTTCTTCTGTTTGCTTCCTGCGCATATCAACATCTCATACCAAGGCTCAAACATTCCTGGTGGCACAATGAGTCTGACTTTGCCCCTTCACTATTTGAGAGTCTTTTAATGATTAAACTAAAACAATCAATGACGAAGATTCTGAAGGCTGACCGCCCACTATTACCTAACAAAGGCCACTGCCCCCGTTTGAGGTTTGCAGTCCTGGAGCTTGTGTTCAAAGTGCATTGTCACGTTGGGGAATCGTTCAGCAGCTGGAAAACAGCAAAAGAGACATGTATGTAACTCCATGCCGCATAATAAAATCAGTCATCAAGGTCTTAGCCGAGTCGCACATTTTTATTTCGCAAATAAATCCAAAATAGAGAAAGGAAAACATGCATATAAACAAAACAAATGCAACCTTTTTGTGCAGCAGCCTTTTTGGTATACTGTTAAATGCATGGTGGGCCTTTAGGATCTGCGAGCTGGGCCCACGCCACGGGCGCCGACCTCCAGAGGGGCGCTGAAGCTACTAGCAGCATTCTCCCTGCGACTTAGGCAGTGCTTTAAATGGGCCGGTACTCACAGGTACTGAGTACCGGCACTTCTTATTTTTGTCCCTGTTAGTGCCAGCACTTCTCCTCCGCCAAGGACAGTACCGGTACTCATGAAAGGTAGGCTCATTGCTGCTAGTGCTGTCAGAGTGGACCCTGTCTGTTCGTGTGTGACAGAACAGGGCCCATTCAGGCCCTGCACTGTCACTCACATTAACGCAATCGTGTGAATTTGTGCACACACTGGAATCCATGCAGCCAGTTGAGAGGGAAATTAAGAAAAACACAGGAGGTAGGGCGTTGTGGGTGGGGGAGATACAGTGGGGGTTAAGGAGTTAAACATTTCTTTAATACTCCGTGATCCTTTCGAATACTGTCGGTCTGCTTGAGTGAGTGTTTCACTGCTTGTGTGTGCATTTGTATTTGCATTTATATAGCGCTTACTACCCCTGACGAGGCGCTGTGTGTGCGAAAGAGGAAGAGAGAGAATCTTGACACTCTCAGAAGGGACTTTTTAAAAAATAATGTGTTAATTGCTTTCTGTGTGCATGTCTGCTTGTGCCCCTGTGTGAGTGCGCACATGAGACTATAGGAGTATTGTGCCCAATGCTAACAAATAATAACAATTTCGCATCAAGAAGCTCCACAAAACTAGAAAACTTTTTTATAACATGATCTTTGGCCGCCATGTTTTCTGTAACAAGTCAACCTGATTTTATTTTATTACATCTAACACATGTTTTTGGTATGTGCTCCAACTGATGTAGGAGTCCTTGTTAATGCTTCTATTCCACGCCTCTTTCATCAGATGCTAGGGTCCTAGCGCTGGGATGCCTCCGGGTAGCCATGCGCTTTATAAATGTGTTTTCATTCATTCATTCATTCACACTGGCCATTGACCTGATAGTGCTGTTGCTGATTTGGTTGCATTTATGGCTTAGAGATGTCTTCCCTTCTGGTTTAGGGCCTCTTCCTAGCAGGCCTTCACATCACTCTATATTATCATATGTAAATAGCCGCAGCTCCTACAGGTAAGCGCAGTGGGGCAGGGCGGGTGAGTCGCCAGATGAAGGAATAGGGAAAATAAAATAAATAAATAAATCTTATTCTGTCGTCTGTCGACTACCCCCCTCCACCGCCCCACCGTGCTTACCTGCAGGAACCGCGGCTGCATGTAAAGGTAGAATTGTCCCCTTGTAAAGAAATGTACCCTATCACGCCTTATTCACTGTGTGCAGCTACATCCAGTCTGGCTCTCTGAGGGGTTTTGGCCCACCACTACTGGGTGCTCTCAAAACCAGCAGACAGAGAAGAGAGCTGGGGATGCACTTTCAATTAATTTAATAAACGTAAACAAATGTTGGTGCATTAGTAGTACCCGTCTCAAAATACAGAGCTGGCTCAGTTCATGTTAAGGCGCAGCGGTAGGCCAAAATCATTCCGCATTCTGGCAATATGGCACAATGTGGACCTGGTATCACAATGCACAGACCCAACATGATTGTCCCTTATGCTGCAATAGCCCAAATTAACATGCCATCCTACCAATGCCCATTATCCAACAGAGCTGGGATGACATAATGCTTGCTGACATCACTATGCATGCTTAACATCACGTACTGAGATGTCCATTGTGCACAGTTCTAACCTACCAAATTCGTTCTAGGATCCTTTGGCATGGTCTGATGTGGCTCGTCCATATACATGGAATACAGTGTGTGAGTATGCCCATTGAGTATAACAGAGAATGAGGAGGAGGCCTTAACATAAGGATCATTAAAAAACTATGGTCCTGAAGGGGGTGTGTGCCCAGAACTGCACATACACTGATTGGTGTTACCTGGTTAAAAAGAAAAAACTGGGAAAGCAATAACATTGAAGCTGCTATGCCGGAGCCCCACCCTCAATTTCCTTCCATGGCAATAAAGATAGGTGGAAGGATGATGACCCCTCATATTACACACTCCGTTATATACGTGCCGACATATTGGGAATACCTAACAGTTAGTTTTGGAGACATACATTTCAATAATTTTATTTTCCACTTCGCTTTCTTGAGAATGAAGGAAAAAACGATAGAGATTAAAAATATATTTTTAAGCTAAAAGTCCCCCCACTTCACCAGTTTTTGCATGCATGCCATTCAGAACTAAGTGCCGCTCTTTGTGAGCTCACCCTGATCTTTTCAGTCTGTGTCTTCTGTGGAGAGAAAAGCACCGACCTGAAACGGCTGACTCAAGATCAGAGAGGGCTGAGCTAAGACCCCACATCACTGGCACTAGATAGTATGTTGGTGATCCAATATAACTCAACGCTGACCGAAATCACAGCCATGGCTCAAGAAAGACAAAGTATGGCTTAAAATAACAGTGTTGATCCAAGGCCATACATTTCTGGCCAAAGACCACACAGCATAGGTCAAGATCACTTTAAATGCATCTGGCTGCATACATATTTCAGTGGCTCATAGCAGCAGCTTGCTAATAATCACTGTAGGAAAGTAGGATCTGCTTCTTATGGTTACCCCCACTTTTTGCTAAATCTGATACTGTTTTTGACTAGTCTGACTGGGATCCTGCTAATCAGGACCCCAGTCTATCTGCTTTCTCCCTAAACTGTAATGTTATGTACTTAGGTACACTCCAGATTGGATACTGGGGTACCCTTATCAGTCCCTAGTATATGGTACCCATGTACCCAGGGCATAGGTACCCCAGAGGCCTCCCATGGGCTGAAGCATGTATTATGCCACCCATGAGAGGCCATGCAAAATGGAACCTACAGGCCTGCCATTACAGCCTGTGTAAGTTGGTGCATGCACCACTTACTTGAGATATAGGTTTACTATATCTAAGGGTCACTGCACTTAAAACCTATCAGTCACCCCTATAGCAGGCCTTAACAATCCTGAAGGCAGGGTGCTTGGTTCTAAGTGAGAGGGTGCCACTGCATGAGCAGGACACCCCTGCAGCCTACGGAGTCCATTCTCCCGGGTTGTCAGTGCATCAGCCATTTACGACATATAGAGTGGCATTATGCGACCGCGTGATGACCACCTCTAAAATTGCTGAAAGTAACCCTATCGTGTTTGGTGTCAAACACTGTGGAATCATACCCCCACACCGGTAACCGGTGTGGGAGGTATGATTCCACCCCTCAGAAGCGAGCTTCGTGAGGTCCCTGTTGTTCCCGGTACCAGCCTTCTAGTCCCGGACAGCACAAAATGGTTGCTGCCGACCAGAGACACATTTCTGCCCTCCTGCTGCAGAGCCAAGCTCGAGCAGGGGGAGGCAGAACAATAGACATCCTGTCACAGGGAGGTGTGACCACCTCCCAGACAGGATTTAGTGTATAAGGCCTGGGTAGGTGTGCTTGCCAGCGACCGAAAGTCTGCATGAGGGGCACATTTGGTGTCCCTGTGCATAGTCCAGTTCAAACCAGTCCTGGGAGCCGTTGGCACCTGCTCTGGCTGCTGTTTTGTGAAATCGCTCCAAGTCCCCTCGCGACTCGTAACATTCCTTGACCTTCTGCGTGGGTTGCCATTGCAAAGGCTTGTTTGTGCTCCTGCCAGACACCGACCCCTCAGCACTCGAGGGACAGCTCGTATCCAGCTCCAGGTCGTCCTCGACGTCTCCTGGTCCCCGTGGCTGCAGAGTCAAGAATGCCATCAACACACCTGAAGCACCCGACATCGGTGGACATTTGTCTACCGAGCCCCTGGTCACTCCTGAGTGACCCAGATGCTGTCCCCTCTGCTTTCAAGTACTCTTCGACAAGAATCCACCTTTGGATTCCAATGGACACTTTTCTTCCTTCCAGCAGCGGCTCTTCTTCGAAGTCCTCCATTGGGCTCGACGGCTGTTTCCGATGCCACTTCAGACCTATGCACCCGGCTTCCCTGGGATAGGTAACTCTGGTACTATGGTGTCCACAGGTGGGGTGGCTCTCCAACCTCCTTACTTCCATGGGGTTTCTTCGAAGTCCACTGGGAAGGGTCCTTAAACTCTAAAACTTCAACCGCGACTCTCCCATAGAATTGTACGGAGCACGCAGTCATGTTTCCACACTGCACCCATCCTCCATGGGGTCCCTACTTACTCACCTTGGGTGGTTCCTTGGGGTCCCAGCGAGTTTACAACCTCTAGACACTGTCTTGACTCGAGTCGTGGTTCTTATACCACTATTTTAGTATATGGTTTGGTCTCCCCCAGGAGCCCACTGTGTATTCGTGCTATTTATATTGTTTCTGTGCTACAGTAGTGTGTGCTTTGTGATTATCTCCATGTAGGAGATACTGTGTCGTACTAGAGAGTGTTATATTAATAAATACATATTTTTATAACTACTGTGTGGTTCTCCTTTCATTTAACCAATACTATAAGGTTGCATTCTGGTAAAACAAGCTGCTTAACATTCCTTCAAGACTAAGCCTGAAGGTTGCTCTCCACAGCTACCAGTTGAATAGCTTTCTAAGGTTATCTTTGACCTCTTAAATCACAATAAGGGTTGTTTGGACTGGTGCAAGGTGCCCACTTTAATTAGTGGACAGCCTATACCAGGCCAACTTCTCACATTGGTGTGCAGCGGTTGGGATTCAAGCCTGCATTGTTTTACCAAATAAATCTTTGTATTGATTAACTGAAAAAACACTAGTACTAGGTACATATAATACTAGTTTAGAATAAGTAAGTTCTACTGAACTTAGGGTTGGGTAAGTCAAGGGTTTGGCACACCCTTTCACCAACCTCAGAGAGCTTAGTTCCCACTAGGTTAGGTAGGTGCAACACATCACCACACTTAGTATGTCTACTAAAGGAGATGCCAGTGGCTCTCTGCCTTCTAGATACAGTGAGCTTTCATTTCAAGAATTGAAAACCCTGTGTGCCTTTAGAGAGTTGAAGACAGGGAGAAGTGCCAACACTCAACGTCTGGTAGAGATGTACTGTTAGATGACCTAAGGAAGACTTCTGGGTCAGATGAGCAGGACAGAGTGGGTGGGACAGATCAGGCGCTGACACCTTTTATGACCTAGAATCTAACCCTGTCCAGGGGCAACCTGAAGATTCTCACCTGGATAACTCAGATCTTCCAGAAGAGAATGGAGGAGGCCATGAGGGCCCCCTCTTTACTCCGCTTGGAAGAGTGCAGAGTTTACCAAGGAGATCTAGATCTCCCTCTGCAGAGTCTAATCACTCAGGACAGTCTGAGGGGCCTCTTTATCTAGCAAGAGGGACCACTCTTATGACAGGGAGTGCCAATCTCTTGAACTTGAGAAAGCTAGGCTTAGGCTCAGGCAAGAGCAATTGGCCCTGGATAAAGAGTCCCTAGAAGTCCAGAGAGCTAGAAAGAAGTTGGGACTAGAGTCCCATGGTGGCAGCAACAGTGTCCCTAGGGTTAAGGAACATTCCTTTGATAATAGGAACCTGAACAAGATTGTCCCTCTCTACCATGTTGGGGATGACATCCATAAATGGATAACTGCTTTAGAGAGGGCCTGTAAAGTTCAGAGGGTCCCTCAAGAGCAGTGGGCAGCTATACTGTGGCTCTCCTTTGCTGACAAAGGTAGAGATAAGCTCCTCACTGTTAGAGAAGAGGATGCTGACAACTACCCAATCTTGAAGAGTGCTCTCATTGATGGGTTTGGCTTAATCACTGAACAGTATAGGATTAAGTTCAGCGACACTCATAAAGCACAGCATCAGGATTTGGTAGACTTTGTGGATAGTGCCATTAAGGCTCTGGAAGGCTGGTTGCTTGGCAGCAAAGTGAATGATTTCAAGGGATTGAACAATTTGATTATGAGGGAGCAGATCCTTAATAATTGCCAAAATCAGTTATTGCATCAGTACCTGGTTGACTCTGATCTGACCTCTCCCCAAGAATTGGGAAATAAGGCAGATAAGTGGGTCAGAACCAGGGTGAAGCAGAAAAACCAGAACAATGGTGGTGACCAAAAGAAACAAGATTCTAAAACTCCAGATAAGGGTGGGGACAAGGGCAAAGATCAAAAACACTTTTCATCAGGGCCCCAAAAACCTGCATATGGGGGGGCTGGGGAGTCACAATCTAACAAAGGTAAAGGCAAAAAGAAACCTTGGTGTTATCTCTGTAAACAGAAAACACATTGGACAAGAGATGCTGGCAATCCAAAAGCCAAGGACAATCCTCCTACCTCCTACCACCACTGCCCCTAAGGCAACTGCGCCTCCTAGCACAAGTACAAGTGGTGGTACAGGGAACAAGGGATTAGTAGGGTTAACCTTGGCTCTGGCATGGGTTCTGGCCTAGTCAGAACTCCAGCTCAGGCTGTGCTTGTCTGTGATGGTGGCATGGATCCTGCCATCTTATTTGTCAGTCCTAGTAACCTAGGCAAATACAGACAGCAGCCTTTGATCAATGGTAAGGAGGCCATTGCATACAGGGACACAGGTGCAAGTGTCACTTTGGTGACAGAGGATCTTGTGGCCCCTGACCAAATCATACTTGGAGAAATGTACCAAGTGACCAATGATAACAATGTCAGGACTGACCATTCCTTGGAAGTTGTTAATTTCAGCTGGGGAGGGGTAACTGGCCCTAAGAATGCTGTGGTTATCTCAGACCTACCAGTGGAGTGTTTATTGGGCAATGATTTGGAAACTTCAGCTTGGGCTGAGGTGGAACTAAGGACTCATGCAGCAATGCTGGGCATCGCTGCAGATGTGTCTTCTGTGACCAGGTCACAGGCCAAACTGGCTAACACTGAACAGGCCCTGGATCCTGGAACAATGGACCAAGGGCCTTCCAAGAGAAAGAGCAGGAGGGGTAAGGCTGTGTCTTCTCCCCAGACTCAGAGTGAGGGTCAATCTCTTGCGGGAGATGATCTTAGTCCCTGTAAAGAAACTGTCTCATATGATCTTGAGCCTGATCAGTTTGAGTTCTTGAGGACAGGGGGCCCTTCCAGGGCAGACTTGAGTTTGAAACAGCAAACCTGCCCCTCTCTTGAACCCCTCAGACAGCAAGCTGCTGCTGAGGCTGCTGGGAGTGTCAGTGGATCCCACAGGATCTATTGGGATGAGGGACTCCTGTACTCAGAGGGTAGAGACCCCAAGCCTGGTGCCACCCAGAGGTTGGTCATACCTCTGAAGTTTAGGGGCATTCTGCAGCAAACATAGAAAGAGCAAAACACCATTAATGCTTGTTTATGTGCAGGAAGGTGTCCCTTCCTGCACATAACCAATCATTAAATATTGACGATTTGCTACTTTTATGTGTGCTGCTATTATTGATTGTTTAGCTGCAGGAAGGGACACCTTCCTGCACATAAACAATCATTCCCTGCAAAGCAAGCACCCTTGCACTATGGTACAAGGGTGCCTGCGTTGGCGTTAGACAGCTAGTTTTAGCGCCAGCACTAGGGAAAACACAGGGGTTAAACTGACTTATATTAAACAAATTCTAATATCTTTTTGCTTCAAATATGTAACAGTTTTTGATGTGTTCACTTTTGCAGTAAATATTCTATTTTTAGTCTTCATATTTGCAGCCATGCTTTCTCTTTCATATGAAAGAGCTACGCACCAAAGGGCATATTTACAAGTTCCTTGCGCCACCGGTGTGTCACTTGTTTTGACGTACCGGCGGTGCAGTGTGGTTCTCCATTTACAAGGCCACGTAAAGTCCCCTGCGTGGCTTTTCGTGGCCTTGTAAATACGGACCTTTTTCACTCAGCACTTTGCGTGACAGGGGCGTGCCATGGGTGTTGCTGTAGGTGTTCCCACGCAACACCCATGTATTCTGCCGCATTATCAGATTTACAATGTTTCGTAAACCTGGGAATGCATCAGAATCATACGCCTCCCCAGGGGAGGCATAAGGAGGCGCAACGAGGAGAAATGCTCCTCGTTTTTCCTCTTTCTATGCATGCTGCATTCTGCAGCACACATAGAAAGAGGAAAACACCTCTTGTGATTGTTTTTGTGCAGGAAGGTGTCCCTTCCTGCACAAAAACAATCATCCACGCAACGCAGGCACCCTTGCACCACCCTGCATTGGCACATGGCAGCCAATTGTGCGCCAGCGCAGGGGAGAGCTCAGGGATACGTCATATTGTTTTAAATATGCCTCATCCCTGTGCTTTGAATGTAATGCGGCGCAGCCAAATGGCTTGCAGCACCGCGCTCCGTTACTGTCTTGTACATAAGGCCCCAAGTATTTAAGGGGTTTATGGGAAAGGTGGTGGTGTGACCATGTTTGATAAGGAATAAAATATCCCCTGCTGTACATAATAAGGATATTGCTAGTCACCTCGGAGTTTTATAACCTTGTAAAGTAACTCAGCCTTTGGCCTCCTTCCTCTATATGATTATGGAACTCTCCGGTGACTTGCAATATCCTTATTATGTACGGCAGGGGATATTTTATTCCTTATAATAAATGGCCACCCCACCACCTTTCTACCAAATTTCTATCGGCACACCGAGACTCGGGTAGGAGGACAGATGGGCTTCCACTAGATTGAAAATACGATACTAAGCATAGTGTTGGGTGCAGCTGATGGGGCACCAGTTTACAAGGCCGTGGGTGCCAGGATCCCATACACCAAAGGGATGGTAATGGCTACCTGAATTTGTACTTATCACTGAGGTTAATAATGAGAGCGCCTTGAGGTACTTTGTTTATGGTCCTGAAGAAATGTCGTGGATTTCTCCAGGGACCAACAGTGGCATGAAACATGTCGACCTTCCCTTGATATAGCAAACTTCTGACACATCATGTCATATTTAGTTTCTTTCCACTTTGTTTTTAATCAGACCTACCTCCCATGAATCTGATTTAAAGTGTCCAGGAGTTAGAGCCTATTTTAATTCATATCATTTCACCACACCCATTTTTATCTGCCACCTAACACTACTATCTCCATTGAAATGGCTTTCAAAGAGAAGTTCTTAATGCATTAGTCTACACAGAACATTAGTGAGCTATATTTTCAGAGGACTTGCTGAGGAAGATTCTTACTAGGAAAGTCCTGTAAACGGTATGTTTGACGTCTTTCTGCAGTCAATGTATACAAGTCTAGGGCCCATCATGGGGAATGTATCACTTTCAGCAATGGTTTCTTTCTTTCCTGCAGTAGAGAAGTGTTTCTGAAAATCAAAGTTGTTAGAAACCGAACACACTTTTTGATCATTCTACGATGACATCACAGAAAATGACTTCACCTGAACTTAAATCCACTCAACAGCACAGTGTAAATATTTTAAATGTTTTTATGGAAACCTCAAATTATTGATCAAAACAGTAATTGATAAATCGGTACTATGCTCCAGCTGCTCAGACTGGCAAATGCCAATGTCATTCTTAAATTCAAAAGAACAGGAGTTAAAATGCATAAATGACTGAAGTTTCAAAGCAGTCAAAACTAGTTGCAAGCAAAAACAGGAGACTGCAACGGCAGTGTCTGACTATCCCTTAAAAATGCCCCTCATCTTAGCTATGTCAAACCAGAGCAACATGGTGCCTAAAAGAGGTTGCTGCTTTCCTCGTGTGAAAAAAAATATGATTTGAAGTGTGATTTGGATTCTTGTTGAAGAAGGTTAGAAAGATCCTTAAAGAGCAAGGGAGAGGGAACGAAGAGGAGAACCACAGGTGTAGTTAAGCTGTGACCCCTAAAAGAACAAGCATTGAAAATGCAATAGGTCTCGCCTTTCATTAAGTTAAAGCCATTTGCTTTGCTATACAATACCATTAGCAAAGCAAATGGCTTTAACTTAATCAAAGGCGAGACCTATTGCATTTTCAATGCTTGTTCCCTTTATTTTCCGATTTAGCCCCTTTCAAGTAGATGCTGATTAAAATGTTATAGCGGAGACTGAGATAGGTGCACAAATCACAAGTTATACAGATTTCAATCACAGGATGCGGACAGCACAGCTGTACAAATGTTACAGGTTCACACAGCTGCACTATTGCTCAGGTACAAATAGATCACATGATCAGACAGCGATGATACCAAACATCATTATGTCACGTTCACCGTGCACCCACATACACTAGCTCAGATTCTGCCTTTCATGCCCATTCGTCATCAAATAGTAGGCGTATTGTATGGTAAATATTCTCACTATCCTTATGCAAAGGGCATTCAGTAATTCAGTAATTCAAGGATGGGCCACGTCTAAGCCCAGGTCACCTTTATAAGGTGGGGTCAAAGGTCAAGTGGCCTCTTGACTTCTGGCCCACTGCCACCCTCTCCCTGTTGTTTCAGCCAAACAACACTGAAAGGTGATTCTTATGTTATGTTTGTTTAGCCAGCATGTCCCAAAGCGTTCCCAGAATGTGTCATACATGGTGTGTTACTGTTAAGACTAGCTAGTGTGCACCCAACAACAGCTGTAAAATGTCATGTACTCCAGGGGTATTCAAGCCACTGATGAGCAAACATATATAATGATGCACATATTCACAGTAAGACATCGAACCTGCACATTTTCAAACTCAGGATCATGTAAACAATTCGGTAAAGTAAACATGAAACAGCTTGGGACCCAAGGCAGATCCCGCTGTTGCTGCGTTCAGTGGTAGGCTGTGGTCCCAGTAAGATTACAATATTGGCATTTGAACCTGTGCGTTGCACATCGCTTTCTTCTACAAAAGCACCAATGTGTTGAGCTGTCTTATTGGAGCTCAGCCCTAAGATTGACGATTGCTTTGAAATCTCGTTTCCTTCGGCTGCAAAGTCTCCAACTGTCATGTCAAATGATCACTCTCGTATAATATTTCTGAAACGGCTCTGGAAGAGTTAACCTTTGATGCAGAACGAGCCATAGTTCCCACACGTGAAGTTCAATGTAATAAATCTCGAACCAAAAGATATGCAGCTTTTTTAACCTCTTGACTCGTGAAGTGTTGTTATGGCACGGAGATTGAAATGTTAGTGTGGTGAGATCAAAAGCTATGCAAAGAGCGCTTAGAGGCAGAAACACCTACCGTGTGCTTGAAAACGCATTATCAGAGCACCTGTCAGTAAGAGTTTTGTTTCTACTGTGCCCCCGGGTCGAGAGGTGCCACTATGTGGGAATAAATGAAGAGGAGGCAAGGAGGCAGTGGCGAGCTCTTAGTACTAACATAGGCAGGCACTGACTACAGGCTGCAGCTGCCTAACCGCAGGCTGCCATTCATTGTGTAAACCACACAGAGGCTGGTGGCACTTACTTGGGCAGTGGCTGCAGAGTCCGGAGGAGTGTGGCGCCAGGCGGTGACGCTCCGCTTCAAGAATTGCTTGACACACTATCTTGCAAGGCAGTGGCTGCAGGCTCATGTAGGCCGGAGCCACCGCGCGCCACGGTAATTCGGGTTTGTCGGCGCAGGCCGCCTCAGTTAATAGTCACCCTCCAGGCCAGTGAGTCCCGGGCGAGGCCGTCCAGTGACACGCAGACTCTGTCCTGGAAGCCGCTCACTCTTCTCAGACTTCCTCGGGTCCGGCATTATTGAATTGGGGGCGAGGGGGAGGGGGCCTTAAGCAAAACGGCTGATTATTTCTGAATAAGCCTGGGTAATTTCCCATTCTCTAGCTTTCTTCGTTTAGTCAAAAATAGCCATTCGGAGATGCATCTATTCTTCGGTTTGAAAACCCCATCTGGTTCAACTCTTTTCCGTCCACTATTTTGTAGTATCTTTGTGAGCACAGTATGAGAGGGCACAGTACATATGACAAATCTGTGAGGGGATTTGCGAGCTCATTTGCATTCAAATTCCCAAATGTGCTACGGGCTCAAACCACATTTGAACTCCAATAAAGCAAAGACGCACGTAGAATAATTTTTTTTCATTTGTGGCATATTATGTCTCTTCTGAATTGTAAGCAGGAGGCTGACGCTGGGATGGAGCAGCTGTGGCTGAGGGGCGGGTGCAGGCGCTGCGGGCAACGCCACTGTTTTGTCCCGCATGCGTACGATGTAAGGCATCGCGCGCATGCGAGACAAAGAGTGCGAATCCATCCACCAATCACACCACAAACAAGCATTGAAAATGCAATAGGATTCGTATTTACGCGAGACCTATTGCATTTTCAACAGAAGTGCGTGCGTGAAAGAAGGCATGGACGGGAGGGGGTGGTGTGGGTGGTGATGGTCCAAGAAGTTACGGACTACGGGAGGGAACGGGGAGAGGCAGGGGAACAAAACTGTTTTGGAAGTAAAGGGGCTGATAGCCTCGGAAGAAGGAAAATGACGACATGGCCGTCAGGAGGCGGGATTAAGTTCCCGAAAACCAATCAAAATGCAGCATTTAGAATTGCGGCCAAACAAAATGATAGGCGGAAAGTGGGCGGAGCTTCCCCCGCTATACTGTATACAGCATCTCTCAACGAGACAGCGCATGCGCTGCCTAGCCGAGACCTAAAAAAGGAGTTTCATGAAATCAAAACAGAAGATGAAGTTTGCGTTGTAAGTGTTGAACTTAGGGAAACACAGCAAAATATCACACAGTAATTGCTTTTGTCAAAAGGCCAGTATTTTGTTTTGCATCTTTAAAAAAACTTGCCCAAACATGTATACTTTGCATACAAAAAAAATAAAATCCTCCAACTTTATCATGTAGCAAAGAAAAACAAAAGAACATTGTGGTTACCAGGACTAGTGGATAGCACTGTGCCTTCATTTTATGACAGCCTTAGGCGTCCCAGCAGAAAGCAGTAAATCCATAAATTAACACTTAAAATGTTATTGCACCAGCAATGGAAACACATAGGGGCATATTCACAAGAACGTGTGATAACCACCGCAAGTCCAGCCTAACGCAACTCTGCATATCGCAGTCCATCACGGGAAAATAACTCTGTGTTAAAGTGGTATTCCCAACACGGCGGCACCATGCGATAGACACACGAGACGCGACAAACGAACGCGTTAAAAGCAACGCGACGCCGCAAAAACGCGAAACCCCAACGCGAAAATAGTAGCGATGACGCCAATAGCGATACAAAAATCTGCGAAAAGCAGCCGCAGGCCTGCAATTCCCACGCGTCATGCGGGAAAATGCACTATAAAAATAGAAAAAAAAAGACAAACAACAGCGAAGCACAATGGAGGTACCCGGAGCAAGCACAGAGGACAACCAGAACCCCACAAGCCCCACGGAGGACCAGCCTGGGACCTCGGGGTCAGGGAAGGGCAAGGACAAGAAGAGTCGGAAGAAGCGATTCAGTCCGCAGGAAAACAGGATCCTGATAACGGAGGTGATAGAACACCATCAACTACTGTTTGTCACCTCCACTGTGTCACTGGCAACCAAAAATGGAATATGGCAGACCATCGTGGACAAGGTGAATGCAGTCGGAGTGCTGAAGAGGACAATGGACGAGGTCAAGAGGCGCTGGAATGATGTGAAGCGCAAAACCAAGCTGAAACTCGCAAACAACCTGAAGGCAGCAATGCAGACTGGAGGTGGGAGTCCAGCGACACAGGAGGAGCTGGACGAGATGGAGGAAATGGTCTCCACAGTCATCAGTGGGGAGACGGTGGCAGGAGTGGGGGGACCGGACACTGCTCAACATGACCGGACACAACAGCAACAGGGTGAGTAACCACCAGGGACTCGGGGGACGGGGGGAGATGGGCAAAATGGCACACATGCACAAGTACAGCACATCTGCGTACAAACCATGCCCCAGACCCCCAACTCCCACCAAGAGACCAATGCACACAGGCATGCAACATATCAGCACCGCATAAGCACAGAAGCCAGAGGCACACCGCATGTAAGGGATAAGGGGCAGCTAAATCAGACCAGCAGGGGCGACTCCCCCAAAATGCGGCACACACACATTACATGCAGAGCACATCAACATTGACAACGATGTGGTACAAACCGCAACACGTCCACAACAGAACAGAGGACACAACTGCTGCCGCATGTGCATAGAAACTGGCCAATCACATTTGGCACTGCAGGGAAATGTGAGATGACAATGTACAAGTACAAACACACATCCGTGATGTAGTTGGAATGTCCACTGTCCCGCATCAAATAGGCAGCCCCCCCCAAACAGTCACAATGTACACTGTCATGCAGTCTGAATGTGAACCTGTACAATGCGTCAACATACATGTGAACATGATGTTAAACTGCATCTCCCCTCCACATTGCAGGGGAAATCCAACACCTCCTGCAGTGCAGTCCGAACCTCTCTTCTCTGATGACAAAGAGGACCACCACACCTTCGACTCCGACGCCCTCCAACAGCTCGTGGAGAGCCTACGCAGCCCACTTCCAGGAGCAGGGCAGCCCAGTTGCCACGAGGAGAACCCACCCCCTGCACAGTACACACAGCAGGCAGCACCCACCACCACGGCCGCTTCCCAGGACCCCCACGACGAACACATGGCCTTCCAACGCCGTGTGTTGGGGTGTCAGGAGAAGCTGGCTGAACAGGTGCAGGTGGGCTTCGACCGCATGGCAGCCAAACTAGACGCCATACGTGGGTGTCTAAGTCCCATCAGGGACCACTCACAGTCCCTAACGGACACCCACAGTCCGCTCCATGCTCTCCAACGAACCATGGCTGACATCGCTAGAGTCCTGACTCTGCGACAGGAACGACTGTCAAGTCAGAGTGCCTCCAGCGATCTCGCCTGGGAGTTGGGACACATGCGGAGGATCATGGAGAACATGGAGCGGATGCAGGCGGAAAGAGCGGCTGCCACGGCTGCACACCAGCGAGATTTAGCTGGGTCCCTCCATGCCATTAAGACCCTCCTCATGGCTTTACTGCCACAAGGCCTGGCGCTGATGCATGCTGCTGCTACCGCCCCATCCATATCTCCGGCCCCTGATGTGTCAGTGTCACATAGTGCCGGAGACATAACACCACCACCCACATGTGAGGGACAGGCAACAGCAGCGGATGAAGATGCGGCTGAATCTGCCTTCGTGGTCAGAAGGACGCAGTAGCATACATCTCCGCCATGTGGCCTGTTTCTGCTTGGTTCTGCCCTCTGCATCATCACCTTCCACTGTCCCCCGATGCACTCTGCGACACTCACCTCGGACCACGACATGGACTGCCATATTCTGTTTGGTCACCAATGACACAGCCATCAGACTGCGGACTGAACTCCTCCTCTCCTGATGTACCGGTCACTCCCTCAATGACTCTGGCTGGCCCTCCAGGGGCCGACAGTGTGAAGTGGGGTTGGCATGGTCCTATACTGCTCCAGCTGCAACACTCCCTCGAATGTGCAATAAACATTCATATTCACACTGATGTGTCATGTCTATGATCTTTCAAGTGTGGAAGTATGGATGGATGTAGGGTCAGTGATTCCCCCTTACGTCCATGTTGCCCATGTTGCCCATGTTGTGGGACTTTTGTCACTGTGTGGCACATTTCCGTTGCGGGCCGGGGGTTGCCGACACTTCAACAGAGACACATCCATTAGTCACTTCCGTGTCCAGCCCAGGACGGAACCACGCCCAGAGCCCTGTTCACACCCTTACGCTGGACTGGCATACGCCAGGGCAGCCCACTCCGCTTATGCACACAAGGGGTGACGACAGCGATGCATGTCCCAGCTCTTCACTGTTGGGATCTGCAGCTCACAGGTCTAGTTGCCAGCATGCCACAGCCACTCCCTCACGGCTGGTGTACACCCACACCACACCCATCCAGCACAGGCGTCACAGGACATGTGACCCTGCCAATAAAAAGGGCCTGGCGCACGTGCTGGACGCCATTTCAACTCTACAACTGGGTGTCTCCGTGCAGTTCCCATCTACGCATGAGGGCCTAGGGCCCTGCCACCTCACATTGCCCAGTGCCGGGGGTGACATGATGGCGTCCGCTTTATGGGACTCAATCATAAAGGGTCCATGACTAGCGGGGCACAGACTTGGTGGCAGCGGACACACTGCGGCAGGCACAGGCACCCCGCCACGGGACGGTGTCTTGCGGTGCAGTGAGATAGGGGCACCTGAAATGCTGAGCGGGTGTGCAGCCTGCGGTGATGCGCCGTCCTGGCGGTCCGAACTGGCATGGGTTTGTGTGAGACCTGCTGCCCCTCAGTGTGGGCATGGGCATGGGCAGGGCGTGCCTCCCACCACGTGGCGTTGCGGTGCGGTTCACAGAGTTAGTGGCACCTCAAGCGCGGAGCGGGTGTGCAGCCTTCGATGATGTCGTGTCCACAGATGTGGTCTCTGCCATTGCGAAATCAAGACCCAGCAACATGTGTGTGACCTGGTGGCCCACGGCGCGGGGTTGCATGATGTGGAGGGTGCCATGGTCGCGGGCCCCGGGCTTGGAGATCCCTCCGGAACGTGGTGGGCCCTCTTGGAGACACGCCGATGGCGGAAGGTGAGCAGTGAGGCCTGGTTGCGCAGGGGCGGGCATTCGCCGCTGTGCGGCGGGAGGGGCTGGGGTGCAGCAGCCTGTGTGCGCAGGGGCGGGCAAGCGATGGTGGCGTGTGCAACTGTATGGGCTCTGGCATTCATGTCTCTCGAAACTGTTTCAGATGAGGGACCTGGGGGACTGCTGTGAATCCCGGCACGTGGTTGGAGACACACCGGTGGCAGCAGGTGAGCAGTGGGGCATAGGTCCGCAGTGTCGGCACTGTCTCTCCCTACCTCTCTTTCTCTCTCTCTCTCTCTCTCTCTCTCTCCCTCTCTCTTTCTCCCTCTCTCTCTTTCTCCCTCCCTCTCTCCCTCTCTCTTTCTCTCTCTCTCTCTTTCTCCCTCCCTCTCTCCCTCTCTCTTTCGCTCTCTCTCTCTTTCTCCCTCCCTCTCTCTCTCTCTCCTTTGCTCTCTCTCTCTTTCTCCCTCCCTCTCTCTTTTGCTCTCTCTCTGTGATTTGATGGGCGCATGGCACTCCTTCTTATACTGATTTCTGTTTTGCAGGCTGTGACTTTCAGGATGTCGTGGGACGACCCGCCATGCCTCTTATGATCTTCTGTTTTTGTTTAGTTCTGTAATAAACGTGTTATTTGGATGTTATGATATGGATGTATGATTTCCCTCTTTTCCGACCACACATGTATGTTGAGTGTTGTGATTGTGCGACTTCAGGTGAGTTGTTTGGTTCATGGTTTCGTGGAGTTGATGTGCAATATCTTTGTCCTGGTGGGGGGGATGTGGGGGGTGCCCGGGGGGAGGGGGGGGTCCTGGGGGTGGTGGCGGTGGGTGTTGTTGACCTATTGGGGCTCCGGGCTGCATGGTCGTTTGCTCCAGGGCATCTGCTGTTCTTCAGGTGTGGCTAAGGGCTGTGCTCCCTTGTCTGGTGCCGGTTGTCGTCCGATTTTGCACCAGGTAGGAGCAGGTGTTAATTTCCTGCTGCTAACGCACCTTATTGCATGTTTTGTGGTCTTATCGCCAATCGGGCTGGTCGTTGAGAATGTTGTGGAGTGGTGTTGTCGCGTATTTTTGCACGGGAACGCCTACTCTGCACCTCATTAGCGTTAGTTGCCGGGGTCATCTGTGGCGATGTTTTCTGCGACTGCTTTCACAGGTAAACTGGTGTTATGGGCTGTTAGCACCAGCTTGGGAATGGGGCGTTAGATTTATCGCGAATTTGGCTGCGATAATGTGCCGATAACTCGGCGATGTGTCCTTGAGAATATGTCCCATAGAACGCACTTTGAGTCTCAATTTCCAGCTATGTGTCAAGCTGTACCTGCAGTTCAATCAAACGACTATTTGATCCTATCACCAAAATCAAATGGGACAATGTAACCATCCATAAAATGCTATGGTATTGACGGACAGCCCATTGAAACTATAGAATCCCAGGAAAAAACACATGAAAGACAACATCGGAAGACGGCAAACCGAAAGCCCCCTCTCACTCTAAATATATACCTCTCTACGCTAGTTGATGTATTGATGACAACAGCTCTCACAACAGAGAGCTAAAGTCACCTATAGCCAGATCTAAAAATGAAATGCTTCCGAAGTGTATAATTTGTGATGTTTTTCCAAATCTTTGTACAGAAAACTCTTAATTTTAAGCATACAGAGATCTTGCTGGCCACACAACTACAATATTCGCAATGCATTATAATCTGCATTTCCTTTCCAAAACGGCTCATGTGTTGACACCATGGTCAAGGATTATATGAGGACACATCATTTGATATCATTCATTCATTTCAAAATCTTTATACGACCTGTTTAGGTCCTAAAAGAATCCACAGAATAGATACATAACACAAATAGGTAAAATCAACAAGAAACAAATCTAGCTCTGTGGTATACAATCTCTAAGAAACACTTTTGATCTAGTACAAGAAAGCCATGCTGATATAAAAAAAAAACCTCATGAGACATAAAAACATACTCCATCTTGAATTTACAATAAAAAATATGTGACAAAGAGAGAAACATCATACATTTACCTTACCATTGCTTTTCTTACCCGGATGGCCGATTTATAAAAGGCACGCAGTAACAAAGTTGATCATTCGATATTATTGAGTCTGTGATGTGATGTGAGGTGTGATATCTATAATAACTGCCTCTTGCATTTTGACAAGTTAACACAACCTTTACAAGGAGTATAATACCATACAGCGAATTCAAATTTCTAGCTATTGTACAAAAGTAAAAAATATTTCAGGCTCAGAGATGGATTCAGAACTCACCATTTAGCAGTTCCTTATTCAGGTTTGCTCGGTCAACCGAAAGAATATGCTGCAAAAATAAAGAAGGACTATATTTACAAAATAGTTATGCATATAGAAGCTATCTCCTTTCACACATCACTTCCACTGACATATGTTCTTCTAGTTGTTGGAATAAAGATGCCTTAGTTGTTTGACGTAAGAGTTTATTTCTGTCTTGCTAAAATATTAACTGCTTAACTGCTTCGAACGTTCCGCGCCAGTGCGGATCGTTCTATTAAGCGGGCGGGGCCGCGTCGGCCAACGGACATGCGCACCACTACCGAGGTAGTGCTCCACTGGCTGCTCTTAAAAATGTTTTTACAAGCATTCACCAAGGGGGGGTGGTCCTTTGGGCACCCCTTCCCATTTGCGAATGGGTTACCACCTACTTGTGGTAAAATGCAAATGTTGTCGCAAAACATTTACACATAACACTGCAATTCGGTATTAGGAAGGGATGCCCTAAACACACCCCTTCCTAATACTGAGTCGCAAACCCAATTTGTGATTTGGTAATAGGTTACCGAATGGCAAATTGGGCCATTGTACATTGAAAAAATGCATTCGGGCCATTTGGGAACAAAAAAAAGCTTTGTACATCTGGCCCTTAGTGCACTGAGTGCAAGAGATAATGAAAGAATATATTGAATTTATAATCCAAGTGAAAAACCCCTTGTAAAAAAGATAAGAATGAGATTATCTGTTTAAATCGCTATTCCACAGAAACTGCTCCTATATTAATCGATTGGAGCTTGTTTACAGTACAGTTCTATTATTTCTTTTATTAGCGTGTGAAAAGTCAGGGGGTGAGAATGAGCAAGTTTTCAAAATAGGGTAAGAGGCAGATCCCCAAAGACTACAAACAACTGTATGTCCCTTGAGGTGGCAGTCATCTGTGCACACTCTAATCGACACCTAAAAATTCTTTGTTTAAGATTTATGGACTTGATGTCCCCATTTTATTTGAGTCTTCCCTACCCCACAGCAGGGCCTACTGCTCTGCGTGAAAATATTGTGTCCCGAAACACCGGTCCTGGTTTTACTGTATACGGGTCTGCATCAGGAAAAAACACTAGTAAAGAGGGGCAGTGGCACCAAAAGGCACCTGCCTGTCCCCTCCAGCAACAATGCTTCCCTAGAGAGGCTAGAGCCTCCCCTCCCCCAGACACCTTCCCTATCCCGCTCAACACACCGAACCCCACCAATTCCCCCACAGATACTTACAATCTTCTCTGAGACTGGGAATTTGCCTAGTTTGACTTCATGGACTGATTGGTGAGGACACTGTGAACCACTGTTCTGTGGCAAGAGCTACTGACTGCAGTCAGTGAAGAAAATGGGCACAATCCACTATTCTGAAGGAGGCAAACACTCGCGAAATATCAGAATGCCAAATGACACGTGGCCTGCCTTGTCTAATATGTCGACCCAAATATTATTGAGGTATGACTTTTATGGCATACATGTAGGGACCATTACAGTCTGTACCTATACCCCTTTGAAGTAAAGGGCTACTTCTCCATTCTCCCTGTTGCATTCATGTTTCACAACCTCAACCTAAGGAATTTTACTCTTAAACTCAAAAAACTCCCTGAGGGGCCATTGTGGCTCCAACTAATGGTTAAAGGGCAATACAGCATCAGTTAGAGATCAGTTAGCATTTCGATAACCCTCAAAAAACACAGCTGCAAAATCTTTTCATAATGCAAGTCTTAAATTATCCAAGACTTAGAGAATTGTGAGCCCAGATTTCGCCTTGCGTACAATTAATCATAAGGAATTTGAGGTATTGTGCCACTCTCCCCAAATTGTCTTTGGAGAATTCTTTCTTGAGGAGGGATCATAGTGATACCTACACCTCTCCACACAGTTATCAAGTTTGATTCTCTTACAAGTGTGACAATTCATACTATTCCAGGCCCCCAAAGCTATAAGAATGGCTGGGGAGGCAAGTATTAGTCATTGTAGATGTAAATGGAATTAATAAAACGCTGTTGTTGTGCACATGCCTAAATTAAGCAGACAGCACCACCATATGGTAGACTGTCATAAGCGCCGGTGCTGGCAATTAAGTGCCGGCGCCGAGCCCCGGAAACCACTGGTTCAAATTAAGCAGTGTCTGCCACATGGGCAAGACAGCACATGTATGTTGGTCGTTAGGAGGGAAGTATTTCTCCTATGGTTTGTATAGCTGGGAAATGGGCTACTTATGATGTGTACCTCTAAGATGTGTAGGCTGCTGAGTGGCCTGCTACCAGGATGGCGGATATCCCCCCTAATGAGTAAAGCCAGAGGGATAACCCAATGCCTGATCCACCCACAGAGATGGGGATCTGATTAGTGACCTGCATGTTTCACCCACTAACAGTTCCCTTTCCTTGGTAAGCTGCAAATGTATGCATAGTTAGTCTTTCAGGCCCAATGGACAGGCCAAAGTGATGAACTCTAGTATGACAACCAAGCTTCAAGCTCATATGCTTATCTCAACCTGCTTCTTCCTCTGTGCAAAGAACCTTATTTTTGTAAAATATAAACTCTACATGCAATTACCTGGTTTCGCTTTCCATAGGGAATTGAAGTCTGCTTTCCTGATAGTGAATGAATCATTCTTGCCTGCATCGGAATTCCTTTGGAAAAGATCTAAAAACCAATGAAAACACAATTCATTTTTTTAATCGCAAGTTCTATACCCGGCCTACATTTCAAGGGTATTTTTTTTCATCTGCAGGATATTTTGCAAGTGGATAAATGACAGGTAATTCAAAAAACTTCTTTCTGGGAAAAGAGATTTGTTTATAATTTCCTTATTTTCTTGATCTTACAATCTAGTTTCTCTTCCATCGTCCACTGCTAACTTAATTTCGAAAAGGGACAGTTAGCTTTTATCTCGAGCTCGCTCTTCATTAATTAATGCAATGCATTGCCATTAATTAATGCAGTCATACACATGATTTGTTTTTTTAAGGATACCAATGTTTTCATGTGTTGGGCCGGTAATATTATTGTTTCAGTCCTGATTATGACAGCCCCCTCCTTATAGTGTTCAAATGCCATCTAATTTATGCTCAATGAGCCACCAATCTGAGAAGCTATAATCGCGGTTATATAGACTCATACCTGGACTGTCTTATCAATATTGCGACTGTGTTAAATGTACAATTTTGGAATCTTTTTTCGATGTATTTACCACATGAGTACCAAGCACTTTAATTTCAACTGATTCTCTTTGTTGCTTTTCAGCAATGTTTTATTCTTGTTTTCTTATTAAAATCTCATATCATCTCTATAGCATAAAGTATACCTACTTTCTCCTTTAATATTTGATTGTGAAATTGATTGTCTGTAGGATTAGTTCACCTATTTTCTTCTACAGGGACAAACCTTGTATTGGAATGTCATAACTATGTTAAGTGCATATGGATGTGTAGTGCTTGTAACACATGCGCATGTGAGGGTGACTGGGCTTAAAGTATGGAGCCCAGTGGGATCCATTTTGGATGGCCCTGGCCTGGCATGTAAGAAGATGGAGCGCAACAACTGTTCTCCCAGACAGTGGAAGTGTATTGCCTGCATTTTAGTGACTTGTGCAAGGAAAATAACACACAGAAGAATCGAGACATGGCAACCTTTAGACATTCCATGAGGCCTTTTGTTAGCAAGGAGCTGCTGATTAAGCTTCAGGAGCAATGCTATTTAGTGTATGGTAAGTGTGAGGTGTGGGACTCCAGTCTCTGTTGTGTAAGATGAGGACGTTTCTGGGTAATGCCCTCCCTTCTGATTGTCCCAGTTTACTTCTTCAGCTGGACAGATGACAGCCAGGTGCACAAACTTCGAACCTCATTGTGCCTCTGTTGTTGCTTCAGGTTGGGACAGCCCTCGTGCTACCTGCTGTGAGAGGAAACACTCCACACAAAGGCAGTTCCTAGAGAGAAGCCCAAAGAGTATGCTTGAAGGAATATCCCCAACTAGTGCTATAGTTTGAGACAGCTGATCCACATTCCCTCTCTAAAAGTTGTGTACAGCAGTGGGTTTGTTCTAGTTCCAAGTTCTTTATGACTGGTGGAAGGGTGTGCTCCACAGAGTACTCAAGGTATTGCAGTGCAACCTTGGTCGATGCCTGCCACAGAGCCAGTCTCCTAGAGGTGGGAGGACATCACCTGAAGGACGAACGTCCTACTGGAGGAGCAGGGGTTCTGCCTGATGAACCCAGAAGCCTGCCTGGCTGCTGAGAGAGGGAAGGAGTATGCCGGGTCCTTCAAGAGTATAGACTGTCAATGACAGGGCCAGTGTGCCCATGGTGGCTGAGAGATATCCATAGAGAGATGACTGCCTGAAAGAGAGCTAGGTGACACCCATTTTTTACAACGGGACCCCCTGGTCTTTCATCGCATGAGCCACAACTGCTGTGATCATCGTAGGGCAATTTGGTGCTGCAACTGCTGTGATCATAGGCCCAGACAGGGGCTTCAACAGCCCTGATCTTTGTTGGCCAGGTCAAGGCTTCAACTTTCGTGATCATTGTAGGGCCAGTCGGGGCTGCAACTGCAGTAATAATCATAGGCCCAAATGGAGGCTGCAACTACTTTGACCACGAAAGGCCTGAATGGGGCTGCAAGTGTTGTGATCATTGTAGAGGCCCGGTCCGGTTCCTGCACTTACCTTTGGTCTGATCTGGACTGCAGCTGCTGGGACCACCATTGGCCCTACCAGGACTGACTCTGTCCTTGGCTTAGGCAGGAATGCATCAATGCAACCATCCAGGTCTGCTTCTGCCAGGTTGGCGCTCGACCCAGCATGCGTAATCTGGGAAGATGCGTAGATGGATGCAGCCCATGTCCAACTTCAATCGTGGGACAGAGGATGTGCTATTCATCGTGGACACTGTAACAGGTGCAAGGGAGGTATGCCTAAATGTCAGAAAGATGAAAAAGCACTCTGTTGTGTCTTTCTCCAACGTAAGACTTGAAACTAAGTGCACTTTTGACTATGAAAGAGTGGAGGAAGCTCCTGTGCTTGATTCAAGCTGCAGCCTGATTTCCCAAGGGGGGACCCAGTGCTAAAGGGTAACCTGGCTGGTATTAGTGAGGGGATCAATTGGCGTTTAACGCCTTGAATATGAATCATACCTAGGGACAGTAACCTGTATGGCAAAATGAATTGCGTAGATTTTGATAAAACTGCGTGATTAAAAGTACTTTCTTTATTTGAAAAGACAAGTACTCGGCTGCAAATTGGAATTATCGTGTCTGTTCGTTGGTCAGTGCTAAGTGTGAGCAACCCACACCAGTGGAGGCTGGCAACTATAGAGAGCGGTGGGACAGGCAAATAGGTGGTGGGTGGGTGCATGCACGCATGCTACATGTAAGGCGCCTATATTATTAAATAAATAGTCACCTACCTTGCTTGTTGCACAACACGTCCTCCTAGCTCTGGTCCCGGTGTTCTTCTTCTCTCCTCCTCGCTCCAGCGCTGGCCCTATACAACTCCCCTAGACATTTCTGGTGCAGCTCTCATGCTGTTAACCAGCATGAAAGAAGCGACAGGATTGGAGGGAGTGGCCTCTCTCAGTGCTCTCAAGGGCACCAGGGGACTGTGCTTGCTCTCACCCCAGCTGTCTGAGACAGCTGGGTTAGAGAGGTTTAAAGCACGCATTGCTGGCTGGCCGTCGCAAGATAGCAAGCCAAAGTGACATGCACACGTTAAACTTAAGTGCCCAGCCCACCACTCCTCTCTGCTGCTGCCACTCAGCAGCAATAGCCCGCCCTATCATGACACTTGGTTTCGGATGCGGGTTAGTGAAAAATAAAATTGTAAAAAATTGACTTTATTACCATTTTATTTTTCAGCTCTGGGGCTTTTCTGGGGACATTTCAGTTGGTGGGGCGCCGCTCCTCCGCCCTAATGGAGGAGCCGCTACTGACCCACACCACCCCCCTTATAGAATCCTGTGACTGATTGCCCATGCTACCCTGAGATTAAAGTGTGGAAGTGGTTGTACTTGGCCCACTTTGTGAAGCCATTGTAGGACAGCCCCAAGGACATCAGAGGCAAATGACCAACCCTCAAGATTTAGGACTAGTGGCCCCTGCCTGCTCCATGGCACTCTGAACAGTATCAGAGTTTAAACTGAAGGCTGGTTACCATCGGAGTTGACCATATCGCCCCACAGCAGTTGCTCCATATAACACATGAAATGCCAGAAAATCTGTTAACATGCAGTTCAGGGGAAATCACTACAGGACGAAAAAACAAGTAATGCAAGCTTATAACATTTGGAAATCTATACAGTGCCTTGATTCCCCATATAAACATAAATTACTGGTAATTTAAATCACAATCAGTTTTACAACTGGGAGGATATGCATGCCCAATCAATACCCAAAAGGGTAACTTGAAGTAGCAATCAAATAAGGACCAGTTCACACTAAGATTGAAAAAAATCCAGATAGTAGTATTTACCCTGTTCTCTGGATAGTAGTTGACAATCGTTCTTAACAATGTTTCCTCTTATTTACAGTGTTAATTGTTCAACATCTATCTTTCTGCTGTTTTCCCTAGAAATCTTTAGAGTTTTTAACTCTGCATAGATGGTATTATTGAGCTCTGGGCCTGCTAAACAGATCACAAACTGATTATGTCATTCCCTAAACATGGAAATTCTTTTTGCTATTAAAATAGCGTACATGGCATATTACTGAGTCAGCTGTACGGTCAGCACATGTGGAGGGCTTAAATGTAAAATGTCAAACGTGCAGCTGCAAGGAAGCAATTCATGCTAACCTTTGAAGCAAACCCTGTGACATGAGAGTATAGAATATTGCAGCTTTAGGATTTCAGAGTTTCCACTAACAATACATAGTGACTTATACAGAGATAATCGCAACGGGCCTCATTTATGTTTTTTTTTGCCGTTAAGCAGCGCAGCAGGCTTTGCTGCTGCGATGCCCTGCGGCAAAAGAAAAGGGGAGGAATGCGCCGTATCTGTTCGATACGGCACATTCCTGTCCTTTTCCCCTGCGCCGGTGCACAATGGGCTGCCGTGTGCAAAAGCAGGCACATTTGCACAATGGTGCAAGGGTGCCTGCGTTGCAGGGATGATTATTTTTGTGCGGGAAGGGAAACCTTCCTCAAGTTAAGCTGCCCTTTTGTCCCTAAATCACTCCTTCAAACAGCTGGCAAGGGTGCCCCCTAGCCCCCCCCCAGACCCCCTGAAACGCTCCCTCCAACATCTTGGTGCCGTGACTCGGATCAGCAGTGCCAGCTGACAGGAGACCACTGGGACCCCGGACGCAGACCACCCTTCGTGCCTCTTTCCTGACTGAACCACAGGGAACAGCACTCGGGTAAGTTATTTTTGCTGCCTGATGTGCTGTCTTTCTGGGAGCAGCGGGTAAGGGCGACCGTGGGACATCTGTGTTCCTTGTTTCAAGTTGTCCTGTCTAACTGGTCTCGCTTATTAAAAGAACATTCCCAAGCTAGAGGAAACGTGTGTGTGGTGAACTCTAAAGCCAAAGGGTGACGTTAGGAAGTTGTTTGAATTATATGTTTTTCTTTTTATAAAAAGACATACGTTGTTACTGTGGCTCTCTGAGAGCCAGAGAGGAGTCTCCGTCTAGGATTGACGAGGTAGGAAGGATTGCGTCTAGCATCTTCCAGTGATTATTTTGTTTTATCATTGTTATGAGTGGGGTTTTTATTTTTCGTGCCTCTCTGAGAGCCTCTGTCTAAGGGTTGACAGGGCAGGGAATATTGCGTCTGGCATCTTTCAGTGTTCAGTTGTATGGTTTTATAAATAAATGTATGGAATTCCTCTGTCCAGTTGCAAGAATTAGCAGGGACGGGAGGATTGCTCTCAGTCAATATTCCTGAGAAAGAAGAAGAATCCCGTAGCTGTCTAGCTAACAGATTTACGATTTCCTCTTGTGTGAAAAGGAAGAAGGTGGTTTCCCCGGGATGTATTGGGTATTGTATTTTCGCTGGTTATAAGCATTTTTCTGTGTTTTCCTTTTCTTGTGAAGCAGTAAGGTAGAAAGCGCTTTTATCGCCTTAAATGGTCAGAAATACGCAATTGTTGTTTAAGAGTTCCAAGCATTAAAGCATATGCATTGTTTTCTTTTTAAAGCACATGTACAAAATGTTCGTTAAATGCTATGCATCTTTAGGACTGTGTGTTATTTGCTAGTGTTTACCTATGTATATAGGGTTTTGTTCTTTTTGCATTGACTAAGTGTTGCAGCAAAACATTTTGTGATCAGTGGAGGCCACTGCCTGGTGCAGTGGCTGATCCATTAGTGAGACTATAATGTTTAGGTGCATATTGATTGTCCTGTTAAATTCCTTTTTATTATATATGCATATATTGTTTGTATGAGCAGATTTGTCAATTTTAAGTTGACTGGCCTTACATCAACTCAGTCATTAAAGGGTAAAGGCCCGCTAGGTAGGGTGTTGCTGTGGTCTGTAAAACACCTGACAATAGCCTTACAGACTCCCGCTAGTTATTGATGCTGTGGTCTGTAGTAATACACCAGCCCCCCCCCCACCAGCTCTACAGACCCCGCTAGGAAGAAGTAAGTGCACATTTTGGGAAATTCTAGGAGTCACCTTCACTCCAACAACTGAAGTAAGAAGTATCTGCATTACCGCTTGTAGAATTACGTTCCCCAGGATCAGCCAATACGCCCTGACCCATGTGGCGCAGCACCACATTTAATTAGCACAAGTCACTTTCAGAAAACTGACAATGTAATGCACAACAACATACACCGAATTGTTGAAATACTTCTTCACATTTGTTTTTTGAAGTCTGTACGTTGCGACGGGAGGTTGTGTCTGGCGTCACCCACTTTGTGCCGCAAATACGTGTGTATGGGACTGCGTCTGGCAGCTCACATTTGTTTAGAATTTTAATTACCTATTTGGTGTAAATTGTGTTGTTTGAACGTTTATTTCTGCAAGGAATGGGAGGCATCTTATCGCATTGAGATTAACAGTGTCTTTTTTTTCAACTGCGTGCTTCCAAAAGGGGAACTATTTTCCTTCATCACATCGCCTTGTGGGTACCTCTCTCGGGTCTGGCAGCAGCCAACGCCTTTCAACCTCTTTCTCTTCATTGTAAAAAAGGTGTCTTTTGTTCTCCGCCTTTCTTAGTTGCATGCAGTGTACTCTAATAGCCATACTCTATTTCCTTCTCTCGGTCTGCATTTTGCGTCTCTCCCTCTCTTATCTGGCTTATGGGCCATTCTCATCTCTTTCTCTCACAGTGTTACCACAGGTTTTCACTACTGTGTAGCGAGATCTTATATATAGGTGTACTTCTCTCTTGTGCACTGCAGTGAGAGGTGATTAGCAGGAACATCTGGGTATGTGCCAAGCACACCCACTTTAACTGAGACAGGTTCAATTAGAGACCACTCAACTGGTGCGCGGTGCATCCAGTGAATACTGTGTCTAGCTTCCAAGTAGCTGCCTTCACGACTCTTAGTTATATCTTTTTTAGCACGTTTTAAATAGGGCTCTCCTATGTTAACTCCTTATACCCTGAATGAAGTACATTCAGTTCCTTGACAGTCACACCTCACGCTTCACACCTCACCTTTCTGGCCTGCTTGGACTATTAGTAATGAAGGCTCCCACTTGAATATTCAGTCAAGTGGTAGAAAGATGGGGAGGAAGGCTTTCGCATGCATTTCTCGCCGCAACACACAGCAACCTTTTTACGTTTTCTGGTTGCTATTATGCCCTAGACTTGGCCCAGCGTCAAATGGAAGACAAGCCACACAAAAGAAAAAGTGACATAATAAGGTGAGGTCAAGGACTGCCATCCCTTGCCGCCCTGAGCCCAATGATAGAAAATGTACTACCAGGTAAAATGGAGCTATTCCCTTTGAAATTTTTGGATCATAAGCTTAACATAGTACATACAATGTTCTGTGGCCCACAATGTTAAAAGTCTAAAAATGCCATCAATATAAGTAATATATTCCTGGCAGAGGGAAAATACTTCCAGTTTCAAATGCACATGAATATCTCTCTATTTAGATGACCAATTATAATTCATAAAAGAATTTCTCATTATAGACCTGATGAATATCTTTACGCATCCATATTTCAATGCACAGAATGCAAAGGCCGACCAGGTCAGCTAGATTCACACTGAAGATTACACCAAATATTGCAGTACTGAGCAACTAAGTACAGAATAATTTACTCCTACCTGCGTCCAATTTAATGATAGAGCAAGCAGTAAAAAGTGCTACCCCTCCAGGCACAAGCAGTAGCCCGAATGCAAGCACCAATCCAGGAAGTACAGCTACAAAACACGGAGTTAGGTAATAGAAAAGATTTTGAAAGTGTGTATCGTGGTAAAGGAAGTTAGTGACACTAGACTTAGAGTAACGTAAATGGCAGAGCAGATGGTGAACATTAGACAGAAGATTGGAAGTAGCAAGTTAAGACTGATCTCTTCCGATTTCTTGTGCACAAAGAGGGGAGATAAAATGATGGAGTGGAATGCACGCTAGCTACACCCATGGTTTGACTTCATGGTCACACGTCAAATGCTGCGGGGTCTGATCAGCCCTTCATCATTCTGAGGTGGATGAAATGAGTCCCACTGAGTTGGTGAACAATGGAGATCTGTTGTTTAGCGTCATAATATCATTCTGAGTGAAAGTGCGCTTTACAAGAAAGCCATGTTATTTTAAAATAAGCTATATATATTTTGCATATTACAATTCAAGACAACGCATGTTTTTAGATATTAAGTGATGCTGAAGGGTTAATAGATTTTTTCTTGAGCTGCCTTCAGAAGTGGCATTCCTGGCCGACCACAGATTCTGGGCGTTGAGCCAGGCAGGAAAAGGACTTCCTGTGGTAAGCAACGAACATAAGATTTAGATGAAAGATATGTATGTGTAGGATTACGTTGGTCTGTGGAAGTGAACAAGAGAGATAAGGTGCATAGAATCACACAATTTGGTAACGAGGTAGCCGAGATTAAAAAAAAAAAAAAAAAAAAGGTGTAAAGAGTGTTTCAGGTTTCACGATTGTGCAGTTTAGTGACGGAATATGTATGTGTCTATGTGAGAGGAGGTAAGGGATAAGTTTTAGGATATGCACAGCTGTGTGCAGCCTTCAAAATATGAAACAACCAGAGATTCGTAGGAGTAGATTACCCCAGGTAGCCACCACACCAATTTCAATGTTAAAGGACGGTATGCATGGTGTAAGCAATGCTCAGTATTACAATGTTGTCAGAATAATAGGTGTGGATTTAAAGAGGCCTTTTAAAAGTACAGTTGCAGCCTTTAGAGGTGGTTGCATATATTTTTCAGTTCCAATACCATGAGTTTTTGTGTCCATCATGATATTAAAGCAGCAACAACTTTCAGCAAAGACTGCTTAAAAATAAAATAGGCAAAATAAGCGCCACAATTGGGGGAAATAAATAAATAAATAATTTAAAGAAAGCGAAAGTAGTTTATTGCCCATGGATCACTCTGTTTTCACTCAAAAATATTACAATGTTCTGACAGCCACCTAATGCCCCATATCCTCCTCACTGAACAATTAATATATGTATAAGTCACATCAACTAGACCTAACAGTGACATTCACATTATGAAAGAAGACATATATTTGCATAAGTTATCACGCACTACGAAGTTTCTGTCTTCTCAAGCATTCAAGGGAAAAGAAGAAGGGCCCCATCATTCCTGTAGGCCGACATATCAGTCCTGGAACACAGATTTTATTGTGTTTCCATTGACTGTCCAAAGAGGAAGAAGACGGTGATCAGCTGCAACAGGAACACCGCCATCTTCACAAGCAGATGTATATATAGAATGGCACTAGGTATATTGCATTTTTTGAGGGTTTTGACTATTTGAATGGCGCAAGAAGAAGTGCTGTTTTAATATGTGTATCTAAAAGAAATAATGTGTATGTATATTGATGTTTTTCATTCCTAGGTTCTTCAGAGTTGGAGAGAATATTGTTGTAAAAAATTAAATTGTAAGGTGGAATGTGCTAAAATGCATTCTAATGCAGTGCATTCGCCAGGGACTACAAAGGATAGGAGTAATAGGAAAAGTAGTAATGTTGTGTTTATATTATGTTTATGTATTGATCATTAGTAATGAGTATATGCCAATACAGAAGGATAGTGTGCATTGAATAACAGTGCTTCATATTGTAATGTCTCAAGGATACAATGTGTACAGATTTAAATATGTCTTTTAATATATAGGTGCAATCTTTCAGGGTGTTTGAAAACAGGTTTCAAGGTATAAAGGATTGGCGCAAAGAGATGTGGAATTTAACGAAATATCTACTTGTCCATGGGCCTGGATGCTTCTTAAAATTACTTGTTCTGTAACAAAATACACTTGTCCCCTATGTGCCATGTAATGCAGCAACAAATTATGGCACCAATATTCATTATATAAGAGCTCTGAAATAGCCTCTCTGATTATGCTAGGGCCCCTTCCATAGTAGGCTTTGAATGCTAACAATTCCCTTATGTGGCCACATTTCCACAGATCTACATACTGGGGCTGAGGGTATTTTCGCTTGAGCAAATGTACACCTGCATGTTTGCTCATGCTTAAATGCAGTTCACAAATATTTTCTAGGAGTACTATTTCTTGGCCTACTTCTGTAGTCTTGTGAATTCACAAAAGTTGTATATCTGCACATAATCCAAGGACATGGGTGCACTTTATTTAATAATTGGGCCCCTAATTAGGTCTGGCGTTAACAATGACCTTTTATGTTTAATAAAATGTTGTCTCTCTCCCTCTCTCTCTTGGCTAGCTTCGCTGTGAGTGACTTCATTCTGTTCTTTCACAAGGAGCATATCGACACACAGTTGCTTTATTCAGTGCCAGGAACTACTGTGCAATGTGTGATTTTTGAGACCAAAACAATTTCTGCTTTTACCAATGCTTGTTTATTTTTATGTTGCAAAGAAATGGTACCTACCTTATTCCAGTAGTTTAGCGAAATGTTTTTGCATTTTCTTTTTATTTTGAAAGCAAATAATTATCAGTCTTGCTTTCAAGCTTCTGCAAATATTTGCATCTAATGTGAGAGCATTCTGAGAGCAGTATACATAGCCTCACATTGCTAAATATTGAAAACGTGTGTACACATTTTTATACTCTAACCACTGTCAGTAGTGCAGTCTGAGCTTACAACATTTACTTAGAGCGCTCACCCTAATAATAAAGCCTTTGCATTAATGGACAATAAATACAAGTTTGAACAGCATTAACACATGGACACAAATATTACTTTTATTGCAGACTATGCCTTTCCCTGATCCCTAATGTGGTACTGTAAACTGGCAGCCAAAGGGTTTGTGCTGTAGGGGGTTGGGCCTACTTGTCCCAAGGACAAAATACGCATGCAAACTTGTTGCCCTTGACCTCAAACAATATGTGCTGGGCGTGGGGCTATAGGAATTCCACATCCCTGGGCAACGTTTGACAACTATGAGTGTTTTGATTCCTAAAGGTGTTACTGTGACAGAGATTTTCATCTGTGTTTGCTGTTGGGACAAGCTATAGTACAATGTTTTAATTCTTCTTTTGCTTCTAGAGATAAATGAATTTCTTTTTAAAGTCTTGTACAGGGACGCCAATATAATTTTTAGGTTCTTTCCTCCATTTGGAGTTCCCTCCTTACCTCAGCTGGCCAACAAATGCAGCGTGCACCATTAATAGCTCAACTATTGCTAGACATGTTGCTACCAAAGTTTCAATTGTAGAATGTGCTGCACACACCTCCTCCAAGGACTTTGTATCAATTGGTAAAGAATTTATTGATGCAGATGCACAAAAAGGAATAGCATTAACTGGTTGTGAGTACACAATGGTTCAGATTGCTTCTACTACACATGATATCATGATATAACGATATAGGATGATGATATGTACTATGACCCTAAGTATATTATTGAAAGGGCTGGGTGGAAGAAAAGGAAGAAGGGAACAGGAGAGAATGTATGAAAATAAAAAGAAAAGGAATACAGTTAGGCCCAAATGGAAAAAAAATGTTTACCATCGATAATGCTTGGTCCCATGGCCCGTCTTTTTCATGGTTCATCACTTGTAGGACGTGATGGGAAGATCAGACTGTTTTCCTAATGCTGTTTTTCCACTGCCCCAGGCCACTTCATTTCCCCACATTAAATGGACTTCATCAGCTTCCCCCCTACTCAGACTACAAGTACGTGTTGGTTATTGTGTGCATGATCGGCAAATGGACTGAGGCCTGCCAATTCAAGAACAGCAATACACAATCTATTGCCAAATGCCTCCTGAAAGAGTTCATACCGCACTTTTGAGTACCTATGTTTTTGGCTTCTGACAATGGACCGGCGTTCATCTCACATGTGATTGAGGGGTTGTGCAAAGAGCAAGGAGCCACACAGAAACTACATATGTTCCACGGAAACCACCAAGTGGGAATGGTATCCCAAGCTTATCCTGAAGGGTTGCAAGTGCTGCACAGCAGAGAAAGGAAGAGTGTGTAAGCGGGCCCCAAGAATACATCAACTAAGAGCGTCTGGTAACATCAATGCCCCAACCCCTCAGTCTACAACCTGTGACAACGAGACATCTTTATCTTCGTCATCACTTTGTTTTCTTCATATTGAATGTGCCTAAGTAATAGAAGTGCTAGTAACCTCTCAAATTACTTGAAGACAGGCACCAACGGTTACTTTTTCTGTTTACAGGTATCATCTCTGAGGCTCTTCATTATTCCACAACAGACCTTTTTGAAAAGAGTAAAAGTACAGCAGAAGATAAGACATTCTTCCAACTAGTCACACTAGCCACACGTACCAACGATTGGAACAATGCCTCAAGACTTGCTCAAAACTTTCAGAACAATTAGAGAAAATGACCATGAGTGCTACTAGCAGCATTGACCTCCATTGCTATAGTGACTAAGCTCCTTATAGTGTATTGTGATCACAGTGTTATACCTGAGATACTGCTTAAATGAAACAGAGATATTGTACCAAATTGAATAAATAGCCATTGATAAAGATGGGACAGGATGACAGTTGACAGGGCAGGATGTTATGTTTGCACACACCGGCCTACCGACACAGAAAACAGCATGTGTTACAATGTCATACCTGTCTCTAAATAAGTGGGTTGTGTCCTAATGTACAATATGCTCTTCAGTCAGCACACCATGTCCGCAGCAGATGCACCTCCTGAGAAAAGCATAATTGGCAAAGGGAGAGCAAGGATAGAACAGGGAATGTGAATAACTTAGCACTTACAGAAGTTGTAGAAGTAACAATAGTAGGACTACACTAAATGCAGCCCGCTACCATTACCAAATACCTGAAAAGCCTGTAATGTCTGCTATAAGGATTTTGTTCAAAGAATGAACAAGAGGAGGGAATGAGGCAGGGTCCATTTTTATCATATAAGACCCCCCCAGGCGCGCTCTGCCCACACCTAAGGTATGAGACCCTTACACAGGCCCTGCGCGCCTCAATCTGTAGGCCTTTTGCTAAATTGACCAAATGAGAGAGGGTCCGGTTTTTACCATATAACAAATGCCCTGGGCCATCCTAGTCACTCAGTCAGTATGAACCCCTAGGTAGGCCCTGCGGTATCTCTGCAGGCATTTTGTTAAATTGACCACAGTTCCGCCATTTTCTGAGCAGCAGGCTCTAAGCCTGTCTGACCAAAAATCTCAGCCAGCTTCTCTCTGCGAGGCACACTGCTCCAGACAAGATAGCCCCACCCTACCCGTGTGCAAAGTTCACTGTCTCTTTCTTCACCCTGCCGAGATGTAGGCCACCACATCCCGGATGTGTCTGGGCTGTGAGAACAGAGAAGTTCCCAGACCGGGGTGATGAATGTGGCAACCAGGATATTGCTATATATTTTATTCCTTACATTACATATTTTCTGCCGTGACGTAGGTGGGACTGACGCTGCAATAAGCACTTCTGCTTCAGATCCCAGCCTTGAAGGGTATAAAAAGAGAGCCCACGGAGTTCTCGTCGGACTACCCCACCCGTCTGTTGGTAGGATGGCAGGCGGGTGTGGGTCTTCCCCAAGAGCTCTTGTTTTATTTTAAAGTGTATTATTTTATTTGAAATGTACTCTGCATTTATATGTTTGATATATACTTTGCCATATGAAATGCCTTATTTTTCTATGCTGTCTTTAATTATTATTTTCTCCCTTTTATAATTAAAATGCTTATATTGTGATTGCAGGGTTGCTCTCTTTTAGGTTTAAACGTGAGTATACTCTGCATTTTAGATCAAATAAGTGGTGCACTCTGAGAACATTTTCCTTGATTTAAGAATGATGTTTTTCATATTGCATTTATAAATGTGTCTTTGAGATTTGTGTTCTGCACACCTTATGTTGCATTTTATGAAGCATCTCTCTTCTAATGATTTCAATGTTTCCATGTAAAAATGTCTTCTGATTTACATGACTCTCTGTAAATGCGAGGTCACCATATCTTGTATTTTGTATTTTTAATGCCTTTTTCTTGAAGTTGCACCTTCTAAATAAATCTGTTGAACCTTTTGGCTTGGTTTCCATGGCTCACACATCTTCATTTTAGTATGAGCGTTCCTGCGCACCCTGCCTCAAGTTAAGCTGCCCTTTTGTCCCTAAATCACTCCCTCAAACAGCTGGCAAGGGTGCCCCCTAGCCCCCCCCCCAGACCCCCTGAAACGCTCCCTCCAACAAGAGGCTTTTTCATCTTTCTGTGTGTGCTGCAGAATGTAGCACACATAGAAAGAGGAAAAACGAGGAGAAATATAGATATTTCTCCTCGTTGTGCCTCCCTTACATTTCCCCTGGGGAGGCGTACGTTTTTGGCGCTGCCTCAGACTTACGCTTTCTCGTAAATCTGGGACAGTGTCAAAAAGCCATGGATGTTGCTGGGAACACCCTCAGCAACACCCATGGAACGCCCCTTTCACACAGTTTCTGCATGAAAGGGGCACATATTTTTAAGGTCATGAAAAGCCACGTAACGGGGTTTTACGTGGCCTTATAAATATGCCAGTAACACATTGAGCCACCGGAAAGTCAAAAAAGTGACATTCTGGTGGCGCAATAGTGCCGGTAGGGACTCATAAATGAGGCCCAACTTATTTTTATGTCTTAGTAGAAATAGTGAAATGGAATTTAACTGACGAAAATAGTTATTTCTTGGTGTAAATGTCAATAACTGCAGTGCAGGTTGAGCCAATCAATCAGAACAGGCAGTAAAGATATCCACTATCTCTGTTTCTCTCTCTCTGGTTCGATGCGCCAGGACACCCTCGGGTAATTGCCGCGCTTTAGAAATAGCTATAACATAACATAACATCAGATCTACCCCTGGCCGGAATAAATATCTATTGCATCCTCACCAGTGGGTTCAGGGAAATGAGGATACTGGAAATTGGTCCTGTGGGAGCGGGTCTGCCAGCTTGATGCAACTTAGACAGACATGAGGGGGCAGTATGTGAACTCTAGATGGTTTACCACATAATAAATCACCATTCATAGTGGAGTACATACCATGGTGACTGATGAAATCAATATCAAGACAGAGAGTTGCTTGGGACAGAAGGAGAGGCAAGAAGAACGCTCGCTGCCAGATAAAGGACTAAGGAGCTCAGACTCCTACTTTGGGCCTGATTCACAGAAGGAATTATGGCGCGTAAAGTTACGAGTGTGGAATCACCGGACTCGGGCGGATCACCCGACTTGTGGCGGAATCTCCGCACTAGTGGCGGCATCTCCACGCTGCTGTGTTCAGTGCTGAGATTCTGCCCCGAGTGCGGAGATTCTGCCATGAGTGCGGAAACTCCCGCCCAAGTGCGGAGGTTCCGCACTAGTAACTTTTTGAGTCTTAGGTCCCTTTGTGAATCGGGGCCTTTGCCTTCAACCTCTCGACCAGAAATGCTTCTGTGAGGGTTAGGGATGCTAGCCTCTTCCTGATACACAGGGAGAAAACGGTCCAGGTCTGTCTAAAATACCCTTAGACTATATATTTTTTTCAACTAGCCCAAGTTAAAATTCTGCAGTATTTCTGGGGAATGATAAAATCCCTGTGTACTGAGTGAGTTGCTGTTATGCAAACGACTATGATTTTAAAGCACAGCATCTTCAAAACCCTTATCTTTTAATACCATTTCCTGAGGAGCACTACTTTGTTTCATACTAAAAGTTTATAAACTGCCACCTCTTCGTGGCCACATTTCAGATTCATAGTCCGCTTACTGAATTGCTTATTTTTTTACTTTCAAAGGCTTCTTTTGATTTAAGTTGCATCCTACTTTTTAAAAAATAACTCCTTACCCCTACATTGGAATTACTTTATGTTGGTCATTTTAATCACTAAAGATTGCATTTTCTAACTAAATTGAATTTGGAATGTTAGCTTGTTTATTTCATAACGGTAACTGTGTTCTAGTGCTTCTATTTATATCCCACTGGTCAGTTTATCTGAGGAAGGCCTTGCTGCTTGTGATAAGTTGCCAAAGGTAAGCTCGGGATTCCTCGCAGAAAACTTTGTTACTCCTTAGTAACTAGATTGTGACTTTGTGGGCAGGGTCGGACTGGCCTGTAGAGCAATCAGGCAGGGCCCGATGGGTTAGTATGACATGTCAGTGTGTCGGCTGTCTTTAGGTTGAGCCTGGGCAGCACATGCGCTGCTTTGCGAGGCACGCAGTATTGAGGTATGGAATAGAAGCTCCCCCCATTTCCCGCCTATCTTTTCAATTGGCTCCTGTGACTGTCCTTTCGAAACCGTTGCTTTTCATTCGTGAATAGGCTTAGTAGTCCCTCCTTGGTACCGCCTTGTCTGCATTTGTAATCTCCCATAAGGACTGGACTTTTTACTTGTGTTGTTACACGGTCTGCTTTATGTAGTCGGTGAGCACTATTTTCTTTGATGATCTTCCCCTATTCCACCCACGACGTCGCAGCACGCTGCCCACTTTTATATTGTTATTAGTAATGTATTTATTTAATTTACAGCGCAGTCTGCTTTAATTATAGCGGCCACGCTTGTTTATTTATTTAATTTACAGCGCAGTCCGCTTTCACTTTAGCGGCCGCAGTAAGAATAATAAATCATTACTGAGTTTTGGTAAAGGTGTGAAATACAGTGCCTCATTTAGTGGCGAGCTAGTGGAGGACTGCTTGCCCAATTTATGGGATATCTTTAGCCAGAGTGCTTCTTCTGGTGCGGAGAAAGGCCTTTCAGCAAAACTGAGTGCTGGCAAGCTGCACTGTCATGGTGGCTGCCTGGCATTTTCTTAGTGTTAGAAAAACAAACCTCCATAACAGAAGTTTATTTCTGTAACAAGCATCAATTGCTATGCTACCCAGGGAGTTTTCTTCCTGCAAGTTAAGGTAATTACTTGATTTTTTCTGCGCGCGACCACTGTGCCTCTCATGGTATTTGTACATAGGAAAAAAGATTGTCAGAAGGCCTTCCCCCAATCTGGTGGACCATACAGATGCTCTTACACTGGCATCCAAGCGGCGGGTGGGCCACCGGAGAAGGCTTTCCTATGGCGAAGCCGGCTGACTTTCAGCCATTGGAAACGTGAGTGTCTCTACCTCTAAATGAGCCAGTGGAACCACAAGTTTGGCGGGGCTGTAAAACTGCCAAGTTAATATGGTTCTCCCATCCTGCCAAACAGTAAACATCCTCAGAATTCAAATAGGATGTGTTTGAATCTGCCACTTTAGTGGTACTGGATCCCATGGATCTATTTGGGGGAGAGATAAGGTTCTTTTTTTGTGAGCCAGATCATAACTTGTGTGGTGGAGTATGCCATTTCGCTTGAGGGCCTCCTTTAATCCAGCATGGAGGAAAAGGCTTCCAATAAGGCTTCAACCCTAATTTGGTGATATGAAAGAAAGGATATTACCCAATAATATTTTCCAATAATCATGCTCTGTATAAGAGTTAGTGTTCAGGGGTGTAGAATGCAATCTGGTCTTCTGCTCCAGCATTTGAAAAGTGGGTGTTTATGGAAGAAAGGGCATATGCCATCAGCTTCTGTTTGTTACATGATTATAGAGGAGGTGGGGATTAATTCATAGACATCTTCAGGAATGTTGCGTTTGTACTGCACTCTGTAATGAAATATTTACCCCATTCTTTTATATACATATGTGTTGTAAATGGGTTCCAACCATTTAGTCCACCATGATTTTTGCTTTTTATCACATAGTGTCTTAACAGTGAAACAGACCTAAAAGCTATTTTCACTGTAGCAAGGCTGAGTGGATACCTGGCATCTAGAACTTTCCACCCACACTTGTAAACCTCTGCACAAGGGAGAGACAGTGAGTAAGACCCTGGACCTGGAAGGCAATGACAGCAGAATCATGGACAGCTGGATGGAGAAGCCACCTGATGCCTGCTAAAGACTTTGAACCCCCAGGACTAGATAGGTGATGGAGCAGGGTAAATGAAATTTTTTTAAACCTCCTAATATTTTCGTAAAATAATTAATAAACATGTTTGTTTAAGTAAATAACCAACAATGTATGTTACATGTTAAGGGTTAAAGGTAACACGCTATTCAGTGTGCAAATTAATCGACTTATAATTGTTTACGTGTCTAACATAACATAATATTTGCGTACTAATTAGATAATAAACGCATGATCTGTGCTTTTAAATAAAATGTGTGGTTGCAAAATAAAGCGATGGTAAGTAAGGGACAGCTTTATATGTTGCTTTTTGCTAGGTAATACCTAATTGGGGTACGTAGAAAGACGGGAGGGAAACGAAAGGGTTTATATTTCTTTGTTTTAACAATATTTTGTTTATCTTTGAAAATAGTGCGCTTAGGCCTGTCGAGCAGCAATATAAAATGGCCGCCAGTTGCTAGAGTACGCATGAGCGGGGGACCATGTGATAGAGGAGAGAGGCTGTGGAAAAGGGATGATCAAGTGCTGATGCTGAGAGGCTAAGATGGAAGTATGGTCAAGGCTGTTGTGACCTTTCTGAGCAGATGTGTGCCAAGATGATCAGCAAGAAGCGTGAGAAGTCCGACTGAATCAATAGACGGAACTGTTTAACACAAAATGTAACAGAAAAAGATACAATTTGGACTGATCGAAACGGATGAGCAATTGCATGAACTGTGGGAAACGATGCTTGCATGGACATTCCACACGGAACTGGTTAAGACCAGGAAGTTTGATTAAAATGTATATGGGCCTGAGTTTTGACCAATGAGAAAGAATCACGCCATGAAGAAGAAACATTTTATGCTGTAAGCTAGAATTAGGGTATAAGAAGACCTACTCTTGGTGGGAGGGGTTAGAGTTGCTGCGGGAGAATGCTGCGGGAGAGAGATGCTGGAGAAGTTAGATGCTGTAGATGGGTGAAGTTGCGGTTGCTGATGCTGACGAGCTGATGCTGCTGCTGCTATTTTCCTTTTCCAGTTGAGTATAAAGATGCTGCTTTAGGAGAACTTTTCCTGATAGATTTTCATTTTAGAATTATTAGATTTTCCCCAGATACATAGATAGATTGATCTTTAGAGTTCATACTATGACAACCTTATTTTTCCGTCTAATAAAAATGCATTGCAATTTCAATTTATTCTTATATTGATGATAAATGTAATGATCTGAATAATAAGCTTAACCTCATTTCCTGCATTCAAAACTTTATATAAACTTTATTATTCTTTAAACAAATGACTCAGTGATTCTTTAGCTCAATGATTAAAATGAAATGTTAAAGAGTTCATTGTGATTGAGCTGGTCTTAATCACCATCAACTGATTCCTACTAGTTGGTCCATCGACCAATGAGCGGAATACCTTAAAAGCAAATGAGAAATATTATGTCATGATAAAAGAGGTATCCCGTCTCCTTCCAGCGAATCGTTTTTCTCCTAGGTTAATGACGGAGGAAATCCAGGGAACAAATGAGTAAGTGAATGTATATGCGGTGTTATGGGCCCCACCGTCATATGGATATAGTGTGTGTGTTAGAGGAATAGTTGCACCTGGATGACCAAAGCATAATAGGAGAATTATTTTTATTGTTAGCGCTGGATCAGATTTCTTGGTAGCAGAGTTATGGTTTCTATAGATTAGTTTGGTGATTATTGATTATTGATTATTGATAAGTTCATGTCTAACACTTTTTGTTGAGTCGCGTTATGTTATATGTAAGTTTTCACGCTTCTGGGAAGTAGGAAGTGGAACACGTGTGGCAAGAGAAGTCACATGGAATTGTACACTGTCTGAGTTCATTTTTGGTAATAACACAGGTTGTGTTATAATAGGGACATTTTGTGTATAAAAGGTGTGTAAGTGAAATAGTGATCGGTTTTCTTGTGAAACTCTGGCCTTAATTCTCAGGAGCAGTATAGTCTCCACATGTGCTTTATCCCCAGAGAAACGGGTTTACTGATTGCTTGAAAGAAGGGTAAGGTAGAGGGAAGTGCTACTTTATCGGCGAAACTGAAAATTCTGTGGTAGGGTAGAGGTAAGCGCTGCCTACTGGAAAATACAGAATTCTTGTGTAAATGGTCAAAGCTATCTCTTCGGTTTAGCGAATCAGACAATGGAAATGTGTTTTAAATGTTGTAACTAACAAAGAATTGTTGAAAAAGAAATTGCCGATAAATTTTGTAAAGGAGGGGTCAAGAGCAAAAGTGACGTAGACAAGAGTCGCGCTGGGATTGGACAGTGCGCTAGTCACATGGAAACAGGAGCAGAACTGACGTAGACAGAAGCAGCGCTGGGATTGGACAGTGCGCCGTAGACAGAAATCGCTCTGATTGGAACATTGGTGTGAGTCGCGCTAGTATTGGTTGAGATAACGCATAGAGAACAGTGTTGAATTGCGGATCATTTAAGAAGAAAAAGGTTGTGAATCATGTCGTACTATGAGTATGGTAGAGAGAAAACGTCATGGATGTCGAAAGTTAAGAACTTCTTTAAGAAAGACAAAAAGGTAGTGACTAGAGAGGGACAAATAATTCCTCCGCCGAAATCACCAGCTTCGCATATGATGCTGAAATATGGATATCATACATGCATATGGTTAGAAAATTGGACAAAATATACCAAGAATGATGGAGCATTGGCTTTCCCTGAGAATGGTTCATTTAATGTAGCTGTACTACGGAACTTGAGAGAAAAGATGGTAATGTTAGAACCTAGACCTAGACCGACACAGTTTGAAGCTTTAACGGAATGGGAAGATGAGATGTATGAGCGAGAGAGATCCAGAGAATTAAAGAATCATGAGTTTTTGCCTGGAAGGTTATGGGGAGTAAATCATGAGGACAGAGTAAAGCGTTGGAGATATGCTAACATGACAGGAGGTTTGTTTCCAGCTTTTGCAGTTGAGGAAGAAGCAAAGAGAAAGTGTACAGAGAAAAAGAAACATGTAGTGGTAGAAAAGTATGTGTATGGTGGTAGTGAAACAGATGACGAATTGCTGGAAGATATTTTAAACAGAAACCCACCTCCATACCAACAGACTTCTGCGGTGGTGACACCTAATGCACCGCCAATGGAAACTGGGAGGAATAAAAAACCTGAACGAAGAGTTGAGACAAATAGGTCACAAGATCAATTAAAAACTTCACAAAATGAAGAGATAGAAAGTGACAATGCAACTGAATTAGCAAAAACGACAAAAGAATTGACTGAGAAAATAAGAGAACTGATAAAGAATATGGAAGCTGTAACTGTACCAGTAACGATAGGTCCAGTAATGCCAATTTTTGAGAATCAGAAAATTAATGAACTTTCTTTAGTGATTCCCATGAATTCACATTTGCAAAGAAAAAGAGAAGGAATGGAGCTGAATAATGAAGGTGCACACAATTTGGTTAGTACCTATAGACCAAGCCCACCTACAAATTTGACGATAAATGAGAATGAAATTAGGAGAATGCCTATGGTGACGGAGTCCGCATCAGGAACACCAGAAAGAAGTAGCAATTGGATAGAATTAAATAGTACGCCTGTAGGTCCAACTCCAGATGAGTTAAATGAATGGATGAAAGCGCTAAAAACAAAAGAACCAGAAGAAAAACCATTAGATGTAATTAGGTTGAAAATAGACATGGAAGAATTGATTTTGGGAACAATTGGTACAGAAAAATTAAAAAATGATCAGGATGATGAGATTATGTTTTTGTGCAAAAGTCTTACTTGGAGAGCTAGAAATTTATATGACAAATTGGAAGAGACAGCAAGTGAACTAGGAGTGGAATTTGTAAAAGTGAGAACATTGCAGAAACCATACAGAGTAGATTTTTGTGAGAAAGACATAGAGAATTTGAACACATCAGGAAGACTGACCCAAATAAAAGAGTTAATTGTTTTATTGAGAAAATGGGGTGATGTGGATAGATGGAGAAATAGATGGTCGAAGAGGAATGAGAAAACAACAGATAAAGCATCTTTGGCTTTTGCAGTGACAGATAGGGAACCAGTTGTTAGGGAGTACCCGATGAGAGAAACTCCAGGTGGTAGTTATGTGCATGTTCCATGGACCAGACAGGATATACTGTCATTTACAAATGACTTCCCAAAATTGAGAGAGAAACCAGTAGAATGGTACAGACAAGTGGAAAGATTTGTTAAGGTGTCAAAGGTGCTGTGGATAGATCTGGATGGATTGTTTGATATAGTAGTGCCAGCTGATTTGTGGACAGAATGTAAGATTACTATTGATTGGCCAACTGTAGAATATCCAAGGGACGCTAAAACAGGAGCGCCAGGTCCAGAAGTGATGAGGAAGTACGACCAAGTAGTTACCTTTTGAAGAATAAAATTACACCAAAAGAAACAGATTAGGTAAAAATAGACAGAACAACGCAGGAAAGTAAAGAATCAGTGCATGCGTACTACGAGAGATTGTTGTTGGTTTTCAAACAGTATAGTGGTTATGAGACATTGAATGAGAAGGATATGAGTCATTTTCTATATAGGTTTGTGTATGGATTGAAACCAGAGATAAGTGAAATGATTAAGCAGCACTTAATTGGTTGGCAGAATAGCACAGTGGATGAGGTTTTGAGATATGCTAAGTATTGCAGTGATGAAATTGAGAGTAGACAGCGTAAATTGAAAGAAAAGGCCATGTGGGCGCAGGTGAAAGTTGCAGAGAAGCAAGAAGCTCAATTGAGTAATACTGGTAGTGAAACAGGACAGGTTAAATCCCGACCTAATATAGGTAAAGGAAAAGGACAAATGAGTATAGATGAGGCAAAGAAAAAGTGGCCATGCCACAACTGCGGAAAGCTAGGACATTGGAGAAACGAGTGTAAATTTCCTCCAAAACCTAATGTGGAAAATCAATCATTAAATTCACAGGTGCAGAGTGAGGTAGTTACTCAACAAGGTCAGGTGCCACAACCACCACTTCCCAAGAGTGTTAACCAACAGAAATACAGTGCAGAAACAGGATTCTACGGAGGAGAACAGGTAACACAGTTGCCGCGTGCAGCTGCAATTTCTCAATATTGGTTACGACAGGATGAGGATGACACGGATGAAAGTTCCTGACGGTGCCTAGGAGAGGGGGAAGAGTGCGTGCTTGGCGCAACTCTAGAGGTAGATCAGTCTGGTCCATTTGTGGATGGAGAAGTGAATGGTGCAAATGTAACATTCCTTGTTGACACTGGAGCTACCCGTTCTACTGTTAGGTCAGTGGAAATTCCAAACCTTCCTCTCTCAGGTGAACATATCCAAGTAGTTGGAGTTTCGAATCAGCAAATTAAAACGCCTCTTACTAAATTAGTGAAGGTAAGAATTGGTCCATTTAGCGAAATGCACCGATTTGTGGTATGCGATTGTAGTCCGGTGAACCTATTAGGACGCGATTTATTGTGCAAGATGAACTGCACTATCTATTGTACCCCAGACGGAATTGCATTTCAGACTCCAGATGAGGATGGGCTGTATAAAATGACAATGGTGAATTTAGAACCAGAAGTAAATGGTTTGTTTCCTGTATTTGATGCAGAGAAAATCCCAATTGAATTGAAAAAGACAGTGAAAGAAGAAGTGTGGGACTTTACAGGAGAAGATGTAGGATTAATGAAAGGAGTAGATCCCGTTAAAATAACAGTGAAAGAGGGAACGAGTTACCCAAATACGCCCCAGTATAAATTGACTCCAGAAATAATTGAAGGAATAACGCCAGAAATAAATAAAATGATTGAACAAGGGATTTTAAAAGAAATCATGAGCAGTCCATGTAATTCGCCAATAATGGGACTGAAAAAGCCAAACGGAACATATAGAATTGTACAGGATTTGAGAAAGGTAAACAAAATTGTTGTGCCTTGTTGCCCAATAGTACCGAACCCTGCTGTGATTTTATACCAGATTCCACATGAAGCAGAATGGTACACGGTAATTGATTTATGTCATGCATTTTTCTCTATTCCACTGCATCCAGATAGCCAGCCATTATTTGCGTTTAGGTTTGGAGAGCGTATTTTGGCATGGTGCCGAATTCCTCAAGGGTACACAGAAAGTCCCTCAATCTTTATTCAGATTTTAAAGAAATCATTGGAAGATTTAAGAATGCCAGAAAAGTCAGTGATGGTTCAGTATATTGATGACCTACTTGTGGCATCAAAAACGAAAGAAGCATGTGTCAATGATACAATTGCTTTGCTGAATCATTTAGCAAAAAGAGGACATAAAGTGTCCCCTTCAAAATTGCAGTTTTGTTAACAAGAAGTCCAGTATTTAGGGCATAAAATTGAGAAAGGAGTGCGAAAGGTAACGACTGAAAGAATAAAAATGATTCAAGGAATGAGAGCTCCAATGACACAAAGAGAGGTAAGAATGTTTTTGGGAATGGTTGGATATTGTCGACAATGGATAAGCGGTTTTTCACTGATTGCTAAACCATTGCAGAAACTGAAAAAGAAGGATGTTAAAGATCCTTTTGAAATGAATGATGAAGAAATGAAAGCATTCAGAGAGTTGAAAAAGAAATTGTGTGAGGCTCCAGCATTAGGAATGCCTGACTATGAGAAAGATTTTGAGCTGTATTGCAGTGAAAGAGATGGATGTGCATTTTCAGTTTTGGTACAGAGACAGGGAACTATGAAAAGACCAATTGCATATTTTTCAGCTGTTTTAGACCTTGTAGCGAAAGCGTTGCCTGGATGTTTGAAAGCAGTTGCTGCTACTTGTGTGAGTCTGGAACAGAGTGAAGGCATAGTGATGGGGTATCCACTGAGAGTATATGTTCCCCATTCTGTGGAAATTCTCTTGACAAGAACAAAAACCCAATACATGACACATAGTCGGCTGACTAGGTATGAAAAGGTAATTTTGAGTGCAGATAATGTGACCATTGACAGATGTATGAATGTGAATCCTTCGACATGATTGCCAGATGAAGAGAGTGTGATTGAAATGGATGAAGTAGATCATGATTGTCTGAATGTGCTTGAATACTGTACAAAACCAAGGTCTGACATACGAGATGAGCCTTTGAAAAAATCAGATTATATTCTGTTTGTGGATGGCTCATGTTTGAGAACGAGTGATGGAGTTCTAAGTGCAGCATATGCAGTTTGCACAGTAGCAACTGTAATGGAAGCATCTTGTCTGAAAGGTGTACGGTCTGCCCAAGTCGCAGAATTAGTAGCTCTGATTCAAGCATGCAAGTTGGGAAGAAATGTACGGGTTACGATTGTGACAGATAGCCAGTACGGCTTCGGGGTGGTGCACGACTTCGGTCAGATCTGGTCACAAAGGGGTTTCTTGACGTCTGCCGGAACGCCCATTAGAAATGGAGTTTTTGTGAAAAAGCTGCTTGAGGCGATACAGCTGCCTAAACAGATTGCTGTTGTGAAGTGCAATGCCCATAAAAATGGGGAAGACTACATAACTGTTGGTAATAAATATGCTGACGAAATGGCACAGTACTGTGCAAAGAATGTGGTTTCTTTAAACAAATGTCGGGAAAGAGAGCATATTTCTTGTCCTTTGCTTTTTACTAACTCTATTGAGACATGGGATGAGGTGAGACAGTTACAAGAAGCTGCAGAGGATGAGGAAAAAGATACATGGATAAAAGCAGGATGTAGAAAACATGAAGAAAATGATGTTTGGGTTTACAGAGATGAGAGACCAGTTATGCCTGATAGCATGATTTCTGACATGGCACGGATGTACCATGGACAAGCCCATATTGGAAGAGATTCAATGATCAGACTTTTTAGACAAAAATGGTATAATCCAAAATTCAGAGCCATAGCTGAGAGTCTTTGTCAGAGATGTCTTATTTGTCAACAGTTAAATCCAGGAAGGAAGACAGTAGTGAGTCTAGGAACAATAGGACGAGAAGTGGGTCCTTTCACTAGAATGCAAATGGATTTTATTGAAATGCCACCTTGCAACAGACTAAGGTATGTCCTAGTGGTCGTCTGTTTGTTTTCCCGTTGGGTGGAGGCATACCCAACAAGAAGGAATGATAGTATTACAGTAGCAAAACTTATGCTGAGAGAATTCATTCCGAGGTATGGTTTTCCAGTCACGATTGAAACAGATAGAGGAACGCACTTCCAAAATGAATTAGTTAAACTGATTTGTGAAGCACTTAGTATTAAACAGAAACTGCATTGTGCATACAGACCAGAGGCTTCTGGAATCGTAGAGCAAGTGAATGGAATAATCAAGAACAGGTTAGGAAAAATGTGTCAAGCTACAGGACTCAAATGGCCAGATGCATTGCCATTAGTCCTAATGACAATCAGAAGTATTCCGGAAAGGAAAACTGGACTCAGTCCCCATGAAATAATTATGGGACGAGCCATGAGACAAGCACAAGTACCTGTCAACAAACTACTGACTATAACTGATGATCTAGTGCTGGATTATTGCAAAGGATTGGCTGATGTGGTGCGTTCTGTGTTTCATCAGGTTGGACCGGATGCGACCACTCTTGAAAGAAAACCAGCTCACGACTTGAATCCAGGAGATTGGGTCCGTATAAAAGTCCACCGGATAAGAAACTGTTTGGTTCCTCGCTGGGACGAACCACGACGAGTGATCCTGGTGACGACCACTGCAGTCAAGTGTGCAGGAGTGAAACACTGGGTACATGCCAGTCACACCATCAGAGTTCCAGAACCTGAAGATCGACATGTGAGTCGACATCTGGAAATTTCAGATACCAGTTCAGAATCTGATACAGAGCATTCGGATTGTGAAGAAATTCTAAAAAGAAATTGGAATTTGAGAGCATAAGAGAAGAAACTGAGCCAGAAGATAGTGACAGTGAGCAACCAAGTACAAGTTGTGGTAAAAATCCTTCGGAGATAATATTGATAGATGAAGAAGGGAGAGTTTCAAACAAAAAGCTCGAAAATTCGGAAGATCCCCGAGGAGCAATAGGGACAAATAGTCAAACACGAGAACAGGGAAATTTAGAAGCAGAAAGGAAAACTGACACAAATTCGGAAGAACCTCGAGGAGGGACAGAAATAGGTGAACGAAGGAAGATAAGAAAAGAACCACAAGTAGAAGAAAATGACATTATAAGTTTCAAAATAAGAGGTAATGACGAAAGAATTGAAACAGAGTCTGAAGAAAGTGGAGAAGAAAGAAATCAAAAACTAGAGTCAAGAAAAAGAAATTGGAAAACAGAAAGAGAGGAAAAAGGAAGAGAGGCAAAAAAGCCAAGAAAAGGAGACAATTGGCCCAACGAAGTAAGAAAATTAAGATACAGAATCATAAGGTTGGATGGAAAAAGTGCTGAACAAGTGAATGAAATAACAAGTCAGAGAGAGCAAGAAAAACAAGGTGGAAAACACTTGCAGAAAACAAAAATAATAAAGAAGGTAAATCCGAAGTATAGATCGCCTGAATGGTTGTATCTTGCTTTGACTAGTCACAAAGAAGAAAAGAACACTCACGAGAACCCAGAACAAAGAAACCTGATGGGAGACAGTGAAGTGCAACAGACCTGAAGAAGTTTAAATAGTTTCTACCGGATTTGACAAAACACTGGATCTGACGAATTTACCGGATGTGACAAAGAAAGAATTCTGAGAAAGAATTAAAAGAAAGTACCAAGCAAAGACAAAACATTGGAGTACAGAGTGGCAAACAAGTCATTTCTGAGGTGTAGTGACACAATTTTCTGGAAAACAAATAAATATGGTTATAAAACAAAATGGAGAATACTAGAGATAGAAAATGTAAATGTGAGTTTTTAAGTAGATGGTGCAAGATGTGCTGTTTTTGTACAGGATTATTAATGACAGTATGGGTGGTTTTAGCAATCACTATTCCAATTAGTTTAGCTGTAGTAGAAAAGTATAATAACACTGAGAAAGAAAGAGGAGCTAACACTCAAGAACCAGTTATTTTAAAGAGTAGTGCAGAATTACACAAGGACAAATCAATAACAGATTTTTCAAAAAATGTTTTTACTAAATTATTATATGAGTATGTAGAAACGATGGATGTAAGAGATTGCTATGTTTGTATGCAGTTGCCTGCATCTGTAGCAGAGGGTGTGACTTATCATCACCTCCCTTTGACGTATGGAATAACATGTAGCGTTTTAGCAAGTTTATTTTATAAAACAGGTAGATTAGAATATTATTACACTGACATAAATAAGATTTTTGCGAAAGTTTCTGTAGTTCCCGAGCTAAACAAAATAAAAGAGGGAAAAACGTTTGGTGAATATTTTCTAGAAGATAAGATTTTAACATTAGATAGTATAATTAGGTACAACCTTACCTGTGAGTTAAAGAAGGAAGAAAAAGTATTTTTAGAGATGGTTGAAGAGAGAAGAGTGAAATTTCAAAGAAAAGTGATAGAAGAGACAAAAACACCTCTTTGGGCGTTTGAGGAAGACAATCATGACAAGGAAAAGACAAATGCAGCTATGACTCTGGATTGGCCCCAACAGGGAAGGTAGTGCATTAGAAGAAATAAGACAAGATACGACAATTATTTTGTGGGTTCCAGTATTTGCCATGACAATTACCAAATTTTGGGTGGATGGGGATTCAAAGGGGGAAAAGATCCAATATTTCCAGGGATTTATTATGTTTGCGGAAATAGGGCTTATTATAGGTTGCCGGACCATTGGTATGGGTCATGTTACTTAGGCCTGGTCTTTCCAAAGATTTTTCATATGGATAGAAAAGAAAAAGGAACACACAAAATGATAAGTACCTTTACACGTAGAAAAAGGGAAAGTTTTTCAGAAATAGTAGGTGATATTTTTGGAGCATTGATACCAGCAGTGGGAATATCTTTGAATGCATTTAGAATTCGGAAATTATCCACAGTGGTAGATCGTTTATCTACAGATACTGCTGGAGGGTTCTTGATGGTAAATACCGAGATGGTTGCCATGAGAGCTATGGTGATGCAAAATCGACTTGCCCTTGACATTCTTTTGGCAAAAGAGGGCGGAGTCTGTGGAATGCTGAAAGTCCAACATTGTTGCACTTACATTCCAGATAAAAGTGAAAATATACAGAAGTATATAACAAATATTACAAATTTGCACAAAGAACTTGTTCCACTGGAGGTTGAAAGTGCCTGGGAAAAACTTGGTAAAGGGTTTTCTTCAGTAATAAATTGGTTAACAAGAATGAGTGGATTAATAATAGGGAAAGTTATAATAATAGCAACCGTGATAATAATAATAATATTAGTACTGAAGCTTGCAATAACATGTATAAAGAGAAGAAGAAGGCAAAATAAAATAGAAAAAGAAAACATAATAAACAAGGAGAGAGAGAGAGAAATGGGTGAAATAGAGTTAGAAGAAATAAAAGAGAACATGTACAAGAAAACAAAGAGACAAGTTGAAAGGGATACAGTTGTGTAAACTAACAAAAGCAAATGGATAAAAGATATATGCTGTCTGAGAAAATTGTATAACTTGGGTTTTGTGGTGATATTAAAAATCACCAAAGGGGGAGTTGATGGAGCAGGGTAAATGAAAATTTTTTAAACCTCCTAATATTTTCGTAAAATAATTAATAAACATGTTCGTTTAAGTAAATAACCAACAATGTATGTTACATGTTAAGGGTTAAAGGTAACACGCTATTCCGTGTGCAAATTAATCGACTTATAATTGTTTACGTGTCTAACATAACATAATATTTGCGTACTAGTTAGATAATAAACGCATGATCTGTGCTTTTAAATAAAACGTGTGGTTGCAAAATAAAGCGATGGTAAGTAAGGGACAGCTTTATATGTTGCTTTTTGCTAGGTAATACCTAATTGGGGTACGTAGAAAGACGGGAGGGAAACAAAAGGGTTTATATTTCTTTGTTTTAACAATATTTTGTTTATCTTTGAAAATAGTGCGCTTAGGCCTGTCGAGCAGCAATATAAAATGGCCGCCAGTTGCTAGAGAACGCATGAGCGGTGGACCATGTGATAGAGGAGAGAGGCTGTGGAAAAGGGATGATCACGTGCTGATGCTGAGAGGCTAAGATGGAAGTATGGTCAAGGCTGTTGTGACCTTTCTGAGCAGATGTGTGCCAAGATGATCAGCAAGAAGCGTGAGAAGTCCGACTGAATCAATAGACGGAACTGTTTAACACAAAATGTAACAGAAAAAGATACAATTTGGACTGATCGAAACAGATGAGCAATTGCATGAACTGTGGGAAACGATGCTTGCATGGACATTCCACACGGAACTGGTTAAGACCAGGAAGTTTGATTAAAATGTATATGGGTCTGAGTTTTGACCAATGAGAAAGAATCACGCCATGAAGAAGAAACATTTTATGCTGTAAGCTAGAATTAGGGTATAAGAAGACCTACTCTTGGTGGGAGGGGTTAGAGTTGCTGCGGGAGAATGCTGCGGGAGAGAGATGCTGGAGAAGTTAGATGCTGTAGATGGGTGAAGTTGCGGTTGCTGATGCTGACGAGCTGATGCTGCTGCTGCTATTTTCCTTTTCCAGTTGAGTATAAAGATGCTGCTTTAGGAGAACTTTTCCTGATAGATTTTCATTTTAGAATTATTAGATTTTCCCCAGATACATAGATAGATTGATCTTTAGAGTTCATACTATGACAACCTTATTTTTCCGTCTAATAAAAATGCATTGCAATTTCAATTTATTCTTATATTGATGATAAATGTAATGATCTGAATAATAAGCTTAACCTCATTTCCTGCATTCAAAACTTTATATAAACTTTATTATTCTTTAAACAAATGACTCAGTGATTCTTTAGCTCAATGATTAAAATGAAATGTTAAAGAGTTCATTGTGATTGAGCTGGTCTTAATCACCATCAACTGATTCCTACTAGTTGGTCCATCGACCAATGAGCGGAATACCTTAAAAGCAAATGAGAAATATTATGTCATGATAAAAGAGGTATCCCGTCTCCTTCCAGTGAATCGTTTTTCTCCTAGGTTAATGACGGAGGAAATCCAGGGAACAAATGAGTAAGTGAATGTATATGCGGTGTTATGGGCCCCACGGTCATATGGATATAGTGTGTGTGTTAGAGGAATAGTTGCACCTGGATGACCAAAGCATAATAAGAGAATTATTTTTATTGTTAGCGCTGGATCATAGGTCTCTCCAGGGGCCAGTGGCACAGGCCACTTTATGACCCCTGAGGACCAATTGGGTAAAGATCTGGACTCCACTGCTAGCCCAAGTGCTCTCCAAGACAGCCGGAAGCATCCTGGGTTATGGAAGTGTATGTAGGAGGATGCTTTGCTGGCTGGTAGCAGAGGGGCTACGCAAGATAACCTCAACAGCAAGGGAGGAGCACCAGGAATCAGGAGAGGAGGAGACTGGCACAGGGACCCAGTGAAACCAGTTTCCATCAAAGTTCCCCCTTTGGCGGCCAGGAGGCCTGTTGAAAATGGTCCTGGTGCCTAGAGTTTGCTGCCACCAGGAGTAAAAATAGCCCAAGAGTGTCAAAATCAGCCCACTGGGCAGGAGTTATACTCTGATGAAGATCTGCAATTTGACTTCTAAAAAACAAGAATCAGAGCATGTGGCACTCACCCTCTATTTCTGCAAATACCCTGGGGTTGGCCAGTGCCCGGGAATCAGCGCAAACCTGCTCATTTGGTGTGCACGCACTCAGCCTGGAGTGCCCCATGATTCCTTTTAAGAGCTAATTTCAATATTCCTCATGCTTTGTGGTGCCCCAAGAAGGGGCAGGGGGCCCACCAATGTTTTTGTAATATGTTGTGAAAGGCTGCAGGAGGTTGCGCAGTCTTACTCAATTCAAATCCTCAACTTATGTCTCTCAGGTCGTAAGATGCATGACCCAATGAGATTATTCAGCATTATTCAAGCACTCCTGGAGCTGAGGCTTGGTGTTCTTCGGCTCAGGAGAGCAGGAACACTAGTGGCTGGTCCGATGGCTGCATTTTGTGGCCTGATGAGTTTAAAGAAATACTCTGCCACTTGCAATTTTGATTTGCCTTTTCCTTTGTCAAAGAAAAGGCACTGACTGGAAAATGGTTTATTGAGTGTTGTTTTGCAAGCCATTGGATGGAGATGGGAAGCCCACACGACCTCCCCTGAGTAGGCCTTGGACTGCTCTGCTTCACTACCCTGAGAGAGTCAAGTGCTGCAATGGGGTACTTGGTTCTCGGTAAGAAGACAATTGTTGACCTATTACTTGTGCAACACTCACGTCATCCACTACTAAAAACCGAATTTCTGACAATATGCATTTATAAAACAAACTTCCACGTGTGAAAAAATCTCTCAGCACCTTTGTTTCAAAGAATAGGGGCAAAGATTTGCTTAGAGACGCAATTAGAAGTTAAACACCCACTTCTATAGATTTTTCCTACAAAGGAGCAAGTTGGGTTCATTCCTAAGTGCAAGAGGAAAATAATACCACAAACAAGCCACTTGGCAGCTGAAGACTCTACCATTTGGATCTTTGCAATGCATGGCATACAGATGATCATGGTTTCATTCACTGCAGAAAGACCTCAATGTGGCTATTTAAAAAATACCTATAGAACAATGTCATGTAAAAACATATTTTATTATGCTATATTATCCCTAGTGTATGTGTAGAGACAAATGATTTTATGAAGTATATTCATAAAAAGAAGTGCGTGAAAGCAATTATAATACTGTGCATTATATATACCATGTGTGCAGATGGAAAGCAATTGTTCTATTATGATTCAGTGCTTTATACTATATTGTATTCACTGACAACTTTGCTAGGCCATGCTAGGTCCAGGAGCTATTATGTCTTGTGTACTACATTGGAAATGTTAGCACATGCAACCTTGTGTTCAAACCTGGCGAGGGAAGCTGTGTTTTGTGAGAAAAATAGAGTCAGTATTTGAGGATATGAATACCATCTTCCGGAAAAGTTCTGGACGCCTGCATGTTAGATACGTTTCTGCTGAAACTAATTAATTGTTGTCACATGACATGCTTGCATTGACTTGTATTATGTGAAAATGTATATATGCTAGATCAAAATTTGCCCGTTTTAATGCATTGCTGCAACTGACCATTTTTCTAAAGTGAGACCTGATCAATTGAAATGACTATTTTCTTTGATATTTTTTCTTTCCTGCCTGCTATTTTGCATCAAACTATGTTTGGACATCGGCTTCTCTACATGTTGTGTGTAATTGTTCACAGTAATAACCGAATTAAAAGGTACATAAAATATGAGGAGCAATTTACAACAATATCACATGGACCCAGAGTTGATCAGTAGTGTTGATGGTCCTGTTCCACTCTACATTTCTTCATACCTTGAGTTGCAGTTAGAAGCCTGGCAAAATACATTTTCAGATAGCAGTTGTCTTCTTCTATCCTATACTAGACAAATTGGCTCCTGCCACACCGTACCTGTTCTTCCAATCCAATTGCTTTAAGGGCCTGACGTCCTCTGTGAGAAAGGGCCAAGTTGATACTTCGACCACTGATAATTTTGGCTGTTCGAATATCTAGAACAAGTTAAGAGAATTAATTTCATCCCCTGTCAAGAGTCAATAATGATACACCCATGAAAAGAAGTGGCAGGAAAACATGCACATAAAGATAGCATAGGGTGGCAAAGAAGTAAATGATCCGGATGGACCTTTTATGATTCAAACAGGTAATCACTGCTCTGAATCAGCAATAGATTATGGCCTCATTCTGAGTTCTGCAGAAATTAGGTGGTGAATACCACATCCAGTAAATACCATTGCATGGGGGTGGGGTATTTATGAGGTGTGGTAAATCTCAACTGTTTCAAGTTTTGCAGGTCAAAGGAGGTATGCAAAGCACATGAGATCGATGTTTTGCACCCCAATTACCCCATATTCCTCTATTTTTACCCATCTATTCATACCATGATAATTTCACCACGTTTCTCCTGGCAAAATATGTCTGTGAAAATCTGCAGGTGTGGTGTGTTTACAATGTCCATTAATTACCCCACACTTGAAGTTACAATTTGTGTGAAAGCTCCTGTTTGCTTACAAATCGTAACTTACCTCTCTACTGAGAATGGTGATGTGCGGCTTACTAAACACCAGGGAGGCAAATGTTCATCACAGCTTAAAGCATAATGCTTCCAAAATGGAGTCTCAGGCAAAAGAAATAAAACAGAAGGGCAGGGATCAGGGGGCACATTTACTATTATTTCACGCAATGCTGCAGAGCAAGAGAACTTGCTGCGCTCCGTTGCGTGAAAGGGAGAGAGTAGAAATGCTCCATATTTACAAAGATATGGAGCATTTCTGCTCTCTCCTTTCACTGATGCACTGTTTGCTGCCTAGCGTCAATGCAGGCACCCTTGCACCTGCAAAATGGCCAGGATTGTTTTTGTGCACTAAGGGACACCTTTCTGCACAAAACAATCCTAACAGCAATATTCCTCCTTCTATGTGTGCTGCAGAATGCAGCACATGTGGAAATAGGAAATAATGAGGAGAAATAAAGATATGTCTCCTTGTTACATCACTGTCTAGTAGGCGCACCATTTTGACACAAACCCAGAGTTATATGTCTTTGTAAATCTGGGTTTGCAAAAAAATATATGGGTGGATGCATGGGCAAGGGGGATGTTTATATTTGACACCTCTGATTCTGAAGCACAGGTTTGGAAATTATTAATAGTGCAGGAACATTATCAAAGAGTTAAACAAGGAAGGTTAGACAAAATAAAACGAGAAGTGTTGAAAATTTTGGATGAAGTGAAAAAAAATGACTTGATCACTAGTACCCCAAAAAGCCACCTTATCCCTATGAAATCCACACTAAACACAGCAGCTAGACTTCTCTCTGGCAGAAGCTGTTATGATCACATCACTCCCACACTTAAGAAACTCAACTGGCTACCAATCGAAGCGAGAAGCATATTCAAAACGACCCGCATAACCCACAAAGCTCTCTACACTGAAAAACCTATCTACCTCGCAAACAAACTATCAAAATCTGGCCGGAAGAGGCCTCTGCGAAGTTCAAACACACTACTCCTGATTCCCCCCAAATTCAAGGAAGAAAATCACTCCTTCTCAGGGAATGCACATACAATTTGAAATGCTCTGCCACAGAACCTACTTGAAAATCAATCATTCCTACAGTTCAGAAAAAAACTCAAATTACTTCTTCTCAACAAATACCTGAGCCCATCCACCTAAAATATTTTGACTTGCTTTGATGCACTTGCCCTCAACCTCCAACAAGCCTGATCATCATTACCTCTGGAAATAATCTCTTTAATCCTCCTACCCCTGAAATAACATACTATTGCTACCTCTGAATTATATTGCACATCTATTCCACCATTTATTTATATGTTATTACCCTGTATGCCTACCATTTTTCTTGTGTATTCCTTATAAATGTTGAACTCTGTAGAGCACTTTGATACCCTAGGATCAAGTTCGTGCAATACAAAACTCAAAAAATAAAATAAAATAAATCTGTGATGAGAAGTACAGATTCTTGAAACAACAAGACCCTCTAATTCCAGCAGGATTATCTAAGAACTATAAAAACGTGAATAACCCACCACTTGGGCATATTGTGTCTTTTCTTACTTATTTGCTGGAGTCTCTTAGTTAATATGCAGATTTTTTTTTTTTTGCCTTTAGTGGCCCTACAAAAATCCTACATCAAAGATTCGGCACACATGATCTCCAAGGCAGAGGGTTTGGATTTTGGCATATATAATGAGTTTCTAGTTACATTAGACATAGAAACTCTTTATACAAATATCTCTAAGGGTGGTACCATTACTTTCATCAGGGAGATTTTGGAAGTATCTTGCATCCAGGTAGTTAGTACTGAGTTTCTAGTGAAATGTGTGACAATGATTTTGAAAAATAATGTTTTTTTTATTTAAGGGCAAGATCTTTTACAGTTGAAAGGGACAAGCATGTGCTTCGAGGTTGGCATAACTTTGGAGTTTGAGAGTAAGCATGTATATAATGAGGTAGCTCCTTATTTTGAAAATGCAAAACATTGGTCTCATTTTAAAGATTAGATTTTTTTATATGGAGAGGCTCAGAGGAACAACTGGATAAATATATATCTTGGGGGATAGTAATTTGAGATCTACTGCTACTAAAAGTAACAATATGTGTGATTTTTTTAGACATATGTATTGAAGATGTTTCAAGTCATCTTGAAGTTGAACTTTTTAGAAAACTAACAGATAAGAACACCTCGCTGCTCTTCGTCTACGAAGAAACTGCACCACTATGGATGATTTTAACAAGCACTTTTAAAGAGTAAATTGCAGGAAAGAGGATACCCCCAAAAATTGATAAAGCACTCCTTCAAAAGACTTAAATATTATAATAAAGAGTGTATGTTTAGGAGTAATAAGAGTGAAGATAACATTGAGAGAATAGTTTTTGGAAGTAATTTTTCAGGAGTTAGCAACAGGGTGAAAAATGTTAATAAGAAGAATTGGAATATTTTAAATAGTAGACAATCAGGTAAAATACAGAGACCCTTTTTTGCTTTTCGTAGAAACAGGAACTTTAGAAATGAATTGGTTCATACATGTAGAGAACAGAAACCACAGGCTCTTGTAGATGTAAATAAGAAAAAGGTAGTGGGAAATTATAGATACGAGGGGTGTAGCGTATGCCATCAATGCATCTGAAATTCTAAGTTTCCTTACTTAGAGTGGCTCATTATACAAAATTCTTCACCTACTACCGTAGTAAAAATGTGGTAGATTTAATTATTTGTCCATGCAACAAAGGGCATATTGGTGAAATAAGTTGGGAGCTAAGCATTAAGATAAATTAACATAAATCAGTGGTTAGGACTAAGAAGATCAAAGCCCCACTGGTAGAGCATTTCCTAGAAAAAGAGCATAATGAACAGGATATTCGATGGTTTAGTTTAGAAAAATTGGAAGTAAAGAGAAGCGGTGGTATAATTAATAAAATGCAAAAAATTAGGGAACAGTTTTTTATGTCTAAATTTAACACATACAGATTAAGGTTAAATAATAGGAAGAGTGCCCAGTAGTTTTATTCAATACTAGAGGGAAGGGCATACGTTATTATTACTTTTATTTTTATTTTCATCTTAAGGCAGTTCATATTGAAAAAGGTCCCTGATTCTAAAAGTATCGTAAACTTGAAATCTTTACTAGTATTTTTATGGCTATATACCTCTTGAAGATGGCGCTGAGAAAATACTTTTTTAGGTCTGTCATGGTGCAAAAGTATTGATTAATTGCCCCTGTAGTTTTATTCAATACTAGAGGGGAGGGCTTATATTATTTTTGTTTTTATCTTAAAGCAGTTAATATTGAGAAAGGTCCCCGTTTCTAAAAAATGTTTAAACGTATTGTCTTCTTGAAACCCCTACTAGTATTTCCATGGCTATAAACTGTTTTATGATGGCGTTGAAAGAAGTCCGTTTTTAAGTCTGAGCTTGAAGCGAGGAACAGGCAATACACCTGACTTGATAGCCGCAGGTGCAGTGATTGGAGGCATCAAATAAATGCCGCACACCAAGGCTGCCTTTTTCACATGTTGTTCGATCGAGTCAGTGTGTATGGGCACTGATATTCTGTGGTCAGTAATACACATGCTTGAAGAGGTGACCTCGAATTACATATGATTTTAGATCAAAGTGAGTGAGGGGGTCAACCTCGTAGTTTTTTATTGCAGGTGTCGAAGTAGATGTCTTAATTAAGCAGATTGCCATTTTTCCATCACTTTAGGTAACACATCATTGACGTTAAATATAAGCATTGGTAAATGTGAAAGAAGATATATTGAAACACTTCCCTTGGACAGTCCAATGCAATTATACGGGAAAGAAGTAGCACTCACAGAATTGGGGGTAACATGCTTGTATTTAATTTTTAAAGTAATGGGACTTATATAATAGATGTGTATCTGAATGGGTCATTTATTATATTTTTTACAGTGGTTTTACACTACCTGGTCCTAAGGAATGATTGCAGAACTTCAGACTGAACAAACATAGTGGGAAAATACAATTATTGATGAAGAAGATATTACACTGGTACCACTGAAGAATATTGATATATACGTGCTTTTTTTCATGTATTGTTTTAGTGATGAGAATGAATTTCAAAAATTGGAAATGTATTGCATGATGCATGTTGAAATATTCAGGGATGAACATGGGCTTTATAAAGAGTTTTTAATGAGGAACAACACTTTAATTATATACAAAAAAATGCATTAAAAGATGGTGATTACTTTATAACAGTTGGATATGTACTGCTGATATTTTGATATAAATGAAGTTTACTTTGGGTTAGAATACATGTCATCTATTTTCATATATTTCCATTCTTGTAGATGTATTTGAGATTGCTCTTCTTTTTTAATATGGAAGATTTATATATGTGAGAGTCCTAAGGAAGGTGATTATATATTCAAGAAGTCTACCGAAAAGCGTCAACAAAAAAAACTTTTGTACACAATCTATAGGCACTGGATGTCTTCACATGTTATCCATTGTGATTCATGGATATCTAGTGAAATGTCAGAATAGATGTATATGTTTAAATGACAGATTATTGTGTCTCATTATATCTTCCTTATTTCTAATGAATTATAATTCACTATTTTTATTATAAAGAGTGTGATTAAAGCCATAAATCGCCAGTAGGTAGTTATTGTTAAGACCATGTTTCCATAGGAAAAGCATTTTTTGACTTGCCCATATCTTTGGCGCCAATTCACAAATCTTCACGAAATTTTCGGAAAAAAGTGCCTCGCTGATTCTAGTTGTGCGTGGAAAGTTTTGAGGTGATTCGTCAAGCGAGGGCCAAGAAAAAGGGGAGGTAAAAAAACTTGCATTTTCCATGTTAATTCCCATAGACATTTTGGACATGACTAAAGCCCGAACCAGCCGATGGTATTACACCAAATTTGGCAGCAAGGTAGCTCTTGGTCAAGAAAGCGTGCTTTTTGTTATTTGGTGTAAATCTGTTCAGTATTTTTCGAGTAATTAAAGGAAATTCTAATTTGTATATCTGGGCAGAGCCTATGCACAGATCTCATGGTGGGATCTGCTTGGCTGCCAACACTTCAACCAGGAAGTGTTGGCAGCCATCTTGGGACCAATATACATGATAGCACCACATTCAAATGCATTTTTAGTGAATGGCAGGTTTTGAGGATCTCAAAAAGGAGAACGAATAAAGGGTGATAACAGATTTTAGTTACAATATAAATCATTTTTGATGGTACCATACTTATTTTAGGAAATGTGGTGTGTTTGAAGGTGAATTTCCCCTATAAAGAAGCCTTCTGCTCGTATTTCATCAATCATATGGAAGGTGCTCCAGAAGCTAACATGAGAGCATATTTTCTGTAAATTCACACTACCTTTCTCAGCCATATGAGAATGAAGTTCGGCATTCTCAGTTAATCATGTACTTCCAACAGGAGCAGCCTGTCAGTTGATTCCCTTGTGTTCTACTGCAGTCTCCCAGAGTGTTTTAAAGAACAACTAGAGCAATGACAGTCCTACTTATGACAAAAGTATGGCACGCCTGAAGCCATCTTGATTAAATCAAACTGGTAAAACTTAAAACATTTAATTTAGAAAGGAGCAAAATGATGGGGTTCAGTTTATCATAGAAATTATGGTTATTGCTGTAGAAAGAAAAAATAGGACACATTTTAAGTGAGTTTTCTAATATCTTCCTCTGCTATTTCATTAAAACATTCTGACATGCAGACTGAAACATGCACTTTTAACATCAGCAGGAGACTGCCAGTTAACTCCCTGGTGATCAGCAGCTTTACTACAGTGTTCTAATGAGCAACTAGAGTGCTAATATTCTGAGTTTATGCTAAAAGTGTGGCACATCTGAAAGCCATCTTGATGGAATCGAAGTGGAAAACTGAAAGCATTTTCTACTGAGGATACTGCAGTAAATGAGGACATTTGGGAGCTTCATAACAAACAAGTCTCCCAAGATGGCCATCAGAGAAAAAAAGAGCCCAAATATAGCACAAATATCACCCAAATGTAGCCCAAGTATAGCCCAATGACAGAAGTCAGCATAACACTAATGGGTATATTCACAAGAACGTGTGATAATTACCGCAAGAGTAGCGCAACGCAACTTTCAGCATCGTAGCCTATCGCGGGAAAATAACCCTGTGACAACGTGGAATTCACAACACGGCGGTAGCATGCGATAGTTGGCTGACACTGCGGCCAATGCTCGCGACACAACCACCTCGACGGAGATAAAAACATAAACCACAACCCAAAAAAAGCTGCGATGGGCCAAAGTGCGATAAGAAAACAGTGGCAGCAATACTCACGCGCAATGCGGAAAAAGCACAAGAACAGCATACGGAAAATGCCACAGAACAAAATACATCAACAGCCGAGTACCATGGATGCACCCTGGCCAACTGCAGAGGACAACATGCACACCACAACATCCACGCACCGTGGAAGAACAGAACCCACAGGCACACCTCATGAAAGAGACCAGTGGCAGACAAATCAGAGCCGCAGGAGCGACACACCCACCGTGCAGCATACGCACATAAGCAGAAGTGCACCCCGACAGTGACAACATCCCGGTACAAACAGCAACACCTCCACAACTGAACACAGGACACAACTGGTTCGGAAAATGTGCACAACATGGCAAATCACATCTGAAACCCCAGGGACATGTAACATGACAATGTACAATTCCAACCTGTAACCTGCAAATATGTTTTATTCACACATGCAGTGCAATTGGACATCTACTACTGTCCCATGAATGCCACGGACGGTCACAATGTGACGTGCTCATGAGAAGTAAGTGGCAATGATGGAGTCCCTATGGGCCATTCCTGCCGCAGCTGCAGTGGGATGTGGGCCACCTGCCCCATCACCACCATCATCGTCCGGTACCTCTGGAACTGGGATCCATGGGGCCCTGGTGCGAACACAGATGTTGTGCAACACACAACATGCAACGATCATCTTGCACATGACGTCCGGGCTGTACAGGAGCTTCCCACCAGTGCCGTCCAGGCACCTGAAACGTGATTTCAACACACCAAATGTGCGTTCAACGATGCCCCTGGTGCGTATGTGGGCCGCATTGTACTGCCTCTGGGCGGGTGTGTTCGGGTCTCGGAGGGGTGTCATCATCCAAGGGCAGAGTGCATATACTTGATCACCTGTGACAGTGCAGGGAGAAAAGAGTCAATACTTGGTTCGGCAGGATGTGATGGCAGGCCCACCAATTCATTGACGCCTGTGCTGGCTGTGTGTGGGGTGAGTGTAAGCCAGCCCTCAGGGAGTAGCTTGTGCTGGCAACTACACCAACAGTCATCAGGCACACAGACATGCAATGTCAGAACTACAAGGGGGGGATGACTCGAGTCGCACAGGGCTAGTTGCCCCGGATGCACAGCGGCTGATACGGGCCCACCACCACGGACGCTGACCTGCGGGAGACTGGGGTAGGGTCATGAGGGCAGAGCAGTGCCTCACATGGGTCATGGCTGCATTCCGCATCTCCACACGTTCAGCTGTTGTGTGGCTGTGGTGCCATGTGAAGTGTGTATTGGGTGCAGGGGTAGCCCAGGATGACCATGGAGTGGTGTAGTCGTGTCTGGTAGGTGGTCGTGTAGTTTGACATGTCGGATGTGGTAAGGTCACGTGTGCATCCCCACAGTTATGCTTTGTGAGTTGGTGGCTGTGGGATGTGTGGTGTGTTGATTTGGTACTTACCAACGAGCATTCCCGTTCCATATGTGCCATCCTGGAAGTGCTGGTTGATGATAGACTGTCGGAAGATGAAGGAATCATGCACACTGCCTGGGTAGTTGGCGACGACATTGGTGAACATTCCCCGGTGGTCCACTATTGCCTGCACATTGATGAAATGCGTTTGCTTCCTGTTGCGGTAGTGGTGTGCAGTATCCACAGGGGGCACAAGAGGGACATGTGTGCAGTCGATTGCCCCCAACACGGCCTGGAATCCGGCTATGGCGTAGAAGCCTTGCTTAGTCTCCAGCTGTTCCTGCGCAGTGTTGGGGAAGTGAAGGTACTGGGGTATGAAGCTGATGATGGCATCCAGGAGAGGTGTGATGAACTTTGATAGGGCTGGCTGTGAGACCCCTCCGACTCTGGCAGTTGCTGGTTGGAAGGTCCCAGAGGCCAACAGGTGCAGCACTGTCAGCAGCTTTGTCTCCGGAGGGATATTTGTTCTCCGCTGTGTTGGAACCGTCAGCCTGTGAGCGATGTGGGTCAGGATGCGGAGGATGGTTGTCCTTTTGAGCCTGTAGTGGGCAATGACTTCCGCGGGCGTTAGGTCTGTGAGAGTGGTGCGTTTTCGGTAGGTCCGCTGTCTTACTTTACGCTGCCTCTGTGGTGGTCTGGGGGGGGGGGGCGGGTCCGGGTCCTGGGAGTGGTGGCGGTCCTGGGGGTGGTGGCGGTGGGTGTTGTGGCCCTGTTGGGGCTCCGAGCTGCATGTAGAGTAGCTCCATGGTGTCGTTTGTTCTTCGGGTATGGCTGTGTGCGGGACTCCGTTGCCTACTGCAGGTAGACGTCCGTTTTTACACCTGCTTGAGGCAGGTGTTAAATACCTGCGGCTACCGCGCCTTATCGCCTGTTTTGTGTTCTTATTGCTGATGTGGCTGGTCGTTGTGAATGTTGAGGTGTGATATTGTCTCAACTTTTGGCACGGGAACGCCCACTCTGCATCTCATTAGCGATATTTTCAGGGGTCCTCTGTGGCGAAGTTTTCTGCCGCTGCTATCGCGGGTAAACTGGTGCTGTGGGCTGTTCACACCGGCTTGTGAATGGGGAGGTAAATTTATCACGACTTTGGCTGTGATAAAGTGCCGTTAATTCGGCGATAGCTCCTTGTGAATATGCCCCAAAATTCTTTTGTTTCTTTGCCGCTTTATATAGCGCAGACTTGACCCAAAGGTATTGGAGTGCTTTACATGAGCATCAGTTACATTACACAAGGACACATTCATATTGGTTTTAGGCATGGGGAGAGTGATTTGCCCAGAATCCCAGGATGTCAAGCTGATGCCGAAACTCGAACCTGGTTCCACAGTTGCAAAGTCTGCACTTCTGCCCCTAACGCCACATCCTCTCCCTTAAGTGTAACATACAATCAAGTGATCAACTGGATAAAAAAACATAAAGATAGCAAGTTATTTATAAGTGCTTTGTTGCTATTTGACAGCTCAGAAAATAAGTACTCATTTTAGTTGTTTAGAGCACTAACCATAATTTCTATGAGAATAAGACCCTCTCATGGAGGAGGGTGCAGAGGCAACAATTTGACCACGCTGGGCAGGCGGGAGAGGCAGTGGCAGCACAATGGACCCTGGAGGGCAGGGGAAAGGAGGGCAAGGGCAACAAACCAACCATGCAGGACAGGCAAGAGAATCTGTGGCAATATAAAAGACCCTTGAGGGCATAAGGACAAGGCAGTGGCTGTACAAACATACATGTCAACAGACCCGATTAAGGCAGGAGACTCCCAATGTTTTTAAGCACATTTTGGCTTTATTTTATCTGTCACCTGCCTAAAATCTCCTCTTTTTCAGTGTAAGTCAAAGGGGAAAGTCAATTCCCCAGGTTTGTTTTCAAAATCGCCCTCTTAACAAGTTCAACATGATGGCAAGTAAGGTACATTGGATCACGGAGGGCAGGAGGAATGGGGTAGGGACATGTACTCGGATAACAGAGGGTAGGAGGGAGATGGGCAGGGGCACCAAACTGGCCATTCAGGGCAGGCATCAGGGTTTGCAGCAGCACAATAACCCACATAGGGCAAGCAGAATGGCAGTGCAGCACAACCGACCATGGAAAGCAACAGGGAGGGGACAGGGCATGCACATGGACAACAGAGAGCAGAGGGGAAAGAGGCAAGGGCATCAAGCTGACCATACCGGACAGACAGAAGGGACAGTTGCAGAATAATGGACCATGAATGGAAGGGAGGGGGCAGGGGCATGACAAAGGACCAGACAAGGAGGAGAGACGGGATAGGGGTCTGCACATGGAAAACTGAGGGCAGGGAGGCAGGGCAGGAGCAGCAAGCTGGCCATGGACGGCAGGCGGGATGGGCACTGGAAGCACAACACACCACAAAGGGCAACAGTGAGACTATATTGGCATACACACAGACTACGGAGGGAAGGTGGGAGGGGTCAGGGGCAGCAAGCTGACCACACAGGGCAGGTAGGAGGGGCTGTGGAGGCACAGAAGACCATGCATGTCAAGCGGGTGGGTCAGTGGCAGCACAACGGCCATGGTGGGCAAGAGGGCGGGGCAGGGGCATGCACAAAGGACCATGGAGGACAGAAGGGAGGAGTAGGGGCTCAATACAGAGAAAAGAGGGAAAGGAAAGGGGCTTCACAACAGACAATGCAGGGCAGGCAGGAGAAGCAGTTGCAGCACAACAGAGCATGGAGGGCAGAAGGGAGTGGCAGCAAAATGGACCACGCAGGGCAGGAGGGAGGGGATACAGGCATGGAACTTGGACAAGCAGGGTAGAGGTGGCAGGGATACGCTGCAGCCGCCTGACCATGCTATTCAGGTGGGAGGGGCAGTGGCAGCTCAACAGAACACTCAAGAGTAGAAAGGAGGGGCAGTGGCAGATCCATGGAACATGGTGTGCAAAAAGGAGGGAGCAGGGGCATGCACAAAGACATCAGAGGGCAAGGGGAAGGAGAGGAAGGGCAGCAAGATAAGCACAGAGGCTAAGCAGGTGGGCATTGATGGGGCTTAGAATTGGGCAACACAGGGCAGGAGGAGTGGGCAGGGACATCAAGCTAAATAGAGCAAAGTGGCAGCACATCGGACTATGAAGGGCAAGAGGGATGGGGATGGTGCATGAACTCTGACAACAGAGGTTAGGGAGGAGGAGGATGGGGCAGCAAGCTAACTGTTAAGGGCAGGCAGGAAGGGCAGTGGCAGAACAACAGCCACACATAGCTGTAATGAGGGAGCAGGGGCATGGACTTGGACAATGGATGGCAAGGAGGAGGGGTGAAGGAGCAGGTAGCTTGGGTAGTGGCAGCACAATGTCAGGCCAGGCCCTGTGTCCAACCCCCCCCCCACTGTATTGTGATGGGCATCTTACTTGACGTTAAAAAAAACCTAAAAATTCACTGAAAAAAACAAAGGTTACAGGGACGTTATAGTTAGGCTCAGATTTCACTCATACAAATCCAGTGAAATTCTGCAGTTATAGTTACCTGAGCTGAATATAACTTACGCCCCTGCAATGCACTGCTTATGACCTTACACATTACATCACTCATAACATGGTCAGTAACATCACTCACGACTTCACTGATGACATCTCAAATGATATCACTCATGACATCACTAAACGTTTATGAGTGTTAAACATATATAATAAGGTACTACAAAAGTTAAATTACTATACTTTGTGTACTACTAATGAGTGATACTATTTCTAACATATGTTATGTGAGTGGCTCTGTGATTGTGTATCCATGTGTGAGTGGATGTCTGAATGCCTGTATAGGGGTGTGAGTGGGTATCTGAGTGGCTGTATGGGTGAGTAAGTCAGTGTGTGAGTACCTGTATGGGTGAATAAGCTAGTGTGTGAGTAACTGTATGGGTGAGGGAGAGGCTGTGTGACTGGCTGTATTAGTGACGGAGGGGGTGTGTGAGTGGCTGTATGGGTGAGTGAGAGGCTGTGTGAGTGGCTGTGTGGGTGAGTGAGTGGGTGTGTGAGTGGCTCTATGGATGAAGAGTTGGTGTGTGAGTGTCCGTATTGGTGAATAAGTGGGTATATGAGTAGCTATATGGGTGAGTGAGTGGCTGTGTGAGTAGCTGTATGGGTATGTGAGTGGATATGTGAGTGGCTATATCAGTAACTAAGTGGCTGTGAAAGTGGCTGTAAGGGTGACTGAGAGGCTGTTTGAGTGGGTGTTTGGTTAACTGATTGGTTGTGTGAGTGGCAGTTTTGTGAGTGAGTGTGTATGTGAGTGGTTGTATGGATGAGTAAGTACACGTGTGAGTGCTTGCATGGGTGTGTGGGTGGGTGTTTGAGTTGTTATATGGGTGAGTGAGTGACTGTTGAGAGGCAGTATGGGTGAGTGACTAGGTGCCTGAGTGGTTGTATGGGTGAATAAGCGGGTGTGTGAGTAGCTGCATGGGTGAGTGAGTTGCTATATGTGTGACTATATGAGTGAGTGACTGGCTGTGTGAGTAGGTGTATGGGAAGTGAGTGGCTGCGTGAGTGGCTGTAGAGATGAGTGAGTTGGGGTATGAGTGGCTCTATGGATCAGTGAGTGGGTGTGTGTATAGTTGTATGGGTATATGAGTGGCTGTGCGGGTGTGTGAGTGAATGTGTGAGTGGTTTGTGGATGATGTCATCAGTGATGTAATTTGAGATGTCATTAGTGATGTCATGAGTGATGTCACTGCCCATTTCATGAAGGATGTAATATGTGAGGTCATAAGCAGTGCATTGAGGGAGTGTAAGTTATAGTTAGATCAGGTAACTATAACTGCTGCATTTCACTGGTTTTGTATGAGTGAAATGTGAGCCTAAATATAACGTCCCTGTAACCTTTGGTTTTTTCGGTGAATTTCTAAGGTTTGTTTAATTCTATTTCCGAACTATAATGTCCCTGTAACCTTTGGTTGGGTGTGTGTGTGTCTGAGTGGGTCTGGGGCTACCTGCATAAGTGTCTCATTGGGTGTGTGAGGGGGTGCATCACTGGCTGAGTGAGTCTCTGACTACCCGCTTAAGTGTCTCACTGGGTGTGTGTGAGTGGGTACATCACTGCCTGAGTGAGTCTCGGACTGTTTGAATAGATGTTGAAGGGGGTGCATGATTGTCTGAGTGGGTCAGTGACTGGATGCAAGAGTTTTTGAGTGGATTTAACACTTGAGAAAGACCTATAACATGCCAAGTGAAGCTTGCGCTGAGAGAGCACAGAGAGGGTCTGGACAAGCAGCAATCACCCATGTTTGAAGGACTATTTCTGTACATGGTTAACAAGGTTGTGTCAGTACTTGCCTACATATCTGAGAGAGTGTAGGAGTACAACTGTATCAGTGCCCTGAGATGTTTAAGTAAACGTGCTGGTATACAACTGTGTATGTAAGTGGCTGCACAAATATTTCAGTGCGTGTTTTATGCAATAGAGAGTTATGTAGGTGTCACTACAACTACCTTTGAGTCTGCTGCATGCATAAATAGCTTCTGATGAGTTACTCAATGTATAAGTGCTCCTGTAGCTGCCTCTGTAACTGAAAGACAGGTTTGCTGCTTTTGAGATCATGTATGTCAATTGTTTTAGGGATGGCATTCTCTCTGTAGTACTTGGCATAGGGGCATGCAAGTGCACAAGTAACTTAGTGAACTGAAAAGAACATCTAATCTTTTAATCACAAACTAGCATGCTTTATAGCACACTTACAGAATCTCTCACATATGACTTGTGCATACTGAAACTTGCATTTAAGACTTGACATACAGCTTTTACATGGAAAATCAAGCTACAAATAAAAGTGCACACACAGGACCTGTACTACAGAGCATCATCCATGTTTGAAAGTTATTCCTCTACATGAATGAGGTTGTGGCAGTAGTTGCCAACATATCTGAGAAATTGTAGGAGTGTACCTGTAGCAGTGCCATGAGACGTTTAATTAAACATGCCGGTATGTGACTGTCTATTTTAGTATCTCTATGACTCTCTAAATATCTATGTAAGTGGCTATAAACAAACAACTCAGTGCCTGTGTTAGGGCAAAGAGAGCAATATAGATGTGACTACAACTATGTTTTAATCTGCTGCATGCACAAGTAGTTTATGGGTAAGTGACTGAAAGTGTATGTGCTTCTGTAGCTGTCTGACAAAGCAGTGTAACAAACTACAACACCCAGAATTCAAAGAAAAACACTCTTTGAGAAAAGCACATCATATATGCACATGCAAATATTTCCACATCTTCTAATGCCTTCCTAAATAAAAGTTTAACTCTTAACTACAGTTTTTTTTACAACAAATAATACCATTTAGTAAGCAGCAAATGTACAACAAACTAATTTAAAGCAACAGATTGTGAACCAACTTCTCACACACCTAGTCTGCAAATCAGACAAACTGTCACATTCTCATACACTTATAAGGCATCTTACTCACCTGCTATTCAACATACAAAGCCACTCACAAAACCACTCATACATTACCTCATTTAGTTCCAATATTTTCACAAAAATATTTGATACTCTCTTATATCATATACATACACATATACCTTTTCAATCATTGTTTTCTCCAAATTAAATGTAATTCATATACCTGAAAATTGAGTTCATTGATCAAATATTCTTTTTTGGTCTTATCAGATAGATACAATACAGTCAGGAAATGTAAAAAGTAAGCATAAGAATGGTACACCACTCTCACAGAAAGCAACCATTATTGGCAGCATTTTCAAATTTGCACCTACTGATAGCGCTGAAGGCAGCAAATAAAATCATATCTTGTATTTTTTTATTTTGTCACTCCATTCCTGAATGGTTAGTATGTGTTAACCTTTTCATGCACTTATATAAAGAAGCCCAATATGTGTGGGTGTTTTGCACACGTCTGACATTGAGCTATACTTGGGCACCATTTGGGTGATATTTGAGCTACATTTGGGCTCTTTTCTCTCTGATGGCCATCTTGAGGGACTTATTTGTTATGATGCTCCCTAATCTCCTCATTTACTGCTGTATCCTCAGCAGAAAATGCTTTCAGTTTTCCACTTTGATTTCATCCGGATGGTGGTCAGATGTGCCACACTTTTGGCATATTCAGAATGTAGCACTCTAGCTGCTCATCAGAACACTGAAGAACACTGCTGATCACTGGCAATCTGCTGCTGGTGTTGAAAGTGCATGTTTCAGTCTACATGTCAGAAATGTTTAATGAACTAGAAGAGCAAGATATTTGAGCACTCACTTAAAACGTGTCCTAATTTTTATTTTTTCACAGCACTAACCATTATTTCTATGACAAAATGAAACCCCTCATTTTGTTTCTTTCTAAATTAAATGTTTTAAGTTTTACCAGTTTGATTCAATCGAGATGGCTTCAAGTGTGCCATACTTTTGTCATAAGTAAGACTGTTAGCACTCTAGCTGTTGTTTAGATCACTCTGGGAGGCTGCAGTAGAACAAACGGGAATCAACTGAGAGGCTGCTCCTGTTGGAAGTACGTTTTACTGAGAAAGTCAGACCTCATTCTCATGTGGCTGGGAAACATAGTGTGAAATTACAAAAAATATGCTCTAATTTTAGCTTCTGGAGCACCTTCTATAACTTCTATGGGAAAATCATGAGTAAACTGTTTTCTCTCAAACATGATTGATGTACTCCCAGCGGGAGGCTTTTTCACAGAGCAAAATCACCTTAGAACCACAATTCCTAAAATTAGTATGGTGACATCAAAAAATAATTTCTCCTTTTTGTTACCCTCAAAACCTGCCATTCACTACAATGCATTTCAGTGGAGTGCTATCATGCATATTGGTCCCAAGATGGCTGCCAGCACTTTCTGGTTGAAGTGCTGACAGCCAATCATATCTCACCATTAGATCTGTGCTTAGGCTCTGCCCAGATGTCCTTATTTGCTTTCCCTTAAATTTCTCAACAACCACTAAACGGATTTACACCAAAAAACTGAAAGCATTATCTGTGAACAAAAATCTACCTTCCTGCCGAATTTGGTGTAAATCCGCCCAGCGGTTCAGACTGTAATCGTGTTTGAAGCTCCTATGGGAATTAACCTGGGAAATCATATTTTTTGCGACCCCCCTTTTTCTCAGCCCCCCCTTGATGAATCACCGCAACATTTTTCATGCATAACAAGACTCACTATGACACTTTTTTTGGAAAATTTTGTGACGATTCGTCAAACGACACCAAAGATATAGGCAAGTCAAAAAACTTTTTTTCTATAGAAACATTGTCCTAACTGTAACTACCTACTGGCGACTGCCAGTAGGATATATATATATGAAATGATTTGTGGTATTGAGCTTTTGCCTAAATTGTAGAAATGAGGTACTAATTTGAGTGCTGCATGATTAAACTAAAAAACAACAATTGATGGACAGAATGCAGAACAATGTCATACATTCACCCCAGTACAGAGATCTGGGCCTAAATCCAGTTTTGTTTGCTCACCATGCCAGTCCAGTTTGAACCCAGCCATATGCAAATCAGTCTTGACCCTGTGCCCAATGGGAACAGTCCAGTCCGAACTGCCAGGCCAGGTCCTCCCTGGACTGGAAACAAGCATCCTAGGACCGGTTTCGGGGTTTCACCCCTCATCAGCCAGGATAGCTTGACTCCAGTGGCATGGGGAGCACGGGACCCACGTCTGGGCATACCCGTCCCACTCAGGGTGACAAATGAAAAAACAACAATTGATGGACAGAATGCAGAACAATGTCATATATTCACCCCAGAACAGAGATCTGGGCCTAAATCCATAGTTTTTCTGCTCAAAATGCCATTCCAGTTTGAACCCAGCCATATGCAAATCAGTCTTGACCCAGTGCCCAATGGGAACAGTGCAGCCCGAACTGCCAGGCCAGGTCCTCCCTTGACTGGAAACAAGCATCCTAGGACCGGTTTCGGGGTTTCACCCCTCATCAGCCAGGATAGCTTGACTCCAGTGGCATGGAGAGCACGGGACCCATGTCTGGGCATACCCGTCCCACTCGGGGTGACAAATGAAAAAACAACAATTGATGGACAGAATGCAGAACAATGTCATACATTCACCCCAGTACAGAGATCTGGGCCTAAATCCATAGTTTTGCCCAGACGTGGGTCCCTTGCTCACTTTGCCACTGGATTCAAGCTAGCTTGGCTGATGAGCGCTGTTAGCCCGAAACTGGTCCCAGGATGCTTGTTTCCGGTCCAGGGAAGACATGGCTTGGCAGTTCGGGCTGGACTGTTCCCATGAGGCGCAGGGTCAAGACTGATTTGCATATAGCTGTGTCTGAACTGGGGTGGCGAAGTGAGCTAAAGAACGATGATGGATTCAACCCAGATCTGTGACTGGGGGTGAGTGGCTGAAATGTTTCAGCGCTCCGTCCATCATCTCCTTGTGTTTGCTTTGTTCGCCCTAAGTTGGCAGGGTATGCCCAGACGTGGGTCCCTTGCTCACTTTGTCACTGGATTCAAGCTAGCCTGGCTGATGAGGGCTGTTAGCCCGAAACTGGTCCCAGGATGCTTGTTTCCGGTCCAGGGAAGACAGGGCTTGGCAGTTCAGGCTGGACTGTTACCATGAGGCACAGAGTCAAGACTGATTTGCATATAGCTGTGTCTGAACTGGGGTGGCGAAGTGAGCTAAAGAACGATGATGGATTCAACCCAGATCTGTGACTGGGGTTAGTGTCTGAAAAGTTTCAGCGCTCCGTCCATCATCTCCTTGTGTTTGGAATGATTAAACTAGCCAGTCTAAACATCCCTGTCCCCTTGGTATGAGGGGTAATCTTGTTTATTTTTCCAATTGCTTGCTCTTCAGTCAGCGCTGTGAAGCAGGTTGCGTGTGTGGTATGTTTCTTACTACTTCTGCGTGTGCATCTTTTAGCTTGCTGGCTCCATTTCCTGGGGGCATTTGCCTGTGTATTAGTTCCTATGTGTTCCACTCAGTTGCAGACCTCTTTTGGATCAATGAAGAAAAATGATGATTTCTCCTCAGATATTACTCTGAGCTTTCCAAAGGATAGTGAAGAGTATTTCAGCTCCATCTCTCTCAGTTTGCGCTTTACTCCCACAAAAGAGGCCAGTTGGTGCTGCACTCCCAGAGTACAATCTGCAAAAATGTGGATTTGTCAACTAATAATTTCAAGATGAGTAGTTTGACTGGTGGCATGTAGAATTTCATCACAGTCTTTGAAATGCAGCAATTTAGCATCAATTGGTAGGGTCACCCAGTGGGCTCTTTCAATGGAAAAGAATGGAGATAGTTTAGGAGAAGGTGCAATGCTTTTAAACCATGATTCTAAGCAGTCCACAGCATCTTGGCGTTCTAACCCTTCTGGCAGGCCAACAATTTGGATATTGCTTCGTCGTGTGCGGTCCTCAGAATTCTCAGCCCTACCTTTTAAGAAGAGCACTCTGTCTGTCAAATCAAGGAGCTGCTTCTGTACTTCCTATTGGCCAATTTCTTGTGGTTGTCCCGCAGCAAGCCAACATCAAGTGCCACAGCATCTATTTTCCGCTTAATAGCTTCCAAAATTACATCCAGTTTTTCGGGCATATCAGCAGAGCTTGGCTAAATATTTGGAGACAAGGGTGTTGCAGCTTTAGCATGCTGGCTGACCATGGCGGAAGATTGGGTCACATTGAGAGGTTGCAGATGTCTTGTTGTGGCAGTTGAAGCCCGTTTGTCAAGGCCAACATAGTCATCTCAGATGATAGTTGCTGGACTATTATTTAGTCTACTGGCATTCTAATGTGAAGCACAGGCCTAGTGTCTCTAGCCAATCACCACCAGAAGGTGAGATGAGCCACAGCAGCACAACCAGCCTGCAGGGAGGGGACACATGCTACCCCTTGTAGATCTGTAAGGCATGTTCTCAACAAGTGCAAGCTGCCGATAGGCGTTCACCATGGCAGAGGGGCAAAGGCAGGCACTGCTTGACAATGGTCTTTACCAGGGGCGAGATTGTGATGGTAAATTATAACAGTCAAAGGAAAAGCAATAAGACACAGGCTCACATTCCACAGCCAGCCCACACAAAAGGTGCGACTGGCAGTAGCAGCACCAGCAGCCTGACTCACCCCTGGAGATGGCAGCAGTGACACTGAGGGCAAATTATCAGTTAGGTTGAAAGGCTTCCGTCTATGCTACTGCAGATCTTCAAAGAGGGGGCCTCAGTTAATCTATTGGCAAAAATGGATAGCCATATCAAATCCAATTAAGCTGATGTCCCCCTAAGGACACCACTGAGGACTAATAGCATATTCCAGTCCACTACTCAAGGCCACGTGGGGGAGGCACAAGAAGGACACAATAGTAGCCCCTCCAGCAGCCGTGGGTGGCCCCATCACATCCAGAGCCTCCAGTCACAGTATTTGAATTTGAGGAGGGGGGCTGCTGCGGCCTATAGGTGGTCCTTATTGTCCGTGAGGCTGCCACCCACCTCAGGTGCCCGGGTGAATGAGGTTTTCAATCGGGGGCTCCTCTAATGCCAGGTGGGTGCTTCAGTCTGCAGTTCTCTCTCCCTTTTCTCACCATCATGGTCACAGTGCCCTGGGACCAGGTCACACCCACAAGAGCTGCAACAAGTGGGCACCCTATCACCAAACCAGGGGGCCTTCCAGTGTCCCCCAGCTTCCTCCGGTAGGCACCTGGGGTGGGCAGCTCACATGTGCTGCTTAGGGAGTAGCCAGGAATGGGGTCCCTGGGGGCCAATTAAGCATCAGGAGGGGGCTGCCAATATCCTGGTGCTTTCCTACACCAGGATACTGGCAGATGATAAGGGCGCCGAACTCTAAGCTCCTCAATTAAACATGCACCTTCTTGGCTGCCATAGCCATGCCTCTTCTCTGGGTTTTTTATTTATTTATTTGAAACATTTTTATAGCACAATGCGGTATTATGGCACTTTAAATTAAAACATGAATTATTAGTGTGCTTACATTAAGACATTTCACAAGACATATGTGTATAAATAGGCCTAGGAAGTTAGAGGGGTTGGAACTATAGTAGTATTCACTGTGTTCTGTTGCTAAAATAGGGACTAAAGAGGGTTAACTGGTGGGTGTAATAATTGTCCAAAACATGTGTTGAAATAGAGGAGTTCCAGGATAGAATAAGAGTGATACACGTCAATGAGCTAACCAAGGAATTCTCTGAATAGGTGGGTCTTGAGGTGCCTCATGAGATGAAGTGTGAGGTCACCTTTAATAGGTTAGGAGGAGGAGAGTTGAATGTTGTAGTGACAGCCCCAAAGAAGGATTGTTTGCAGGGTAAGGCGATCTTAAACTTAGGGATTTCCAGGAGGAGCATGTCTTTACTTCTCAGTCCTCCTGAATCTCCACATTTGCAGAAGATTTATTTGGTACGTTGTCTTTGGTCGTGGATGGCCTTGTGAACTAATAAACGATTTGAATTGAATTCGGGCTGGGATCTGGAGCCAGTGTAGGTCTTTAAAATTGGAAGCAATGTGTTTATATTTTGCAGAGTATACTAGTCTAGCCTCTGAGTGCAGGATGGCTTTGAGATGGGTAATGTGTGATTGGGGTAAGCCAGCAAGGATGGTGTTTCCAAAGTCCAGCATAGATGTGGCTAGCAATTAAACTGCCGTTTTGAGATGCTCAGATGAAATTAGGTAGCGGATCTTCTTTAGTGAATGAAGATTAAAGTTGGCTGCTTTTGCCACTTTATTGATATGTAGAATGAGTGTAAGCGCCAAAGCTAGAGTGAAACACAAAGACTTAGGGGTATATTCACAAGAACGTGTGATAACTACCGCAAGAGTAGCGTAATGCAACTTTCAATAACGCAGCCTATCACGGGAAAATAACCCCGTGTCAACGTGGAATTCACAACAAGGCGGTACCATGCGATAGTCACCAGATAACGCGTCAAATGACAGCGTGAAAATCAACGCCACGTCGAAAAAATGCGAAACGCGAGAAATCATGCGATGAGGCACAATCGCGGTACAGAAATCAGCGAACACCAGCCACAGGCCTGTAAATCCCACGCGTCCGGCGGGAAAAAGCACCATAAAAGAACAGAAAAAAAAGCCCAAAAACAATTCAAACTGCGTAGCAACATGGATGCACCCGGAACAAGTGCAGAGGACAAGCTGAACACCACAAGCCCTACGGAGGACCATCCAGGAACCCCGCTGTCGGGGAAGGGCAAGGACAAGAGGAAGAAGAAGACCGGGTACAGTCCGCAGGAAGACCAGATCATCGTCACGGGGGTGACCGAACACCATCAACAACTGTTCGCCACCTCCACTGCGGCACTGGCAACCCAAACCCAAATATGGCAGGCCATCCTCACCAACGTCAATGCAGTCGGAGTGTCCAGGAGGTCACTGGAGGAGGTCAAGAGGTGCTGGCATGATCTGAAAAGGCAGACCAAACATAAGCTCGACGCCAACAGGGAGGCAGCAACGGCGACTGGAGGTGGGAGTCCTGCGACACAGGAGGAGCTGGATGAGCTGGAGCAAATGGTGGCCACAGTCAGCAATGAGGAGACGGTGGCAGGATTGGGGGGTCTGGACACAGCACGATACGACCTGACCCAACAGCAACAGGGTGAGTAACGACCAGGGACGGGGGGGACGGGGGAGATGGGCACAATGGCACACATGCACAATTACGTGCAGCACACCCACAATGACCTTGGAACATGTCCCTGAATGCCTTGGCACACTGCAGCACACATAGAAACACCAAGTAGGCCCCCATCCACAATGTGCACAGAGTGCCCCCCTATCACCAATATCACAACCTACCCTTGCACATGTGCTGAATCCAGCAAACCAGCAGCTCCGTGACCCACACTGACTATGCAAGTAACACTGCATGTCGGATAGCATGGCAGCTGCCCAAAAAAAATGACGTGGCCCACGAAGCGACATGGAGGGAGCCAAGTGCGGATCACATCCTCAAAGGAGCAGGTCACACTCCGACATGTCCACGTGCAACCACAACCCATGCCTTACAATACACGCAGCAGACCAACAATGCACCAGGCCACAAAAACAGTCCGCAAGCACACATGACCCAAGTCAAAAGCAAATCAGGCCCCGGAAAGCACACAATTCAAAGGCACCACGCCTCAAAGGGAGAAGGCTACACGAAATCAGAGCTGCAGGGGCAACTCCCCCACAATGCAGCACACACACATAGCAATCACAGAACATCAGCAATGAAGGCAATGTGGTACAAAGTGCAACACCAGCACCACAGGACAGAGCTCACAACACGTTCCGCTCGTGCGTAGTAACGGTCCACCCTCATCTGGCATTGCCTGACACTGTGTGATGATAATGTACGGGTACTACCACACATCCGTCATGTAGTCGAAAAACACACTGATTGCCATCAAATAGCCAGCTCCCCCCAAACAGTCACAATGTACATTGGCATGCAGTCTGAATGTAAACATCTGCAAATCATCACCATACATGTGAAACTCTGTTAACCTGCATCTCCCCTTTACATTGCAGAGGGACAAACAACACCCCCTGCAGAGCACACCACATATCCCACCATTGATGATGAAGAGGACAACCTGCACATATGTCAAGACACCCTCCAATGGATGCTGGACAGCCGCTGCACCCCACCCCCAGGAGCAGGCCAGGCCAGCTGCCCCGAGGTGACCCCACCACCTGCACAGACCACACAGAAGGAAACACACACCACCAGGGCTGTCTCCCAGGACCCCCGACCAATACATGGAATTCCAACGTCGTGTGTTGGGTTGCCAGGTGGAGTTGGCTCATCAGCTGCGGGTGGGTTTCGAGCTCGTGGCAGCCAAACTCGATGCCATATGTGGGTGTCTGAGTCCCATCAGGGACCACGTTCAGTCCATATCGGACACCCCCTGTACGCACCATGCTCCGCCACAGACCTTGGCTAACCTCGCTGGTGCCATGTGTCTAATACAAGCACTGTCTGGTCAGACAGGCACCAGCCATGACAGCACATAGTTGGCACAGATGCGGAGGGCAATGGACACCATGGAGCAGATGCAGGCCGGAAGTATGTCTGCCACTGCTGGACACCAGTGAGTAGTGGCTGGGAACAGCAACGCCCTGCAGTACTCCAACTTGCCATTGCTGCCACTGAGCCCTTACCAGATGACTGCAGCGGGAACATCGACACACACAGCTCCGAACCCAGATGTGTCCCTGGCACCCTGTGATGCTGCCCCATCACCTACGCAGTCTGATGTGTCAGGGGCACACAGCCATGCAGCCATCACCCCGCCACACACACCGGACACAGAACCCATATCAGGGGAGTGAGAAGGGGAGGGGAACTACTGTGTGAGGAAGGAGGCAGTAGCATCGATCACCGCCATATGGCCTGTCCCTGCCTGGTCATGACCTATGCATCATGCCCTGGGAAATACCTCCTACTGACCTCCGGAACACCCTGGGACATTCACCCGGACCCCGACACGGACTGCCATTGCTTCACCGCTGGACAATCACACAGCAATCCTGCTGCGGACTGCACTCTCCCTCTTCCCACTCATCTGTGCAATCCCCAAAGGACTCTGGTTGGGCCACCACTGGGCTTCCATGTGTTGTGGGCTTGGATGGGCAGGTACAGCTCCAGCTCCGTCAATCACCTGAATGTGAATAAAACATTCTGAATCACACAGATGTGTCATCACTATGTTCACTCACGTATGGAAGTATGGCTGGATGTGGGGACGATGATTGCACATGAAGGTACACCCTGGTAACTGACATCTATGCGCATGTCTATCCCTGAGACACATGGCCAATTGGATGACTGTGAAGGTGAGTACTAGCTGTGACCCCATTGCACATCAACAGCATTCTCACAACACCCCAACTTAGGCATACGTCCATGTGTTGAATAGGGCCATGTGTAGGAGTGACCAAAACGGTGGCAGGCCAGGAGTGGTATCCCACACCACGTGTGACAGCAGAACTTCACGTCGCATACCGACTTACACACATCTGTGTGGACACATTCTGTTGTGATGTATGACATTGCTCCACATCGGCAGAGGTTGGACACCATACACACATAGCTGGAGTCATGTAAGTGCACATGTCGTCCAGCACCTATCCAAAAACAATGTCTGGCTCACAGAGGCGGAGCTTGCCAAAGGGACACACCCCCATTGCACATGCGTCAGTCAGTTCCCCCCTGTGTTGGGACGAGGCTCATTGTGGCCCACGAGTGGACAATCTAAACAACACACCTCACAATTAGACACCAGTGGAGTGGCATAGGCTTTATTGGCATGTGCATGTCAGTACGGACGAGGCAACGGCCACAACAGGCAGGGACATGCTTAAGACACTTACACGCAGCATGGGTACATGTCGAGGGGCAGATAATGTTGGGGCTGAAATGGACAACATTCATCACGGATGGCAACGCTCACAGCCCACCTTGCCTTGCTGGACGAGTCATGTGTTGTTTGGCGTCTGCACAGAGCCCCGTGTGAGGGGCACGACTCACTGCACGTGGGGTCTGCATGGTGCTCTGCCTCCGGGGTGCGCCGATTGTCTGCTCTGCCGACAGTGAACAGGTGTGAGGGTCTGACAGGTTCACATGTCGTGCTACATTGCCATGTGTGTGCTCCCACCCAGCAGTGTGTCCGAATTGGCAACATTGCCAGAAGACGCTGTGATACTCGTAACATGGACCTGCGTCGCCTTGCACAGGTGTGTGTGCACATGCGTTATTCTACGCACATGCATCCAGAGCCCGGCCGAAGGCAGACGTGTCCTCTGTTTTGGTGGGATATGTGAGCAATCCCCACTGTGCAACAAGTTGTTGGGCCATGTGCTGTGGGTGGCAATCGGATGTGGCTGCAGGAACGTAGTTACTCGTCCATGAATGCCCTTGTAGCTTCATGTGCAATGTGTTCCAATACTACGTCGTTGTCGTGTTCAAGGAACACCAGGGTGAGCCAATCCATTAGGTGGCCCGGGCAGGTGTGCTCAGCCCACGCCGTCTCACCGATCCGCAACACAGCCCAATAGGGGAGCACCTCGATGTGGTCACTGCACACGAGAAATTGTGCAATCTCCCATGCACAACTACCAATATATACGCAGTATGTCAAGGCATCCCATGCACGGCTGTCTCGGTTACACTCCTGTTCGTGATCCAACAGGGGGCACAGACACAAGTCATAGTCCAATTCATCAACAGTTGTGTTGGATAGGCAGACATCCATGGGACACTCGAATATGCATGCTCGGCAGTGGAACCAGGGCTGGACGCAGGTGATGTGGGCAATGCGGAAGCTGAGCCTGTAACTGATCCGCAGCACTGCCAGTGGCAGTGCGCCCAGTAAATGCAGCATACGTGCACGGTACTGTTCCACGTGACGGGGGTTGTGCATGTGCCCGGTATGGCCTGCCATTGCGTTGGTGCGTCTCGTGAACAGGCACTCTTCTGGACTGCGGCAGTTGTGTGGAGGATATGCCACAGCTCTGAGCAATGATTCGAATGTGTGTGCAACGTTGTGAGTTATGGGTTGCTGTTTCCGTGAGTGTCAAGGGCATCCCATGTGGGGATACCACAGGCAGGGGCTTCTGTGTGTGGGCTGTGGATGAGTTGGATGGTTCATTTGCGGAATGCGTGGTGTGGGAGTCGTCCCCATCTGCCATTGCATCTCTATCAGGGTGTTCCAGGCGCGTTCTGGACCAAGGTCAGAGGTGCAGGTGTCCTCCCGCCTTCTGCATTGGGACAATGGTGCTTTCATCCCTGATGTTTGTCTGACTACTACTTTCGTTTTGGGAATGTGATGTGGCTTTGGCGCTGAGATTGGGACACAGCCTTGGGCTCATGGTGTACGGATGGCGATGCACACACACATTATGGCATGTGGAGCCAGGTGCCCGTGCGGCCTTGTGCTGCTTGGGCTATCTCACTCCGTCTCTCTCCCTCGCTCTCTCCCTCTCTTTCCTTTGTTGGGCGCATGGCACACCTTCTTCTCTTGGATTTGGTCTTCCGGGCTGTGTGCCATGGATTTTCCAGTGGGAGCAACTAGGACTAATCCTAAGGGTTGTTTCTGCTTTTGTTTGTATGGTGTTTTGTTTTGGTGGTTGCATTGCTGTATGACTGATTCTCCATTTTCTGGCCACGCATGTATGTTTATTTTCCTGCTTGTGCGACATCAGGCAAAATGTTTGTTTTGGGATTCGTGGTGTTGGTGTGCAATTTCTTAGTCCAGGGTTGGGGGTGGTCCCGGGGGGGAGGAGGGGGGTGTTCCCGGGGGGGGATGGGGTCCTGGGGTGGTGGCGGTGGGTGTTGTGGCCCTCTTGGGTGTCCGGGCCACATGATGAGTTGCTCCATGGCATCTGTTGCCCTTCAGATGTGGCCCTGGGCTGTGCTCCCTTTTGTGGTGCTGGCTGCCGTCCGACTTTACACCAGGTCAGAGCATGTGTAAATTTCCTGGTGCTAACGCGCCTTATCGCCTGTTTTGTGTTTTTATCGCGGATGTGGCTGGTGGTTGTGAATGTTGAGGTGTGCTGTTGTCTCGGCTTTTGTCAAGGGAACGCCTACTCTGCATCTCATTAGCGATATTTGGGATGGTCCTCTGTGGCGATGGTTTTTGCGGCTGCTATCGCGGGTAAACTGGTGCTGTGGGCTGTTAACACCGGCTTGTGAATGGGGGGGTAAATTTATCACGACTTTGGCTGCGATAAAGTGCCGTTAATTCGGAGATAGCTCCTTGTGAATATGCCCCTTAGGGTGCAGAAGACTGGAAGAAACCTTATAGACTCTATGAACTAAAAAGGAAGGGGCAGAGCTTTTATTCTGAGGAAATGGATATCAAGAGGAACTCAATTGTTTGCGGGTTAATGAGCAGAGAGTCGTTCAATATTCCCTAAAGGTGTAAGGTGTACGCATAGACATCTTGGTAGGAGGCAATGTCATCTATTGTTGATGTCTTTAACTACAGTAGGTTTCATCCGTGTGTTAATGCCCTGAGACACCAGAATTTTCTAGGCTTAGGCTTAATGACTTTATGTAAAAATTGAGTAGAGTAGGATCCATGATTGATCCCTGAGGAGCTCTTCAGATTACTATTGCAAAGTCTAATGTAGGTTCTCTGATTTTTACAACTTTTTGTCTATTTGATAGATAGGAATAGATCCTGTTCAGAATGTATCCTCATATTCCCATGCAGTATACACAACATGCTTACAACGGATATAAGTTAATGCCTTAATTATGGATATTCATGATGAAACTGCAAGCCATTCACATTTTCCTAGCCTGCATGCTTTGTGGTGCTCAGAATTTGATAACTTCCCTCTTACTTAGCATACTTTGGCTGCTTGTGAGGAAGCACATCGGCTCAAATGGTTGCTCCTTGTCCGTGAGACATTCATTGTACACAGGTGAAACTTTCAATACAAAGGCAAAATCTTGTGAAATTTTCACTTTTTGTGATTTGTTTTTGCCATTTGTCTGTCTTGTAATTTTGCCTGCTATTCTCCTGCGGAAGACTGTTTAAACAGACATAATATGGGTGATAGACATGGAAAGCTGTGCAAGACACAACTTTACAGGCATGCTGCTTAGAATGTCATCTGCTAACTCCCTTATGCGGAGCTGTACACAAGGTAAACTCTGCATTGAAGTGCCTCAAAAATGCACGCTTCTCCAGTGGAGAAACCCATTTGCCTACCCGTGCCACAAACTTTGGAGGAGTTCTGCTCCTCTTCCTAGCCTGCATTGACTATTCCCAGCATAGGAAAGGGTTGGAGAAGAGTTTGTGAATGTCCACAAGATCATGTTTGTTTGCATTCACAAACTCTCAAGGCAAACCACACCTTGATTCTCATACACCCCACCCCTTGCATGGGCTTTACTAGTACTATGTAATTGTATGGAGTTGTGGTTACCTGACAGGAGTAGACTGAGCCATGTTTGGCCATACATGTAGGTTTCAGTCCGTAAATGTCTTGGTGAATCAGGCCCTATGGGCCCGATTCACAGAACTAATCTGAGAGAAAATCCTAAACTTACTACTTTTCGTATTCACAGAAGGCATTTAGTAGTAGTAAAGTTAGGAATTTGTCTTAAGTTTGTCTTAAGTTTGTCTTAAGTCTGTCTTAAGTCTGTCTTAAGTCTGTCTTAAGTTTGTCTTACGTCAAATTTAAGACAAAATCCTAACTTTATTACTACTAAATGCCTTCTGTGAATACCAAAAGTAGTAAGTTTAGGATTTTGTCTCAGATTAGTTCTGTGAATCGGCCCCAATGTGTTTATTAGCCTACTTTGAAGTCACAGTGCATTAATCCATTAGTTGCCACCATGAGCCACAGTACTTAATATTTGTTTAAAAGAAGGTATTGGTTCATATTCTAATGGTAATACATCTATTGTTTTTTTTAATTGCTTGGGAGAGGGATGCTTACATTTTAGAATGAGTGTAAGTGGGGTGGAGCTATCATACTTTGTGTTAGACTAGCCTTTTAGGCATATTGGCATATCCCCGTCAGCTGCAAGTTAGGGAGATGATTTATGGCTGGATGGCCTGTCATGACCTAGTCAAGAAAGCTCCCATGCTCTCATTCTAGCTACAATCTCCTGCCAAGGCTCACACCCAACCGACAGGCACAGTAACTCCCATGCATGAAAGCAGCACCGATTACAAAGAGTATGTTTTTCTGGGTCGGAACAACAACTTAGAAAATGGTGCTACAGCACATGTATGCATATAAGATTTCTTCTGTGGGTGATCCTGCTGCTGTGTACTGAAGTGCTGTATTGAGCAGCTGGCACTCTGTAGAGTGTTCGGTGGAAGGGCCCTGCAGAATCTAGTGGATGCAGTCACAGACCCCGATATTGTGTTGTACAGATCTCTGTAAAGAGGGAATTAGGAGAGGAGGAAAATAGCACACTTGCAGCGGTACTAGTTTTAAAAAGGTGGTTTGAGATACTGTGTAGTTTGGTTTGTGGCAGGATAGATTTTACTTTGATACCAATTTCCAAATTAGAGATAAGACTCAGCACTTGCCAATCAGGAGTGGCACGTGATCCATGTTTTGTTGCTCTGACTAAATCGCTTTTGTCAGTTATATTCCATTCATTCATTTCTAAACTCTCACTAACTCAGAGCGGAATACCTGAGCATTTTAAGGAGGCCATCGCGGTGCCCGCTCTATAAAAATCGGTATGGGCCCAACCTTGCTGGTTGGTTAATTTTCAACAACCACTAGGCTATAAGATTTTGGAGTCTTATGCTGCAATTCAGTTTCAACACTACATAGAGGCTCAGGATAGACTAGAAGACCAAGGGCAGGTTTTTGGCCACAATGCTGGTTGCCTTCTAGATGACCTAGTGACAGATGGAGGTGGCGCTGTGCCTGGATTCTTTGAGATCTCTCAGATGCATTTCACAATGCTATCCTGCAAGATAGGCCTAAAGGAAGCTTGCATTGGAGGCCTGGTGCTCACTTGATTTACCTTGACGTTAACTAATACAATACACAAGGTTCTCCTACCATTCCATATTTCTGACCCGCCACTTCTGGCATATGGAGATCCCCAGGACATTCACGTTGTCCCTACCTCTCCACTGTCTACATTGAGCCACTAGCAAGGCTCATCTGTTGCAATTGCCTCCTCTTCTTTATGTACGCTGATGATGACGGCGATGGTGATGATGACGTGGGTCGCTCGTCTCCTGGACAGCAAGTATTTTGGCACTTCATGGGAGAGTCAGGGTGCGGATGGGCTTCTACTGGCTTAGGCTCAACTCAGACAAGACACAGGTGATGATAGTGGAGAGGTGCAGCTACATCTCGAAAGATAGGAGTTTTGGTTGATATTATGAGGTTCTTCCCAACATCTGACTCAATAAAAAACCTAGGAGTCAAACTTTACTCCAGTTCCAGCATGAAGTCATAGATTAGCACATTTACCTTGGCCTAAAATTTTCGTTTGAAGCAGCTAAAATCAATCCTTCCTTTTCTTACACTAGATGGCAGGAAAGCAGCAGCAGTTGTTTGATCAAGGTTTGACAATTGGAATGTGCTCTATTTGGGGCTGATCTAACTCCCGCTCAATGAACTACAATCTAGACATAATGCAGTGGCTAGGGTAACATTTGGTCATCTTAATAATGTCATGTTATGCCTTTATTATGCGCTCTCCAAGTGCAGACAGCGTCTCAAGTGCCTTTTAGGACCCTTTCCTTAGTGCACTGTTCAATTTATGGTAATGGGCCTGGCAAAGGGCCAGCATCTAGGGAGTTTGAGAGTTTTCCTCACCCAAGAAAACTCCCAAAATTTGTAGACCAAAATGTGCAAACTTTCACACAATCAGAGTCAATTTCGATTTAGCAGGTGCTGCAGGTGGAAGTCACTGCAGTAGATGTTGGCGGGAAGCAATGTACAGGTGCTCAGTTTCTGACAGTATTTTCCAGCACTGAATTCCTAGCACTGGCACTTTTTTGATGACAGTCCACTACCTGGTGGCGCTGTCTTCCTATTTTTAGAAGAGTACATCAATTTAGCAATTCAATATACACTAAATAATAATATCAGTGCTACCAGGGCATTAGCTTTTCCGATTTGCAGCAGGGGCAGTGGGTGGTGCAAGCTGCTGTGGCTACCTGTGTGGTACTTTCAGCCTATGCACTTACTTTTGCAGAAATTCTGCACTGCAGTGTACACATGCCGACAGTCGACACCCACTACTTCAGGAACCACCTCCACCAAGTGTTTATTTATTTTTTAAGTGGGTCGGAGTGAGTTCCAATGTCTGCTGGGGGTCTTTATTTTGAGAGAAAAACACAACCTTTCAGCCTCTGTACTGTAATTCTCAGTCTCCTATATATTGGTGCATCACGTCTCAGAGATTATGAGTTTTCTTGGACAGTGCAGGGAATAGCGGATGTCTACCTTAACTCCTGAGTCCATGCAAAACTGGCCTGCATGCTTCCATTCCACTGGTGCTTGCTCAATGCCTTAAACGGCCAATTAGGCACTGGTCTGACTTTCTGATAAAATGTTTCAGGGAATATCTTCCCTTTGGATCTTTTCTCTCTTGTAACATCGATTTATTGACATTACCTCGGGTTAATCAGCAACCCCTCTGTAGTGTCTTGCGATATTTTAGAAAGCAACCCTTTTGGCTCCTGACGGACTTTGTAGAGCTGTGACGTAGGTGTCAGTGCGCATTGTCATGAAAGCTTGTTTTAGAATGCTGAGTTCGCAGTTACACACAGCAGAATAAAGACGTGTAATAATAAGCTCCATGTGTGGGTGGTTATTGCGAGTACCCAGGCAGGGAATCTTCATAGTTTTCCGAAATGCATCAAGACCTGGGTTCTTTTAGTGAACTACTCACCCAAGTAGTGTGTATTTACTAGTCCTGTTTTTTTCTAACGTAATTCCTTTTTCTTCTTAGCACTGTGAAACTTTTCTGGGTGAGTGAGCGCTATGCAAGTGTCACATAACGTAGCATAGCATAACATAATCTAACATAACAGTGGTCCCGCTACAATTTTTTTTGCATCTCGATTGTGCTGTTCAAATCAGCGAAAGGCGCGCACTTGCATTGCAATGGTTTACACATGAGAGACATGTACATTTTATATGGCAGCGTGCGTTAGCTAATAAAACAATATTGATTCTTGCAGGCCAGTTGTGCGTTATATATACTACAGCATGGATTCTGGCACAACTGAGGCACTTGACGTATCTCCAGAATGTGGTTTCTCACAAGACAGTGTTATTTAGCTGCCAGGGCAATGTTTGCATTTTATACAGGCAGGGTCGGACTGGGACATAAAATAGGCCTAGGCAGCAAAATAAATGTGGTCCCCATTAGTGAATTAGATAGCTAAAACAGTGGGCCATGTTTGCAAAGACACTCTGTATAAGTGTGTTTGCAAGACATTGAAGACTGCAGGGATTTGAGCTTGCTGTAGGAAATGTTTCTTTTAATTACATCAACAGCAAAAGTTGGTCCAGCCGACCATAAAACAGGACCACAAACAGCCAAAAATCTGGCCCACACAGAGACCTGTCAGATCAGCCCATCAGACACTGCCTGATTGCCCTATAGGCTAGTCCGACCATGCATACAGGGGCAATGTGGAAATTAACATTATAGCCGAACCTTATACTAGCGGATCCTACAAATGTTTTAGGCCTGGGCTGATATAAGAATCAGCCCTGGCACACAAAGCAGTTCATTAACTTTTGAAGCATCAGTGATCACGATTGGAAAACTGGCATATTTTGCATGCTATTATTATCATGACAACATTTTTGATACATGTTTAAATGGCACATTATATTCTTCCTGGCACCGGATTCTGTACGAGCATTCATTGGGGCACCCTGTGTCCATGGGAACTGCATTTTACGAGGGACAGACATTTGACTAATTGCATCCATTCTTTTTGGGTCCGGCACACAAATTTGATATAACCACATGCATGATTTTCTGTGTTGGAGAAATTTTATTCCAGGGTACTGTGCCCACCTTAAAGTACTGGATTATACTAGGAGTTCCCTTTCAGAAATGCACGTAATTTCTAAAACGTTTTAGCCAAAATATTTCAGAAACATATGCTGTAATATGCACCATTTGGTCCACTTTTGATTTTTTTTGATAGGGTGGGATACTTTCTCACTGGAGAGGTATAGAATTGCTTGTCTTGATCACTTGCACTGTGAAAGATGGGGCTGGTTTGAAACTTTTTGCCTTTTCTAATTAAGTAGAGGAAATTACAGATTATTAACAAGGAAATATCAGTAAAAATACATCTCTCGTCCATGTAAAAAAAAGTGACTGTTCCAAAATAATTAAACTCGCTCTATTCTTTCCTTGGATATCTGTCGTTTTCCTCTACGCCTCTTTGACGCCGCCAATTAGATAAGGCATCTTTATTTGCATAAAGGCTCTTAAATGTTTAACTTCAAGGCTTCCTTTCTGTCAGGGTAAAAGCAGCTTCTTTTGTTTATTTAAAAACCAGAGGCAAACTTAGCACTTGTAAGCACCTGGGGGCTTTTGTGTTTTCTGTTTTTTTAATAAATGAAACAATTCTTACCTTCTCTTGCTTCAAAAAGATCAACGTTGAAGCCCTTCTTTGCAAAAAAGCAAGCATTTAAAGCCCCCACCTGAAACAATAACAAAACACGGTTGTGACATTTGCTGTTGCTTTAGAGTGTATACATCCTGAATAGAAAGGGCAATGATCTGGCAGAGCAGTCCAGAGGGTTGTTGTGCAAGATACTGCATGTGCAATATTGCGAGGAGGTCTCTTCAAACAAAATGCATTTGTTTACGAAATGATGTATTTAAAACAATTCCAAAACAGTAATGTGCACTGTCTCAGGTACTGGGTTTATTCTTATCCTATTACCACATGTGAACAATATTTAATACGATTTGAAGACATATACCCAGTGCAGGCTTGCACACATAAATGCTGTGGGGCGGTGAGGCGGGGCGGGGGGTAGTGAAATCCGACATGCGACAGGAATGTGAAAACGAAATAAGGGGCATATTAACAAGCAGCAGCGATAATTATCGCTGGCCGCGCCTAGCGCGAGCCTATCGCCGGCTATCGCTGGAATTCATCGCCAAGCTAGCGCTGTATTTACAACGCTTAGCGCATTGGCGATGAAAATTCCAGCGATAGCAGGGAAACCAGCGATGTTCCCTGCAAAACAGCGATGACCTTGCTGATACGACCCTGTGGTCGTAACCCCACATTCTACCTCCCATGCAAAGTATGCCTAACACTGGATTTTAGCAGACGTTAAAATCCAGCGTTAATGGCCGGTTAGCGCGATTTTGTTTATTGCTACGCCGACCGGGGCATTGTTGTAAATATCGCGAAGCTGCCTTCGCGATATTTACCCATGTAGTCTATTGAGGAACGCCTACTTTGCATCTCATTAACGGTGCGATGCAAAGCGGGTGCTAAATCACGGAAACACGCGCTAGCGTGTCTTTGCTAATATTGCGATAAAATTATCGCCGCTTTTCGGCCGAAAACGGACGCTAAAGCGGCGATAATTTTATCTCCCCCTCTTGTTAATATGCCCCTATATAAATAAATAAAACATCTTACCTTGGACTCGCAGCATCGCCGTAGTCTGCCATGCAGCGAGCGCAAGGTAAGTGATTTTATTTATTTATTTAGTTTGTTTTTAAATTCTCGTCGTATGTTGGATTCCATTACCCCCCACCCTGCCCCGCCCCTGCCCCACCTCACCGCCCCACAACATTTACCTGTGCGAGCTGCCGCTGCATATACCCTGAGTTATGGTCTGCTAATTACTGGACCAGACAAGCCTTTTTATTCCACCGAGCATTTCCCCAGTGGACTTAAGCCCTTGGAGGCTGTTTTTGAAAGCCTTTCTCTTGGTGCCTCTGTCACTTTCACCAGCTCCGGAGGTTAATTGCAGCAGTCACAGGGAGGATTCCAGAGAGAGAGGAAGGGAGAGTGAAGGTCGAGAGAAAGCGATCCGAGAGGTAGGAAGAGAAATAGGGAAGAAGGTGAGAGAGATAATGGATGGATGGATGGATGGATGGAAGGGAAGTGAAGGGAATGGGGCTGGTTTGAGCAATTTAGTCAGGGCTGCTTTCGGTTCCCAATGTTCCAAACCAAACTATATAGTGGTGGGTTTCAGTGTACTGGTACTTTGTCTTACAAAAGCGTGCACAGACTGAGCAGAAAGTGAGGAAGTAACCAGGGTCGTAGCTTAGTCAGTGAGATTTGAGAGGTGTGAATATCAAATTACCCAACTAAAAAAGCAGTGGCTTGGACGGTGGAGGGGTAAGATGACCAAGGTTTGGGATGGACTGTATCCATGAGGAACAGTGTCAGTACTGAGTTGCACTAGGTGGGTCTCTGTCTAGAGTATCCCAGAGGATGAAAAATAATGGACGGAAATGCTACCCCGATTGACTGCCATTGGTTAGCCTATTTGCAGGCATTCATCACATCACCTTTTGGGTGTTTGATTGCCAGTACTATGCCTGGATGCCTGAGAATGGTGCCACTTTCCAAGCTTATTACTGCCAATGTTTGTGAAATCCAAATAGTGGTATATTTAAACCCATTCAAGGGGTACTTCTATGGTTGCAGAATTACTACTTTTTTGGTAAACCAGTCACAACATATATTTAAGTTTCCGCTCTTAAAAATGAACAAGTTAAAAGCTCTTAGTGAAATAAGAATGACAAGAAATACAGACACAGTCATAGCATACCTGACTCAACTACCAAGCCAAAAATGCATTATGGGGGTGTCACACCCCAGCCCCCCTTGACAGGCATAGCATACCTGACTCAGGGCCCCCAGACACAACGACCAAGCCAAGAATGCATTGGAGGTGTGGGATTTCATACCGCAATCCGCCCTGAAGCTACGCATCTGTCAATCCGATTTGGGCCTGGTAGTTCTCTCTGTGAACACATGACTACTGTCACGTACAACACAAATGTATTTTCATCCTCACATTCTTCTTCCTCTCTGCATGTAGACTGGGCTCCATGTTTCCAGTCCTCGGCTTTTACAAATCATTTTATCATGTGACTGATGGCCCCATGTACTAAGCCCGAGTCGCAAATAGAGGTTGGTGCGCCAGCAAATTAATACGGAGAGCCAGAGCCGAGTCAAGGGTCTTGCTTGGTTCTGAGAGCTCATGCTCGAGCCAAGCCATGAAAATACTTGCCTTATATAGTGTGCAACAAACATACTGAAAAAATATGATAGTCTACTAAAAAAATTTAAAAAATATTTCTTTAACATGCTGAAGTGTTTCACCTTAGTACATCAGATTATGTTTCTGCATAGACAGACATTTATTAAAAGTGGTAGTTTTTAAACATGAACTTATAAGCATTAACGGCTCACACCCACCTACAATGCCATTAGGGAACTTAGCGGCACGTTGGTAGTCATGTACACTAAGCGTGGCCTAGACTCTTAATATAGATGGAGCAACATTATAGTCTATTAAATCAAACATAAGAAGTGCTTGTACAGCGCCCATCTTGAAAGTATTTAAAAGTGCACTCATAAGTGATAATAAAGAAAAAGGATGCTCTGTGAAATAAAATGTTTGCATAGGGTCACACAATTTGGACAATCAGGGAAGCAGGTTTTGATTCCAGGTTATCTGGTTTCACATTCTGAAATTCAGCTACCTGATGTATCTCTCTCTTTCGCCTGTTTTATTTCAAAGGTTACCTCTTTTGCCTTTTATTCTTGGAGCACAACAAGAAAAACTGACAGACAGAGCAACAGCAGAGCCGACTCAGGACTCCCAGACCCAGGTACAAAGCAAGGAATACATTTATTTGGGTGGTGTCACACCCCAAACACAACCCCTGGACGCAACTGAAGCAGTGAAATGCTTTGTGGATCAGGATTCAAACCAGCAAAAAGTCTTTAAACAAGCGTGTAGAAATATTGGTCATAAATCAATATGAAATTACAGTTATTGCCAGGTTGTGTTGTGAGGAGTCCGGCTGGATGGAAAGGGGGTGGAAAGAACAGGAGATAACATCCTAAGGTTTACAGCCTCATGACACAATGGTCCTCCCAGCAAGATGGTGAACTTTTATAACGTATGCCGAATTCTGGCATTCCCAGGTTCTGGGGGACACTGTTTTGCTTTATAGCAGTCTCTAGAGGTATCTAAAGTTCTATATATACTTCAGTTTTGCAAGCATAGCATATATATTTCAGTTTTGCAAGCATAGCATATATACTTCAGTTTTGCAATGCCATTGCATCATGTAGCGCAATCCTGATAATGCATGCAAAGTGGGTATTACAAGGCGGGAACTGCGCAGACACCAACAGGAGTCAAAGCAAATTGATACCTACTAAAATCACACAAAGCAGAGCAGCTTAACCAGTGCTTTAAATGGATACATAAAAGTGCTGGTACTCACTCCCAACAGGACCCGTTTACTCCTGAGAAGTGTAGGTACTCCCCTATTAAATATATTGTACCAGTGCTTGCCAATGTGTGATTTGTCTGTGGGTGTGGTGTCTGGGTGTGTGATATTGGTAGAGGCTGTGTCTGGTGGTGTGGTGTCTGCCTGTATGTAAATAGTGGCTGTATCTGCTGGTGTGGTGTCTGCCTGTATGTGTGTAATGGCTGTGTCTGGTTGTGTGGTGTCTGCCTGTATGTGTGTAGTGGCTGTATCTGCTGGTGTGGCGTCCGGATCTATATGTGTTGTGGATGTATGTGGTGCAGTGGGTGTGGTTTCTGGATGTATGTCACTGGATGCGGTGGTGAGGGGGTCGACTACCTGGTTAGTGGTTGTGTGTCTGTTTTGTTTCTTATGTTTCTGTTGTCGTGTGCTGCATGTGGATGTTGAGGTGGATGCATGCTTATGTGTGCGTGTGCCTTGGGTAGCTACGGGAATAGGGATTGTGGATGGGGAAGAGGCAAGAGGTGGGGTGGAAAGCTGGAATTGGTGGAGCCTGAAAAGATCTCTGTAGGGCAGACGTGTCAGCATGAATGCCTTCCAGGTATGGCACCATCTGTGCCAGCTGGTGGATTTGCACCTGGATGGCAGTCAGCACTGCAACCTGACCCACAGAGATCTGCCTCAGAATGTCAATTGCCTCCACACTCAGGGCAACAGGGGAGACAGGTGCAGAGGGTGAGCTGACTGGTGCAAAAGAGACTCCTCCCTTCTTAGGGGAGCAGGTCCGGACAGCTGGCTGGGAAGCAGCAGGGAGGGTGGAGATGGAACGGGGATGGCGGACATGGATGTTGCGGATGCAGGTCCAGGGGGGTCCACCACCACCAGGGAGTGGCCACTGGAGCTCGACTCAGATGATGACGATGTTGATGTGTCGTCTGGCACCTCCATGGCACTACCATCACCCTCTGGGCCACTGGTTCCCTCTGTGCCACTGACACGATGGGAACAACTGTGGCGAGCTGCTTCCCCAACGGTGTTGGACCTGTCTCCTCCGCTGCCCTGGTTTGATGCTGAAATAATAGTAGAAATAGGTCAATTGCAATTGCGTGAACACACTTGGGCAAACAGATCCTAGCACAACATATTACACAATTGCACAGATCACAACACGTAGAAGGATGACTACATTGCCTCCAACATTGGCATGAGCACATGCATGAATGCTACATGACCTTTGCACAATCACACACAATGGTGTCATAACCACAGTCCGCTCCAACTGCATGTGTGATCTTGTCCTAAATCCAGCCTCATGTGGGTAGCAGGAGATACCTGTCATCACCATGTCAACCTAGGCCCTTGTAGCATACCATTGTTACTTGATGTCATCAAATGGGATGTCCACATGGAATGCATCACTGCTTATCCACACAAGGCCCTGCAATCCGCAAATATTCAGGTGTCTTTAACACACTACATGTAGAACTGCTGGACACCTGCTACAGCTAAGTTGTGGCAATATGTGACTACCAAGAAGAAGGTGACATTGAAGTGGCCATTCAACGCTGTTCACACTTCCCATGTGACACTTTCACATCTGTCCACTGCCAGATGACGCATTTGAAAGCTGCACATGAGTAGCTTAGCTAGGTGCCACATGTAGTACAGAAGAGTTGAATGGACAGAATGTGGCTCCAAGTGGTGTGCGATTTCAGCCGAAAGAAACATTGTACTTGAGTCGGCCTAGGAACATCCCCAATCAAGATTGGTTCATGTGAGCACACCTTTTTCACATTGCAATTGTTAATGCCATTAGAACACTGAAAGTACATAAGGCTCAGGAAATCCATATAGAGGTCTTACTCGTGTCCAAAAGGGAAGGGAATACACTGTACCTACCTTGTCTCGCAAACACAACTACTAATGCACTACTGAGTGCTGACACGCACATATGATCCCAACATGTCAGCATGTCACTTCCTGATGCATGTCACCAGCCACAGAATGACCCTTCATAAATGCACCTGCGCATCACACCTAACTGAATACACCCTTCTCAATGACATGCAAACTCACATTCTCAGATAGTACTGGAAGTCTTCCAACCATGTGTGTCATTGTCTCAACAATTTGACCTGGCTAATGACATTCATCAATGTCATTGGGTATGTGTGACTCACCGACCCATGTCTACACACCCCTCTATGTGCTTACATCTATTCTATATACCCATCAAGGAATACCATTGTCATGTACATATTGGCCAACACATACAAATGTGATGCAATCAGAATGAAAACCTTGTAGACCCTCAGATCATGGTTGGAACAGTTGTACATATGACAGTGCAACACATAAAGGTACACATGCCAGCAAGTAGGCATCAATACAGATGGCACCAGTGGTGTTAGCCACCTCATGATACTGTAGTGAGGAAGCATTACCCCAGACACCAAGATGACAAGTGGCCGATTTGGGACCACTGTCACAAATGACAGCAAAAGATAACGTAGGTGATCTGTGACATTAGGCAGCCATATGGCTGTTCAACTCTGGAAACTGGCATTTGGCAGGATCCTGCTTAGTTCCTGGTCACATGGACAATAGTCTACGGTTATCACCATGCACCTACTACCAAACCTACACATGGAACAACTCTCCCATTGCGTAGAACATGAGTCGCCTTCAAGCTTGATGGGGAAATAGCTGCCTGTAACAAAAGATAGATGGTCATGCAGAATGTTTCACTCAGGCCAATCCTCACCCCCTCCTAGCTGCTGTTGAGCTCTCAACTGCCCATCAATGTCTGGGTATGCCACCGCCAGTATACAGGCCATTAGGGGGGGTCAGGGCCCGGCGCTTGACCCTTCTGCCTTGGGAGGACAGCCCCAGCTGGATGTCCACGATCTTACAGGTCAGCGTCTCATGTCCTCCCACCTTTTTCTGCAGTGAACACTGCGCAGACAATCGACCCCCCAGGGTGCGCACCTTCTGGGCGATGGCCTTCCACATGGACAACTTCTGATGGGCTTTGACCTGTATGGATGCAATAGAGACTGAGTAGACATGCAAGATATAGGTTATCTGTTAGGGTGACACAGAGGTTGTAGACAGCTAGCATAACCATTGATCTATATTGCACACACTACATGTATAAGGGGCACGTGCTGAGCACCACAAAAAGCATTACTACACACAATTTAAGTCATCTGAGGACTATCCTCAATCCTGATTATGCCTATTTTGACTAGGCCAGCCCACTGACATCACGTAGCCCTAGAACACACATGTGCTCTGAAAGGAGTTAACATGGAACACAGCACACCATTGTGTCATCCTGAACATTACAGTACTAGTGCATCACTGGACAGACACCTGAACAGCCTGGACAAATGACTTTATTCAAACAGTCCAAGACATCATTGCTACCATTGCATTGACTACATTCAAAGATTTGGGTCACAATGAAAGGCGTGGCATGTATGTCACTAAGAGCTCCCACTCTGATGATCGGTGTACAAGTGATTTACTCATTTGGACATCATACTATGTCTGCATGTGTGGCAAGTCCTGGCATCAGTGGACACACCGCATACCATATGTGGCAGTGTGTATGGGACGACATCAAAGTACCATTGTACATACTGCATGATTGCTCATTCTAACACAGCTGGTGATGCACTCTTGAACTGCACTGCAGATGTAACCAACTATCTAGTGTACGTTTCACATGAGCAATGTTCCTGTACAATGCTAGCATCACTCATAGGGCAGTAAAATTCCAGACATGTGGGAGTAAAGTGCCTGTCCTAAGGCAATGACACACAGTTACAATATGGGTCCATAGAACAGTGGTCTGGGGATCTCATACTGCACCATACCAACTGTAGTAATACTAGGTGAATTTAGGCCCACTCATGGTCCAGTTACACTGATTTAGGCCACCTCTGAGGATCAGCAGATCTACAGGGAGAGTACTCTGTGCATCAGTCCCAGAGCCACATTATCTCTGCTACAGTATGGGTCATGGACCATACAGGGCACAACTCATTGTCAGGGTTTGCTCTCTGCAGCCTGAGCATACTGTTCCCACATGACCATCATATGCCCACATTTTCCATACCTAACAGTACATCTTGTGGCCATCCTATATATGACATGATTGCTGTGGGTCACTCTGAAGGGGTCTGTGAGGTGTTGGTATCTCGCAGACAACAGTTTGGTGAGGCCTCATGTGTGTTGAGTGATATGTGGGACTGTACACATATCTCACATCATCCTCACATGCTACTTACAGGAAACATACACAAGTTAGGGTGTAAGGCATATACATTTGAAAGCACATCTGCCATGTACTGAATAGCAAATTCATCATAGGCAACAAAACAATTATGCATGCATAGATATGTGCATGCAACCAGTGTATGATTTTGGACTAATTACACATCAATATAGTGTTGTGAAGTCCTCAAATTGCAGTGCCACATAAACCATGGCATGACTGTCCTATGTAGGGGACACACTATCTGACTTACTTAACTCTGATGTCAGTCTGGGTCTCTGAGCCTTATGGTGGCCTATGGGATGGGATAGGATACTTGTTGCAGAGTACAGACCGTATTAGCAGTACTCACCTGCTCCTCTGGGAAGCAATAAAGCTGGTGATACAGGGGTCTCCAGCTCCTCTGGAGTGAAGGCAGGGGCCCTGCTCCCTGTACTGCATGCCATGACAGCTCCCATAAGCAGTAGTGTCTCGAGGCAAGTGATTTGATTTTCAAACCGCAACAAACATGAACGCACACAGGCGGTCTTCTGTGTAGACAGCCACAGCCATTGGACCGTGGCAGTCACATTATCCAACATTAGCCTATGGCTGTGACCGCCGTGGAGCAAGCGGCCTACCGCACGGTTTAAATCAGCCGGCAGTTGGCAAATTAGCATGTCCCAATAGCAAGGTCAGGCATCCACATAGGTGGTCTTCTATGTAGATGGACACAATCCTTGGACTGCCGTGATCACATTAGCCAACGTTAGCCTATGGCTTTGACCACTGTGTAGGAAGCCGCCTACTGCGCGGTTTAAATCCACCAGCGGTCTGCAATTCAGCATGTCCCATTAGTGAGGTCAGGCATCCGCCATGTCAGTGTTGAAAATCACATAGAAAACAAAGTGCGTCTCCACCAGTACAATTATGTTGGAACATGTCACCTGATGTATGACACCATTTCTCTGCCTATACCAATAATCAAACGTCAGTGCTGTACATTACTGTGCATGAACACACGATTACCGCGGTGCACTGTACACCGGCGGTGAGGGTAGTTCTGTGTGCAATGCAGACTCCACAACATGACGGGGTCCACCATACAATATACATTTGTATGATGTCAGCAGCACTGTTATGGACACATGTGGAGTCCAGATTGGGGATGATAGGTAGAACTTGCAGTAATGGCAATCGATCCGATTCATGTGGGTGACTCCCGTATGTAGGAAGGTGGAATCTGACTGCATGGTTACCCCCACTTTTTTCCTGGTGTTTTGCTGGTTTTTGACTAGTCTGACTGGGACCCTGCTATTCAGGACCCCAGTCTATCTGCTTTCTCCCTAAATTGGTTGTGTTATGTACTTTAGGTACACTCCAGATTGGATTCTGGGGTACCCTTATCAGTCCCTAGTATATGGTACACCATGTACCCAGGGCATAGGTACCCCAGAGGCCTGCCAGGGGCTGAAGCATGTATTGTGCCACCCCTGAGAGGCCATTCAAAATGACACCACAGGTCTGCTACTGCAACCTGTGTAAGGAGGTGCATGCACCCCTTACTTAGATATAGGTTACCTATATCTATTCTAAATCACTACACATATAAGCCTATTAGTCACCCCTATGGCAGGCCTTATTAATCCTGAAGGCAGGGTGCTGGGTTTTGTGTGAGAGGGTGCCCCTGAATGAGCAGAGCCCCTCTGCAGCCTTCGGAATCTATTCTCCGGGGTTGTCTGTGATGCAGCCAACCATATATACTTCAGTGCATTATAACCTCGCGGTAAATGCTAACTTTAAAACGGCTGCTTAGAAACATGTTGTGTTTGGTGTCAAACACCTTGGAATCATACCTCCACACCAGTAACTGGTGTGGAGGTATGATTCCTCCCTTGTAGTACCACTACTATGGGGCACCAGTCTACCCGGTACCAGCTTTCTCGACCTGGGCAGCACAAAATGGATGCTGCCAGCCACAGACACGAGTCTGCCCTCCTGCTGCTGAGCCAAGCTCGAGCAGAGGAAGGCCTGACAATAGGTTTCCTGTCACAGGGAGGTGTAACCACCTCCCAGACAGGCTTTAGTGTATTGGGGGTGGGTGCACTCTTAGAGTGCCAGAAAGTCTGCACTGGGGGCACATTTGGTGTCCCCGTGCATAGTCCAGCTCAAACCGGTTGCAGGAGCCATTGGCTCCTGCTCTGGCGCGAAACTGGACAAAGGACATGGGTGTAGCCACCCCTCTGTCCTGACCCTCCCCTAGGTGGGTCCCCAGAGTTAGTCCAACCCCTTCCTTGGGTATAAAGTAGGAAACCTGACTACAGGACTTTAGAGTTTACCTGGACTAAACTCTGCAAGCAGAAACCAAGTACTTCGATGGTCTACACTTCGCTGGACGAAAGAAGAATCTCCCTTGGAGTAAAGGAGTTACTCCCCTGCAGCAAGAGGCACCTAAACGCATCTGACCGGTTTGCATCTCCCGAGCTCCTGAGGACTCTGAAGATTTCTGCAACACAGGAGGTGGGTTCCCGAGCATCCCTGAGGTCACTCTGCTCTCTCAGCAATCCTGAGACCAGTATCCCTCGTGGGGACCGTGCAACCCGAACCCCTGTGCACCGTGTACTTTTGCAGCAGCATAGGCTTTTCAGCAATTCCTGAGGCTGTGCTTTGTACTACGTGTAGTCCCAACCCCGAGCAGCATTTCCACCAAAGATCTCCGGCCTCCACTCCACGAGTGCTCCATGGGCTGGTACTTTGTGATTCCGCTTGAGGTCCCTTCGCGATCCCAGGTCTGTTGGCCTGTGTGTCCTAGCGAGGGTCACTTTGACTTTCCTTGGGCTTCCCTGGTTGCTCCAGACGTGCCCTGACTCCCCATAGCTTGGAGAGTCTCCTGGACCTTGCTGGTCCGTACTATCACTTGTTTCCTCTGCCCATGTGGGTTGCCTTTGCCAAGGCTTGTTGGTGTTCAATCCGGACACTGACCCCTCAGCACTCGACATCCTTCGTGGGACAGCTCACCTCCAGACTTTGGTTGACGTCTCCTGGTCCCCGTGGCTGCAGAGTCAAGCATCTGATCTTCGCACCTGAAGCACCCGACATCGGTGGGCATTCGTCTATCGAGCCCCTGGTCACGTGAAGTGACCCAGACTCTGTCCCCTCTGCTTTCAGGTTCTTCTTACTCCGAATCCAGGCTTGGATTCCACCGGACACTTTTCATCTTCCCTGCAGCAGTACTTCTTCGCATCACGCCATTGAAAACGAAGAGGGTTTCCGACACCACTTGACCCCTATGCACCCGGCTCCTCTGGGATAGGTAACACGAGTACCTCGGTACTCACAAGGGTGCTGGCCTTAGAACCTTCTATGTTCCAAAGGGTTTGCTTGAAGTCCTCTCCGAAGTGTCCTTAAACTGTCATTTTCCAACCACGACTTTCCCATAGAGTTGTACGGAGCTTGCGTCTGTGTTCCCATACTGCACCCGTCTTCCGTGGGCTCCCTGTGTCACTCCTGTGGGTGGTTCCTTGGGATCCCAGCGATTCTACGTGCTCTAGGCACTGTGTCTATTGAAGTCGTGGTTGTTATACCACTTTCTTAGTATATGGTTCGGTCTCCCCCTGGAGCCCGCTGTGTATTGTGCTATTTACTGTCGTTCTATTGATTTAACATTGTGTACTGTACATTCTAATTTCGGGTAGAGATTAGTAGAGAGTGTTTTAGTAATAAATACATATTTTGATATAACACTTGTGTGGTTCTCCTTTCATTTAGTCATTCAGGAGGTGATATTCTGGTAAAACATGCTGCTTTACATTCCTTCAAGATTAAGCCTGAAGGCTGCTCTCCATAGCTACCACTAGGATAGCTTTCATACAGGTTATCTTTGACCTAATCATCAATAAGGGTCGTTTGGACTGGTGCAAGGTGCCCACTTTAATTAGTGGACACCATATACCAGGCCAACTTCTCACACCATATTTCTCTGGACAATTAATGTCTTATTTAAGGCTATCTTCCGCTTGGATTGGCCTCTTCTACAACAGTGGTCAATGGGTGAAATCCCTCCCCCAGATCATTGCCCGGCATCTATCCGACTTTCCTCATCCAAAATGTTGATATGTATGCAATTGTATCTTAGGCAAGCATGATGGGAATTGCTGTGTAGTGCTAACAAATGCTGGTATGAGTGATCACATGACTTTTGGGTGTCTTTGTAAATGTTAGTGTGGACACTGTGATCAATATCCATATGTCTGTAGACTCCACACAAAGGTACCCTGGCAGAGGGAGGAGAGGACAGGCTCCAGTACAGTGGCCATTTCCAGACCTTCAAAGTATGGGAGAAAGAGACATAATCAGGAAGTTTTGTCTTAATAGGAAGATAATATAAGATTTATGTGACCAATTGGAGCCTTATTTGCATCCTCGAAGAAATAATCCCTCATCTCTGACACCATTGGTGAAAGTCATGGCAGCACTGCATTTCCTGGCCACAGGTTCTTTTCAGTACACTGTGGCTATAGCTGGTGGAATGTCACAACCTATGTTCAGTGGCATACCACGTGATATACTTGCAGCAATGATGAGACACATGGACAACTACATCCAGGTCCCCAGGCTTGAAGTTTCGGCCAATGTGAAGGGTGACTTCTATGGATTTGGTGGCATCCTTCATGTGGTTGGACCTATTGATGGCACACATATTGACTTAGTCCCACTACAAGTCAGAGAACAGGTTTATAGGAACAGGAAGCACTTCCACTCTATCAACATGCAGGTGGTTTGTATTTCGGATTTATACATCTCACACATCTGTGCCAGATTCCCAGGATGTGCCCATGACTCCTTCATACTGCGGTACAGCATCATACCCCAGCTGATGTCCCAACTACTACCGTAAAGAGCCTGGCTTGTTGGTGAGTATGACATGTCCAACCATTGTGTGTGTCATGTCAGGTTGTATCTTCTGAAAGTGTGTGACTCAATATTGTACTTCTGTCTGTTTTCCATCTAGGAGACTCAGCCTATCCCAACTGCTCATGGTTGTTGACACTGCTGAGGAATCCAACAACGTCAGGGGGAGTCGCTTCAATGAGGCCCCTTGAAGAACGCGGCGGCCAGTGGAGCTGGCTTTTGGCCTCCTGAAGGAAAGATTCAGATCTCTGGACATACCCGGGGGAGCCCTCCTCTACTCTCCCGGGAAGGTGTGCCAGATCACTGCAGCCAAATGCATGCTACACAACCTCACACTGCGACAGAACATCCCTCTCATCGTAGAGGATGGAGACCAGCACGAGCCATAAGCTGAGGATCCTGAAATGCCAAATGATGATGATAGTGGCGAAGAGGAAGGAGTTGACATGCATCAAAAGCTTGTCAACAACTTCTTCCCATGAGTGTAAGTATGCTGTGAGATGTAGTGACTTTGACTGTTACAGTGACTGTTGTTGTGATGCAGTGAGGAGGACGTTCATGGTTACATGTTAGGTAAGTACAGCTGTGTGGAACTCTGTGCACGGCTGTTTGTGGAGGAAGGTTTAGACACATGCACAGGTTGTTTATGTTGCTTTGTGTAGGTGATATTTACTCATGTACTGTGTACTCCAGAAGTGAACTGTGATTGGTGTCATATGAATGGTTTCCTAGCTAATCTCTTTATATTGGTCTGTTGTAGGTACCTTCAACATGTGATCTTCATTTGGACATTTCAGAGTTGTGACATCAGCAGGTATATGATGCTGTTTTGAAGTACGAATTGGACATGGATTGTTCCTGGAAATGCCTGGCTCAGACTTTGGGTGTTCAACTCCGGTACGAAGCCAGCTTGAACAGCATAGGATGGAAGATGCTAAGACTCCATTGGTCATGTTCCATGTCGTGTGGTGGTCCATTTGCAATATGTGTGCTATCATGTTTTCCAACACAATGTTGTTGTTAGGCCAATTCATGCTAGTCTCCCTTCACATTGGCTAAGTCCTCAATGTTTATGAATTGGATGTAGCTGTTGATATGTCTCATCATTGTATGCCACAGTGCTTGTGGCACACCACTGACATATGTTTGTGACATTCCGCAAGATGCAGCAACACTGGATTGGAATGAACCTGTGCTCAGAAACAGTTGTGCTGCCATGTTTTGGTTTCTTGTTTTCAATGAAGTGGAATTCCTTTTGTGAGGCTGTCGATATGGCTCCAGCTGATTCCATGAACTAATTGTCATTTGTCGGTTCTATTTGGCATTGCCAGATGTATCCCTTCTGACCATGTTGTTGAGGTCAGCACATGACATTTGGGGTCACTAACACAGATCATCTCAGTGATGTTTTAGCTCTGTTTTTGACATTATGCCAGCCTAAGGTTGGAACTACTGAATAAAGATGTCATGAGACAATGCACTTGTATGTCTGTGTTGGGGTGACATTGCTGTGATACTCAGATGCACATTGTTGACATTCCACATGTTCATGCTTACACAAGTAGCTTCTACATACATTTAGTAATTCACAAGGGAATAACTTCATACCTAGCTAGGTGTGAATGATACTACAAAATCTAATTATTTTGTGACAAGTCAATTTATTGCAGTGCACAATGTGAAGAAAATAAACAAAAAATGTACAGACTAATAGTGACAAAATAGGAGTGTACTACTCAGTATTGGTGGATCAGAACATTTTTGTAGGAGCCACATTGTCTGAAGTGCAAAGTCCAACATATTCCTCACATCAGAAATGGAAAAGTGTACAGTAATAGTCAACAAAGTGATCGTGTGGTACACAAAGGAGGACATCAGGTGCAACGTTTCTTCCTGGCGATGGTGGGTGCCTTGCCAATCGAACCTCCTGGATATTTTCTTGGACGCCCCAGCCCACGGGGACTGTTTAAATCCACTGCTGCAGGGTCAGGGTTGTCTTAGGAGTCATCCTTTGCCAGGACCTCTCTTTCTGTGGCTGCCACAGATGTAGAAGGGCCAGATGTAGCTGGACCACAGGAAGGGGTAGGTGGTGGGGGAAGAGGCCTGCAGAGCGTGGTATTAATGTCCCTAAGCACCCCTATGACATGGCCCATGTTATCATTGTGGGTGTCCAACCTCTGGTCTATGGCTATCTGCAGCTGCTTCACCTCCCGGAGTTCCACAAGTACCTGGCCTATCACTCCTTGGGAGTCTTCATAGGCTACAATTACTCGGGTGATGTTGGCCTGGGCGTCAGTGGCACCAGTGGCCTCACTTTGCAGGCCCACAGTTACTCTCCCAATGCCCCTGCCCCCACAAGCCTGTGACCTCAGGCCAGCCTGCCCCCTCCTACAAGCTCCTCCATCCTCAGGAAGAGTGTTTTCAATCCTCACCTCTGGAAGTGGGACTGGGGTGCAGGAGATGTTGCTGCCGGTGCTAGGTCCACTGGTTGTTGGGGCAGAGATCAGCTGAGATGTTGCAGCTGGATTGGGAGGTGTGTTTGTGGGCACAGTGAGACTCACTGTTCCCGTCTGCCCAGGCTGTCCAGATGGGCCAGGTACGTCATCCTCGTCCATGGGTCCAGGAGATTCTGCATCACTGAAGGCTTGATCCAGGGGAGGAAGAGTCTTGGCGGTGTCTTGAGTCTACCCAGATGTTGTACCGGATCGACCTGTTCAGACGTAGAGCAGATTGTTATTGTTGTAAGTGTGGTATGTACAATCACATCATTTGCTACACAGTGAGTTCAGGCCTGGGAGGGACAAAAGGGGTGGAGGTTGACATTGTGAACTATCCCTGTTGTTTTTGATGCATTTGCAAGACATTGGGAGACAACCATTACATGAAGTGGTATAGGCTTGATCATTTGCTTGACTTATATGCTTCATGTTGACATGAGGGATCGACATGGCATCTCCTAATAACTTGAATCCAACACAGTGTCAAAGTTACATGTGTATTAGTAAATTCCAAGTCCTAGGTGTGTACAATACAGGCATATTACTTGGTGGTATATTTAACATAGATAATCATATGTGCTGTGCAGCATCAATGGGTCACCAGCCATTTCAAATTAGCTGGGTTACTTTCATGCGTTACTGATATATCAGGTACACACTAGCATTTATGGAGACCAGGGTAAGTTCAGGCTGAGTAGGCAGACATGTGCATGAGCAGAGCATTGTGTGTAAGGTGCTCAGTCCATATGAACTTCGAATCAGCGTTGACATGGCTGACAAGTGAGTAAGGACAAATAACACTGGTGCCTCCTGGTCAGAGTTAGAGGTAGCAGGCCTCATGGTAGCTGTAGTAATTTCAATCTCTCCTACCTCACACTTGACCAATGGCTAACTGCCTGTGAGGTGAACCTCAGTAGTCACATGGCTGACATGTGAGTAAGGACAAACAACACTGCTGCCTCCTGTTAAGTGTTCGAGCAACAGAGACTCATGGTAGCCGTGGTCTTTTCAATCACACCTACCTCACACTTGACCAATGGTTAACTGCCTGTGAGGTGAACCTCAGTAGTCACATAGCTTACAAGTGAGTAAGGACAAACAACAGTGGTGCCTCCTGTTAAGTGTTCAAGCAACAGGGCTGCATGGTAGCTGAAGTCATTTCAATCTCTCCTACCCCACACTTGACCAATGGCTAACTACCTGTGAGGTGAACCTCAGTGGTCACATGGCCGACAAGTGAGTAAGGACAAAGAACACCAGTGTTTCCTGTTGAGTGTTCAAGCGGCAGGGCCTCATGGTAGTTGTAGTTGTTTCAATTTCGACTTGTCAACACTTGCAAAACTGGTTTACGTTACATACTTGTTTGCAAAATGCAGTTGTGGTGGGTCATACTATTAGACATTTACACATATATTGGGTCCCGGGATTATGATTATGATTTGATGCCAATGCCCTTAAAGACAGCATTACCACATGTGGGTGTAGTAAATAAATGATGGTCCAATTCCATGTAAGTTCTCCAAGTAGATTTATTCAGGATAAGATGGTAAGATGCTGAGCAGAGCCCCACCAGGAGCAGCCTTCCTGCTGCTCAGCCCATCCACCAACTGACTCACACACTCACCAACATTCCACTCACCAACATTCTGTCACCACAGTCACACTGGCTAAGCAGCAGGTGTAACAGATCTCCTTTTATATTAATTACAAATGAACTCTAAATGGAATGACAATGAAGTCTGATGCAAGCAAAGGATGACATAGGAACAATAGCATGCAACAGGATATCAAAACCATTGCCACAATAAGAAACATAGCAACGATCTGAAACGTCAGCATGAAGAGAAAAAGGTGGAAAATGTCATGCACACGAAATAAATTAGAGAGAGAGGAAAAGGGAACACAAGTGCTATAAGAAGAAACACTCATGCACCATCTCCCTTTCTACCACAGCAAAATCCATGCACTACCACACCACAAACTACAAACAAACCCAGATACCTAAAACATGCTAGCTGGCCAGGCAAACATGAGAAAAGTAAAATGGGTGCCAACCACAAGGTGTAGAAGAGAACCATCCAAAAATAACAACTAAAAAAACAGTAAGAAAATGTGGAAGACCGCCCCACATTGAACAAACGACATCAAAGATGCCCTCCACCCTTACCCGTAGTAAGGGTGGTACATGTGGAACACGACTCCACACGAAACATATGGCATGAAAATTGCCCTACACCCAAACCCGAAGTTAGGGTGGTACGTGTGGAAAGACGCTCCACACGGAACCTGTAAAAGTGTACAACTCTTCATCGAGCAAATCGTAAGAGAAACAGCAATCACTAGAAAAAAACACTCACTAATCAAAATCTGGCTTAGACTCAGCCCTTCACCCAAACCCGAAATTAGGGTGGTACCTGTGGAAAGACAGTCCACACAGAACAAGTAAATATGCACAACGCTACACCGAAACAAGTAGTAAGAAAAAATAGCAATCACTAGCAAGAACACTCACTCATCAAAATACGGCTTCAACTTAGCTTTTCACCCAAACCCGAAGCAAGGGTGGTAAGTGTGAAAAGGAGCTCCACACGGAACCTGTAAAAGTGCACTGACAAACTCTAAACACCAGTAAAAAGACAAAATAAAACCCTTCACCTTTATACATACACCTGACTAACTTCACGTCTCAGGCAACACACCTCAAAGAACACACCACTACTCACAGCAGTAAGATAAACACTCTGATTCAGTATCTAGCACACAACCCCACAAAGCAGTACCAGAATCCTAAACTTCACAAAAATTCAGTACACAAACATAGTAAAATACTACTACAGGCAAACTAGAAATCAAATGAGGTCCCACTAAAACCCAAAGCATAAAACAGCACCCTCCACAATAAGTTAAGAAAACAAAAAAAACACAGCATATAACAATATAAAAGTGGAAGGCGAATATCAAGTGACCAGAAGAAATAAGAAAACAAAACAATAAGCAGTAAACACACTGTGAAACATGCCAAAAGAAAATCACAACAAACGAAACAGTAAAGCATTGAAATTAAAACGACATTAATAAATAAACTGGTACTTCACTCCGGTGAGCGACTCCTCACCCGAAGTCCCAACAAGCTGCCAAAAGGTGCTTTGCAGGTTTTAAAGAGTCAGCCACTGCGTCACATCAACAGGGTGGGTGTAAACGCAGAAGAAAGTTTCCCAGAGTGGCAAACACTCGCCAGGCACAGGACAGTCATCAAGGGCAAAAGAAAAGAGCAACAACATTTTTTTTTTATAATCCCCCAAAAAAAACTTTCCACGCACAAAGGAGAGGGTCAGAACATTTGGCAGTTAGGTACAGGAAAATGGTACACAGTAGTAAAGCACGTCGGATGGCACCGGGTACAGCCAAACAAGACGAGTGCTGCCGCCAAACCCAAGATGGCGGCACGTACTTCACGCTGCGCCGGATGGCTCACGGCGCGTTAGTGCAGCTGGGCGTCCCTCAGCAGCTCAAAGCTGCGTGGAAGCAACGACATAGGAAGAGATCCCTCGAAGACGCAGCAGGATTCCAAGAAGCAGGTAAGGTCGAGTGCACTAAGTAAGACACGCGCTATTTGAAACCGCACCAACAGCGGTTAAACTGTCACTAGTCCAGGGGCTGCCAGGGACCATGACAAAATGAAAAAAAGACTTACCCCAAAAGTGCTCAATACCGCCCACAACAGTGCTCCAAAACGGCCTACAGCAGACCGTAGTAAAGGGTGTTTAACCCAAAGGTTTCCAGTGCAAAAGCAGACATCCTGTAGTTTTTCACATGTACCTCGGCTAATCTTGCATACGCTGCACAACATAAGTCAGAGAAAATCCATCTTGTCTGCTCAACTCTCTGGCCCGTCTCCCTTGAAAAGGTCGGCAAGAAATCCTAGTATGCCTAACACTCCCAAACGCACAGCTCACTAGCAATGCTACAGAGCCATTAATTTCCCATGCATGAGACAAGATAGATGTAACAGGAAGATGTTAATGTTAATGTTAACGGGATTTGTAAAGCGCACGAATACCCGGAGGTGTCTTGGCGCTGAGGACACAGTACGCCCGCTGTAACGTCTAATTCATGAACAGCCAGGTTTTTAGTTCCTTCCTGAAGGTGGAAAGGGAGCTCGCAGTTCTAAGCTCATTCGGAAGAGTGTTCCAGAGTTTGGAGGTGCCGTAGTGAAAGCTGCTGCCGCCCCAACGCAATGTTCGAATTCTGGGCACTGTCAAGAGTCTGGCCCCTGTGGAACGAAGGTGTCTTGTTGGTTCATACCAGACAAACAGGTTTTGCAAAAAGGAAGGACCTGTGTGGTTCAGAGCTTTATACGCCAAACAAAGAGCCTTGAATTTGATGCGTTGTGACACCGGAAGCCAATGCAGGTTACGAATCTCTTTAGATACAGAGTTTCCCATGGGGATGTTGACCAGTAAACGTGCCGCTGAGTTTTGAACCATCTGAAGCTTTTTTAAGCACTGTTTCTGTATATTCAAGTAAAGCCCGTTGCAGTAATCCAATTTAGACTGGATTAACGAGGTTACCACAGTTTTCCTGGTGTCCGCGGGGATATAAGGAAAGATCTTACTTATTTTCTTGATAAGAAAATGGGAGGCGGATACAATTGCATTTATCTGCTGAGAGAGCAATAGTTTTTTATCAAACCAAACGCCAAGGTTCTTAGCCTTGACCGCTGGTATTGTTGGTTCTCCCATCTCTGCCGGCCACCATAGATTACCCCAGTTTGGCTGCATATTGCCAAAAATCAGGACCTCAGTTTTTTCAGAGTTGAGTTTGAGACAATGTGTACTCATCCATCTGTTTATGGCACACATACAGTTCTGAAATTTTTGAATCGGGGAAGCCTGGTTTTTGTAGGCAGCCACCACTATCTGGGTGTCATTGGCATACGACGTCAGACTAAACCCAAAATCCCGGATCAAAGGAGCCAGTTCGGAGATGTAGATATTAAAAAGAGAAGGGCTCAGGGAGGAGCCCTGTGGTACTCCACATGGGAGGGTGTAGGGCTCTGAATGATACCCATCAACCGAAACTGTTAATCTCCTGTCCTTAAGAAAGGAGGACAGTAGGGCTAGTGCGGTGCCTCTGACCCCCAGACCCTCCAGTCGCTGTTCCAGGAGAGAGTGGTCAACCGTATCAAAGGCGGCTGACAGATTGAGGAGCACAAGGGCAGCTGTGCCTCCTCCATCCATCACCGCTCTGATCTCCTCAGTGGCTTTGATAAGTGCCGTTTCCGTGCTGTGATCTTGGCGGAACCCAAACTGGGAGTGATCCAACAGGTTATTTTCACGAATAAATTGTGTTAGTTGAGTGTTCATGATTTTGTCTATTATTTTTGCTGGCAACGGCAAACGGGCTATTGGTTGATAGTTATTCGGGTTAGCCGCGTCCAGGTTGGTTTTTGTTAGCAGCGGGAGGATGGAGGATCAATAGAAGTATGCCCCGGCTGGTAGGCTGTCCGATAGCATAGGACACTGGTGGGGCTGGGGCATACTGTCCTTAAGTTTCCATGTAAGATTCCTTTAAAGTACATCTGTAGTTTCTTCAGGTTGTAGTTTGTAGTCCTCTTTGCACGCATAGATTATTCTTAATTTCCTTAAAATCATCGCCAAAATATGTAGTAAATAAATGATGGTCTAATTCCAAGTAAGTTCTCCAAGTAGATTTATTAACGATAAGATGGTAAGATGTTAAGCAGAGCCCCACCAGGAGCAGCCTTCCTGCTGCTCAGCCCATCCACCAACTGACTCACACACTCACCAACATTCCACTCACCAACATTCTGTCACCACAGTCACACTGGCTGAGCAGCAGGTATAACAGTGGGATGTAATGGAGGTTGATATATGTGAACTTATGTGCAGGGCTACAGACTGGAACTGGCAATCACACATCTCTGATACTTTGGCTACAGCACATGAGAAACATGATAGCAAGAGCTGAGATGTGTGCAAACAGAACATCGATATGTTGTGACAGTTGGTGTGGTGTTACTTACTAGTCTCCATTTCCCCATGTATTCCTGTCAAACCCTAAGAATGCAGAATGGGGTGTACCTTCTCCTCCCAGGGTGTGAGTTCTAATGGTGGGCCGGGAGGAACACCGCCAGTCTTCTGGGCCGCAAGGTGGTGCCCGGAAGCCAGGTTCTACACCCTCGTCCTCAGGTTGTGCGACCCATTCCTGATGTCTTCCTTTGTGCGCAGGGTGGTACCTACAGCATTCACTTTGATGACTGTCCTGCCCCACACATTTCATTGTTCCTAGCGAGAGAAGTTTGTTGGACTTGTGCTCCAAAAATTTGTGGCTCTACTCTAATGATTTCATCCACCATCACAGACAACTCAGTATGAGAAAAACGTGGATTTTTGGTCAGTGACATTAATTAAATAAAGTGAGTGAGAGTGAGTAAGTGAAGCAAACAAAAAATGGCTTTACACCAATGAAATATGTAGAAAAAAGTGATAAAACGTGTGTGGATTGTGTGTGATGGGATTGTGTGAAAAGGACTGCCTTATGTGACCAATAACGCTGCTCTGACTTGCTGTGCTGCAGTATAGAGGCAAAGGATCATGGTCTGGGATGGGGTGTGTTTCATAGGGTGATTTGTAGGTGTGTCCACCTTGGCAATGGCCATCAGCTGCATTGTGTCTTTCTGCATCCAATGCACACTGTTGTGGTGCAAACAGAACATTGATATGTTGTGACAGTCGGTGTGGTGTTACTTACCAGTCATCATTTCCTCAGGTATTCCTGTCAAGCCCTCAGAATGCAGGATGGTGTGCACCTTCTCCTCCCAGGGTGTGAGTTCTAATGGTGGGCCGGGAGGACCACAGCCAGTCTTCTGGGCCGCAAGGTGGTGCCTGGAGGCCAGGTTCTTCACCCTTGTCCTCAGGTCGTGCCACCTCTTCCTGATGTCCTCCTTTTTGTGCAGGGTGGAACCTACAGCATTCACTTTGTTGACAATCCTGTCCCACATTTCAGTCTTCCTAGTGAGAGAAGTTTGTTGGACTTGGGCTCCAAAAATGTGTGGCTCTACTCTAATGACTTCATTCACCATCACTGACAACTCGGTGTGAGAAAAAGGTGGATTTTTGGCCAGTGATATGTTATTTAAATCAACCGAGTAGGAGTGAGTGAAGAAAATGAAAAATGCCTTTACACCAAGGAAATATGTAGAAAAAAGTGAAAAACGTGTGTGGATTATGTGTGATGGGATTGTGTGAAAATGGCTGCCTTATGTGACCAATAATGCTGCTCTGACTTGTTGTGCTGCAGTATAGAGGCAAAAGATCATGGTCTGGGATGGGGTGTGTTTCATAGTGTGATTTGTAGGTGTGTCCAGTTTGGCAATGCCTATCAGCTGTGTTGTTTTTTTCAGCATCCAATGTGCACTGTTGTGGTGCTTCACAGTGGTAGGAGCGCAGCGGTCTAGCGCAATTGTGAAACCGCCAATAAGGGACCGCCAGTACAAGGGTTTCATCGTAATCTGCTCGGCGGTGGCAGCACAGCCCTGACAGTGTTGGAGTCCCTATCTGCAACATTTCCAACTGCCACGGCCCATGCAAAGGCTACTCCAACCGCCGTGGCCCATATGGAAAACACTCCGACCGCCGCGGTCGGCGGTTTGGCCTACATGCATCATTGGGTAACTTTGCGGTCTCGCCGGTCGGAACTGGACCGCGGCCATGGTGGTTGGACAGTCTGTGCGACCGCCATCGTAATCAGGCCCTATGTCTTTAAAGCCTAATAAATGGCTCAATGAAAGCCACCAATGCCACTCTTCCCTTAGAGGCAGTTTTGTATCCATTTGCTCCCTGGTACTGTCGGCCATAATTTTTATCAATGCGAAAGCTGTGTTAGTCTCAATGTTCACATACATGGCATTAGTAAATACCTCTGCACCGACATATCAGAGGTCTTCTCATGTATTATAGTTCCACAGAGTATATTTATATAACAACGTGCTTGCTGTAGACAGTTACAAATTGCAGAGTCGGGAGAAGCCTTCCCATCAAAACAATGGTAATGTATATATGTACATATATATCTTAAGATACCTGTTGCATCAATCTTGAAGGAGACGTCGGGACACAGACCCAGACCCAGACCCAGATCCAGATTTTGAATGCAAGTTGTTTTATTTTTTACACATCCGCCATGACGCGTTTGGGCCCAGAAGGCCTTGATCACATGACATATTGAAAGGTGTACTGCTATTGAAAGTGACATTGTGCTCATTATTTCAATAAATATATACAAAAGACTACATAATAAACCGCCACCAAAATTCGGACCTTTTTTGGCTAAAGATTTTGATGTCCTATACAAAGGAAAGTACGGGTAAAAAACCTCCACGCCAATATATCATAGGTCTGCTCATGTATTACAGTTCCACAGTGTATATTTATATAACAACGTGCTTGCTGTGGACAGTTACAAATTGCAGAGTCGGGAGAAGCCTTCCCATCAAAACAATGGGAATGTATATATGTACATATATATCAAAACAAAACCCTTTCAGGCATAGAGTGATGCATATATTAAGCAAAAAAGAAGCCGAGAACTCTGGGTAGTTCTCAAGTTTAGTTGGAAAGCAGCTCCAGCATAAAGCACTCTCAACACCAGCGACACTGTAAATTTGCTCACCTCAAATGTCTGCTTTTCTATCAAAGTCTTTAAGAATAGGATTAGCACATTGCCATCCACGCTGAGATAGAAAGGGACTGTGGGGTATATTCACAAGAACGTGCGATAAACATCGGCAAAATAGCTTCCCGCAACTTCTCACATCGCAGTCCATTGCGGGAAAATAACGCCGTGTTAACGTGGCATTCCCAACACGGCGATACCGTGCGATAACCGCACGATAACGCGGCGAATGTCCACGAAACAACTACCGCGACGGCGATAAAAATGCAAACCCCAACGCGAAAAAAGTTGCGATGGGCCCAACCGCGACAAAATCTGTGTGATAACTAGCGAGAGGCCAGCAAGTCCCACGCGTCATGCGGGGAAAAGCACAAGAAAAGCACTCAAAAAGATCACACCAAAAACCAGATGAACCGCGGAGCACCAAGGATGCACCCGGACCAAGTGCAGACGACAACGTGAAACCCACAAGACCCACGGAGGCCCTGCCAGGAAGCCAGGTGTCGTGGAAGGGCAATGAGAAGAGGGAGAGGAAGACGGGGTACAGTGTGCAGGAAACCCGGATCCATGTCACGGATGAGATAGAACACCACCACCAACTGTACGTCACCTCTAACGTGTCATTGGCAAAAAAGACGCTGAGATGGCAGACCATCTTGGACTATGTGAATGCCGTTGCCGCGCCGAGGAGGACAATGGAAGAGGACAAGAGGTGCTGGAATGATGCGAAGGGCAAACCCAAGAAGGAACTCGCTGCCAACATTAAAGCAGCAACGCAGATTGGAGGTGGGGGGCCAGCAGAACACCAGGAGCAGGATGAAATGGAGAAAATGGTGGCCACAGTCATCAGTCGGTAGACGGTGACAGGAGCAGAGGCCCCGGACACTGCTCAACATGACCTGACACAACATTAATAGGGGAGTACCTACCAGGGAGTGGGGGGACGGGGGGAGATGGGCACAATGGCACACATGCACAATTAAGCAGAGCACGCTGCACACCCTCAATGACTCCGGATCATGTCCCTGATCCCCCTGGAACACTGCAGCACACACACAAACACCAAGTAGTCTCACCTCCACCATGTGCCCAAAGGGGCCCCCACCCAACACATCACCAATCACACAACCAACACATGTACACGTGCGAAACCCAGCGAAGATGCATATCCGTCAGCCACATTGACAATGCAAGAGACACTACCTGACGAGTAGCATGGCTGCAGTCCAACTATCAAGTCAATGTGCAGGCCACGACACTGATGCGGCTGAGTGTGGGCCAGATCCGCAAAGGTGCAGGTCACACTTGGACACATCCACGTGCACAAACAACCCCTGACGTCAACTACACATCCGCCTCCCGACCATGACCACGAGTCACAACACGACGAAGGGCACAATTCACTCAAGTCAGCAACATCTCAGCACTGTAGATGCACAGAAGTGAAAGGCACACCGCCTGAAAGGGATGAGTGGCAGCCAATTCAGAGCTGCAGGGGCGACTCAGCCACAGTGCAGCATACACACATAAGAAGAAGAGCACCCCAACATTGTCAACAATGTGGTACATACTGCAATACTTCCACAACAGAACACAGGACACAACTGGTGCCGCATGCGTGCACAAAATGGCCGAGCACATCTGGCATCGCAGGAATCCGTGACATGACAATGGACGAGTACAACCTGTAACCTGTATCAGTTTTATTTACACATGCAGTGCCAGTGGACAATTTGTACTGTCCCATTCTTGTACAGGACGGACACAAAGTGACGTGCTCAGGTGAAGAAATTGGCAATGAGGGTGTTCCTATGGGCTATTCCTGCTGCAGCTGCAGTGGGGTGTGGGCCACCTGCCCCATCGTCCTCATCATCGTCCGGTGCATCTGGCACTGGGATCCATGGGGCATTGGAGCGCACACAGATGTTGTGCAAAACACAACATGCAACGATCATCTTCCACACAATGTCTGGCCTGTACAGGAGCCTTCGCCTGTGATGTCCAGGCACCTGAAACATGACTTCAACACGCCAAATGTGCGTTCCACGATGCCCCTGGTGCGTTTGTGGGACGCATTGTACTGCCTCTGGGCATGTGTGTTCGGGTCTCGGAGGGGTGTCAACATCCAAGTACAGAGTGCATATCCCTGATCACCTGTGACAGTGCAGAGAGAGATGAGTCAATTGGTGGTTCGGCATGATGTGTTGGCAGGCACACTAATCCAGTGACGCCTGTGCTGGCTGTGCATGGGGTGAGTGTAAGACAGCCCCCAGGGAGTGTTTGGTGCTGGCAACAACTACAACAGTCATCACTCAATCAGAAGTTCAAAGTACAAACAGCAAGGGACCATGACTTGAGGTGCACAGAGTTAGTGGCCCCGGATAAACAGCGGCCGGCACGGGCACACCGCCACGGGACGGTGACTTGCGATGCACTGGGTTAGGGCCATGAGAGCTGAGTGGGTCCTCGTCGATGTCCAAGGTGACTGTCGCTGAGTGTATCGTGGGACAGTGGAAGGTGTTCCCCCAGGGCATGATGCAGAGAGCACAACCAAGCAGCAACAGGCAACATGTGGGAGATGAATGCCACAGACTCATGCCAAACACCAAGTCCGTACCTGCCAGATGATGAGGACGACAACCCCCATGCCACAGACTCAGACGCCACCAAAGTTCAACCAGAGAGTGAACATGACTCACGGCGCACAGAGTCAGTGGCACCAGGGCTGCAAGGGGATGCAGTCTGCGATGAGGCGTGTACATTGATGTAGACTCAGCCATTCAGAACTCAAGACCCAGTCACAAATGTAGGACCTACTTGACCGCAGTGTCGGCCGGTGGCAGCAGTGTGCGTGGGCCAACCGCAGTTCAGCCAGCTCCTCCTGGAACTCACACACACGGCGTTGGAATGTCATGTGGCGATGACTTGTGGCTCACGGGGGCTGAGGCACCAGATCTGAGCATGTGTGCAGCCTGCGATGATGCCGTGCCCTGGCTGGTCCCGCCTTGATGTGATTAGTGTGAGGCCGGCTGGCCCCCAGTGCATGCCGGAGCCAGTAGTCTGCAGGGGCCCACAACCACGTGTCGCCGGCTTGCGTTGAACAGGGTTAGTGGCACCACGTGTCGCCGGCTTGCGTTTAACAGGGTTAGTGGCACCACGTGTCGTGGCTTGCGTTGAACAGGGTTAGTGGCACCACGTGTCGCAGGCTTGCGTTGAACAGGGTTAGTGGCACCACGTGTCGCAGGCTTGCGTTGAACAGGGTTAGTGGCACCAGGTCAGTTGGTGCTAGTGTTCGGTCACCTCCGTAACGAGGATCCGGCTTTCATCCGGACTGAACCGCATCTTCCTCTTACTCCTCTCCGTGCGTTCACTGGTATGGACTCTGCCATTCATGAATCACGACTGAGTGCTGGATGTGGGACCTACTGGACCGCAGTGTGGTCCGTGGGCAGCGGTCAGCACGGGCCCACAGACACGTGTCGCGTGCTTGCGATGCAGACTCTGGCTTCACTGATCGGAGGGAGTATAGTGATGTGGACGCTGCCATGTACATTTGGTCACTGCCATTCAAGGCTCAGTTCAATATGTGACACCAACTGGGCCGAAGTGGAGGCCGGTGGGGTATGTAAACGAAAAAGGAGTGCTGCCTGTGTCGTGGAGGCCAGCGATGGTCTGAGCTGGCTGCCAAGTTGCGGGCCTGGGGCTTGGAGCTTGCACCGGAACGTGGTGGGCCCTCTTTGACACACGCCGGTGTCAGCAGGTGAGCGGAGTGGCCTTGGTGCACTGGGGCAGGCAAGACGGGTCTGGGGACCAGCGGCCTGGGGTGCAGCAGGCGCACAGGGTCCAAGCCCCACAGCTCACGGCGTCGGCCTCATGGCGGGCTGAGTAGCGCCGCCCTGGCAGACACGTTGGCCATTCCGGAAGAGACCACACCCAGAGCGACGGGGTTTTTATTCACACCCCTACGCAGGCCTGGCGTATGCAGGGCCAACCCACTCCGCCCACGCCTACAGGGGGGGACGTAACGAGCGACACTTCCGCATTCTACCCGACAGCCTGGGCTGACATGGTAGCATCCACTGGCCACTACACTCCATGCACCAGCAGTCAATGTCGACATGGCCATTTCCGTGGTTTGCACGCTCAAGTCTGTCCAGCACATCCACGCCACACTTGTCATTGGGTAGGTTCTCATTCATTAGTCACTTGCCTCCTTCGCACATGCCTGCTTTCAGCCTCTCCCCACATTCTGCTATTGTGTGGCTGTGGTGCCATGCCGTAGCTGGGTTGTGTACATGGCAAGCCCAGGTTCCCAATGGAGTCGTGTTGCCGTGTCTGGTCGGTGGGCATGTTGTGTGGCATGTTGCATGTAGTTTTGCTGCGTGCCCATTCCCAGGATTGTGAGTTTTATGACTGTGGAGTTGAGGTGTGTGGTGTGTTCATTTGGTACTTACCAACGAGTAATGCATTTCCATAGGTGCCACCCTGGGAGCGCTGGTTGATGATGGACTGTCGGAAGATGAATGAATCATGCACACTGCCTGGGTAGTTGGCCACAACATTGGTGAAGAGCCCCCGGTGGTCCACTATTGCCTGCACATTGATGGAATGTGTGTGCTTTCTGTTGCGGTAGTTGTGTGCAGTGTCGGCAGGGGGCACAAGTAGGACATGTGTGCAGTCAATAGCCCCCAACACGTGGGGGAATCCGGCAATGGCGTAGAAGCCTTGCTTGGTCTCCAGCTGCTCCTGCGCAGTGTGGGGGAAGTGGAGGTGCTGGGGTACCAGGCTGATGATGGCATCCAGGACAGGTGTGATGAACTTGGATAGGGCTGGCTGTGAGACTCCTCCGACTCTGGCAGTTGTTGGTTGGAAGGTACCAGAGGCCAACAGGTGCAGCACAGCCAGCAGCTTTGTCTGCGGAGGGATGTTGGTTGTCCGCTGTGTTTGTACCGTCAGCCTGTGGGCGATGTGGGTCAGGATGCGGAGGATGGTTGTCCTTTTGAGCCTGTAGTGGGCAATGACCTCCTCTGGCGTTAAGTCTGTGAGGCTGGTGCGTTTACGGTAGGTCCGCTGTCTTTGTCTACGCTGCCTCTGTAGTAGTCCGGGGGGGCCTGGGGGTGGTGGCGGTGGGTGTTGTGGCCCTCTAGGGTCTCCGAGCTGCATGATCAGTAGCTCCATGGCGTCTGTTGGTCTTCAGGTGTGGCTCTGGTCTGGGCTCCCTTTCAGACTGCAGGTGGCCGTCCAGCTTAGCACCAGCAGAAGGCAGGTGTTAAATACCTGCTGCTACTGCAGATCTGGCTGTCCATTGTGAATCGCGCGGTGTTGTCTTTTCGTGTGTTTTTGCACGGACACGCCTATTCTGCATCTCATTAGCGTTAATTGGCGGTTTCGGCCGTGGCGATGTTTTTTGCTGCGCTAAAGTGCCGATAACTCAGCGATAAGTCCTTGTGAATATGCCCCAAAGTCTTTTGCCATTTCTACAGCAAAGTCTTTAAGCATAGGATTAGCACAGTGCTATCCATGCGGAGCTGTAAAATGACCAAAGCCTTTTACCACTCCAGGCACAACATTACAGCTTTGGATTGGTAAAATACCATCCAAGCCAACCTGAAATGAATAAAAGCAACCCCTGACATGTGTTTCGCTCTCATTAGAGCTCTTCAGAGAGGTATAGCTTTGTCCAGACACAAGGGAGCAGCCAGTATAAGTCAAAACAAAACCCTTTCAGGCATAAAATCACGCATATTTTGAAACTATGGCATTAAAATATTGGTTCAGCTAGATTACCTAATATAAAGTGCATGTGCTGACATTTCATATTGCGTGAATAGAAAATACTATGCCTAATTTAAAGTGCATGTTCAATAGATACAGGATAAAGTGTCAAATCTGAAGTGCATGTGTGTCTAAAGATATCAAATACTTGCATCAGTTTTTGTATACTTTGTTTGAACCCATTGTATCAAGGTGTTATGTTCAATTCCATATTTTGTCTACGGATTTTTTGCTCCCCAGTTAAGAAACATCCTACATCAATTAATACACACCTCTTGGGATGCTCCATATTAAATTAATGAAGAGGTTCAGCCTCTAAAGTTTTAACCCCCTAATCGCAAAAGTAAGATATGTATAATAACTTGAGATTGGGTAAAGTACGCATCAGTAAAACCCAAGGAAGAACATTATGTTCAAAAGTAATAAATAAAGACCACGTTATAAATGTTTGATGTAAAATTGTACCATTTCTAATTCCGCACCAATGCATAAAGGAGAGTCAGAAGACATTCCAAACAAAAGTCAATTGCAATTTGACCATGCTCTCAATTATAAAATCTGTCTAAAGATGAACATAAAGTACTGCATGTACATTCACCCCTTTGGGGGTCTCTGTACCCATCAGTATAATCTACTTTGACTCAGCTCTTCAAAACATCAATTCCTGGATTCCCCCTCATTCTTTTGGCAATATGCTGGACACCACACTAAGTCAAACGCTCTCTGTTACCATCATATGTTTCCCAGATATGTTTTGCCACTACATAGGAAAGGGTGTTGTTCTTAATTGCACAGAGATCTTGAAATGTTCTTAATTTTAATTTATTTGTTGTGCTTCCACCATTTCTTTTGCCGCAGCAGCATTCCAACGTGTAAACTACATAGGCTGTTTCACATAAGATATATTCAATGATCTTCCTTTTCTACCCATTCTCAAGCTCGTAATATGATTTATTTATACCATGTTCACACACTTTGCATCTAAGACACTTCCAAAAAGCCATTTTGACTCCTATTGATCTAGCCACAAGTATTCGATTTTAAGTTTAACATATAACTTTCTTTAAGTAAGTCACCTAAGGAGGCTACATTCCTTTAAGTTTTTTGTGACTGTTCAGGTAGAACTTTCTTCAGATGTTCCTAATATTTTACATTTTTCCTTTAATAGTTTCTTCAGATTATAATGGGATACATCAAAATTCATTATATATCTTATACAGTCTCCTTTTTCACTGGGGTGTTTTCTTCATCTTTGTTATGAGTAGGTTATCCCCATTTTTCTTTTGTGCTCTCCATAATGCATCCTCCAACACTCCTGATGTGTAACCTCTTTATCTGAATCTTTCAAACATTACCATGGCTTGCACCTCAAAATCCCTTTCCTCAGGGTCATTTCGTCAGGCTCTCAGGAATTCAGCATAAGGGACACTCCATTTCAAAGCTTTTGCATGTCCACTGTTAGCATGAAGTATGCTGTTACAACTGGTAGCTTTCCTATGAATCTTAGAACATGCCCCATGATCTCTAATCGGAATCTCAATGTCGGAAAGGATTATCACATGATCACTGATTTCGTTTGTGAATTTCAGATTTAAATCATTATCATTCAATGAGATAATGAAGGACTCCAAATCATCTTTACTTGCTTCCTAGACTAAAAAGAGATCATCAATATAATGAACCCAGAGTGTCACATGTTCTAATAGCTCCGGGTTCCATTCTGTCCAAACTACTTCAGCTTCCCACCATCCCATCATGAACTTTGCTTATGTTGGAGCAAATTATGTACCCATAGCTGTTCCTTGAGAAAATACTTGCCATCAAAAATGAAAAAATTATATTTCAAACAAAATTCCAACATTTCTATTAAAATCCTGGAATGTTCCCACAGGTTAACTGATCGGGATCTTAAATAGTATTCATATGTGTTATTGCCATGAGTATGTCGTATTGCTGTGTAGAGAGACACCAAGTCTACGGTTGCCATAAGATTGCAAGGGGATGCTGTTGATTTTCTTTTTTTAAACATATGTGGAGTCTCTTAGATAAGATGGTAATGTTAAGAGGAAGGGGAATAGGAAGATATCAATAATCCTGGAAATGTTCTCTAATAGTGAGCCAATGGAGCTAACAATTTGACATCCTAGCGAATGTTCAATTTTCTTGTGGACCTTAGGAAGAAAATAAATAGTAGACATTATGGATGGTTTACTTGTAAATATTTATATTCATCCTGATCTAGAATGTCCAATTCTTTCCAGGTCTTCAATTTTTGATGAAATTATGTGGCGTGGCCTGATGTGATCTAATGTGATCTGATGTGATGAGAGTGGTATTCAAGCCCACACAGGAGCTGGGCCGGAATCATCCCATTGATCTAATAAACCCAAATTCAGCATTAACTAATCAGGGGCCCGATTACTATGTTGGCAGGCGCACCACCAGCCCGCCACAGTGGCGGTCGGGAGAACACCGTTAAGCCGGCAGCATCCCGACCGACGCATCACAAGTTCACTGCGGGGCTGGCTGTGTGCCAGCGGCGGTCTTTTGGCAGCGGCATGCTTCAGCTCAATGAGTGAGCCTGAAGGCAATGCTGCCACTCTGCAGTGCCTGCATCATGTCGGGTGCACTGTTGCCATGCACCATTTTGTGCATGGCACACAGTGCGCGCACGACTGTGCAGGCACAGGTGGGTACAACATGTGCCCCCAGCCACTATTCCCACTGGGCTGAATCGCCCCTTACCTTCCTCTCTGCTGACGTTTTTATGGCAGGGTCCCCGCCATGAATAGGTTGGCAGGAAGGAAGGTCGTAATCCCCATGGCGGTACCATTAACAATATCCTAGTGTCAGACACCTTGGTCTCACTGATAAATAACACCAAGGTCTGTACCTCCCCCTTTAGCAATCATTATCCTATTACTATAACGCTTGCCTGCACACCCTTAGTTTCCATTACGCCAGGTAAAACCCAGCCCATGACCTATACCAAAAATAAGGAGCTACACAGACCCCGCAAGAGCTTCACAGAAGTGGTGAGTACCTCAGGATTTTGACAAAATCCTCTCAGTATGACAATTTCTACATAACATAGAAGACTGTGTCCACCAGATACTAACCTATGTACAAGTGCTTGCTTAGCTTCAGAAGATGGGCCATCTGTAAGGTTTTCAGCAAAAATGATGGCTGCAGGTAGTATGACCTTTAGTGCCTTCAGACTTTGGCTATTGTAAGTGAATAGTGTTTCTTTGGGCAAGTTTAGCATAGGGTGTACACTGTTCTTAGTAGATACTTTTTAACCCCTTCCATGCTCATGACGAGCTGGACTCGTCATGGCACACAGTGCTCGTGTGCTCATGACGAGTCCAGCTCGTCATGGAACCCAGTCAAGGAAATCCCTCTGGTGCGGGCACCAGAGGATTCCCTCATCTCTAAAGCCTCGGGAGCTGGGGAAGAACTTCCCAGCTCCCGAGGATCCCTGGTTTCCTGAAATGACGATCGGCGCGCACGTCGCGCTGATCTCATTTCAGTGAAACTGAAACTGAAATGAGCCAAGAGGCTCATTACAGTTTCAGTTTCTACGTGCTCAGGGGCTATCTCAGCCCCCTGAGCACGTAGAAACTCAGGAGAGTATCGTTGGAAAGGGGAGAATCTCCCTTTCCAATGGTACCCCTCACTAGTGGATCCCTGCTTGGGGATCGCCCCAGGAGGGCGATCCCCAAGCAGAGATCCACTCACTAGGCACCAGGGAGGGGAGCGGCCCCTTGGGCAAGGGCCTTTGCTCCCCATACAATTTTTGGCATAATTAGTCTTTCTGCCCCCTGGGGGTAGATGGGGGCAGTAGCCCCCAATCTACTCCCCGGGGTAGAAAGCCCACTAGACACCAGGGATTTCTATTTAAATTATATTTAGGGGTGGGGGCTGCCCAAAGCGGGCATGCCGATGCCCCCATCCCCCGGCCACAAAATTAGTCTTTCTGCCCCCTGGGGGCAGATGGGGCAGTAGCCCCCAATCTGCCTCCGGGGCAGAAAGCCCACTAGATACCAGGGATTTTTTTGAAAATTATAGTTAGGGGTGGGGGCTGCCCAATATGGGCATGCCAATGCCCCCACCCCACCCCGCCGCTAAGGTACAGTCTTTCTGCCCCTCCTGGGGGGCAGATGGGGGCAGTAGCCCCAATCTGCCCCGGGGGCAGAAAGCCCACTAGATACCAGGGATTTGTTTTAAATTATAATTTGGGGTGGGGGCTGCCCAATATGGGCATGCCAATGCCCCCACCCCACCCCGCCGCAAAGGTACAGTCTTTCTGCCCCTCCTGGGGGGCAGATGGGAGCAGTAGCCCCCAATCTGCCCCCGAGGGCAGAAAGCCCACTAGACGCCAGGTTTTTTTCCCCTCGATACATTTAGGGTGGGGTTGCCCAAGATGGGCATGCCAATGCCCCCACCCCTCCCCACGAAATTCCAGTCTTTCTGCCTCCCGGGAGGCAGATGGTGGCAGCGGCCACCAATCTGCACCCACCCGGGGTTCAGAAATACCTAGATGCCAGGGATTATTTTTTTATAGGCCCGGGGTGGGGCTGCCCAGAATGGGCATGCAAATGCCCCCACCCTACCCCCAAAGAAAAAGAAAAACTTTCTGCCCCCCAGGAGGCAGATGGGGGCAATAGCCCCTGATCTGCCCCCCGGGAGGGGGCAGAAAGCCCACTAAGCGCCAGAGATTTTTTTTTTTATATAGGTAGGGGTGGGGGCTGCCCAGAATTTGCATGTCAATGCCCCCAACCCAAAAAAATGCTACAGTCTTTCTGCCCCCTGAGAGGCAGATGGGGCAATAGCACCTCATCTATCCCCGGGGGCAGAAAGCCCACTAGCCACCAGGGATTTTTTTTTTTACAAAGTTCGGGGTGGGGCTGCCAAGAATGGACATGCCAATGCCCCCACCCACCCCAAAAGATGTCACTGTCTTTCTGCCCCTCCCAGGAGGCAGATGGGGGCAGTAGCCCCTGATCTGCCCCCAGGGGGCAGAAAGCCCACTAGGTGCCAGCGATTATGCTGGCTTTTTTATACGGAGGGGTGGGGGCTGACCAGCATAGGCATCCCAATGCCCCCGACCCCCAAAAGAATAGCCACAGTCTTTCTGCCCCCTCGGGGGCATATCGAGGCAATAGCCCCTGATTTCCCTCCTCCCCAGGGCGGCAGAAAGCCCACTAGGCACTGACTTTTTTCGGAATGTGCCTACCTGTTGAATTTGGTTCCTAGCTCTGCCGGCACCCAGGAAACCTAGCAAACCTATACATTTTTAAAACTAGACACCCAGGGGAATCCAGGATGGGCTGACTTGACTAGCTCTCACCAGGTTCTGTTACCCAGAATCCCTTGCAAACCTAAACATTTGTCCCAAAAAAACACATTTTCCTCACATTTTTGTGGTGGAAAGTTCTGGAATCTGCGTGGATCCACAAAATTCCACCCACCCCGCGTGCCCCAAAGTCTTTCGAGAAAATGGTACCTCACTTGTGTGGGTAGGACTAGTGGCCGCTGACAGGAAACGGCCCAAAACGCAACATGGACACACCACATTTTCACAGTGAAAACGGACCCTTTTTGCAAAGTGCCTAGCTGTAGATTTTGAACCCTAACTCTGCCGGCACCTAGGGAAACCTAGCAAACCTATACATTTTTGAAGACTAGATACCCAGGGGAATCCAGGATTGGGTCACTTGACTGGCTCTCACCAGGTTCTGTTACCCAGAATCCCTTGCAAGCCGAAACATTTGTCAAAAAACAAATTTTCCTCACATTTCTGTGGTGGAAAGTTCTGGAATCTGCGTGGATCCACAAATTTCCACCCATCCCGCGTTCCCCAAAGTCTTCCGAGAAAAATGGCACCTCACATGTGTGGGTAGGCCTAGTGCCCGCGACAGGAAACGGCCCAAACGCAACGTGGACACACCACATTTTCACAGTGAAAACGGACCCTTTTTGCAAAGTGCCTAGCTGTAGATTTTGAACCCTAACTCTGCCGGCACCTAGGAAACCTAGCAAACCTATACATTTTTGAAGACTAGATACCCAGGGGAATCCAGGATTGGGTCACTTGACTGGCTCTCACCAGGTTCTGTTACCCAGAATCCCTTGCAAACCTAAAAATATGTCCAAAAAACACATTTTCCTCACATTTCTGTGGTGGAAAGTTCTGGAATCTGCGTGGATCCACAAATTTCCTACCACCCTGCGTTCCCCAGGGCTCCCGATAAAAATGGTACCTCACTTGTGTGGGTAGGCATAGTGGCTGAAACAGGAAATGGCCCAAATCGTATTGTGGAGACTTCAAAACTACCTATAACAAAACTACCTGGTTTTGGGGGGGCACCTGGTTTTTTGGCCCGGGCTCGCCGCCATCTAGGGAAACCTACCAATCCCACACATTTCTGAAAACTAGACACCCTGGGGAGTCCAATGAGGTATGGCTTGCGTGGATCCCCCAATGTTTCCCTACCAGAATCCCCTGCAACCCTCAAATTTAGCTGAAAAAACCATATTTTCCACATATTTTTGCGTGGAATCACCGTGCTGGCACAAATGTCCTACCACCCAGCGTTGCCCTTGTTCCCCCGAGTAAATGATACCTCACTTGTGTGGGTGTCCAAAGCAGAACTGGCTAAAAACGTATTTTTAAAAAATATAGCGCTTAGAATTCTCGGTGCTATACCCTAAATCCCTATGTTTTGGGCTCTTCCCAGTCACAGGCCTTTGGCCCACCCACACAAGTGAGGTATCATTTTACTCGGGAGAACAGGGGAACGCTGGGTGGTAGGACACTTGTGCCGGCACGGTGATCCCACGCAAAAATGTATGGAAAAAGTGATTTTTTCAGCTAAATTTGAGGTTTGAGAAGTTCTGGGTAGGAAAGCGTTAGTGGGACCCACGCAAGCCATACCTCGCTGGACTCCCGGGTGTCTGGCTTTCAGAAATGTTTGAGTTGGTAGTTTCCCAAGATGACCACGGAGCCCAGGGCCAAAACTCCTGGGACCCCCTTGCAAAACCAGGTTGTTTTGTGATAAGTAATTTTGATGTCGCCTCAATAGGTTTTGGGCCCTTCTCTGTCAGCGGGTACTTGACCCACCCACGCAAGTGAGGTATCATTTTTATCGGGAGACCTGGGGACGCTGGGTGGGAGGAAATTTGTGGATCCACGTAGATTCCAGAACTTTCCCACATAAATTTGAGAGAAAAGTGATTTTTTCAGCTAAATTTGAGGTTTGCAGGGCATTCTGGGTAGGAAAGCGTTGAGGGGATCCACGCAAGCCATACCTCGTTGGACTCCCCGGGTGTCTAGTTTTTCAGAAATGTGTGGGTTTGGTAGGGTTTCCAAGATGGCCCGCCGAGCCAGGGCCAAAACCCAGGTGACTCCTTGCAAAACCAGCTTGTTTTGTGATAGATCATTTTGATGTCTCCTCAATACGTTTTGGGCCCTTGCCTGTTGCGGGTACTTGAACCACCCACACCAGTGAGGTTTTGGCCCTGGGCTCGGCGGCCATCTTAGGAAACCTACCAAACCCACACATTTCTGAAAACTAGACACTCTGGGAAGTCCAGCGAGGTCATGGCTTGCGTGGGTCCCCAATGTTTCTACCCAGAATCCCCTGCAAACCTGATATTTGCTGAAAAAAATCACTTTTTCGCACATTTTGTGTGGTAAAGTTGTGGAATCATGGGATTGACACAAATTTCTACCACCAGCGTTCCCCAGGTCTCCCAATAAAGCTGGTGCCTCACTCGGGTGGGAGGCCCAAGTACCACGACAGGCAAGGGCCCTAGCGTATTGAGGCGACCTCACAAATGGCCTATCACAAAACTACCTGTTTTTGTAAGGGGGTCCCATGACGTTTTGGCCCGGGGCTCGGTGCCACCTAGGAAACCTACCAAACCTACACATTTCTGAAAAGTAGACACCCGGGGGATTCCAGGGAGGTATAGCTTGCGTGGATCCACCAAAGTTTTCTTACCCAGAATCCCTGCAAACCTGATATTTTGCTGAAAAAATCACTTTTTCGCACATTTTGTGTGAGTAAAGTTGTGGAATCATGGGATTGACACAAATTTCCTACCACCCAGCGTTCCCCAGGTCTCCCAATAAAAATGGTGCCTCACTCGGGTGGGAGGCCCAAGTACCAGCGACAGGCAAGGGCCCACAACGTATTGAGCGACCTCAAAATGGCCTATCACAAAACTACCTGGTTTTGGCAAGGGGGTCCCATGACGTTTTGGCCCGGGGCTCGGCGTCTACCTAGGGAAACCTACCAAACCTACACATTTCTGAAAAGTAGACACCCGGGGCATTCCAGGGAGGTATGACTTGCGTGGATCCACCAACGTTTTCTTGCCCAGAATCCCCTGCAAACCTGATATTTTGCTGAAAAAATCACTTTTTCGCACATTTTTGTGTGGTAAAGTTGTGGAATCATGGGATTGACACAAATTTCCTACCACCCAGCGTTCCCCAGGTCTCCCAATAAAAATGGTGCCTCACTCGGGTGGAGGCCCAAGTACCCGCGACAGGCAAGGGCCCAAAACATTTTGTGATAGGCAATTTTGATGTCGCCTCAATACGTTAGTGGGCCCTTGCCTGTCGCGTGTACTTGGGCCTCCCACACAGAGTGAGGCACCATTTTATCGGGAGACCTGGGGGAACGCTGGGTGGTAGGAAATTTGTGTGAGGCCAGTGATGCCACACTCTCCCACACAAAATGTGTGAAAAAGTGATTTTTCAGCTAAAGTTGAGGTTTGCAGGGGATTCTGGGTAAGGAAACGTTGGGGGATCCACGCAAGCCATACCTCCTGGAAGCCCACGGTGTCTACTTTCAGAAATGTGTGGGTTTGGTAGGTTTCCTAGATGGCTACCGAGCACGGGGCCAAAACCCAGGTGACCCCCGTGCAAAACCAGGTCGTTTGTGAAGAGCCATTTTGAGGTCAAGCTCACTACGTTGTGGGCCCTACTCGTCGCGAGTACTGGGCCTCCACACGAAGTGAATCACCATTTTATCGGGAGACCTGGGGAGCAGCTGGGTGGCAGGAGATTTGTGTCAGCCCCATGATTCCACAACTTTACCACACAACAATGTGCGAAGAAAGTGATTTTGACAAAATATCAGGTTTGCAGAGGATTCTGGGTAAGAAAACTTGGTGGATCCACGCAAGCCATACCTCCTGGAATCCCCGGTGTCTACTTTTCAGAAATGTGTAGGTTTGGTAGGTTTCCCTAGGTGGCCGCTGAGCCCCTGGCCAAAGCGTCATGGGACCCCTTGCAAAACCAGGTAGTTTTGTGATAGGCCATTTTGAGGTACGCCTCAATACGTTGTGAGCCCTGCCTGTCGAGCAGTACTGGGCCTCCCACCCGAGTGAGGCACCATTTATCGTCGGGAGACCTGGAGACGCTGGGTGGTAGGAAACTGTGTGAGCCAGTGATGCCACACTTTCCCACACAAAAATGTGTGAAAAAGTGATTTTTCAGCTAAAATTGAGGTTTGCAGGGGATTCTGGGTGAAGCGTTGGGGGATCCACGCAAGCCATACCTCCCTGGAAGCCCCGGGTGTCTACTTTTCAGAAATGTGTGGGTTTGGTAGGTTTCCTAGATGGCTACCGAGCACGGGGCCAAAAACCCAGGTGACCCCCTTGCAAAACCAGGTCGTTTTGTGAAAGGCCATTTTGAGGTCGCCTCACTACGTTGTGGGCCCTTGCCTGTCGCGGGTACTTGGGCCTCCCACACGAGTGAGGCACCATTTTTATCGGGAGACCTGGGGGAACGCTGGGTGGTAGGAAATTTGTGTCAGCCCCATGATTCCACAACTTTACCACACAACAATGTGCGAAAAAGTGATTTTTGAGCAAAATATCAGGTTTGCAGGGGATTCTGGGTAAGAAAACTTTGGTGGATCCACGCAAGCCATACCTCCCTGGAATCCCCGGGTGTCTACTTTTCAGAAATGTGTAGGTTTGGTAGGTTTCCCTAGGTGGCCGCCGAGCCCCGGGCCAAAACGTCATGGGACCCCCCTTGCAAAACCAGGTAGTTTTGTGATGAGGCCATTTGAGGTCGCCTCAATACGTTGTGGGCCCTTGCCTGTCGCGGGTACTTGGGCCTCCCACCCGAGTGAGGCACCATTTTTATCGGGAGACCTGGGGAACGCTGGGTGGTAGGAAATTTGTGTGAGGCCAGTGATGCCACACTTTCCCACACACAAATGTGTGAAAAAAGTGATTTTTCAGCTAAAATTGAGGTTTGCAGGGATTCTGGGTAAGGAAACGTTGGGGGATCCACGCAAGCCATACCTCCCTGGAAGCCCCGGGTGTCTACTTTTCAGAAATGTGTGTGTTTGGTAGGTTTCCCTAGGTGCCGGCAGAGCTAGGGTTCACAAACTACAGCTAGGCACTTTGCCAAAAAGGGTCATTTTTCACTGCGAAATTGAGGTGAGACCACGTTGCGTTTTGCGCCGTTTCCTGTCGCGGGCACTAGGCCGACCCACACAAGTGAGGTACCATTTTTCTCAGAAGACTTTGGGGAACGCGCGGTGGGTGGAAATTTGTGAATCCACGCAGATTCCAGAACTTTCCACCACAGAAATGTGGGGAAAATGTGGTTTTTTTGACAATTTTTAGGTTTGCAAGGGATTCTGGGTAACAGAACCTGGTGGGAGGCAGTCCAGTCACCCCATCCTGGATTCCCCTGGGTGTCTAGTTTTCAAAATGTATAGGTTTGCTAGGGTTCCCTAGGTGCCGGCAGAGCTAGGGTTCAAAAACTACAGCTAGGCACTTTGCCAAAAAGGGTCATTTTTCACTGCGAAATTGAGGTGTGACCACATTGCGTTTTGCACCGTTTCCTGTCGCAGGCACTAGGCCGACCCACACAAGTGAGGTACCATTTTTCTCGGAAGACTTTGGGGAACGCGGGGTGGGTGGAAATTTGTGGATCCACGCAGATTCCAGAACTTTCCACCACAGAAATGTGGGGAAAATGTGGTTTTTTGACAATTTTTATGTTTGCAAGGGATTCTGGGTAACAGAACCTGGTGGGAGGCAGTCCAGTCACCCCATCCTGGATTCCCCTGGGTGTCTAGTTTTCAAAAATGTATAGGTTTGCTAGGTTTCCCTAGGTGCCGGCAGAGCTAGGGTTCAAAAACTACAGCTAGGCACTTTGCCAAAAAGGGTCATTTTTCACTGCGAAATTGAGGTGTGACCACGTTGCGTTTTGCGCCGTTTCCTGTCGCAGGCACTAGGCCGACCCACACAAGTGAGGTACCATTTTTCTCGTAAGACTTTGGGGAACGCGGGGTGGGTGGAAATTTGTGGACCCACGCAGATTCCAGAACTTTCCACCACAGAAATGTGGGGAAAATGTGTTTTTTGGACAATTTTTATGTTTGCAAGGGATTCTGGGTAACAGAACCTGGTGGGAGGAAGTCAAGTCACCCCATCCTGGATTCCCCTGGGTGTCTAGTTTTCAAAAATGTATAGGTTTGCTAGGTTTCCCTAGGTGCCGGCAGAGCTAGGGTTCAAAAACTACAGCTAGGCACTTTGCCCAAAAGGGTCATTTTTCACTGCAAAATTGAGGTGTGACCACGTTGCGTTTGCGCCGTTTCCTGTCGCAGGCACTAGGCCGACCCACACAAGTGAGGTACCATTTTTCTCGGAAGACTTTGGGGAACGCGGGGTGGGTGGAAATTTGTGGATCCACGCAGATTCCAGAACTTTCCACCACAGAAATGTGGGGAAAATGTGGTTTTTTTGACAATTTTTTAGGTTTGCAAGGGATTCTGGGTAACAGAACCTGGTGGGAGGCAGTCAAGTCACCCCATCCTGGATTCCCCTGGGTGTCTAGTTTTCAAAAATGTATAGGTTTGCTAAATTTCCCTAGGTGCCGGCACAGCTAGGGTTCAAAAACTACAGCTAGGCACTTTGCCAAAAAAGGGTCATTTTTCACTGCGAAATTGAGGTGTGACCACGTTGCGTTTTGCGCCGTTTCCTGTCGCAGGCACTAGGCCGACCCACACAAGTGAGGTACCATTTTTCTCGTAACACTTTGGGGAACGCGGGGTGGGTGGAAATTTGTGGATCCACGCAGATTCCAAAACTTTCCACCACAGAAATGTGGGGAAAATGTGGTTTTTTTGACAATTATTTAGGTTTGCAAGGGATTCTGGGTAACAGAACCTGGTGGGAGGAAGTCAAGTCACCCCATCCTGGATTCCCCTGGGTGTCTAGTTTTCAAAAATGTATAGGTTTGCTAGGTTTCCCTAGGTGCCGGCAGAGCTAGGGGTTCAAAAACTACAGCTAGGCACTTTGCCAAAAAGGGTCATTTTTCACTGCGAAATTGAGGGTGTGACCACGTTGCGTTTGCGCCGTTTCCTGTCGCAGGCACTAGGCCGACCCACACAAGTGAGGTACCATTTTCTCGGAAGACTTTGAGGAACGCGGGGTGGGTGGAAATTTGTGGATCCACGCAGATTCCAGAACTTTCCACCACAGAAATGTGGGGAAAATGTGGTTTTTTTGATAATTTTTAGGTTTGCAAGGGATTCTGGGTAACAGAACCTGGTGGGAGGCAGTCCAGTCACCCCATCCTGGATTCCCCTGGGTGTCTAGTTTTCAAAAATGTATAGGTTTGCTAGGTTTCCCTAGGTGCCGGCAGAGCTAGGGTTCAAAAACTACAGCTAGGCACTTTGCCAAAAAGGGTCATTTTTCACTGCGAAATTGAGGTGTGACCACGTTGCGTTTTGCACAGTTTCCTGTCGCAGGCACTAGGACGACCCACACAAGTGAGGTACCATTTTTCTCGTAAGACTTTGGGGAACGCGGGGTGGGTGGAAATTTGTGGATCCATGCAGATTCCAGAACTTTCCACCACAGAAATGTGGGGAAAATGTGTTTTTTTTGACAATTTTTATGTTTGCAAGGGATTCTGGGTAACAGAACCTGGTGGGAGGCAGTCAAGTCACCCCATCCTGGATTCCCCTGGGTGTCTAGTTTTCAAAAATGTATAGGTTTGCTAGGTTTCCCTAGGTGCCGGCAGAGCTAGGGTTCAAAAACTACACCTAGGCACTTTGCAAAAAAAGGGTAATTTTTCATTGTGAAAATGTGGTACGTCCACGTTGCATTTTGAGCCATTTCCTGTTGTGGGCACAAGGGCTACCCACACAAGTGAGGTACCATTTTTATCGGGAGACTTAGGGTAACACAGAATTGTAGAGCAACTGTTATTACCTATTGACTTTCGATGCATTTCTGCCTTCCAAATGAAAGACAATGTGTAAAAATAAGTCATTTTGAAAAATGACCTATAATTCTCATGCTAGTATGGGTACTCCCAATTTCGGAAATGTGCAAATATCTACTGTTTCTAAAATCTACATTTTGTTCCCATTTCAGAAATACATAGGTGTCTTTCATAACAATTTTTCCATGTATACATTTTCCCAAAATAATTGCTATATACCCGGTACATAATAAAAAACCATTGCAAGATGCTGCTCAATTATTGGCTCTGGGTTCGTCGGGTTCTTGGTGAACCTACAAGTCCTATATATCCCCACAACCAGAAAGGTCCAGCGGATATAACGGTATATTGCCTTCAAATAGCTGTCATAATTAGAAGAAGTTACAGGTGAAAACGTTGACACAAATGGCTGTTTTTTTCAACTAATTTTCAATTTTTCCTTTATTTAACTGTTAGTTTCTATAAGGAAAACTTTAAGGATCTACACAAATTACCCCTTGCTGAATTCAGAATTTTGTCTACTTTTCAGAAATGTATGGCTTTCCAGGATCCATTATTGGTTTCATACCCATTTCTACCATTAACTGGAAGGAGGTTGAAAGCACAAAAATAGCAAAAATAGGCTATGTCCCAGAAAAATGCCAAAACTGTGTAAAAAAGTTGGTTTTCTGACAAAAGTCTGCTTGTCCCTGAAAGCTGGGAAAATGGTGATTTCATCCCCACAACCCCTTTTTGATGCCATTTGCAGGGAAAATCAAGACGCTTTCATCTGTAGCCCTTTTTCGCATTTTTCCCCAAAAAAACAAAATTTAGCTGTATTTTGACTAATTTCTGGGTCCCCTCCAGGGGAATCCACAAACCCTGGGTACCTTTACAATCCCCATGATGTTAGAAAAAAGGACGCAAATTTGGCATGGATACCTTATGTGGTCAAAAAGTTACAGGGGCCTAAGCGCGCACTACCCCAAATAGCCAAAAAAAGGCTTAGCACAGGAGGGGAAAAGGCCTAGCAGCGAAGGGGTTAATACACTATGGTGTATTTCCCATTGTAAACAGTGTGGTACAGAGTAAACTTTCTCCACATGGTAAACATTGTTTAAAGTACCCACTGCTCTACTCATCAACTTAATTTCTCAATTTAGGTTGGCTGTTAATGTGAGCTAGGCTACTCATGAAGTGTATGTAATAGGGTTAATCTTGCATATGTCACATGCTTGCTACACCTAAGGGAGTTGTATCTGTCAACCAATCAAGATTTTTATAGCACAGCAAATTACCTGTGAGGGTCTCAACGCACTGGAGTTGCTTGCGGTGCTCTGTTCATGCAAACAGTCAGGTCTTGAGTCCTTTCCTGAATTTGCATAGTGATGAGGAGGTCCTAAGGTGCAAAAGAAGGTCGCACCAGGCTTTGGATGCCAGGTGAGAGAAGGAGCATCCTCCGCTGTTGGCTCGGCGGAACCGGGAAGTGTTGGAAAGGAAGAGGGAGGCGGATCACAGGTGTATGGACTTTGATTGGAAGGTCATTTGTTTGTTGATGTATGCTGGTCCTTTGTTGTGAAGGGCTTTGTAAGCTTGTGTAAACATCTAGAACTGGCATCTCTTCTGAATTAGGAGCCAGTGTAGCTTCTTGAGGTGCGGAGAGGTCTGTGTCCATCTGGGGAGGTCAAGGATGAGTCTTGCCACTGAGTTTTGCATTGTCTGTAGTCTCATCCGGAGGCGTGTGGTGATTCCTACGTAGAAGGTGTTCCTGTAGTCCAGCCTGCTGGTGACGAGTGGCTGAGTGACAGTCCTTCTGGTGTTGATTTGGAGCCACCTAAAAATCTTTCAGGGCATGCGTAGAGTGTGGAAGCAGGAGGATGAGACTACATTTAACAGTTTCTGCATAGATAACTTGCTGTCCAATATGATGCCGAGGTTGCAGACGTGGTCTGTCGGGCGGGGGACAGGCCTAGTTCAGCAGGCCATCAGGCGTCATTCCATGGTGAGGTGTTATTTCCAAAGATGAGGATCTCTGTCTTGTCCGTGTTGAGCTTGAGAGAGTTGTCCTTCATCTAGTCAGTGACATTCCTCATACATTTGTGGAAGTTGGCTCTGGTGGTGGAGGATGAGATGGGATAAGAGATGATGTTGAGACCGCGCAATCTGACGGTGTTGGTTATGGTGGTCATGTATATGTTGAAGATGTTGGGGCTGAGGAAAGATCCTTGTGGGACGCTGCAGATGATCTTCTTGGATTCCGAGGCGAGTGGTGGGAGGCGGAATCTGTGATGGCATTAATGATGCTTAATATTATTCTGAGCTATTTTGTACTTACTTTCAGGCCTCTAATGTCATACTAGTTAAAAGATAAATGCGTACAAAAGAAGCTTGGATGATGTTGTCAGTGATGTCATCAATTATGTTGTAGGAAGGTGGAATCTGACTATATGGTTGCCCCCACTTTTTTATGGTGTTTTGCTGGTTTATGACTTAGTTGGACTGGGATCCTGCTATTCAGGGCCCCAGTCTATCTGCTTTCTCTGTAAAAGGTTTCCATGTGCCTTAGGCACATCACTGATTGGAATCTGGAGTGCCCTTATAAGTCCCTAGTATATGGTATACTATGTACCAAGGGCATAGGTACCTCAGAGGCCTACCAGGGGCTGCAGCATGTATTATGCCACCCCTGGAAGGCCATCCAAACTGACACCACAGGTCTGCTACTGCAGCCTGGGTAAGGTGGTGCATGCACCCCTTACTGTGATATAGGTTACCTATATCACTAAATACATACACACATATAAACCTATAAGTCACTCCTAAGGCAGGCCTTATCAATCCTAAAGGCAGAGTGCATGGTTCCTATGTGAGAGGGTGCCCCTGCATGAGCAGGGCCCCTCTGCAGCGTTCGGAGACCATCTCTGATGCTGTTTGTAGTGCAGCCTGACCATATACTCTTAAGCGCATTATATCCTCGCGGTAAAATGCTAACTTTGGAATGGCTGCACCTAAACATGTCGTGTTTGGTGTCAAACATCTTGGAATACTACCCCCCGCCAATTCTGGCGGCGGGGGTAGCATTCCACCCTTCTAGAGGGAAAGACATGTTAACCCTGACTAACCCGGTAACTTCTCTCCAGAGCCCTGGCATCACAAAATGGATGCTGCTGCCACAGACACGAGTCTGGCCTCCTGCTGCTGGACGAAACTCCGGCAGGGGAGGCCTGGACAATAGGTTTCCTGTCCCAGGGAGGTGTGACCACCTCCCCAGACAGGATAATGTGTATTGGGGCTGGGCGGGAGCACCATCTGTGTGCTTTGAAGTCCTGCACTGGGGGCACATTTGGTGTCCCTGTGCATACCCCAGTTCAAACCGGATCAGGGGCTTGCAGCCCCTGCTTTAGCGCGAACTGGACAAAGGGAAAGGGGTGTAGCCACCCCTCTGCCCTGACCCACCCATAGGTGGGGCCACAGAGTAGTCCAACCCCTATTTTTAGAATAAAGGTAGGAACCCAGTCCTTAGGACTTTAGATTATACCTGGACGAAACTCTGACACTGAATCCTGGACCTTCGACGCTCTACGACAAGATTAGAGGACTGAAGAATCTCCCTTGGGGTCAAGGAGTGACTCCCCTGCTTGGCAGGCACCAAAGAAGCATCTGTCCGGTTCGCATTACTGAAGCTCCCGTCGGACGCCGAAGTCATCGCATCACCAGAGGTGGATTCTCAGACTTCCCGAGGCTACCCTGAGTCCCCAGCAAAGCTGAGGCCCGTGGCTATCGTGGGTGACTTGAGACCGTGACCCCTGGACACCGAGCACATTTGCAAGTGCACCATCTTCTGGGTCTCCCAAGAAGTCGTGCTTTGGGCTCCGAGTAGCCCTAGCCTCCAGCACCACCTGCACCGAAGATCACTGGCCCCCACTCCACGAGTGTCCTGCAAGCCAGCTCCACGTGCGGCGTCACGAGGCTCCTTCGCGGTCGCTAGCCCGTTGGCTAGTAGCCCTTAACGAAGGCCAATCTTTTCCTTACTTGGCATCCTGGTTGCTCCAGGCCTGCCCTCACTTACCCTCGCTGGGTGAGTTCCACAGACCTTGCTGGTCTGCACCATCGACGATCTACATCTTACTCGAGACTTGCCGTTGCCAAGGCTTGTTGGGTCCAATCCGGTCGCCGACACCTCAGCACTCGACAGACATCGAGCACCAGCCCGAATCCTGCTCCTGGTCGCCGACAACGCCTCCCGGACCTCGTGGCTGAAGAGTCAAGACGACCGTCAACGCACCTGAAGCACTCGACATCGGTGGGCATCTGTCCATCGCCTTCCTGGTCACTGGCTAGTGACCCAGACTCTGTCCCCTCTGCTTTCAGGTTCACCAGAACTCCGATCCACTCTTGGATCCACCCGGACACTTTTCTCTTGGCCGCCAGCAGCACTTTGCAGCAGATCGCCATTCGAATCGACGACGAAACCCGACCCCGAAAGGCACCTATGCACCCGGCTTCCCTGGGTGAGGTAACACGAGTACTCCGGTGCTCCCGTGGGTAGAGACTCTTCAAAGTCCTAGATCTCAAAGGGTTTTGTCCTAGTCCTCTTCTAAGTGTCCCTTTCCTCTATTTTCCCGATCCCGACTTTCTCCATAGAAGTTAACGGCGTATCGCGGTTGTGTATTTACACTGCACGCGTCTCCCGTGGGTCCCCTGTGTCACTACCTTGGGTGGTTCCTTGTGGTCCAAGCACTTCTAGAGGCTCTAGGCCTAGTGTCTAGTTCAGTCGTGGTTCGCATACCACTTTATTGGTATATGGTTTGGTACGCCCTAGGGCCCAAACGTGTATTTGTGCTATTATTGTGATTTAAGATCTTATAACTTATGTACTTGAACTCTAGCCTCATAAAGAGACTAGAGGGGTGTGTTTAGTAATAAATACATATATTTTGAATATATACCTGGTGTGGTGCTCTTTCATTTGGTCACTCAAGAGATTATAGACTGGTAAAACAAGCTGCTTTACATTCCTTCAAGACTTAGCCTGAAGGCTGCTCTCCATAGCTACCACTAGGATAGCTTTCAATAAGGTTGTCTTTAACCTACCTACCATAAGAGTCGATTTGGACTGGTGCAAGGTGCCCACTATAATTAGTGGACAGCATATGCCAGGCCAACTTCTCACATTGGTGTGCAGCGTGTGGGATTCCAGCTTGCTATTGTTTTACCAGATAATCTCAATTGAATTGATCAACTGAAAACCACTAAAGGTACCTAAGGTACATATAATTTAAGCTTAGAATAACAGTAAGTTCTACTGAACTTAGAGTTGTGTGTTAAGGGATAGCACAACCCTTTCTACAACTCAAGAGAGTTTAGTAGGCCACACTAGAGTAGGTAGTGCATACACCACACCACACTAGTAATGTCTTTAAGGGCAGGATCCAAAGAATCCTTGCAGGAAGCCATTGAGCTTCCACCCTCCAAGTATGATACACTCCCATTCTTGGAATTGAGAGCTTTATGCAACTTGAGAAAAATAAGGACAGGCCAAAGCCCCACCACCCAACACCTCAAGGAGTTGTTGGTGGCTTATGACCTTAGTAAGCCTGTAGGGACTGAAGGGGTAGGAGCTGAGGGTGGGGCAGAAGAAGAGGAGGAGGCCAGGGGTACCAATACCCCCAGCCCCCCTCTGAAACTGGCCAGGAGGGTGACAATGACCCTGACCTGGAAAACCCAATCCCTCCTGTGGATGATGATGAGGATGATCAAAATGATGCCCTCTTTGTCCCCCAGGAAGGATTAAGAGTGTGCCCAGAAGGTCTAGGTCTCCTTCTCAGGAGTCTAACCACTCTGGCACCTCTATAGGGAGCTCTGTCTCATCTCATAGGAGAGAATCCTCTCATGAGAGAAGAAAGAGGCTAGTCCAGTATGAGGAAACTCAGCTGGAACTCAGAAAAAAGCAATTAGCTTTAGATAGAGAATCCCTAGATCTCCTTAGAGAGAGAAGAAAGTTGGGACTAGAGTCCCATGGTGGCAACAATATCCCTAGAGATAGGGACAGGTCTTATGACCATAGAAACCTAAACAAGATTGTCCCTCCCTACCAGAGTGGGGATGACATCCACAAATGGATAACTGCACTGGAGAGGGCCTGTAAAGTTCAGAAGGTCCCCCAGAGGCAGTGGGCAGCAATCTTGTGGCTCTCCTTTGCAGACAAAGGTAGAGACAAGCTCCTCACTGTAAGAGAAGAGGATGCTGACAATTACACAGTCTTGAAGAGTGCTCTGATAGATGGGTTTGGCCTAACCACTGAACAGTATAGGTTGAAGTTCAGAGACACCCAAAAAGCTCAGACTCAAGACTGGGTTGATTTTGTAGATTGTGCTACAAAGGCTCTGGAAGGTTGGATACATGGCAACAAAGTGCATGACTTTTTAGGATTGTACAATTTGATTATGAGGGAGCAGATCCTTAATAATTGTCAAAACCAGCTTTTGCACCAGTATCTGGTGGACTCTGATCTGACCTCTCCCCAAGAATTGGGAAAGAAGGCAGACAAATGGGTCAGAACCAGAGTAAAAACTAGAAATCAGGGTGGTGACCAGAAGAAAGATTCTACTAAGTCCCAAGAGAAAGGTGGGGATAAATCTAAGGATAAGTCCCCTACAGGGCCCCAAAATTCCTCTTCTGGGGGTGGGTCCCAAACTCCTTCCTCTCCTGAAAAGAAACCATATTGCCATGTCTGTAAAAAGCCTGGGCACTGGAAAACTGATCCCAGTTGCCCCAGGATTGGCAATAAAGAAAATGTTCCTCCCACAACTACTACCACCCCTCCTGGTACTACCAGTAGTAATCCTCCAGTTGGGAGTAGTGCACCCAAAAAGTTAGGTGCTTTTGCAAGAGGAACAGAGGTGGGCCCTAGTTTAGACAGGGACCCCTCAACAGACTCCTCTGACTCTGATGGTGGTATAGGATTTGCCACCTTTACCATGGGTCCCATAGCATTGGGCAGGTACAGATTGGAGCCAATAATTAATGGTCAGAAAGCTGTGGCATTTAGGGACACAGGGGCTAGTGTCACCATGGTGGCAGGGAAACTAGTCCCCCCTCACCAGCTTTTACCTGAGTTTAAATACCAGGTGACCAACATTGATGGTGTCAGAACAGATCACCCCATGGCCATAGTCAATCTCAGCTGGGAGGGGGTCACAGGCCCAAAGAGAGTGGCAGTGTCCCCCACCTTACCTGTAGATTGCCTGATGGGCAATGATCTGGAGATTTCAGCCTGGGCTGAAGTTGAACACCAAACCCATCTCAGGATGCTGGGCGTCCCTGTAAAGGTTAGTGGGGCTGTGATGGCCACAGCCCCAGCCCAAGATTTTGGAGAGATGGAGCCTGGAAGAATGGCCCACTCTCCCCCAAAAGAGAGCACAAGGGTTGAAGAAAAGTCTTCTTCCCTCCAGACAGTAGGTAAGGGTCAGCCTCCTCAGGGAACTGACCCTACCCCTAGTGAAGGAACTGCCCCAGAGGTAGTCAGGCCTGGCCTGGCCACACCCCTGATGGCAGAGGACCCTTCCAAGGTGGTACCCAGTCTGGAGCAGGTAACCTGCCCCTCTCTACCCTGCCTCAGCCAGCCCAGGGCTGCAGAGGTCAGGGAGGTCAGTGGACCCCCAGGGCCCCCTGTCCAGAGGAACCCCCCATCAGCAGATTAGGGGCACCCAGTCTAGTAGCCCTAGCCAGGTGAAAACTCCTCTACACACTGAGGGATCCCCCATGCCTTTATGTAGGGACCTCCCCAGAAGGACTCTGGTAGGCGAGGGCAAACCTGGGACCTGAAGGTTCCAAACCTGCCCTGTCCCTCCAGCAGTCCATCCAAAGGGACCCAACCCCCAGCTGTAGGCAGCCAAAGGTTGACCCTTAGAGCAAAGTGCAACTCAGTCATGGAAAGACAGGCATACATGGTGACCAGTGATCTGAGGAAGCTGAGGCCAACATTCCTAGGGCCTCACTTCCCTACTCAGACACCTCACCAGCCTTGTACTTTACCTAAGCACACCACAGGTAGTGATTCCCCATGGTGGAGACCCTCTCATACCCTTAGGGTGAGGGATTGCTTAGTGGACCATAAGACAGGGGGCAACCATGCTAGTGCAGGTGCTTCCTTATATGACCACTTAGTCAATGAAGGCTCAACTGGCCAAGGTTAGCCTTATCTCCTTTCGTTTGGGGGGGTTATGTAGGAAGGTGGAATCTGACTATATGGTTGCCCCCACTTTTTTTATGGTGTTTTGCTGGTTTATGACTTAGTTGGACTGGGATCCTGCTATTCAGGGCCCCAGTCTATCTGCTTTCTCTGTAAAAGGTTTCCATGTGCCTTAGGCACATCACTGATTGGAATCTGGAGTGCCCTTATAAGTCCCTAGTATATGGTATACTATGTACCAAGGGCATAGGTACCTCAGAGGCCTACCAGGGGCTGCAGCATGTATTATGCCACCCCTGGAAGGCCATCCAAACTGACACCACAGGTCTGCTACTGCAGCCTGGGTAAGGTGGTGCATGCACCCCTTACTGTGATATAGGTTACCTATATCACTAAATACATACACACATATAAACCTATAAGTCACTCCTAAGGCAGGCCTTATCAATCCTGAAGGCAGAGTGCATGGTTCCTATGTGAGAGGGTGCCCCTGCATGAGCAGGGCCCCTCTGCAGCGTTCGGAGACCATCTCTGATGCTGTTTGTAGTGCAGCCTGACCATATACTCTTAAGCGCATTATATCCTCGCGGTAAAATGCTAACTTTGGAATGGCTGCACCTAAACATGTCGTGTTTGGTGTCAAACATCTTGGAATACTACCCCCCGCCAATTCTGGCGGCGGGGGTAGCATTCCACCCTTCTAGAGGGAAAGACATGTTAACCCTGACTAACCCGGTAACTTCTCTCCAGAGCCCTGGCATCACAAAATGGATGCTGCTGCCACAGACACGAGTCTGGCCTCCTGCTGCTGGACGAAACTCCGGCAGGGGAGGCCTGGACAATAGGTTTCCTGTTGCAGGGAGGTGTGACCACCTCCCCAGACAGGATAATGTGTATTGGGGCTGGGCGGGAGCACCATCTGTGTGCTTTGAAGTCCTGCACTGGGGGCACATTTGGTGTCCCTGTGCATACCCCAGTTCAAACCGGATCAGGGGCTTGCAGCCCCTGCTTTGGCGCGAACTGGACAAAGGAAAGGGGTGTAGCCACCCCTCTGCCCTGACCCACCCATAGGTGGGGCCACAGAGTAGTCCAACCCCTATTTTTAGAATAAAGGTAGGAACCCAGTCCTTAGGACTTTAGATTATACCTGGACGAAACTCTGACACTGAATCCTGGACCTTCGACGCTCTACGACAAGATTAGAGGACTGAAGAATCTCCCTTGGGGTCAAGGAGTGACTCCCCTGCTTGGCAGGCACCAAAGAAGCATCTGTCCGGTTCGCATTACTGAAGCTCCCGTCGGACGCCGAAGTCATCGCATCACCAGAGGTGGATTCTCAGACTTCCCGAGGCTACCCTGAGTCCCCAGCAAAGCTGAGGCCCGTGGCTATCGTGGGTGACTTGAGACCGTGACCCCTGGACACCGAGCACATTTGCAAGTGCACCATCTTCTGGGTCTCCCAAGAAGTCGTGCTTTGGGCTCCAAGTAGCCCTAGCCTCCATCACCACTTGCACCAAAGATCACTGGCCCCCACTCCTGAGTGTCCTGCAAGCCAGCTCCACGTGCGGCGTCACGAGGTTCCTTCGCGGTCGCTAGCCCGTTGGCTAGTAGCCCTTAACGAAGGCCAATCTTTCCCTTACTTGGCATCCTGGTTGCTCCAGGCCTGCCCTCACTTACCCTCGCTGGGTGAGTTCCACAGACCTTGCTGGTCTGCACCATCGACGATCTACATCTTACTCGAGACTTGCCGTTGCCAAGGCTTGTTGGGTCCAATCCGGTCGCCGACACCTCAGCACTCGACAGACATCGAGCACCAGCCCGAATCCTGCTCCTGGTCGCCGACAACGCCTCCCGGACCTCGTGGCTGAAGAGTCAAGACGACCATCAACGCACCTGAAGCACTCGACATCGGTGGGCATCTGTCCATCGCCTTCCTGGTCACTGGCTAGTGACCCAGACTCTGTCCCCTCTGCTTTCAGGTTCACCAGAACTCCGATCCACTCTTGGATCCACCCGGACACTTTTCTCTTGGCCGCCAGCAGCACTTTGCAGCAGATCGCCATTCGAATCGACGACGAAACCCGACCCCGAAAGGCACCTATGCACCCGGCTTCCCTGGGTGAGGTAACACGAGTACTCCGGTGCTCCCGTGGGTAGAGACTCTTCAAAGTCCTAGATCTCAAAGGGTTTTGTCCTAGTCCTCTTCTAAGTGTCCCTTTCCTCTATTTTCCCGATCCCGACTTTCTCCATAGAAGTTAACGGCGTATCGCGGTTGTGTATTTACACTGCACGCGTCTCCCGTGGGTCCCCTGTGTCACTACCTTGGGTGGTTCCTTGTGGTCCAAGCACTTCTAGAGGCTCTAGGCCTAGTGTCTAGTTCAGTCGTGGTTCGCATACCACTTTATTGGTATATGGTTTGGTACGCCCCTAGGGCCCAAACGTGTATTTGTGCTATTATTGTGATTTAAGATCTTATAACCTATGTACTTGAACTCTAGCCTCATAAAGAGACTAGAGGGGTGTGTTTAGTAATAAATACATATATTTTGAATATATACCTGGTGTGGTGCTCTTTCATTTGGTCACTCAAGAGATTATAGACTGGTAAAACAAGCTGCTTTACATTCCTTCAAGACTTAGCCTGAAGGCTGCTCTCCATAGCTACCACTAGGATAGCTTTCAATAAGGTTGTCTTTAACCTACCTACCATAAGAGTCGATTTGGACTGGTGCAAGGTGCCCACTATAATTAGTGGACAGCATATGCCAGGCCAACTTCTCACATATGTCATCTGAGAGATCATCAGAGATGTCATAAATGATGTCATAGAACATGTCATGAGTGATGTAAATTGTAAGGTTATAATCAGTGTATGGTGCTGGCGCAAATTATAGTTGTGCTTCTAACTATAACTGGTGAATTTCTGTGTTTTTTTTTAGTTCAAAACATTAATGTTGTCGCTGACATATTCACCTAACTATAACGCCACTTTAAACTTTGTTTTTTTCAGTGAATTTGTAAGGTTTTTTCTTAAACAAAAACAGATCTTTTTATCACACCTAACTATAACGTAACTTTAACCCTTGGGTTTTTCAGTGAATTTCTATGTTTTTTTAATGTAAAATGCTATTTTGCTATCATATTTGAAGCCGAACCCCCACCAGGCACGTGTCTGGGTAGTCAAGGCGTTTTTTGGTTTGCTAATAAGTCTGGTGCCGGTTGACAAATCTTCTCAAAACTTTCCAAATTCACTTCAGCTCCTTCTTGGAAAGTGGGAGCCGAGAAAAAAGGGGGGTCCCAAAACGCGAAATCCCCATGTATTTTCAATAGATTGTTTTAAGAAGTGCTACGCAAAAACAGAATTACACCAAATTTTGCAGGAAGCTAGATCTTGGTCCACAGATTGTACTTGTTGAGATTCAGTAGTTTTTGAGAAATTAAGATAAAAAATATTTGTATATCTGGATGCTTGTGGGAGTGCCAATTTAAAAATAGAGTATTCTGATTGGCCTAGGGAGCTTTTTTCCCTTGGGCCATCTTGTTCCTGCGGTAATCAGACTCCTGTGGGAGAAAACGCTTTGATTGGTTGGCAGTAACATAAAACAAATGCTGCTGGCAGCCATTGCAACACTAGGGGACTTTGTCCCCCTGTCCTGAAGTTTTAAAAAAAAAGATATAAGGGGGCAGATTACGGATATCGGCAAGTCTTGAAGTCCAACAGGATCGCAAAAAAAGAAAATGCCAGCCGTCTTTTTATAATGTATATGTGGGGAGGGGGGCATCAGTAGGGCCCCCTCCCCAGTCCATTTAGGACCTCAGGACCCTATCCCCTGAGGTGAGGTATATTTAAGGGCAGGGGGCATACGACCCTCTCACTGAGCCATATTTAGCCCCATGTACCTAATGTATCTACTAAGGGGTGGGAAGCTGTGTGGCCCCCTCTCCCTGAGTCTTTAATGGCACTGGGCACCCCACCCCCCGGGACCGGCTCACTTTCTGTGGCCCGGGGATCCCACCGCCGGGACACCGTAATTTCCATACCGTCACTACGGTGGACTGGGAAACATGTGTTTGCCCCCATGACAGGAGCATTTTTGAATATCCTGCCAAATGGGACCAAACACTGAGGGCCCGATTCACAAAGGTAAACTGAGACAAGAAGTTTAACTTTACGACTTTTATCTCAGTTTAACTTAAGTTTTGGTCTTAAGTCTAACTGAGACAAAACTTAAGTTAAACTGAGACAAAAGTCTAACTTTACTACTCTTAAATGCCCTTTGTGAATACTGAAAGTCGTAAAGTTAGACTTTCGTCACAGTTTACCTTTGGGAATGGGGCCCTAAGTCTGCTCCCATGCTCCCAATGGCTGGAAGCAGACTTGTGATCTGTTTCCCTGCTCGCACTAATGTGGGCAGGGAAACAGAACCCATATTACTCCCACCAGGAGGGAGCAGCATGAATAGCTGCTCCATTTGGGAGGTAGCAATACCGGCTCCTGTACCATGCAGGGAGATGGCTGGGGCCAGAGGGGCCCTTGGGTTCCCCCCGCGGCACCAACATGTGCTTGGTGGGTGTCCTAGGTGCGCACCAGGGCACCCAACTCTTATAAAGATAGATCCCGGGGAATGGAGGCCCAGGGGCCTGAAATGACTCATAGAGGGAAGCTGTGCGGCCCCTTCCACTTTTTTCATAAAACACGTCCCTGGGATGGAGTATTTTTTTAAATATATTTGGTGCCAAGGGATGGAGTTCCTGGGGCTTATTAAAGCTCAGAAAGAGGGATTACGTGGCCCCTTCCCCTTTTTTAATGTATTTGGCCTTGGGGGATGGGGTCTCCTGGCCTTTTAGGTCTTGGAGAGGCAGCCTGCATTCCCTCTCTCCCCATAATATATATCTTCTCCTCTTGGGAGATGGAGTCCCTGGGGCCCGAAGGTCAAACCTTTGGCGTGCACGGTGTGGGCTTGACAGCCTGGCAGCATGCCAAGCCCTGTGGCCAACTCCCGCTGCACAAGGCCAAAGGCTGTGTGCAGCCTTTGATTGGTATTTATTTATTTATTTATTTTGAGTTTTATATAGCGATGGCTAGACCCGGAGGTATCAGAGCGCTTTACATAAGGTTCCAACAAAATTACATCGGTTACAAGTTACATCAGTTAACAAGAAAACCTTTCAAGAGCATTGGAAGACGAAATAAATGGAGCTTAGAAGGGCAAGGGGGTGGGGTAAAGGTGTAGGAGGGGGAAAGGATGGAGTTAGGATGGATAGAGAGACAAAGGAGAGTCTGCCCAAAGTCCGGCTGGGTAGGTGACGACCGAGGGGGAAGTCCACAGCCCATCTCCTCTATAGCTATCAGGTAGCTCCACCGGGCCTCAGACAAGCGGCTAGGTCTCAATGAAAAAAAAAAAAAAAACATTTAGAGAGCAAAGAGGGGGGATAAATGGAGTGTAAAGGAGAAAGTGGGTGGAGTAAGGGGTAGGAGGGAGAGTACGAAGGAGAGACGAAGTAGGGTCTGCCCAATATCCGGCTGGGTAGGTGACGGCCGAAGGGGTAGTCAACAGCCCATCTCCTCTATAGCTATCAAGTAGCTCCACCGGGCATCGCCCAAAAAGCTAGGTCTCCACGGTCAGAGGTAGGTTCACAGATTCGGTATCCTGAAGGGTAGGCCGGGTGGGGGAAGTGTTCGAGGAATGATCGGAGTCCGGTTTTGTTCTCAGAGGAGTAGCACGACGTGATAGGGAACACTGTGGCAGCCATCTTGGGGTCAGGTAAGGGATTCTGACCTTGGAGTTATAAACAGCCGGTTCCCATTTTAGACTTTCGCTCGAGGGGGGGATGTTGTGGGGGGGGGTTTGTTGTGTAAGGGCGTAGGTTTGGGAGCGCCCCGAAGACACCGTAGCCCTCCGCGGTGGTAGACAGGGATGGCCCTAGCCACCAACTTTAGGTCAGGCACAGCCCAGAGAGGGCTTCTCGGTGGGCAAAATTGGCCTCCAACAAAGTCCCCAGGCCAGATCACTAAGTTGGGAGGGATTCCCTATATAGCCCGATACGGAGGAGCTCCAGAGCCACGCTCACCTACCGAAACTGCGGCAGCGCCGGGACTGATGTTGAGGTGCAGGGTGGTCAAGCAATATATCTTTGGGATATGAGAGCCTTCACCAGTTCCTCGTGTCTGTGTGCAGTGATTCCGGGTCTACACAGTATTTCCCAGTACTCAAAAATGCCTCAGACTCAGCCAGGCCAGACTTATAAACGGATCGTTACTGCAAGAAATTCTGGGTGCTGTGGTTCAGTCTGAGCCTCACTAGCAGCTTCTATAGAGCTTGGTATAGAGCTTGGTATAGAGCTATGGTAGCTTCTGCGGGTTTCCCCATAGGGCTTGGCCTGCCCCCAGGCCTCGAGGGATGGGGAATACCAGGGCCCAAAGGTCAACCTTTGGTGTGTGCGGAAGGGGGTTGGAAGTCTGCTGGGGGTTTGGGCACAGGGCCTGGCAGCAGGCCAAGCCCTGTGGCCAACCCCTGCTGCGCATGGCCAAAGGCTGTGCGCAGCATTGGGTTGGCAGTCTGCTGGGGGTATGGCAATAGGGCTTAGGGGCAGACCAAAGTCTTGTGGCCAACCCCTCCATCTGCATGGCTGAAGGCTGTGCTCAGCATGGGGTTGGCTGCCTGTGGGGGGGTTTCCGCAGGGCTTGGCCACAAGCCAGGACCTACACCCCCTTGCTGTGCAAGACCAAAGGCTGTGCATAGTGTGGGGTTCGCTTTAAGTATGGTGTGGGTTTGGCTTTATGTATGGTAATAAAATATTACTTTTTGTTAAAAAAACGAAATTCACTGGAAAAAACAAAGAACTATATTCAAAATTGTATATTCTTTCCTAAAGCCAAAAGTGGGAAAAAATCAACTCGCTGCTCCCAGAATTTGCTGATAATCTGTCAACTTTTTTCCATGAAAAAGTTAACAACATTTACTCCAAATTTAAAGACAGCAAGAATTATGTCCCCATTAGATCGCAGGCAAAGGCTTTTGAAATTGTTTCCCAACTTACCTCTTTCAATAAGTTATCGTCTAAAGACTCTGAAATGATCATTCATAAAGGCTGACCGGGCTCTTCTTTAGATGTCTGCCCTCCACACATTCTGAGGTGTGCGAACAATTCCATAAATTCTCAAATCAGCTCTCTTTAATTGTTCCCTAGAATCTGGATCCATCCTCGCAAGCTGGAAAAAGGCAATGGCGCTTCCACTGCTAAAAAAGACTAGCTTGGGCCCACTAAACCCGAGTACTTAGAGACCCATTTCCCTATTTCCTGTGCTAGGAAAGGTGCAAGAATATTTGGTCAGTCTTCAAATCACCAAATTCATAAATGAGAAGAGTTGTCTGCTTTCCTCGGAGTCTGGTTTTCGCGCTGGCTTCAGTACTGAATCAGCCCTCTGGGAGGTGACAGATTTTTATCAAAACATGACTTGATATTGGCAAAATATACATAGTAGTGCTGCTTGATTTATCTGCCACTTTCGATACGGTGTCTCATGACATTCTACTACAAAGACTTAAAGAGACTGGGATTGTCTGCACTGCTTGGAGTTGGCTAAAATCTTTCCTCTCTGACAGAAAACAAGCAGTTTTTATACCCCCCTTTATGCCAGCATTTCAGGAGGTCAAGTGTGGGATCCTGCAGGGCTTGGCCTTAAACCCAATTTTACTCAATATCTATATGGCCCCCCTTGCCTCAAGAGTACAAGCCTGGGGTTTCAACGTTGTGTCTTATGCGTACGACACTCAATTGATGTATGCTTTTAACCACTTGGACAAATCAGTCATGGACAATTTTCAGGGCTGCCTTTTGGCAGTAGCTGAATGGATGAATCAGAATTGCCTTTCCCTTAACCCTGATAAATCTGAGATCCTGATTTTTAACACACCCTGTACACTTGACATGACTAGAATTTGGCCATAGGAAATGGAAAATCCTCCCTCCCCTACTGATGTTGCAAAAAATTTGGGGGTTAAGATTGACACCACTCTCTCTTTTAAGTCCCAAGCGAAGACCACTGCAGGAGGCTGGTTTGTCTTATTGAAAGCTCTGAGAAAGACCCTCAAGTTTTTGCCTGAAAATACACAGAAAGAAATCATCCATGCCCTGATCACGTCAAGGCTGGATTATGCAAACGACCTGCTCCTCGAGTCTTCACAAGAGCTGATAAACAGTCTGAAGAGGGCACAGAATGCTGTGGCATGGTTGGTGCTGAATATTCCTCGATGTCACTCAATCAGGAAGGGCCTAGAGACACTACATTGGCTACCTATTAACCAAAGAAGAAGATTCAAAGCCTTTCTATTTATGTTTAGGGCATTGCAACAGAAGGGCCTTTTGTATATTCAAAACAAGATCAAAAAGTACCAACCACTTAGAAACCTGCATTTGACTCACCAAAACATATTGTGTGTCCCTAAGATACACAAGAGCTGAAGGCCGAGCCTTCTCTTTCCTGGCTCCGAATCTGTGGAATTCTCTTCCTGATTGTTAGAAATGGGCGGGCTCTAGTTGGCAGTGGCTTGGCACGTGATGCGTCGATTCCTTAATGTCAGGGAAGGTGATGCGTCGATTCCTTACTGCAAGGGGAGGTGATGCATCGCTCTCTGGACACGCAGCCTTGGTTCCTTACTGCTGGGCCTCATCGACACTTGATGCACAGGTGCGATGTGTTCAAAATTCATATGCGCTGGACCGACGCGGCGGCGGCGAAACAGGCGCTGCGCCGATTTCCCAGCCGCGTGTCAGATGATGCGTTGATTTCTTCAGCCGCACAGCAAGGCCTGCGTTGGAGTTGGAGCGGGTGCCTCGGTCATCGGAGACACAGTGCTCAGGACTCAGACTGCAAAGATCTTTCAGCTGCACAGCAGGTGCTGCATTGATTCTTTTGCTGCACCTTGGTGATGCAGTGGTTTTTCAGCTGCACTGTGGTGCTGCGTCAGGTTGATGTGTATATTTTCTTCCTTGCCGCCACAGCCATATCCAGGGGCCCAGAACTGGAACTGGCCCCCCTTGGCAGGTTACAACTCCCAGCAGTGGATTTCAAGGGCAGCAGATGAAGTCTTTAATGGCCCTGAGACTTATTAACAGAAGATAAGCACACACAAGCCCTCGGAGAACCTTGGCAAGCAGGTTGGAGAAAGCAAAGTCCAGTCCTTTCACTGCACAAGACAGAAGCAGCAAGCAGCAGGCCAACAGAGCAAAGCACACAGCAAAGTGGTAGTCACTCCCAACAGCTTCTCCAGCTCTTCTTTTTGGCAGAATGTCCTCTTAGTCCAGAAGTGTTCTGAAGTTATGGTGTCGCAGCTCCCGTACTTATACTACTTTCTGCATTTGAAGTAGGCAAGCTTCAAAAGAAATTCGTTGTTGTGCACAAGACCCTGCCTCGGTCCTGACCTGACTCCAGACACACTACAGGGGGGTGGAGACAGCTTTGTGTGAGGACAGGCACAGCCCTATTCAAGTGTCAGTGACAACTCATCCCACACTCTAGCTCAGGAAGACACATCAGCCTGGTGATTGGCCATCAGAATATGCAGGGCACACCTCAGCTCCCTTTGTGTGACTGTCTACAGTGAATGCACAAACAGACCAACTGTCTGTCTAAACCAGACATGGATTCCTCTGGTAGGCAGAGGCACAGAAGGGTAAGAAAATGCCCACTTTCTAAAAGTGGCATTTCCAAACACGCAATTTAAAAACCAACTTCACTAAAATATATATTTTTAAATTGTGAGTGCAGGGATCCCAAACTCCAAATCTCTATCTCTTCCCAATTGGTAGTTACACTTGTAAGAGGTTACAAAGCAGCTACAACGATAACTTATGGGAGAGATAGTACTTGCAATAGAGAAAAAGAAAATTTGCAGTATTTCACTATCAGGACATATAAAACACACCACTACATGTCCTACCTTTGAAATATACTGCAACCTGCCCATGGGGCTACCTTGAGCCCACCAAAGGGGTGCCTTACATGTTGTAAAAGAGAAGGCTTGGGCCTGGCAAGTGGGTGCACTTACCATGCCGACATGGCAGTTTAAAACTGCACACACAGACACTGCAGTGACAGGCCTGAGACATGTTTGCAGGGCTGCACGTGTGGGACGCACAATTAGTGCTGCAGGCACACTAGTAGCATTTGAATTAAAGGCCCTGTGTACACACAGTGAACTTTACTAGGGTCTTACCAGTAAATCAAATATGGCAATCATGGATAACCAATCACAATCACAATTTACACAGGGAACACTTACACTTTAGCACTGATCAGCAGTGGTAAAGTGGCAAGAGGTATAAAAACAGCTAAAACGAAATGCAGCAAATAGTCAAAAACAGGAGGTCAGAAGCAAAAAAGACGGGAAAAAACATGCCAAAGATGACAGGTCTTACACCTGTCCTCCCCAACTGAAAGTGGGGAGAACTACCTAACCTCATGGCAGTTCTGTTCCCTAAGATGGAAGAACCTGGGCCAGTATGGTGTTCCGTTATACTCCCAAGGTAGGCCGATGTAGCAAAGCAGTGTATTTCTTGCATTGTCCTCACAATAACATTTCAGCTGTGACCGTTTGCACATATTTGCCTGCACAACACTGTTGGATTTGTTTCCCGGAAACCAAACTTGTTTACACATCTAGCTTCGCACAACTTTATCGCAATGCACTGAACATCATGTACAAGGTATCTTTTAGCACTATGTACAAATGTCATCTCTTTCTTCATCCATGGGGCGACAGGGCTATCTACATATCCATAACATCACTAATCTGTACGCACATCACAAGGCTGCTTTCTATTAAAAAGATGAGCATCCCAATATATTAGCAGAGGAGGCACTTCCGCTGACACCAAGGGTCCTTGCATGCTGAGAATTCACCACGCAGCGGTCTAACATCTCGTGAGGGGAGTCCAGTTCGTGACCAAGACGGAGTCCTTCATTCTCTCCCATTAGGTAATGGGGTTGGATCATCCCTTGGGGGGATTCTTGGCTTTACTCATACATACACTCTAGGAACACTCAAGAGTAGGGTTTGCATCATAGGAGTACGTTTGATTACTGCCTTGTTTTATATGGCCACATATATACGTTTTTTTCAGCACCATGGCAGAACTATATCTACTAGTCACACTTTTGGTGCTTGTAATCACTTTTATCTGCTTCTATTAATCATCGCAGCACATGTATTCTATACAAGAATAACGTTGGTTCAATAAATATACTGAAAATGTCCCACTGTGTATTCTCTGTATACTTCTCTGAGAATAAGTGAGCATGAGTGAGCGAAAGGTTCTGTACTGTTTCCATGATCCTTGAGGGGCAGGGTTGTCATGTTCAGTGGTTGCCAGAAACCATTCGCTCCCTGGTAGGTTAAGGAAACTTACGGTGGCAGTGTGAGCTAGCTAGTCTATAGGCCAACATATCCTACAGGGGTGTCCGGAATCAATCTCGGCACCAAGCCCCTAGTTTATATTGTCCAAACAAAGCGCAGACCCGACGGATTTGTGGGAAGTACACAACATATGCCACCAACGTTGGTTAGGCTCTTATTTAACTGTCAAATCTGAGTAGTTGTTGTGCTTTCTCAGAGAACTTTGCTCACATTTAAACAGGAGACGTCCGAAGTGGGAAGGGAAACATATCCGCCTCAGCTGAGTAGGTATACCCTATGTTTTGGCTGTAGGCTATTCAAGCTTGGAGGATTAGAAGTTCCCACATTGTGCATACCATATCTCTATAAATATTTTAACTAAATGACAATGACCGAACAAGCTGAGGATATTGATGAGCAGGTAGCGGCTGTAAATAGTATAGAAAATTGCAGACAAGCAGTTAGTATGAAATTATTACAACATGGCCTACCGGCAACGGGTGGAGATGTTACTTTCGTGGTTGAGGCGCACAAAGCATTCAGAACAGAGGCATTCTATTCTTGGGTTAAATTCCCACCTGCAGATGCATATACACAGTTGTTTCACACTTACATTGAAGATGAACCACCTTCCCATATGTGGACATAGAAGTCAGTTAACTTACCAAGAGCATATTAATTGGTTTAAAAGCACCCTACCCCATACCACAGAAAACGTGAGGCTCAGTCCACTCAGTAAAGAAGGAGCGACTTGGCCAGTCTTAGCTTCATATACACCACATCCAGACATTGCTACTTTAACAGCAGCAAGAATGCGTACACTGTATAGAGATTTTGTAAAATATTTACAGAAATCTTACTCAATACATAATGAGAACATTGACAGTCCAACCTGTGAGGGTTGCTCAAGCTGCACAACCACATATGGCTACTACAGGTATTAGCCCCCAAACACTGAACGCTGTTATGGGAAAGATTTTTTCACATGCTGGCCCGCAAGAAAAATACAGAAAACTAACAATTTACTTCCCAATGGGAGCGAGAATTGCCTAAGATTATCGAAGAAACATATGCTTCCCTTGGAAGAGATAATCTGGGAGCCAGACCTGAGAAACCAACAGTTAAGAGCAATTCTGACAAGGATAAGGATAACTCTAAGCAAGCACCTGATTCTTCTAAGAAGAAATGGGATAATAAACAAAAAAATCAACAAAGCAAAACACAGTCACAGGGTGGGTCTCCTCAACAGGAACACACTGTGAGAAAATACAATTTGAGAAACCGTGCAAATATTAGAAGCCTGAATGGTATCAGCATACTGATACACGTTCCTCTTGTTCCTTTCAGGATTCATCCGAAAAACGTTCGGCGAGAGACAGACGGTCAGCGCACAGAAGAGTGAGTCAAGCTGAAAAGGGAGACACATCTCACTTCAGACTACATCATTAAACAGGAAGACAAGCAAAAGACTTCTAAACCTCAATTTAAAAAGAAGAAGGTAGCCGGGATCAAAATAAGAAATTCCCAGGCTACTGAGGACTCTGCTTCTGAATGGAGAATGGGCAGTGACGATGCTGGACAGCGCGGCAGAAGTCACAGTAGCTCGCCAGAACCTAATGGATTATCTGGCGGCAGTAGCGCTGAGTGAGCATATCACGGTGGAAACACCCGATACAAGGGTAAGTGTCCAACATCGTTTATATGAAATAATGCTCCGATTGGAGGGGGACATACCCAGACAAGTGAAGGATCTCTTTTGGAGAACCTGACATATGGTTACAACATTCTTTTGGCCAAAAAGGATTGGCCACCTGATTTCATAGTGGATTGCCCAATGGGGGAAGAAGTTATTTTACCTGTTTTTTCCGGCCTAATACCAGAATCAGTTAAAAATTCATATGCACAGGGGTAGGCGCTAGCACTAGCTTCTGCACTTTTCCGAAACCATGTTGGGTGGGATGATGAGTCACCTCATCACAAAATCCCAATAAAATCCATTTCTCAACCACAGAGACAGTACCCAATAAAACATGAAGCAAAGAAACAAGTCAGGGAGATCTTTCATCAACTTGAGTACCAGAGTGTGATAGAGAATTGCCCCTCACCTACGAATAATCCCTTGTTTCCTATAATGAAACTCGATAATTCATATTGTCTAGTCTTAGATTAAAGACATTTAAACGCATCCACGCGTACATTTGCAGTACAAAATGCACATAGTGCCGCACTAATGAATAACACTGTGGGGAAGAATACAAAACAACACTTGATATCTCATATGGATTTTTTTGCCAAAATATAGCACCTGGAAGCAGATATATGACCGCATTCTCCGCGCTAGGGTCACAGCGGCAATTTTGTCATTTAACACAGGGGTTTAAGAATAGCCCCGGGCTATATTCAGCCAGAGTGACAGAGTTACTTCAAAAATTATATTTATCTGATGGACGATGAATTGATGGATCATTTGGCTAGAGTGAACCATATAATTCTTGGATTCGTTCACCTGGGCTACAAATTTAATTTCAGAAAATCAAAAATCAACCACCTCAATGTCCTGTTCCTGGGCTATGAATTAACAAGTTAAGGCAAGAGCCTGGCAGCACAATTTTTAGAAAAATGTGCACTGCTCCAACCTCCAACAACTCTGAAGAGACTACAATCTATTTTAGGATTTTTTAAATTTTGGCAGGACTTACAATTTGGATGAAGCAGAAAAGGGTGAAACCTTTCTACGACTTAATTAGACCTAATTTTTCAGTACATCATTGGACACAGGAACATACAGATATTCTATGTTCCGTGCAAGCTGACATGATAGCTTCAAAACATTTGCATACACATCTTGACACAACTAACCTGGTGATTTGCGTAGTAGCTGGACCAACTGGGTACACATATATCACTTTCAATAAAGGTGATACAGTCCCTATTGCATACAAGTCACATTTGTACACAAACGCTGAAATGCCAACTGAGAAAATACTCACAGTGGTACAGACGGCTGTAGTGAGAGAGAGAGCACTGACACAGGGGAAACGCATAATTGTTGTGACATCAGTACCGACCTTATGTTATGTTATGTTATGTTATAGGCATTTATAAAGCGCAAACGGTTACCCAAAGGTGTCCTGGCGCTAGCTGCTCTCAATCTGGGCACTTGGGTGAAAGGCATCTCTACAAATTAAAGAGCCATGTCTTCAGTTCCTTCCTGAAGGTCAGAATATTAGTGGTATTTCTCAAATAGAAAGGGAGATCATTCCAGGCTTTAGCAGCACCGGCAATAAAACTTCTCCCGCCCCAAGAGGCTTTTTTATGGGTGGTACTGATACCAACTTAGCACCAAGGGAGCGAAGAGTTCTTTTGGGTTGGTACCAATGTAGATGCTGTTTAAGGTAGTCTGGACCTGTGCCTTGCAGTGCCTTATGCACAGTGCATAGAGCTTTAAAACGTACCCTCTTCCTGACAGGCAGCCAATGGAGTTTTTGATTTCCTTGGAAATTGGTGTAAATTTCGGGGTACCGGTGAGTAGTCTTGCTGCCGCATTTTGCAACAATTGGAGTTTATTCAGGAAACGTTCTTGAATGTTTAGGTAGAGACCATTGCAGTAGTCCAGCCTAGACATGATAAGTGCTGTGACAACTGTCTGTCGACTGTCCACTGGCAGGAAGTGTAGTATTTTCTTAATCATTTTAAGGGTATAGAAGACGGCTGAGGCTACTGCATTAATCTGGTCACCAAAATTGAGCTTGTCGTCAATTATCACGCCTACATTTTTTACCTTCCTAGTGGGTGTAGGGAGAATACCCAATACATCCGGCCACCAACTAGGGGTCCTTAGAGGCCGTTACAAAGGCGAACATTCCAAATGTTAAAGCATTACATCCACAATGGATTTAATGGGCTAACTCTTTCACTGCAACAGGTGTAAATTACAGATTTGACTCTACATTACAAACACAAGCATTCTTGCAGTACGAACAAGAATATCCTCTGCCGAATGGAATTATGCCTCTAGATCGATATGAATGCATCATTTATACCATAGGAACAAAACAGCAATATTCTGCGGCATGCGCTACTGTAAAAGGGCGCATGCATAACGGAAAGTTCCGTCCAGGGAAAACACACCCTCAGTCCCTAGGGGACTGTACAGCGCAGCTGGCAGAACTAAAAGCCCTGATATTGGCACTACAAAATACCGATTGCAAATTCCCCCACTTATTGTATGTGATTAGTTTTACTGTGTCCAGCCCTATAATGAATGTCTTCACTATTGGGGCCAAAATGGATTTTGAGATTCCAAGGGTTGCAATATAAAGCACAAAATGCTTTGGAAACAGGTGGCAAAGCTGAAAGAAGGCTTGCCAGGGACTCATGTTATCCACACATTGAGTCATCAGCGCGCTGGTATTCACGTTGGAGGGAATTCAATGGCTGATAAAGCCGCAAAGGCAACAGTACGCACTGCTGCTGTTGCTGCCAATAACTCGTTCAAGTACGAGGATAGATGGAACAACAATGGGTGCAGTTAATGCCACGCGCAATGGTTTAGCCCTGCCAAAAGGCTTTCCACTCAAGTACTCCTACAAGTTAAATGCACAGAACATTGCGTATGCTAAGATTCCAAGAGAGGGGGATAGAGTAATACCACACACTGATCGCAGATTAGGACTGATACTAGCTGCACATGAGGGTCTGGGTTCTGCTCGTGCAGGGATCACTGCCACACTTTCATTACTGAAGCACCGCTATTGGTGGCCAGGTCTATCAAAACAGGCCAAGGACTTTGTCCTTAAATGCAACATCTGCCAGCAGATGAAAGGCTCCACCGTAACACGTCCAGCACAGACACCCCTATTGATCTCAGACAAGCCTTTGGCTTGTGTTTATTTGGACCACTGTGGCCCTCTACAATCGGTTGGGGCCTACAAGTATATCTTGATGGCAGTGGATTAATGCTCCAGATTCCTATGGGTTTGGCCATGCGCTCGGCTGAAGCTCAAACTGTTATAAAGGATTTGAAAATCTTTATCGGGACATACGCAATTAGCACACTACATTCCAACCAGGGTCTGGCGTTTAGCTCTCGGGCTTACAAAGAAGCCATGGGAAGTTTGGGTGTGGCCTTGCGGTACTCCTCCCACTATCATCCTGAGGGAAATTCGGTAGTCGAGAGAAAAAACCGTGACTTAAAGCAATATTTAACAGCAAGGGTATTGGGCTCGGGTGGCAGTTGGGTTAATCACCTATATGGGGTTCAGAGAGCACTTAACAACATGCCTAGAATATACCTAGGGGTTCGTACATCTTATGATTTCCTGTTTGGTGTGAGAATGTGGGTACCAGACCTCAATAGTGTCAGCACAGTGGCGACTGAAACACCATTTGACCTCAATGAATGTTTGGCTGTTTTACAGGTACTCAATGAATTCCAGCCTTTACTGAGCAACATCCAAGTAAAACGCACCACCACTGGGGAAGTGAAGGTAGTTCCAGCTAGACCTGCATGGGTCCCGAAGATTGGGGACCTGGTCAGAGAAAAGATAGTGGACAAGAAAGAATTTCCTGGCTGCCGAAGGTGCTAGAACTGTACTTTGTTCCGCCTCTTGCCAGCCGCCAAGACAAAAGGTTTGTCTCCATTGATCTGATCAAACCTCACTATGTGGCCGATTCTCAACAGTAGGCCACTTGGGCTCCTGGGTAGCCGCCGAACTCCTCTCTCTACTGTACAGGAAGTTCAGATGGAAGCTTTAATAACAAATGAAGACCTCACTCTCCAAAGAGAAGCAGTAACCAACAGTGAAATGATGCTTCTCCCTGTTGAAACAACTACAACTGTACAATCAACAAGTACAGGCATTTCAATTCAACAACTTGATGACGTCTATGTGAATATGCCACAGATCGAGTCATCTCCTGGTTCTACAAAACCTGCTGAGCTGTCAAAAATAGACCAGACGGCTCTAGCTAATTCGTACATTATGATGACTTCTTCAGATCCAAGTGAACCTGAATTGCCAACACCGCCACTCCCTTTCAAGCTGCGAGTTTATACTTTCTATCTTTGGCTAAAAAAGACATACTTTGTTGTTCCATGGCTACATCTCTGGATTACAACTGGGCTACTTTTCCTGGTCCTATGGATTGGTTTGGTGACTGTCTCTTTTCTACTTCTGAATGGACACTATCTCCCAGAATGCTCTGCAGTACAACTTGATTAACTTGTGAACATTACAGCAGTTCCAGGTCCTGAAGGAATAGTGTGGGACAGGGTATTGTATGATATGTATGGTCCTACTGAACTTTTGCAAATTCCATATTTGTTCAAAATTTCATTAAATGATATCATCACCTCTAGTACATTCTCTGATGATTTGGACATTGAAAATGTGCATAATTAGCTTGCAGACCTAGAGCAATCAGCTGCATGTAGTTCTCAGACAGTTGCACAGAAGTTTGCTTATTTTTCAGGTTTTGATACATCAGGCCCAGCCTCGTATTATTAATGGCTTGCGCCTACACCTGCAAAGAAAAATATGCTAACAAACACCAAGCTGATATACTCTGCTTCCTTTATTCCCCAACTGTCTATACAGGGTTTCGACTTTTGGAAAGACACAAAAGACACGAAATCTATCTGGAGGACAAAATAGTGCAAGGTTCAGGGAACTGAGGCCTTATTTAGAGCATGCCTCATACCACATCAAATGATTTTCCTGAACAAAACAGTGCAACAAACTTCTTGTCTTAGTATAGCCAAAATAAAGAATTTGAACACACACTGCGTATTCCCACAGTCTCACGGTTCGAGAACTGGTAACACTTAACACACTTCAGTGAGGATACACTAGATACCATGATACATAATGGTTCTCTCAATTCATCAGACCCCAACTGGAAGGGATGGTTGGTTTGGCCTGTAGACACAAACGGGCGTCAAACAAGATTCCCGAGTAACACCGAAGGGTTGAGGATCAATAGGCCTGATCAGCGGTATGTACAGACAGAACACTCGGGGTGGTGACATCATATAGTGTTGGGAAGTTATGCCTAGATTCGCTAAAAACCTCAACACTTTCCAAGGTGAAGTAACACTTGTCCCTTCTTTCTGATGACATGGATCTTAGGGATTTTTTATTAGGTCCCTTGAACCCACGTCAAAAGTGCTTTTTGCATGGAATATACAATGAGCTATGGAAAATCTCTCAACAGGAATCTGCTGAGAGTTTTCACGAGATCGACAGGCCCAATATAGAAAAGGCTTTGGCTGTGGTTGACAATGGTATGACTACATTATCATCCAGAATTTATTCCCTGGGCAACATAGTGTCTTCTACAATTGACATAATACAGCAGGACATGTCTATTTTACAACATGGACAGTCACAATTACGGTCTATCGTAATTAAGGCTCCAGTTTTTCGTTTTTACTGATTTTTATAGATAAATACAGATGGAAAACAATGTGTTTCCTGTCTGTATTTATTTTTAAAAGTGGAAAAATATGGAAAATTGTGCTTCTTTTTGGCGACTCACCTTGCCGTTTTTCATAATTTCCAGGACAACAGCTGAGCAGCATGGACATAGACAGCATGGGAAGTTGAAAACAAGTTGAGATTTCCCTAAATTCAGGTGTATTTTAACATATATTTGTATTATAATTAGGGCTCCCGGTTTTCCGTTTTTACGGATTTTTACATATAAATACAGACGGAAATCTATATTTCCTTTGTTTGTATTTATATTTAGAAACGGCAAAATACTAGCAAATTTTGCCACGCTGCCGTCGGGTATTTTGCTACCGACAGGGCACTTGGAATGGAAGATAGGGCGCTTGTACCCGCGGCAGACTGTGCTGGATGAAGGAAGGCACCCGGCACAGAGCGAGACTGGGAGCGTTGAATGAATGATAGACAGGACGGCTTCTGTGCTGGCAGCGTGGAGTGGGGGTGCCCTGTGTTCAGTGACTCGCGGGTCACGGTGTCTCGTGCTGGCGAGGGCCTTGGAGAGCAGGGCACCGGGTAGAAACAAAGGGACACTGACAGACGGAAGCAAAGTGTGGCTAATGGACTTGGGATGCCTGCTGTAGTAGAGGCTTCCCACACTTGCGGGGAGGTAGTATGCTTCCCACACTTGCGCTCCTAGCTGCGCGCAATGGGTTTTGCACGCCGCCTCTGGTTAAGGTGGGCTCGACGCACAGGCACGCCTAACTCTGAATGTGGTGGTCCTTGCACACCTGCGCGTCTGGCGAAGTCTAGGGGTGGGTGACTAAACTAGCGTTCTAAGTGCATTAAAAAGTATGGTGACTTGATCCTGAGTGCAATGGGGTCCGGAGTCTGGCTGATAAGTAACGAATATGTTGGTGTTAAGCTTCCAGATAACACACACCTGATATATGAAAAACAATGAATGGAACTGTTGACTGAGAATGCAGTCTTGCCTTGTGAAACCTTTATTGGCTACCGCGATCACCGACTGCTTGTGTAACCAGACAGAGAGCCTGCATTGTGAAACTTCATGTCACTCTGTCAATTAAAGCCTAAATGGCTCCCACACAGCCTTTCCATTTCATCATTAGCCATTTGCCACATTTACATTTTCTACAGGTGTCAGGCGCCCTGACGAGGGTTGTCGGTTAGATTGCTGTCCTCCGGCTTCACGGCACCCATCCCGTTTCCTTTCAGACCAGGCATCTCAGGGCTGTGTTTCTTTTCTTTCGCAAACAGCACAGCAACTGTTTCTGTTTAAATGTAAAAAAAAATATGGGCACGTAGCTCCCACCCATGTCCCGTGTTTTATGGCAGCTCTCACAGGGGGGTCCTGTAGACACTGCCCGCAGTCTGGTAAGAAGGGGTGAAATAAACAAGAAAGCCTCGTTAACAAGTGAATGGTCTTTTTAAAGACCTGTGAAGTACTCGGGTGCGGCTTGTCAGCTTTGTTATCTCGCGCAGCAAGAAACTCCATCTGATTTGAAGCACAATCTTTTGGAGATGTCGCGTCGCCTTTAGGAGTAAGGGATACATAGTCAAACAGGAAGGAGAGCGAGAACGTCAAAGCAGCACAGCCCACTAATTAGCCATCCAAGATCTATCATTTTTTGTCCTAAACTGTACAAAATAGATCATCTACTATGCTGTATTGTAGGCGAGCACATGACATCACGGAAGCCTACGTTAGCACGAATAAAATTGTCAATTTAAATAAATGTGGAAACATACTAGCTGTAGCGTCGTCTTTTGCTTGTGGCAAAAATAAATATGGATAAATACAGACGGAAATGGCAACAAAATAAATACCATAAAACCGGGAGCCCTAATTATAATTAAGGCTCCCTGTTTTCCGTTTTTACTGATTTTTACAGATAAATACAGACAGAAAACATTCATTTTCTTGTCTGTATTTATTTTTAAATGTGGATAAAAACAGAAATTGGGTTGCTTTTTGAGTAATTCTAAATACTGTCTGCCATGACTGCCAGGCCAATAGATGTGTGGATTGATAGATAAAAGAGTTAAAAAATTTAGTGAAGAGGCTTTAACAGCAGTAGATATGCACCAGGTTGATACTGATATTTGCATATTTTCATATAAGTGCACTGATTTATCTTCTGTGGGTGTTCACAGCACTGAAACCTGGCAGACATTCAAGCAGGAGTGCATATTTATCGGTTGAATAAATATAGAAATATACTAATTTCAGCATAATTTGTCCACAAAACCCAAACTAAATATGGATAAATACAGATAAAATTAGCAAAAAATAAATATGGATAAATACAGACGGAAATGGCAAAAAAATAAATACCATATAAAAGGGAGCCCCAATTATAATGCAGATATTTGCAGGCAGGTGTGGCGTTTTGCTACATTTGGCTGCTTAATTTGCTAAAATGCGACAGGCAGCAAAGTAAGAGTGCATGTTTATCAGTTAAATAAATGTGGAAATATACCATTTTAAGACTCATATATTTGCAAAACACAAAATAAATATGGATAAATATCAATAAGATGGCCCAAAAATAAATATGGGTAAATACAGTCGGAAATGTTAAAAAAATAAATTCTTAAAACCAGGAGCCCTAATCGTAATACTGAGCTGGACATTACAAGCATCACGTTGTAGCCACGTACCGTGGCATTACATCAACAGTACTAGTCTGTTCTCTGAATATAATCTTACGGAAAGGCAGATAACAATGGCACGCAGAGATGCAAAGTACACCATGATGCACAATGAAAAATTAGACCAATTACCTTTTACCATGGCTGATACACCATCCACAGACTGGATAATCCATGGTTATATCACTTTGCCGATCACGACTTTCCAATTCCAATATTGTCTCCAATACCAACAGGTAGGCAGGTATGAAGCACTATGGGAAGGTTATGTGCACGAGTATTGGGAGTTACCGTTCAGGTTTAGATGCAGAAATGGACACAGAAGTTTTCCTTAGTGGTTCTGACTGTGAGGGTGCTTTAAGTGGGTCCTTGGTTTGCAAGGACATTTCTCTTCATGGAGCATGCAATGCTTTGGTTGCAAACTTGTCCTGTTATCTGAAGTGTTCCCGGGCTGCCATGATACGTCCGGTCTCCAAACTGCTCTCAAATTGGAGCTTTTTGATGCTGAATGATCAAGGTTGCTGCGGTTTGGGACCGGGCATCGCTTATCTAGTGACGGTTAACTCCTTAGTCACTTGTTGTACACAATTACTGTTTCCACCTGAACGCAAAATTAGGGAGGCAACTCTGTGGCCTTCGATAAATGTTTCCAACATACGCTTTGATTCTCTAAGCAGACCGAAAGCCCTTCTTTTTCAAAAGGATGTGGCCTCAACTTCAGCTTAAGAGACGTTTCATCTCCAGGTTGCAAGGTACTCGTCTGAGATACAGACACTGTTCCACACTAACTTCCTGCTGCATTATGGGGAGCTGGCCCATCGTTTCTTTAATATTTCTGATACGAAAGGAGTAGTGCACTTTTTCAAATGTATTGGCTCTGGACTGGTTAGCACCTTTCAGACGATCTTCAGAGTTATTCCATCTTTCATATACTCTGTGTTGGGAAGCGTTTTTGGAGGGCTCCCGCTTGTCCTACTACTTTTAGCGGGAATCCTGGTTTTAATGGACATCCCAGTTCAGCTCCGAATGGAGACAGAACTGCTTGTGCTGCAATGCCGGGAGCGCATGGTACACTGCTTTGGCACACCTTGGCTTCGAGAACTAGACGAGCACTGGTTCTTGTCCTTCAGGCCTGTCTGGCTTCACCGCATACACCCCATATTCAACTGCCTGCTTTGCTGCCACGAATGCATATAGGATCTATGCCTGGGATCACACTTGGTTGCGCCATGGGAAATTGAAGTACTGATGGACCCCATAAAGGTCCATGGGTATTGTTGTCACCATCATATTCCATTGCTGATGAATGGATTCTTTGAGCCACCCTGGAATGCCTTGGCTCCAAGTGAAATGGACACCGGCTCTATGATACGCTTACAGGATGCACTCCCTCCCTCAGAGACTGCTGTGGGAACAGGATGGAATCACCTCTGCTCCATAAACATGCTTCGAGGCACGACTCTAGGATCGTCATCTGCGGTTTTGGGTAACAGCAATGTTGCATCTACCACTCAGAACACATAAAATAATTGGCTTTTTTCGTGTGGGAAACAATTCGGCTTGTTTTTAAACAAAGTCATTCAAAATAAATTTGTTTTCTTTTTTCTTAGGAACCATGGTTTTCGGAGTACTTAGAATTTCAAATAGTATAACGACTTTGAAGCTTTTATGATATTTTAAAGTGAAGCTTGCTTTTAGATGATTTTCAGAGTAGGTTTAACGTTTTTATACTTTTATTCCATTAGGGTCTATTGTTTTTTTTTAGATAGCTTTTATAAATCGACCCTTAGTATGAGGAGTGGGTGTTATATTCCCAGGTTAGGACCATGTAGCTAAGCAGCTTATTTCTTACATTGTTCTACAAAATAACATTTCAGCTGTAACATTTTGCACACATTTGCATGCAGGACAATGTTAGATTAGTTTCTCTGAAACTACTTTGTTTACACATCTAGCTTTGTACAACATTAACAAGATGCCTAGAACACCATGTACTAGGCCTCTTTAAGCAATATGTACAAAGGTTGCCCTATCTTCATCCACAGGGCAACAGGGCTATCTAAATAACCATAACATCGCTAATCTAGCGAGTACAACGCAAGGCTGCTTTCTATTTTAAATAGGGCTCCTGGTTTTATGGTATTTATTTTTTTAACATTTTCGTCTGTATTTATCCATATTTAGTTTTGGGTAATTTTTTCAGTATTTATCCATATTTATTTTGTGTTTTGTGTATAAATGAAGTTACAAAACTGTACATTTCCATATTTATATAACTGATAGACGCACTCATACTTTGATGTCTGCCATGATTTAGCTATTTAAGTTGCCAAATATTACTTAACAATACATCCACTAAATACTAGCATTATACCACAAATGTATGTTGACATATGCCTTTATTTAAAGAAATATCATCCTGTTTTTTAATTTCCCATGCTGTCCATCTGCTCAGCTATTGAGCTACAATTCATGAAAGATAGCACGGAGAGTCATTCAAAAGAAGAACAATTTTCTGTATTTATTCACTTTTAAAAACAAATGCAGACAGAAAACACATTGTTTTCTGTCTGTATTTATCTGTAAAAATGGAAAACAGGGAGCCTTAATTATAAATAATGAGCATCCCGATAGATTGGTAGAGGAGGCACTTCAGCTGACACTGAGGGTCCTTGCAGTGGCCTGACATCTCGTGAGAGGTGTCCAGTTCATGACCAAGACGGGGACCTTCATTCTCTCCCATCAGGTAAGGGGGTTGGATCATCCCTTGGGGGGATTCTTGGCTTTACACCTACACACACTCTAGGTACACATAGAGTAGGGTTTGCATCGTAGGAGAATGCTCAATTACTGCCTTGTTTTTTATGCCGGAATAGATACATTGCCTTAGCACCATAGTAGAACTATATCTACTATTTACACTTTTGGTGCTTGTAATCACGTCCATCTGCTTCTGTCTATTAATCAATGCAGCACATGCATTTTATGCAAGAATAATGTTGGTTCAATAAATATTATTGAAAACGTTCCACTGTGCATTCTCTGTATATTTCTCTGAGAATAAGTGAGCACGAGTGACTGAGCTCTATTTTCCTTGGATTTCCTTTGCCTCTTTGACACTGGTCTCTGCCGCCACCGCCGCCGGAGTCATTTGGGGGACAACGCCGGCCTCCTGAGAGGAGGCCGGTCTAGAACCACAATCCCCACAATCCCCAGCAGCCCTTGCGGCGCGCACACCGCCCACGCCGGAAACAAGCGCCAGGAGGCGTTTAAAAGGATCACAGGGCTCCCGCAGCGCGGGAGCTCTATTTACCTTGGATTTCCTTTGCCTCTTTGACACTGGTCTCTGCCGCCACCGCCGCCGGAGTCATTTGGGGGAAAACGCCAGCCTCGTGAGAGGAGGCCGGTCTAGAACCACAACCCCCAGCAGCCCTTGCGGCGCGCACGCCGCCCACGCCGGAAACAAGCGCCAGGAGGCGCTTATAAGGATCACAGGGCTTCCGCAGCGCGGGATGCGCGTGGGCGAAGCCCGGGCCAAGGGCGGGCTCGTCCGTGCCCATCAGAGGCCGAAGGAGGCTGGGCTGGGCCAGGTTATTAGTATTTCTACATTGCCTTGGTTCCAATTAGTGTGGACTTTAGAAGGTATTTGTGACATTAATACTGTTGGTACTGACATTGTATCAAGGAGGGGGGGATTAAATGAACAGGTTAAAATCCGGGAATGGGCAAGGGGTATTGGGGACGTTGGACGCCTTTTTATTGAGGGCTGAATCGGCACTAATCCACGAAATTGAACTCACTGAGCGTAGACTGTCCCAGGACCCACAAAACCCTCATATTCGACCTGCTCTAAGTGTCCCTACTTCACAAACGGGTTTGGAAGTCACCTCATCACAAATCAGTGTGTTACATTCCCCAGTCCTTGAAATTAATAACACTTCTGATATAGCAGAAAAATCCAATATTTCGGTAAGACCAAATGTGGTCACACGGGGTCAAAAAGCTAAGATTAACCATGGGAGTAGCCTCGCTCTGCCGTCTAAGAAAAGGAAGGGGCAGGCGTCAAGCAAACATAATAAACAAAGTTATCTTCTCCATAAACCTTTAGGTCGTAGGAGTAAACCTGCTGACACAGAGCATAATCAGAGGGCTATTCAAGCGCTAGCTCCAGATGATGGGGTACCCGTGGCAGCATTACCTAGTCGGGAGAGGGAAGCTTTTCTGGAAAAACTGGAACTTGTGATTTCAGCTCATCTGAACCCGATACTGCACAAGCTAATTGAAATTGAGGCTAGGTTAGCGCATTTAGAAAAACCAGCTTCTAGCGCCTCCCTAACCCCTGTAGACTATGGACAAAACAGGGCTGAGGGTGCTGCTGCGAAAAGAATTGTGCAGCAACCTGAACCCACTGTAAGATCAGCGATTCGGGATGATCTGCCTCTCCTAAGGGTAGCATGTCCTCCTTCGAATGGCACTGAGACTCCACATCAGATAGAGGGTTTGTCTCATAGGAACGCCCAGACTGCATATGCCCCAAGAAGTGCCCGAGCTGATAAAGCAAGTAATAACCATGAGGAGAGACCCAGAGATGCAGGCACTACAGAGGGCCGGCCCTTCGTTCAAAGACCCCCCAGTGGCACACACTCTAACCTGCACTTACCTCCAGAAGCAACCCCTTATATTGTAGTGTTGGCTAAAGTTCCTTCATTGCTGCCCGGTGACACTGAGCACTGGTCAACACTGAGGAACAAATCTCTACACTTTTTGAATGCAAGGACAGGTATTAATAATAAATTGCTATTTTCTGAATTCAAGATGGCGCGCAGGACTGGGTGGGTGGGGAAATCTAACAAGACACTCTCCGGAGATTGTATCACATTAACTTTTAGATCCCCAGGCTTGGTCAGAACAATATTAGAGAGGATGGATGATTACTCTGCAAATAAGAGGGGAATTTCCATTCTACCCTAGGGGTTTTTCTATCAGCCACCTAGACCACGATGGCACACAATTGAAGACAACAGATGTGCATGGGCGAACCCGCATCCCAAGCCTCCCCCTTGGTTCCACCCAAATCGTTTTGAGACTTTAAGCGGTCTTGCAGATATAGATTGACTAACATCAAATTTGAGAAAACCAGGGAAAAATGTTGTTTTAAATAATGCCCCAGAGATTGCCCCTAATAAAGTAGATAGTAAAGTTGTTACCCCTTTTATATCAGACCATGAGAATTGCCTATATCCCCCCCTGCACCCGCATAATGATAGTGCAGGAATTGTAGGGTTGGATTCAGATACTTCGCCCGCAGAGCTAGCCACGAGTAATACTGTTGGGGAGGTATCAATGGTTGGGAATTCAAATACCCGCCCACTCAGGCTCATCTCATGGAACATTGCGGGCATTTCCTCAAAACTATCAGATGAGGCCTGGGTACAATATGTGAAGACGTTTGACATTATCTGTGCCCAGGAAACTTGGAGCAGGGATGATGTCACTATGGACGGATATTGCTCATTTAATGTCCAGGCAACTCCATCACCCGCTGGGAGGGCAAAGGGAGGCTTAGTGACTTTTATTTCCCTCCAATATGAGTCACTTAAGATAGAGAATATAACAGACTCTCCCTGGTACCAGCTTATTTTGATTTCTAACCTGATTGACGCCACACTATTATTGATCCATTGGTACTACAATATTTTTGACCCACAAAACTGTGGGATTATTAACACCCTTAAAGAGAAAATTGATAAAGTTGCGGGGAGATTCTTCCCACTGTGCATAATTTGGGTGGGTGATTTTAACTGCACACTATGTCAGCACAGTATGCACAAAATATGTGGGATTGTAGACACCGCAGATCAATCTTTGTCTCACTTTAAGCATACCCCACAGGGCGAAGCATTAAATACCATCAATGTAGTAAATGACTTATGTATGATGGATACTCTGGTCAGTATTCCTTCTGCCCAGCTTCCAACTTATCAGGGTGGTGGTAGAGCCAGCACAATTGATTTCATGTTGATATCTAATAAGTATGCATGTCTTGTAGATAGTTTTGTGGTTGAACCAAACCCTGCTAGCGACCATAATCCCCTTACTGCTTCCATGCATGTTATTACACAGAAGGGTAGGGGTGATGATCTCCAATTAAAACATAATCGCAATCAGGGGGTTAGGATAAAGTGGAGCACAATAAATCCCTCAAAATTTGATGAGGTCATTATCAAAGCAAATCTAAGTAAAATCATGACATGCCTAGCTTTTGACTCCCATCCAGATGCTATAATACAATGTTTTGATTCAATTTGTGAAGATGTGGCTAAAAACCTGATTAAATCAGTGAGGAGTCGGGATTCACTGGAAGTTAGATGGTTTAATGCTGAATGTTCTAAGGCGCAAAAAGATCTGAAGAAAGCTTTGCATGCAGTCCCCGTGATAGGGTTTTGATCAAGACTGTTAGACAAACCTACAAAAGCGTGACTAAGCGTAGGAAGGATGAACTGAGAAGACTGGCCTGGGAAGATATTGAAAGAGCTAGTGCCCTTAAGGACTCCAGGAGTTTTTGGGAAGTCATAAATTGTCCCCTTTTCTCTAATGACTCAAGGAGCATGGACTCGGTTATAACGGGTGAAGCTTGGGAGTCTCATTTTTTGAGTATATGTAACCCAAAGGGCGTCTCATCACAAGGTCAAAGGGATGAGATAGTCATTAACACACAAACGGCATACCAACTAAGTTCATCCCTATCCTTAAGTGAGGTTGAGGACGCCCTAGCAAAGGGCATTTCCTCAAAAGCCCCAGGTCCAGACAGGGTGCCCTTGGATTTATTCAAAAGCAATCCTCAACTATGGGGCCCTATGGTGCTAAATGTTTTTAAATCAGTGATAGTGGGTCGCATTCCATTATCATGGAGAAATGCAGTGGTAGTCCCGATTTTTAAAAAAAGTAACAGGAATGACCCCACATGCTATAGGCCGATCTCTTTAATTGACGCCACTTGCAAGGTTATGGGGAGGGTAATCCTTGCACGTTTGGAGTCATGGTCCAATGCCTCTGGACTCATATTGAATACTCAATATGGCTTCAGAAGGGGGATGGGAACCAATGAACGGTGCCTCAACTTGTCCATGTTTATGGGCAAGTACATGAGGGCCGGGGGGGGGGGGGGTCGATCCACCTGGCCTTCATGGACTTGTCCAGCGCCTTCGACACAGTGAGCCGGGGGAAGTTGTGGACACTGATGGAAAATATGGGTTTCGAAGAACCCTTCATTACCCTGTTACGTAGGTTACATGCGTCTACCACCGTAGCCATTCGCTTTGGTCCTGGAGGGGAGAAGACAAGGCCCATTGCTTCAACCGAGGGGGTACGCCAGGGTTGTATTCTGGCCCCTTTTTTATTCCTAATATATACAAATGGTTTGGAATCATTGTTGTTAGAACAGCAATTGGACTTCCCAAGTATAGAAGGTAAACGGGTTCCATTGCTGTCCTATGCAGACGATACAGTTTTGATGACCTTAACGGCCAATAGCCTCCAAAAATGTTTGAATACGTTTACTGAATTTATGATGGCATTGGACCTAAAGGTAAATTTTAGCAAATCATTTATTATGGTATGTGGCCCCAATCAAACAAAAACAAGAAAATTTATAGTAAAGGAAAAAATCATTGATAAGGTGCCAAATTTTACCTATCTGGGGAATGTTTTTAATGATAAATTAAATTCGGAACATCTAATTGTGGCTAGGATTCAACACACCAGCAGAATAATAGAGGGGCTTTTTCGCTTCACCTGCAAGCTCGGACACAAGCCGGTAGCAGAAATGATAACTTTATATAAATCTAAATGCCTGTCAGTAGCTACCTTTGGGACAGGAGTATGGGGGTACCATAAAAGCTCCCAGATTCAGATTTTAGAGAACACATTTTTAAAAAGATTATTGATGATTCCTAGCAGTTCTTCAACACTTTTTGTCACTCTGAAGTGGGTCTGGATTATGTAAAAGATAGGATAAATATTGACCCATTGATTTTATGGGGGAAAATCTGGACTTCGGAGGACTTATTATTCTCGAGGAGCATCCTCAGAGATTGTATGAATCTTGATAACGCAATGTCACTCCCCTGGCTTCGTTATGTTAAAGATGCTTTTTATAAAATAGGCTTGGAAAATTATTATGATAATCCCGATGGTATCCCATTGAACATGAAACAGGTTATAAAAAATGCATTTCACACTGAATTAAGTATGTCTAACCAGAATTATGGATTACCAGATCGTGTGTCTCTAAATCAACAGCAATTTTATTTGTCTTTTACTATGCATGTTCAATCTCGTTTCCTTATGACTAGATTCCGTCTTTGCACATTGCACTTTCTTGTGGCTTTTCCTAAACAGGCAGGTTGGTGTGAGAGACTAACCCCCTGTCCAGTAACAATTTAGCCCACCAGAGCACAATGCACTTTATGCTGTTTAGCACACTTTATAAAGACCCAAGGGAACATTTTATCAAGCCCTTTTTAAAGCAAATTCGACCCTGTTCTTTCAAGAGGGCTTTAATTATTTGTGGTCATTATCTACTGCTGCTATTTGCAGCGCTGTGCTTAACTTCATCAGAATTGCATTTTTAATCAGGAAACGCTATGAATCTTAAAATGAATTCAAGTTTTTAAGTGATTTTAGTTTTTTTAAATATTTTGTATCTTGTATAAATGTGTTGCAGAACAATAGGAAGTTTTTTATTTAATGTATGTATGCAAACTTTTATGACTCAATCGAATCGAATAAAGTTATTTGAACTGAACTGACTGAGCGAAAGGATCGGTACTGTTTCCACGATCCCTGAGGGGTCATGGTTGTCATGTTCAGTGGTTGCCAGAAACCATTCGCTTCCTGGTAGGTTAGGGGGGCTTATGCTGGCACTGTGAGCTAGCTGGTCTATAGGCCAAAATATCCTGCGGGGGTGACGGGAATCAGTCTTGGCATCAAGTCCCTAGTTTATGTTGTCCAAACAATGCGCAGATTCTACGGATTAGTAGGAACTACACGACAGTTCTATAGGATTCAAGCTGAACTTCACTAATGAGGCCCAGCAACACCAACATTTATCTGGGGTTACTTGTGTTCTCTTTCAGAGGGGATATGGACTAACATTTCAGTCTGGACAGTTCCATGTAGGCTGTGCCAAGGCTGGTTGCATGGTTTGTATAATGCTGCTAATCTGCAATAACACACAAAAGCTAAAACAAAATGGATTGGAATGTGACCCAGACTAACAGTGGATGAGAGTAATTGAAGCATACCATCTATCATTTTTGTTCTGTCTAAGGTAGTCTCTCTAAGAAGGGCGAATGTGCCCAGATATAAATTCGAAGCTCACTGTGTCACAGGACTTAAGCTGCACTTCACTGTTGAAGCCTAAGGATGCCAGAACTGGTGTGTGGTTGTTTCTGTGACCATTCAGACAGCACATCGCCTGGCACTTTGATTTATACTGTTTGTGGCTGGGTTGGCCAAAACTGATTCACATAGGTTGATCTATGTAGCTACACAGATGAGCTAAAACATAATGACTAGAAGTTTGATGATTCCAAGAGGTGTTATCAGAAACTGAGCTTATTCTTAGCATTCCACTCATTGGATTTTTTCTCTCCATAATCTCAGAAACTCCTATAAAAGAAAAGTTTGGATTTGCCTACAATTCGAGTGGATGCAGCACAACATTTAGAAATTAAGATTGAAATAATAAATTTAGAGAAAATCAAAAGATGAACTAAGTATTTTGAACCAGTAAATATCAGAATTAAAAAGATGGTCTGAATAAACAAAATATGAATATGTTACTGCTTAAGACTCAGAATTGTGAATCTGTTTTAAAAAAAATAAAATTGGGGGCATAATACAAGGATCATTCTTATAAGGATAAGGTGTGTGTATCTTTACCGTACAGAACACGGACTTGGTCTCCCATGGTAGAGACTCCTAGTATGGTTTGTGCAACCATGCTTTAAAGATTGGTACATGAAAATTAAAGTAACCTATACATTACAGGATGAATCCTAACATCTTTCAATGACTTTTTGAACACAAAAGCAAAAGTCACTTGATGGTGATCAGTGCTCATGCTGCCATTGTGCATGCAGAAGACATTTAGGACCTCCTTGCCACACATAATCACTCTACCTAAACTTGAATCTAACCCTAGTCCTGAACCCAACCCTAGCCCTGAACCTAACCAAAGCCAATAGCCAATTTGCAGCCCCCTGAATCAAACCTTAGCCTTGAACTAAAGCCTTTCGAAAGCCCTGAATCTAACCCTAATCTGGAACCTAAACCTTACCTCATGCTTACTTTAGTGGCAATCTGATGATTAGACTACATTATGACTCCCATTGTGTTTGTCTTGACAATATTTTGCCCACAATAATTTTAGCAATAATATTTTAAACCCAATAATTTGGTGGTAAACCCTTATGTGCGTATATGTACGTAACATCGTTTCTGTATTTACTAAACTAGTACAATTGGTAAACAGGGGTGTAACACAGGCCCCTGCAGCCTCTGTGGTGCAGGGGGGTCTAACCCTCCAAGAGCCCCCCAACCCTTCAAGAGTGTCCAATTCAGTGTAAAGCCAATGAATATTTGTGAGATATGGGAGACTTAGGGGACTATCATCACATTGTCCAGGGGGGACCCCATCATTTTGTGTTATGCCACTGCTGGCAAAGTGGGTTAGTGAGGTATACGCATGAGGGAGAGCTATATAGGGACTGGCAGTTTTCCCGTTTTAATTCTGGCAAGGCCGACTCAACGCTCTATCTTCCGAGGTCGGTAACTGAATATCATTGAATTGGGTTCTAGGATAACATGTTATTTACATTGCCTAGAAATGACAGAATGCAAAATGAACTCCTATGTAACAGTTATTACATCTAAACAAGTTAGTATTTAGTGGGCATCCATCCACAGTACATGATAGAAAATGTATAGTACATTTTTGCAGGGGGCTGTGGCATCAGACTAGAATTCCTTTTCATCCAACTTATTTTCGACATGCTGATCTGATCTGAAGATTAGAGATGCTACTTCTCCAAAATGAGTCACAGTCTACCTAATGTGTGCAAACAACAGGATTGGATGAGGGGAGAAGTCAGAGGTCCTAGGCAAGGTGAGTTTAAACCCACTCAACAGCGGGTAGGAGCAGGAACATACACTAGCACCACTCACTAGGATACCAATTGAGCTTGTTTAAGCAGCCAGAGTACAAGGGATGATTTTATCTGAGATATATCATATCAGATAAGTTGTTTGTCAAGGGTTTTTGACTTTCCTCACACCACACTCAAGATGGAACCTAAGGTGCGGTGGCTAGGGAAAAAGATTAACTTGGATCTCTCATGAAAGATGTTCATGACCTGTGAGGGCACGAAGAAAGGCAAGAACATGTAAATGACATTGACGAGACTCCTAAAACAATAATTTTAGCTCTTTTAGTAATGTGAGGTACATAATAATAGCTGGTTTAATATTTGCTGTTCCCTACACATTTTTAACTTAGGGTCCCTCAAATCTTCTTTCAACATCAGGGAAAGGAGAAAGAAATACTGGCACATGTTAGAAGAGAAACAGGTCTTCTCCTTGATTAGTATAGGCAAGATTCTACGATACAAAAACTTTGCTGAAGAGCTGCAACAGAATCCCTCATGAACTAAGAAATCTGATGATGTTGAGGAGGAATCAATCATGCCACTGTTTAATGAGTGAGGGTAGCGAACACAACAAGATGATGGATAGAGGGCTGAACATTTTCAACACTCACCCCTAGTCAAGATATCTGGGTTTAATACATTTTTCTTTTGCTCACCATGCCACCCCAGTTTGGACCCAGCCATATGCAAATCAGTCTTGACCCTGCTCTTCATGGGAACAGTCTAGCCAGAACTGCCAGGCCAGGTCCTCCCTGGACAGGAAACAAGTAACCTGAAACCAGTTCCCTGATCGAACAGATTAAAAGCACATCCAAATGATAGGATCTAACTCTGCCTGGTTGTAGCGAGAGAGCCCGAAGAGGAGGTACCCCTTAGTATACCTCTAGTCTTGTGGGAGGGTTCCCCGGGCGGGTGGGTTGGAAGGAAGGGTGGGAGGGGTCACAAGCAAAAAGAAAATACAAAAAATAAATACATTTTTTACTTGCACTGGGTGGGGGAGCATGTGGGAAAAAAGAAAAAAATCATCCTCATTTATCAATAAGACCCAAATATATTTAATTGGTCTGTATCAACCCGCTATCCTTTTAATCATGTGTAGCACTCTTAGGTTTTCCAGGTCATTATGCACCCATCTATACTTCCAATGACAGATATAGGTAGGCCTGAGAAGCGGAAAATTTTGAAAATTCTATCATGGAACGTAAATGGCCTTAGGGTTTCTTCTAGAAGAAGAAAAGTCCTAGAGTACTTGAGACTTTCGGATAGCGAGGTTTTTCTGGTGCAGGAGTCACATCTACGTAAGGAGGAGTGGGCAGAGATACTTAAAAACAGAAATGGGTGGAACATTGCGTTTGCACCACTCAGACGTGTTCAGTAAAGGGAGTTGCCCTTCTTTTTAAAAAATCCACCCAAACCATACTTGAATATTGTGCTGTCGATCCGCTCGGAAGGTGGGCAATAGCTAGGGCCAAAATCAATGGTTCCTGGTTGACTTTTGTGGGCTATTATGGCCCTAACCTAGACAACCCGGTCCCATTACACACTTTACTTCTTCAGTTGGTCGACATCAAAGATCCTATTATACTGGGTGGAGATTTTAATGTAGTCCTGGATCCAATGCAGGATTCAACCTCCAGGAGAGCAGGGGCCGCAACTCACAATATGAGAGTTGCCTTGAAACAGTTGATGACAGATATGGGCCTTTTAGATATCTGGAGAGTGATGGGAAGTAAGGCTGGGATATCAGGAGAAAACTTCAATTCCATAACAAAAAATGTGGTCATCGCTCTAGGTTTGATTTCTTTTTGGTAAACTCTTTTATTAGTAAGAACACGACTAGGGTTAGCCATGTCCCTGAACATCTGTCTGACCATTCTGCTATCATCCTGGAAATCACTCTTGTGAACAGACCCCTCTCTCGCAGGTGGACTCTGAACCGTTCTTTACTTTTGGAACCATTTGTAATCGATAAGCTGAAAACGGCAACCAATGAGTTCTTTTTATTTAATGTAAATTCAGCCCTCCCTCATATTGTACGGGACTCGTACAAAGTTTTTTTAAGAGGCACTTTAACTTCCCTGTCTACTGTCCAAAATAAGAAAGTGAGAGAAAATATTAGAGCTCTTGAAGCTGCAGTACATATTAATCAGCTAGCGCTAGAACAAACACCCAATAGCTTAAATATTATACAAACACTAAATTTGGCAAAAACTGAGCTCACTGATTACCTTGAAACAATAGTCAGGAGGAAATGGGAAGCCAGCAGGTTATCCCACCATGAAAATGGGGAGGGGTGCGGCAAACTGCTTGCATGGAAAGCCAAAGCTGATCAGTCTAGGAATCTGATAAAAGATCTCAGATGTTCAAACTCCGGTAATATCATCACCGAGGATATTGGGATTGAGAATGCTTTTGCCCAGTTCTTCCAAGGTCTGTATTCAGAGGATCAAACATTAAGTGAAGAATTTATGGAGGAGTTTCTCTTAAATCTGGAACTCCCTACGCTTCAGAGCCCAGAAAAAGATAACTTAAGTAGCCCTATTGTCCTGGAGGAAATCCTTCATACCATCAGTACCCTAAAAAAGGGAAAGCCGCCGGTCCTGACTCTATCCCTAATTAAATCTATACTATTCTAAAGGAAGAGCTTGCCCCAATATTGCTTCAACTGTTTAATTCCGCCTTCATATCTGGCCAGGACCTCCCTCCATCTAGGGATGAAGCCACCATAACCATCCTCCTGAAACAGAATAAGAACCCGAGGTCCTGTGAGTCTTTTAGGCCTATTTCCCTTCTTAATAGTGATGATAAAATATATACCCAGATCCTAACTAAACGTTTGGATAAGGTGGCAGGATCACTAATACACCCCGACCAAAAAGGCTTTATGAAGGGGAGGCAACTCCATGAATTAACACATGATCTGATTGGGGCGATCGATATGGCAAGAGAATATGAGATTCCGTTGGCAGTAATGACCTTTGACGCTGCGAAAGCTTTTGTTAGAGTCAGCTGGCCCTTTCTATACAAAATGATCCAACGCTTTAATCTAGGGGAGGCTTTCTTAGCAGCGGTCAGGGCCCTATATAAAAACCCATCGGCTAGGGTCCTGGTCAATGGGAATCTCACTAAATCAATAAAAATCGGCAGGGGGACTAGACAGGGATGCCCTCTCTCCCCCCTCCTTTTTTAACCTTTACATCGAGCCACTGGCATGCAAATTAAGGGCATGCCGGAATATTCACTCTTTCGTTTGTAATGGTTGGACGAAAAAAATTGGGCTATATGCCGATGATCTTATGATCTTGACAGGGGACTTAGAGCACTCACTCCCTGCGATATGGGAGCAGTTGGAGAGCTTTGGGAAGGCATCTGGATACTCAATTAACCAGCAAAAAACCGAGCTAATGAAATGGAACACTCCCTATAGGAGCGATCTAACAAAACAGGAGATAAGATATCTGGGTGTCCAAATAGTACATAATATAGAGAGGATAGCCCAGGTGAATTTTGATAAAGGAGCAGCGGGAGTTAAATCACAGCTACAAGCATGGGGGGCCCTCCCACTTTCTTTCCTGGGTAGATCAAATCTCCTAAAATTGTAAATTCTCCCAAAGTTTACTTTCTTGTTTAACACTATTCCGTTAGAATTCACGAAGATCTGGTTTAAGAAAGTGCAGGGGGAGTTTTCCAGTTTTATTTGGGGAAACAAAATACCTAGAATCTCTTTGAAGAAGTTAAGAGGAAAGAAAGAACACGGAGGGATTGCTAGCCCGGATCTCTACCAGTACTACTGCGCTTTCCATTTGAAGAACTTTCGTCAGCTGTTGATGGGAAGCTCTGGTCTGTCTCCGCTCTTTAGGGCCCTCATGGTGAGCTCCCCGTATCAAGCAGATTTCTTCCTTCTGAAGTTTGGTCACCCCAAATTCTTTAAGAAGGTGAGGTTAAAGGTCGTTTTAGCGGCCACCAAGGTCTGGTATCAGGTGAGATCGGCTCTACAAATACCCTATTATTGCGATGTAGCACCCATCTGGGACTCCCCAGGTACTCCGGATTGCTTACTGGACGCACTCGCTGTTCCGCTTCGAAGCTGTGGCATGCTCATTGTGGACATTAAATTAATCTCATGGCAACACCTCTCCGAGATCTCCGAAAACTCGGTCTCAAAATTTAAATACTATCAACACTTAAGTTGGGTTAAAACGCTGGGGAAGGAGGCTAAAGGGAATATGGACTTGGCGTCCAAGTTCTGTCTATGCTCTACCTCACGGAAAGAAGTAGCAGACTGGTATTGGATGCTAATCCAAAATGGAGAAGAGATGCAAAACCCATTCACAGAGATCTGGAGGAGGGAACTGCCAGGCGAAGACCTTGAATCCCTAGGGCAAGTATCTATGTCTCTTTTGTGGTCATATGTGAAATCTGCTCCATTAAGGAAGAACCATCTTTTCACTGTCCATAAGGCATACTGGACGCCACAGAAATTGTCGAAGCTGGGGAGCCGAGTAATGAAGAAATGCCTGAAATGTGGAGAAAACAACGCGAACGAGGCCCACATGTTTTGGCAGTGCCCCTCAATCCAGCTTTTCTGGCAGAAAGTGGGTAAGCTCATCTCAGGTATTATGGGCCAGGAGATTAAGATGAGCTTAGCTCTTGTGATTTTTGGAGTGGTCCCGGGTGGGGTGGCTATCCGGGGTTTTCTCAAAACCCATAAAGCCCTCACCTTTGTTTTGATTCTCCTTGCACAGAGGGAGCTGTGTGTTAAGTGGATCCTCCCTTGTCCCCTAATGAAGATGAATGGATTCGGTCTATACAAAAAGTCTTGTATCTTGATCGAGCAAATAAGCTTGTCAAGAAAACGAAATTTTGGGAACTTTGGGACGATTGGTTTAAGCTTTATGTCTCCAGCCTATCTCACTGAGCACAGAATCCCCCTAATTCTCCCCCTGTCCTAGGTCCTGTCAGGCTGTTTTCTATCCTTTTTTCTTTTCCTTTCTAAGCCTGTTCTTTTTCAGTTTCCGGGCCATGCATGATGTATGTTTGAGTTTTTCTTTCTTTTTTTTTCTTTTTCTTTCTTTTCTTATTTAAACCTTATGGTCCAATGATTAATTGTATGCTACACAGGTCGCTCCAGTGGCCGGGTCATCCACTTTTAGCACCTGTCTTTAGAGGAGTCAGTGCCATTGTCCATCCAGGAGGCATAATTCTCTCTGGCTCGGGGATATTTTTATTTTCCCTCCCTTGTGGAGAGACCGGGTGCCCTATTGCCTCTTTCTGGTACGGTCTGGCCTCAACTCTCTGAACCCAGAGCATAATTTAATAAATGAGGACACAAAAAATAAAAAAATAAAATTTAAAAAAAACCTGAAACCAGTTTCGGAGTATCACCCAGATCTGTGACTGGGGGTGAGTGTTTTCAACCCTCCGTCCATCATTTTATTTTGTGATGTCGTAATGAGTGAGAGTAACATCATTTGTCTATAAATATTGATTGAGGTCAACAGAACAGCAACAGACAAATCCAAGTTAAGATTATTATTAATATAGTTTTCCAGCCTAAATAAGCCAGGACCTACCTCAAGAATGCTTTTTCAAGAATTATTAGAAAACTTTGTAATGGGCAGTACAATTCCGGAGGACATATTTGATACTTCCCACAACTTATTGTTATTTTTTTCCTCTCATGATCTCGCTTACTGTGAAGACAGTCCTAGGAGAATCACCATGTACAGGTCATATTTAGACAGCAGTGACTACACAGGGATTAGTACACCAATGATGCCACGAGCAAAACCATAGCCTACTTTGTCATATCTGGAACCAATTCCTCTGCTCATTGCACATGATGCACCATGTTACTTAAAGCCATGATGGATTCTATGCCAGGATGTTTTAAAAAACAATTCTGTTCTGTTGCTACCAAGAGGAAATTACTTTGTGGTGAAGAAGCTGCACTTAAAAGACCAATGGAGTCTTGGCTTACTTCACAGCCCTTGTTTCTTTTGTTAAACAGATTTTATTGAGGTTTTTTCATCAAGTGTTCAGCACTAATACATACCAACAGTAAGTTTATGAACTGTGTACAAACTTCTCATCGTAAAGAAATAAGCATCGGAGAAAAAAAAAAACTTTCACTCCCTCCTTCCCTGAGTCAGTACTTAGTTGTGTATGTAGTATACCAGTGAGTGACTTCGTCTGGGTGTCACGAAGTAGGCAATAAGAAGCGGACAGGGCCAGTTTGGCGACCTGGTGTTCCAGGTCCCCTCCTAACTCTTGGTGTACTAGTGTCACTACCTCCTGCAATAGAGTCTCAGAGTGAACCGGTGATGGGGAATCCCAGCGTGGAGGGTTTAGGAGTGTCATAGTCAGGAGATGTGAAGGCATCCACTAGGCTACCCCAGGCTCTGGCCATGTCCACGGTGCACACTCAGCGCCTGGCTTCTTATAGGAGCCACCTCTTCTCACATTCCGCCCATTTTTCCACCTCTTTCCTCCATGTTGTTACTCGGGGCCCTCCCGCTGCCTTCCATTTCCTCTCGATTTCTCGCTTGGTTAGGATAAAGGCCAAATCCTGAAATGTACTCGTGGCTATGTTTTTGGCTATGTATGGAAACCATCCTAGGAGGCAATGGCCTGGGAAATCAGGAATATCCTTCTCCGTGACATCTGCAACAGTGGTTATGATTTCCCCCCAGTAAGCCCTATGCGAAGGTCAAGAGCAGAACATAAGCAAAAATTGTGCTCCAAATTCTCCACACAGGTAACAAGCCTCATCAGCCAAGTGAAAGTATCTCATGATGCGCTCTGGGGTTAAGTACAATCTGTGAAGGACATAATAATTGATAAGCTTAAAACGTGGGTTCCTAGGACATGTGTTAATATCGGCAAAGATGGCCGCCGAGAGGTTGTAGTGGCAGCTACGGCCCTGAGCTCCCCTTCCCTGGAGAGCTAAATGAATAGATAATGCGGATGGTCATATCATTTAGCACATATCCGGTACATTTGACCATACTGTTGGCAGACTGGCAAGTTTTAAGCGAACAGCAAGATCCATCACGCGCCCCGAGTTGGGGGAAACACAGAGGTGCAGGAGCACTGTCTGCATCACCAGATCATCATACATACACCGCAGAAGCATCGGAAACGGCAAGCAGTTCATAGCGTTCAAACACCACATTGTAGCGCTTGCGATCAGGATGGCCCCCCGGACTTGTAAACAGAAGGATCCCAAAAGTCAGAAGGATCCGAAAGACAACCCCAGGGAGCCTTCGAAACTACAGGGAACCGCATCAGGACGTGGCATCGGCCAGCAGCAGCGGCGTGCACCGCAGAAGCAAGTGGACGCCGGGTTCAATGTTTCGCAGCGAAATAGCGGTGATCTCGGCCCCGCTAACACTGTTCGGACCAGTATCTCTCTCAGACAACCAACACTGGCAGAGCACTTCACACACGCCGCGAGTCTTACCGGAGAAACCTCAGCGCTGCTGGAGGGAAGTCAGGCACCAGCTACGGCAATAATAGAGGACGCATTGACAGAGCCGTCAGCTGCTCTCACACTGACGGCGAACCTGGTAGCGCTGCAAGCATTCCCTGGGCCAGCCTGCAGGGGTGAGAAGCCGAACGAAGAGATCACGATCGTGCCTGACAGTGGTGTGCAGAAAATCCCACAGGTAACGATACAGTAGTGAAGCAAATATGATAATTAAATCTATCTCTTCTCCCCGCGTTTTTGAACTTGTTGGGCCTGCTGCGAGTCCTCATCGTGAAATAATAGATACTGGCTCATGTATTGGCCAATTGAGTGGCTATGAACAAACTCAAGTCAGTTACAAGGGGGGCGGAGAGGCGAAAAAGACTACCGGGTCGCCAGATGGAGAGTGTTTTTTCTCTTTAAATGATGACTCTGATATTCCCCACACAAGCGAAGACAATCTTACGGATTATACAGACTCGGGAGAGACTTCCTCGGGGCAGAAGGCATCAAGGGCATCAAGGGCAACAGTGGCAAGAGTCAGGTTAAGATCAAAATCTAAAGGCAAAGGGAGTCCTACGGCCCCCGAGGGTGCAGCAGCAGCTCGCAGACTCACCTGGGATTATTCAGCCTCCTCCCAATTATACCCTGAAGATGGTATGACACCCAACTCTAACTTTAATGAGGTTACCGGTCTGAAGGCAATCACTACAGCTACAGCTACTGCCACCAGCCCAACGTCAGCCCCTACGATGGAACTGATATATACTACATTAAAGCAAATGCAGGGAGAAGTTAGATCAGAGTCACGCAGGGCGCAAATGGCTACAAAGAAATTGCAAGGCTCACTCCGGAAAATAAATAAACTTTACGAAGGCCTAGAGAGTAGGGTTACTCAGGTGGAGGATCGGACTGGGAGGCTTGAGGATCAGGCCAATGAATGGCAGACTTTCAAGAACACACAAGAAAAGATCTCTGAGGACCTGCTATGGAAGGTTGAGGACTTTGAAAATAGACAGAGAAGAAATAATGTCAGACTTTTGGGCTTGGTCGAAAACGTTGAAGGGAGGGATGCAAGAACTTTTGTGGTTGCCCTTTTGAAGGGGGCATTTCCGGAACTTGCAGAGTGGAATTGGGATGCGGAGGTTCAGCGAGCCCATCAGTTCCCACTGACCCTAAAGAGAAGAGGGGCAGAGGACTCGGGGGGTACCCAAGGGCTATGCTTGTATATATTGGTAACTACCTCCTTAGGCAAGCTATTATGGATAAGGCGAAACCAGAGGCCAAACGCACGTTTGATGGGAATACATTCTTCGCCCGTCCCGATTTCTGTCACGCCACTGTTGAGCGGAGGTGGCGTCTTAGGCAAATGATAAGATCGTTTCAGGAGGCAAAAAGTGAGGCTTATTTGCTATACCCAGCCCGCCTAAAGGTTATCACTAATGGCCAAGTCCGCATGTTTTTCTCTGAGATTAAAGCGCAAATCTATTTAACTGAACTTTTATCTAAGAAAGGAGCAGATGGTACTTCTTGAGCTGTTATCAAATATTTGAAACTGACTCCCTAATAATGTCACAAAGGGGGCGCTAATCTTGGGTGGTGTTCCAACGGTGGGGGGTTTGTAAGGTAGTTTAGGTTAAGATACACTGATTGGTGCTCTAATATTAATACATGACCTGATCACTCTTGAAAGGGTATTATGGTTGTTTTGCTAGAGCAGTATTTGATAGGTAGGTAAGGATCATTTTAAATTATAGATATGGCCTAAATATGGATTAATACTATGATAAATGAATAGTATGTGCTATATGACATATGAAAATGCAGGGAAGGGCGGCGGCCGCGCTGCCCTCTTCGGATCTCTGCTGCCACGCATAGGTCATTCGTGACCTATTTGCCAACAAGAAGGGTGGGGTGGGGGTGGGCCTGGGGTCTGGGCAGGGGGGGAAGGGTGGGGACAGTCAGGGTGGGGGGGGGTTTAACACAGCACAGCAGAATGGTTAGTGGATACAAGGTACAGTGTAATGGATACAAGTGGATGGAATTTGCAAAAATGGGAGAAAGAGTTGGCAAGATGATTGGAGAGGGTACTGTAAGAGGTCTTATTCCCAAACCGGATATATGGAGTTGAGAATAGCTACAATGAATGTGAATGGACTGAATGATCCTGGTAAGAGACAACGAGTCGCATTAATGTTACGAACAATGCGGCTTGACATTCTATGTGTGCAAGAAACACACATAGAGGGGATAAAAGGCAGGCTCCTGGAGCAACTAGGTTTTCATCTTTTGGCTTGCACTAGGCAGGGGACCAAAACCCGTGGGGTGGCTATCCTGACGAAAAGAAAGGATATAACAGTAAGACGGAAACTTGAGGATAAATGGGGCAGATGGGTATTAGTAGAGTGTGGGATGCCGGCTGAGATTTTTACTATATGTTCGGTATACGGGTCCACGGAAGATGACCCTGATATCTTTGAGTTCCTGGATACAGAGCTAGCCTCCTGGTCTCCCTTGGTTATCATGTGTGGTGACTTTAACATTAACGGCTTGGGAGTATTGTGGGATGAAGGAGGAGATAGGTATCAGGGCCGGAAGAAAAAAGTATTTAGAGCACTCTCTAGCCTGGTACGCAATAATGCATTGGTTGATATTTGGGATACCTTGAAGCCGGATGATCCCGGTAGCACATTCTATTCAGCCCCACATAAATTAGTAGTCTGGTTGGACTACTTTCTTGCTTCTAAGCTTTTAGTTTCTCGATGCAGGATAGAAAAACTCCCCAGGGTAATGTCAGATCATAGCCCTTTAGTTTTAACATTAGATATGGCTGGGTCGGGAAGGCCGGTGAGATGTTGGACATTTGAGAGGGGGCTTTTGAAGGACAACACATATATAAAATATATGAAAGACTGGATGATTGAATTTTGGGAGATTAATAGAGGTACCGCTAGTATGGGGATAGTATGGGATACCTTTAAGGCAGGAGTAAGAGGGGAAACTTTAAGTTATAGTCTGCATCGACAGAAACAAGATCGATTGCTAGATTCTATAAAAAGTAATAAAGTAAGAGAGGTAGAGGAGGAGCTCTGCCAGGCAATTACCTTAGGGGTAGACCTAGACGGTATCTTACTTAGACTGGCCCTCGCTAAAGCAGAAGCACAGGATTGATTGGCAGCCAAAGCGGCCACAACCTTTCTGGTTAAAAGGGAGCAGTGTCACGAATTCAGCGAAAGGGTAGGGCACACTTTGGCGATACGTATAAGGCAAAAGGAGGCCGCTGCAGAGATCAGGGAGATTGAAGATGGAAATGGGGAACTGATTAAAGACGCAGTGGGGATTCAGGAGGCTTTTAGGAGTTACTACAGTAAACTCTACCACGAAGATCAGGATAAGGACCTCTTGGACATTCAAAGTTATCTAGATGAGATCATCATAGATCCGTTAGATGTAATTGATAGAGAGGCATTAGATGCCCTATTTACGTCGGAGGAGATCTTTGAGGCTTTATTTAGTCTTCCTTCGGGCAAAGCGGCTGGCCCTGATCAAATACCCTTAGAATTTTATAAGGTCTTTAATGACGCCATAGGGTCTCAACTTATTGAGATGATTAAGCAAGTACAGATCCGGGGCCGGGCTCCAAACTCTTGGGCGGGGGCAGACATTGTGGTCTTTCTTAAAAGGGGAAACCCCTAGGCAGCCTGGGTCTTATAGACCCATCACACTGATGAATGGGGATGCAAAGATCTTCTCCAAGATTTTGCCTTCTAGGTTAGGAAAGATAGTTTCTAGAATGGTTAGCCCGACTCAACACGGTTTTATTCCCGGGCGGGGGACGATACAACATATCCGTCAGGTCATAATGCTCTTCGATGCCGCGGCAGCCTCTGGAGACCCCATGGCGGTGCTATTTATAGATGCAGAAAAGGCCTTTGATCGGGTCTCCTGGGGCTACCTTTGGGCCGCTATGAGACGGTATGGTTTAGGGGAGGGGTTTATAAGAGTGGTACAGGTTATGTATGATTCTCCATCAGCTCGACTGAAGATTAATGGAGGATATACGGCCTTATTAGATATTAGGCGTGGCACCCGACAGGGTTGCCCTTGCTCCCCATTACTCTTCGCAATCTATATTGATCCTCTTATCCGGAAGATGGAGGCAAACGAGTACATTCCCCCTATGAGATTTCATGCACTTGAATGTAAAACTTTAGCATATGCAGACGACATCGCGTTAGTCACCCCAAACCCGGATATGGCTTTAAGAGCAATGGAGACAGAAGCGCAGTATTTCGGTCGGGTGTCAGGTTATGCTCTGAACAAACAAAAAACCCAAATAGTTAAGAACACGGTGGCAGTTTGTGTCGATACCCGAGTCACTGACTCTGCGGTGTATTTAGGGATAGAAATCACAGCTGATCTGGGGCACATAGTGGAGAAAAATATGACCCCAATAATCAACAAAGCCAGGAAAGACTTTGATAGGGTACACAATCTCCATTTATCATTAGTAGGGCGATGTAATGTTGTAAAAATGTTTTTTCTCCCAAAAATCCTTTATCTATTCAGGGGTATCCCACTAGAGGTCGAGAAAAAGTGGTTTAGTGTATTAGAGAATTTAGTGAATAAATTTACTTGGGCTCACGGGAAAACTAGAAGGGCAGTAAGGTTCATGTCACTACCTAGGGAACGAGGGGGTTGGGCTATTCCGGATTTTAAACTATATTACTGGGCCACTGCTTTTCAACATATGCGGGGATTACTGGGAGGAGAGGGTATAGCGGAAGGGCCTGGGGACGGCTCTATGAATCTGTATACATATCTTATTGGACAAAATGCTCAGAGCTTTTTGGTGAAATTTACTGATCCAAACTATTTCAAAAGAACACGTTTCAAGACACTACAAGCAGCGTATAAAATTTGGGGAATATTTCGTAAAAAAATTGGTCTGGGCCGTTTGAATGCCTACACGAGATTATATAAAAACCCGACACTACCAGGGGAAATATTTGCAGACTCAACGATGGCAGAGTGGGAAAGATCAGGTATACAGAGGTTGGGGGATTTAATGGGACCCAGCGGTATAGCTCAATTTATCGATTTACAGAAGACCTACGATATAGGTCGTAGCAATTTTTTAAGTACCTCCAAATTCGTAGCTTTTTAGTAGTAAGACAGGGGGAGTGCTGAATTTAAGGATAATAAAATTATTGATATCATTAGGGCAGGGGAAGACTGCACTATACGGAGGCTATATACGGAGCTATCGTCCCTGAAAACGGATGATCTTGCGAAACATGGTGGAAAATGGGCAGTCAAGCTGGATATAGAGCAATCCTTGGTAATGGACTCTCTAGAAATGGGTCAGACACTACTATGTTCAGCCGCCTTACAAGCTCAGCACTACAAGACTGTATTCTCTTTGTATCACACACCGGCAAGGATTGCGCAGTGGGGGACAATCAGGAATTAGATGTCCACGGTGTAATAGTTTAGAAGCTGAGATTGTACATATGTTTGCAACTTGTCCCCAGCTGCAAAAATTAAAGAAAGATATCTCAGAATTTTTGGGCTTCCACTTGGGTATCAATGTCTCCCTGACGCCATCGTTGATTTTGCTGGGAGTTATAAGTGGGGATAGGCTCAATACGAATGTGAGCTTTTTGTTTGTTGCAATGTCGGTGTTGAGAATTTGTATAGCAACAGCCTGGCTTGATCGAGATCCTCCTGTGTTTCAACAGTGGCTTAACAAATTGCTATCTACCTTTAATTTGGAAAAAAAATATATGAAAGAAAGGGGAAAAAGGGTAGGCAACGTGGTAGATGTATCTGGGGCCCTATATATAGACTGAAGGATAACGTTTAGTAGAGTAAGCTTCACTGTAGGTGCCCTCTCTCTGGTTTATTCTGGGTCTTTCTGTTAATCAGTCAAAGTAATGTACGTTGCTGCAATATGAATTTATGATAACAGCACTGTAAAGTTTATTCTGAATTAAGCTAAACCTTGTTTTTTTGTAAATATGTGATTTCTCTGCTGTACTGTGAAAAAAACTTAACAAAAAAAAAAAAAAACGTGGGTTCCTGGACACGATCTACATTCTGTAATGGCATGTAGATTGGGTGTTCAGTCTAAAGGTAGGAAGTGGAGTAGACAACAGAGGGTGTGGCCTACTGCATGCTGGGTGAAGGAAGACGTGAGACCTCTAATTGGGATCGAGTGCTCTTATTTTGGCATGGTTTGGTGACTTTCGGAAAGTCAAAGCCATCCCCATTGAAATAATGTTTGCTGATTTTATGATGATAGCCATTATTGACACATGAGTTACAATCATCTGGAGATCTCCTTGCCTGTACATCATTTAAGGTCACTGCACAAACTCAAGGTTTATGGCAAAATAATACTCAAAAACGTTTGATAACAGTATAGTTATTTTAGACCTGTCAGCCATAGGGTGGTCATCCCCCAAAATCATTTTGCCTACTTACCTCTAATTTTTGTTGAAATTTCTTTTTGCTGGCCTTGGGACTATGTGCACTTTGCCTCTGCTACCAGTGCTAAAGTGTTTGTGCTCACTCTAACATGGTTTGGTTGGCAAACACCTAATTGAAATATTTAATTTACTTATAGGTCCCATGCAGAGTGGTATACCATATGCCCAGGGATTGTAAATTAAATGCTACCAGTGGGCCTGCAGCACTTATTGTGCCACCCACTTCAGTAGCACTTTACAACATGGCCTAGGCCTGCCATTGCAGCCTGAATGCAGTTTTAAAATGCCATGTCGAAGTGGCATTTAAACCCCCTTGCCAAGCCTTAAATTCCAGGTTTATTCCATTTAGATCACCCCTAAGGTAGTCCCTAGGTAGCCCATATGGCAGGGTGCTGCGTAAATAAAAGGTTGACATGTACATTTAAGTTTTACATGTCCTAGTAATGAAAAACTTCTAAATTAGTTTTCACTACTGTGTGGCCTACGCCTCACGTAGGATAACATTGGGGATTCCTTATTGCATTTAATGAGGAGCAGATAGCTATTTCATGTTTGGTATCTATGAAATTGCTATGATAAATCCGACTTAATGGTAAAGTTGGATTTTTCATTACAATTTTGAAAATGCCACTGTTAGAAAGTTGGCATTTTCCTGCCCTTAGCCCTTTTTGCCTGCAGCCAGTCTTTGACCATATAACTGGGTGTAGCTGACAGTTAGACTTTGTGAATTCCTCTCAGACAGTCACACAATAGAGGGATCACATATGCCTCAATGGGTCATTTGCTAGCAGCATGGGGGGGCGGAGCTGAGTGCAGCCCCACTTACAACTGAATAGCCTATGCACTGTCTTTCCAGAACATGCCTAACAACCCTGCATTGTCACTGCAGCCAGTTTGGAGCCAGGGCAAGAGAGTCAGGACTGCCTGCTGCTGTGACTGCTGCTGTAGCTGGAAGGACTAGTTTGCGGCTCTGTCAGACTGCAGCTGTAGCTGGAAGAACTTGTTAGCTGCCTGGAACCTACATGGAACCTCCATGAAGGACAGCCCTACTGTTGAGCCCTACATCTTCACCTGCACCCAGGACTACCAGTGTGACTTCAAAGGCTTTTGCTGGCCTCCTGTTCAGAGGCACCGGGACATAGCAGGCTCCCACCATTGTGAACCCACACCTGGGCCCAGCCAGTCTTAGTCCTGAACTCCCAAGAGGTGTCCCACTAGCCCTGAACCCTTGGTTGTGGTGCTTAAGGTGCCCAGATGGGAAGATCACAAAACTGAGGACTTAGAAACATTTTGACTAAAAACTGCTCTGAGAAAGCGAGGAGAAAGGAGACCAGCAAAAATGTGCTCCCCTATCTTCCCAATGGTGCACCGCCAGAGAGATTGAGTTTGCGCGTTCTCCCGCTACATTCTTCTCCACAGCAGCAAATCTTTTCCAGCAGTCCTTTACCAAATGGGTATCAAATCTCGTGGAACTGTTTTCACCTACATCCTTCTGCCACATCCCTCTGGAGATTTCTGACTTCCATTTCGACGACTAAGTCGGACCATAGAAATCTTCGCCACAGCGTCGACCCAAGGCCATACGACGATGATGCTCCATCCTTGGAGACCTCCTGCGGCCTTGCCCCGCTGAACTTTACTTTCTAAGACACTTTACCTCAGAATGTTCTTCTAAGCCCAAAGATAAGCGCTGACCAGGTCCAATCCCCTTCTTGTATCTGAACCATGCTCCATTGCGGTCAGCCATAACTTTTGACTTTGGCCCGGTGTCACCTGACCAGATATGCACGGTTGGCGCTTGGATCTCTTAGGTGCTCATTTTTACAAAAAACTTTAAAATTCATTACTCTGGTTCTACTGATTCGATTTTTGTTGTTTTGGTGTCAAATAATTTATTAAAATTTACTCTACTTTTCTAAATTGGTTTGGGATTTTTCTTGTGTTGTGTTTTCACTTATTACTTAGTGTGCTGCATAAATACTTTACACAATTGCCTCTAAGTTAAGCCTGACTGCTTTTTGTGCCAAGCTACCCAGGGTTAAGCACAGTCTAATTTAGTGACTTTTTGTGGTTCACCCTGCAAGGGATTGTGGCTGTTGCTTGACCAGGGCTCACCTCCCAGTCAACCAAAAATCCAATTCCTCACAGTGGTGGCAGCAGTGGGATCAGAACTTGTGTTTGTGCAGTACCATACAAGGATTTGTGTTACACAAACACCCAGATAAATAATTTGACATCACAGTGACCCCTTTTTAAATTCTTCCTTAGTTTTCCAGTGGCTCATTTCTCCCATTTCTAGTGCCCTAGCTTCCTTTTTGCACCATGGAGATGGAGCTGTACAACGTTGACACCCTCAGCAGGGATGAGCTACTGAAACTCTGCAAAGGGAGGGGGCTGAAAGCAGACAAAATGGCTACCAATCTGGATCTCCAGGTAGCTCCCAGGGCCTTTGAAGAGGTGCAGAGGTGGCAGTCCACCTCAGTAGAGTAAGATGGTGATGGCAATGAGGAGGAGAGAGCACAGACAGCGGATAAGGAGAGAGAGGACCCTGCACAGGGTCCTGAGCTGCCAGGAGAGTCCAACTGGACCCCAGCAGATGACCAGGATGCCCAGGATGGAGCAGGGAGCAGTGTGTCTACCAGAAGCCTGACCCCACAGGAGCTGGACGACAGGAAAGAGGAGACAAAGCTCAAGCTGGAGCAGGCTTAGTTAAAACTGGAGAAGGCTGAGAGAGTCTTGCAGGAAAAGAGACTGGCCTTGGAGGACAGGAGGAAGGCCCATGAACTCAGTCCCAGAGATTTGGACCTAAGAGCAAAACAAATTGATGCTAGCAACATTGGTGGCAGTATACCAGCTATGCTAACTGGAGAGGTGAGGGTCCACATACCCAAGGACCTGGTGCCCAGTTATGTGGTGGGAGATTATATAGATAAATTGTTGTCATCATATGAGATAGCTCTGAAGGTACACAAGGACCCAGAAGAGTTTTGGGGGAGCAGCTTGAGGAGGTCCATGCCCATGGTAGGGAGGGACACACTCCTTACACTTGAGGTAAAGGATCAAACCAAGTAGGCCACTATGAAGGCCATTCTTCTGACCAAATTTGGGCTGACCCCTGAGAAATACAGACAGAGGTGCAGGGGCAGACAAAAACTCCCAAACCAGTCATGGGTGGACTTCTTGGATAACTCCAGCAAGGGACTGAAGGGGTCGGTGAGGGACAGCAAAGTGGATGATTTTGTTGGGCAGTACAGAGCTGGCGTACAACGTCATATTGGCAGGACAAATTCTAGTGGCCGTCAACTGAACGGGAGGCCACTCATACTAAATTGAAGGAAGATCACTTTGGACCATTTTGAGACCTTTGAGAATACGTGAAAAAATATATCCACCACAATTTCATCAATCCTCAACGATACGGTTTGATACATATATCTCTTCTACTGCTCATGACTACGTGATCGGGAACCTAGCCTTGAAGAAGTCACTGCGTGATGAAACATGTGTCCGCTGTTCTTCCTTGGTCTTAATACAAGCTACGGTCTACAACCGTTTGAATTATGTCGTCTATTTTTATATGAAGAATCATGTGAATATCAAATTTTGAAACTACTGTCTTTGACTATTGTTGGGAGTGCTTTGGTACTGTAATCATACATACACCATTACTCTATGCGCTATTCAACTATATGCCATTCCACTCCATGCCACTACACTCTCCATTATTCCGCTGTACACTACTCAAATCTACACCACACCAGTCTACGTCACTCCACTCAATGCCACTCCACTGTACAGTATTCCACTGTACATCACTCAACTCTATGCCACTCCACTGTAGGCTTTTTCACTGTATGCAACTCCACTCTATGCTATTCAACTCTATGCCACTCCAGTCTAATCCACACCACTTTATGCTACTCAGCTCTGCACTATTCCACTCCACTTTATGCCACTCCACTCTACGGTATTCCATCGTACGCCTCTCCACTCTACACCACTCCACTGTACGGTATTCCACTCTATGGCACTCCACACTAATGTACGACATGCTACTCAACTCTGTGCCACTCCAGTCTACGCCATTCCATTGTACGCCACTCCACTCTACTTAAAGACAGGCCACTCCACTCTACGCTACTTCACTCTACTCTGATACACTACTCAACTGCCACTTCACTATACGCTATTTGACTGTATACCACTCCACTCTATGCCACACCATGCTATGCCAGTCTACGGTACTCAACTGCACTCCACTCTACACCACTTCACTCTATGGTATTCCACTGTGCACCACTCCACTGTATGCTACTCTACTCTACGCCTCTCCACTCTATGCCACTCCACTTTAATGTATTCTACTATATGCCACTCCACTATATGCCACTGCACTCTACACCACTCCACTCCATGCCACTCCACTGTACACTATTCCCCTCTATGTCACTCCACTCTACACTATTACAATGTATGCAACTCCACTGTGTGCTATTCATTCAATACACCTCCACTTGCTACCACTCCAGTCTATGCCACTCCATTGTATGCTATTTCACTATATTCCACGCCACTCTACACCACTTTGGTCTACTGTCTGATACGTTACTCGGCTCTACGACATTTTAGTCTACGCCTCTCCACAGTATGCCACCCCAAGCCACTGTACGCCATTCCCCTCTACGCACTCCACTGTATGGTATTCCACTCTATGCCACTCCACTCAATGCGAATACACTTTACTCCACGCCACATTACGCCGCTCCAGTGTACACCACTTCTACTCTATGCCACTCCACTGTATGCCACTCCAGTCTACGCCACTCCACTCTACACCACACCACTCTACTTTATTCCACTGTATGCCGCTCCACTGTATGCAACTCCACTGTAAGCTATTCCACTCTATGTCACTCAAATATATACTAGTCCACTGTACGCCACTCCACTCCACTTTAAACCACTGTACTTTACACTATTCCACTTCACAACACTCCACAACACGCTACTTGACTTTACACCACTCCAGTCTATGCCACTCCACTGTATGTCACTCCACTCTACTCTCCAACACACCACTCCAATCTACGCTACTCCACTCTGACACGCTACTCCACTGTATGCCACGTCACTCTTTGCCATTACACAATACGCCATTCGACTGTATGCCATGCCACTCTATGCCACTCCACTACACGGTATTCCACTGAACGTCACTTTGCTCTAAGCCACTCCACTTTTTTTTAAAACAAACTTTATTGATTTTCTCCAGAATCAGTACAAAAGGAGTAAACGTTCCATGTTACAATTACAGCTTAGCATGTTCCTACATACGTAAAAGGTAGTAGTCATGTTTTATAACAGACACTACAAAACGTGCCCTCGTTTGACCATATTGGCCCCATGGCTTCTGGTACCGGTATAGTGTTTATCACGTTGACATACAATCTCTTCACGCTATATTATGTAAAAAGTTGTACAATTTCATGATTAATTATCCACTCAATAACATACTTTTTATTAACTCCCTACCCCCCACCCCTGCTGAAGAGCCTTCACAGAGGTATGACAAACCCAGTAATAAATGAGGATTAATCCAGGACTTAACTTTAGGCTCACCTATATAACATAAATACAATCTAGGTAACAAGAGGACGTATATACTTCGGGCAGTCGAAGGTAGCGGAATCTCCGGGACCCAGTGACTGTCAACTTAGACTATCAAGTGATGTCTGTACTCGGTTCAGGTCTGAAGACGGGATAGATTACCTAATATGTATAAACCTATGACACAAACATGTCAGATACTTTGAAAGATTCCAGTAATTGGTCCCAGTGCAGTGCTATTGGTTCCTTTTTTAAGGCCTTTTCTCTCCTCTCTACGGATCGCCACACTTTCTGCCAGTCCCCATCTCTCTACTTCCTCTTTCTAACTAAGCAATGTGGGGGGTCTTGGGGATTTCCATCGTTGAGTAATACCCCGTTTAGCAAGGAGTAAAGCTAAGTCCGCAAATCTGGCTTGCACTTTCAGTTCTTTGCGTCTCTTGTATAGACCTAGTATACTTGTCTTGACCTTAGACCATCCGAACTCTTCAACTACCTCTTTTAAGACAGTTAGTATACCCTCCCAAACACTTTTCAAAGCAGGGCAATCCCAAAGCATATGCAACAAGTTTGCGTCTCGTTCCGGGCATCTAGGGCAGTGTGGCAGAATTGCGGGAAAGATGGCATGTAATTTGTGGGGTGTTAGATACGCTCTATGCGTAATCATATATTGAATAAACTTGAAACAGGCGTTGCAAGAAATGCGTTTTGGATATTCTAGTTTTGTTGCCCATTCTTTGTCAGTCAATGGCCTGTCAAGATCCTGTTCCCATTTTGCGCGGGTTGCAGCAAGGGGGGTGAGACGATGTGTACGTATGGCCTGGTAGAACCAGCGTGGTAAGTGGCTGCCTATCCCCACTAAGCCACTCCACTTTACGGTATTCCACTGTATGCCACTTCACTCTACGCCACTCCACTGTATGCAACTCCACTGAACAGTATTTAACTCTATGCCACTCCATTGTACGTCACTCCACTTCACTCAGCGCTAGGCCACTCTACGCTATTCCACTCTACAACTCTCCACCCTACACCACTCCACTCTATGCTTTTTTACTCTATGCCACTCCACTCTATGGTATTCCACTGTAAGCCTCTCCACTCTATATCACTCCACTGTACGGTATTCCACTGCACGGCAGTCCACTCTAATGTATGGCACCCTAGTTGAGTCTATACCACTCCAGTCTATGCCATTCCACTGTATGCAAATCCACTCTACTCTACGGCATTCCACTCCACTCCACACCACTCCACTGTACTCTGCAACACGCGATTCCAATATATGACACTTTATTCTACTCCACACTAAACCACTTCACTCTACTGCACTCCATGACACACTTCACTACAACATGCCACTCCACTCTATGACACTTTACTTCACTCTACACTACACCACTCCACTCTACTCTACTCTACTGTATGACACTTTACCACACTGTACTCCACTGAACAACACTGCAGTGTACTATACACCCCTCCACTGTACAACATGCCTCTCCACTGTAAGACGCACAGCTCGTCTACAGCATGCCACTCCACTTTACGCTAGTCCACTCTACACCAGTCCACTGTATGTGACTGCACTCCTCGCCACTGCACTGTACGCCACTCTATTCTATGGTATTCCACTGTATGCCACTCCACTGTATGCCACTCCACTCTACACTATTCCTGTGTACGCCAATCTCCTCTACCCAACCCCACACCACTCTATTCTATGACACATTACTCCACTCACCGACACTCTAGGCCCCTCCACTCTACCATACAATACTCCACTCTACAGTACTCCGCTCTACAACAGTGTACTCCAGTCCATGCAAGTGTACCGCACTCTACTTTACTCTATGACACTGTACGACACTCCACTCCACTCTACGCAACTTCCAAGACGCCACTCCACCCAAATTTACTGCACTCTAATCTATGACATAGTAACCCATTACTCCACTCTCTCTATACCACTCCACCCTACTTTACTGCTCTCTACTCTATGACATAGTACTCCACTACTCCACTCTATACCACTCCACTCTATACTACTCTATGCCACTCAACTCTGCAACACTTTATGCCACTGTACCACACTCTATTCTACTCCACACTACTCCACTCTATATTACTCTAATCCACTCAGTGGCACTTCAGTCTACTACATTTTAGACACTTCAGTCTACGACCGTTTCCACACTCCACTGTACGACACGCCACTCCTCTCTATGGCACTTTAATGTATGTTATGTCAGTCTACTCTACTCCACTCCACACCACACCACTCTACTTTACAACATAACACTCCACTCAATGACACTTTACTCCACTCTATGCTATGCCACTTCACTCGAGTCCACTCCACTCCACTGTATGATACTCTACCCCATTCTACATCACTGTATGGCACTCCACTTTACATCGCTCCATTCTACGAAACTCTATTCCACTCTATGCAACTCATTCTTTCATTCATTCATGGAGATTTCTTACGCGTGTGGCTACCCAAAAGGGCCTCCCAGAGCTATGACAAACAAGTATTATGCGGAAAAGATCAGAGTAAAAGAGGGTAGATAAAATAATGGGTAAAAAAGGATGGTCTTTAACAATTTCCTGAAAGCTAATTCAGATTTAATTTGCCTTAGGTTATGTGGGAGTGCGTTCCAAATTTTAGGTGCTAGGAATGCAAAAGACCTTCCTCCACTCCTGGCTCTCATTATCCCAGGGATTGCAAACAGTTGTTGTGTGTTACATTGTAGCTTTGTAAGGAGTAAGTACATTTTTAATCAGCTTGGGACTTCTTTTGCGCATTGCTCTATGGACCATGCGCAATACCTTAAAGTGTATCCTTTTTATTACTGGCAGCCAGTGAAGGCCTGCCAGAGCAGAGGTGGCGGAGTGGCATTTGGGAGTTTTAAGTAGGATACGTGCTACAGCATTTTGTATAACTTGCAATTTTTCTATGACTGACTTTGGGCTGCCTAGGAACAATGAATTTCCACAGTTAAGCCTCGAGATGAATAAACCCTGTACCACTATCCTTCGTAATGGCTCTGGCAGCCATCTGAGCAGTTTCCGCAATGTCCTTATCATGTCAAAGCATGCTGATATCAGTTTTCTTGCTTGCACTGCCATAGTCATCTTATCATTGAGCCAAACACCTAAGCTTATGACTTCTGATTTTGGGATCGGTTGATTGCTAAGGGATTCAGGCCAGTTCAATTTCCTACCACCATCACCTCCATTTTCTCCCCATTGAGTTTACGGTTGCTAGAAGCCATTCATTCTGCACCCTGCTTGAGACAGGTATTAAGGGGGGGTCGAAGTCTTGTCCGATTGGTGGGAGAGGGAGATGATAATCTGAGTGTCATCTGCGTAAGATATAATAGAAAAGCCATGACTGTTTATGATTTCTGCCAGTGAGATGACATACAGATTGAATAGTGTTGGGCTTAGTGAGGACCCCTGCGGGACCCCACATCCAAGAGAGTAGGTGTTTGATAAGGTGATTTCCTTGCAGACTTGAAATGTTCTACTATGAAGAAATAAGGTTAGACACATTAACATTGTTCCAGAAATACCAACTTCCTACAGCCCTGTAGTTAGCACATGATGTGATACCGTGTCAAAAGCCACACTCATATCCAAAAGGATAAGAGCTGTGGTCCCACCTTGATCTAAAATGGCTTTAAGCCCTTCTGTGGCTGCAAGCAAAGCCGTTTTCATGCTACTGCCTGGACGGAAACTGGTTTGAGAAGGATGTAAAATGTTATTGAATTCCAGGTATGATGAGAGCTTTTTGTTGACATATTTCTCCAAGATTTTACTAGGTCCTGGTAAGGGAGAGATTGGCCAGTAGTTTTTACATTTTTCAGGATCCGCCAATGTTTTTTCAATATTGGCTTTACAATAGCATGTTTCCAACCGCTTGGCACAGTCCCTACGCCTAGTGAGTAGTTGAACATATCAGTCAGTATAGAGATAACTGCTTTTCCTTCTTTTAGCATAATATCAGGAGGTGCAGGATCTAGGGGGAACATGATTTTAGAGACTTCAAAATCTCTTCAGTGTCTTCCTGGGTGGGTCATTTCTGGGAATTAGTCTAATTTTACCCCTCATGTATCTGAGGGTTTAAATCAATTTGTGTCTTCTAACATAAAAAGGATAAAATTCGCAAACATGTTGTAGCGTAATTCTGATGTTAGGGGACTTGTTTTTTATTTGTGGGTTTCATTAGACTATTTGCCACATTGAATAGGTCTTTTGAGGAACTGGCAGCATTGTTCATTTTAGATGCAAAGAAGTCAACTCTTGCGGTCCTAATCGCATAGTGGTACTTTTTTATTGCTCTCTTATAGGTCTCTTTCTCCATAGTTTTTCTGTATACTCTCTCTAGTTTTTTACATTGTTTCCTTAATTCTGAGAGTTATGATGAGAACCATGGGGCATTCATTCGGTTCTGTGAGCAAATATATTGCTTAAGAGGGACTCGCTCATTAGAGACGCTCTGGATCTATGTGTAAAATCTACTGTATCTCTTATCTTTCTCCTCATTCATTTCAGGGATGGTATTTGTAAGCATACTTTCTCAAGCGCCTATAAATATTTTAGACCATTTATATTTGGGTTTCCTTCACTTAGATGTAATGATTTGAATGCTAGTGTATTTTATTTGACATGGGATTACTTTGTGGTCAAACCAAATGATCTCATTTGGATCACCTATCACCAGTTCTGACATATTAGAAAATATGGGGTCAAGTAGGTGACCATGCTTGTGAGTAGAGTATCCAACCCATTGTGTTAGTTGGACTGCTGCTAAGTCCATTAAAACATTGTGGTGACCTCACAGTTAGTGTCCTCTAGATGAAGATTAAAGTCTCCAAGCACTGTGGAGTTGGCCATTAATATGCTATTTTCTGCTACTATGTCAGGGAGGAACTGTATAAATTGTGGGGCAGGGCCAGTGGGGTGATATATGACAAATCCTGAGAACATAAAGGTGAGGGATAGTTCGAGAGCAAATGACACACATTCACTGAATGGGATAGCTAATGGGGTAAAGTAAATTTTTTAGTCTTCTTTATAGACAATAGCGACCCCCATGCCCTTCTCGGTCATGTCTGGCAATTGCGTATCCTGAAGGTATTGTCATTAAAATATCTGCCATTGATTCCTCTAAGAGCCATGTTTCCGCTAGGAACAGGGCTGTGGGTTTTTGGTCTACTAAAAAGGTCATAAGATCTGCACTGTGCTTAAGTAGGGATCTGCAATTCAGCAGATAAAGCTGTCATTGTTGGCTGTTTGTATCTTCTGTTGGTATGCTATTTTCTCTATTAGCGTGGTTTGTCTTGTCTAGATAAACTTTGCATTCCCCACACAATAAATTATGTGACATAAGTGATGTCATTTAAGATTTCATCAGTGATATCATCAATGATGTCACTGACCATGTCATGAGTGATGTAATATGTGACGTCATCAGCAGTGCATTGCGGGGGCGTGAGTTATAGTTGGCTCAGCTAACTATAACAGCTGATTTCTCCGGTTTTGTCCGTGTGAAATGCCAGCCTTACTATAACGTCCCTGAAACCTATGCTTTTTTCAGTGAATATCTAAGGTTTTTTAAATGCTAATTCCTAACTATAATGTCCCTGAAACCTCTGGTTTGTTCAGTGAATTCCTAAGGTTTTTTAAATGCTAATTCCTAACTATCACGTCCCTGTAAAGAACCAACAGAGGTGCAGAATGAGGCAAGAGGGGTGCAGAAAGGGGAAGAGAAGTGCAGAAAGAAGCAAGAAAGGGGCAGAAAGAGGCAAGAGAGGTGCATAAAGAAGCAAGAGAACTGGAGAAAGGGGAAGAAAGAGGCAAGAGAGGTGCAGAAAGAAGCAAGAGAGGTGCAGAAAGAGGGAAGAGGGGTGCAGAAAGAAGCAAGAGAAGTGCAGAAAGAGGCAAGAGAGGTGCAGAAAGAGGTAAGAGAGGTGCAGAAAGAGGCAAGAAAGGTACAGAAAGAGGCAAGAGAAGTGCAGAAAGAAGCAAGAGAGGTGCAGAAAGATTCAAGAGAAGTGCAGAAACAGGCAAGAGAGGTGCAGAAAGAGGCAAGAGAGGTGCAGAAAGAGAGAACGGGGTACAGGAAGAGGCAAGAGAGGTGCAAGAAGAGGGAAAAGGGGTGCAGAAAGAGGCAAGAGGGGTGAAGAAAGAAGCAAGTGAGGTACAGAAAGAGGCAACAGAAGTGCAGAAAGAGGCAAGAGAGGGTACAAAAAGGGGCAAGAGAAGTGCAGAAAGAAGCAAAAGAGGTGCAGAAGGAGGGAAGAGAAGTGCAGAAAGAGGCAAGAGAGGTGCAGAAACAGGCAAGAGATGTGTAGAAAGAGGGAAACGGAGTGCAGAAAGAGGCAAGAGGTGTGCAGAAAGAAGCAAGAGAGGTGCAGAAAGAAGCAAGGGAAGTGCAGAAAGAAGCAACAGAGTTGCAGAAAGAGGCAAGATAGGTGCAGAAAGAGGCAAGAGAGGTGCAGAAATAGGTAAGAGAGGTGCCGAAAGAGGGAAGAGGGGTACAGAAAGAGGCAAGAGGGGTGCAGAAAGAAGCAAGCGAGGTGAAGAAAGAAGCAAGCGAGGTGCATAAAGAAGGCAAGAGAAGTGCAGAAAGAGGCAAGAGAAGTGCAGAAAGAGGCAAGAGAAGTGCAAAAGAGGCAAGAGAGGTACACAAAGAGACAAGAGAGGTGCAAAAGAAGCGAGAGAGGTGCAGAAAGAAGAAAGAAGTGCAGAAAGAAGCAACAGAAGTGCAGAAAGAGGTAAGAGAAGTGCAGAAAGAGGCAAGAGAGGTGCAGAAAGAAGTAACAGAGGTACAGAAAGAGGCAAGGGAGGTGCAGAAAGAAGCAAGAGAGGTACCGAAAAAGGCAAGAAAGGTGCCAAAAGAGGGAAGAGGGGTGCAGAAAGAGGCAAGCGAGGTGCAGAAAGAAGCAAGAGAGGTACAGAAAGAGGAAGAAAGGTGCAGAAAGAAGCAAGAAAAGTGCAGAAAGAGGCAAGAGAGTTGCAAAAAGAAGCACAAGAGGAGCAGAAAGAAGCAAGAAATGTGCAGAAAGAGGCAAGAGAAGTGCAGAAAGAAGCAAGAGAGGTGCAGAAATAGGCAGAAGTGCAGAAAGAAGCAAGAGAACTGCAGAAAGAGGAAGAAAGGTACAGCAAGAAGCAAGAGAAATGGAGAAAGAAGCAAGAGAAGTGCAGAAAGAGGCAAGTGAGGTGCAGAAAGAGGCAAGAGGGATACAGAAAGAGGGAAAAGAAGTGCAGAAAGAAGCAAGAGAGGTGTAGAAAGAAGCAAGAGAAGTGCAGAAAGAAGCAAGAAAGGGGCAGAAAGAGGCAAGAGAGGTGCATAAAGAAGCAAGAGAACTGCAGAAAGAGGAAGAAAGAGGCAAGAGAGGTGCAGAAAGAAGCAAGAGAGGTGCAGAAAGAGGGAAGAGGGGTGCAGAAAGAAGCAAGAGAAGTACAGAAAGAGGCAAGAGAGGTGCAGAAAGAGGTAAGAGAGGTGCAGAAAGAGGCAAGAAAGGTACAGAAAGAGGCAAGAGAAGTGCAGAAAGAAGCAATAGAGGTGCAGAAAGATTCAAGAGAAGTGCAGAAACAGGCAAGAGAGGTGCAGAAAGAGGCACGAGAGGTGCAGAAAGAGAGAACGGGGTACAGGAAGAGGCAAGAGAGGTGCAAGAAGAGGGAAAGGGGTGCAGAAAGAGGCAAGAGGGGTGCAGAAAGAAGCAAGTGAGGTACAGAAAGAGGCAACAGAAGTGCAGAAAGAGGCAAGTGAGGGTACAAAAGGGGCAAGAGAAGTGCAGAAAGAAGCAAAAGAGGTGCAGAAGGAGGGAAGAGAAGTGCAGAAAGAGGCAAGAGAGGTGCAGAAACAGGCAAGAGATGTGTAGAAAGAGGGAAACGGAGTGCAGAAAGAGGCAAGAGGCGTGCAGAAAGAAGCAAGAGAGGTGCAGAAAGAAGCAAGGGAAGTGCAGAAAGAAGCAACAGAGTTGCAGAAAGAAGCAAGATAGGTGCAGAAAGAGGCAAGAGAGGTTCAGAAATAGGTAAGAGAGGTGCCGAAAGAGAGAAGAGGGGTACAGAAAGAGGCAAGAGGGGTGCAGAAAGAAGCAAGCGAGGTGCAGAATGAAGCAAGCGAGGTGCAGAAAGAGGCAAGAGAAGTGCAGAAAGAGGCAAGAGAAGTGCAAAAGAGGCAAGAGAGGTACACAAAGAGACAAGAGGGGTGCAAAAAGAAGCGAGAGAGGTGCAGAAAGAAGAAAGAAGTGCAGAAAGAAGCAACAGAAGTGCAGAAAGAGGTAAGAGAAGTGCAGAAAGAGGCAAGAGAGGTGCAGAAAGAAGTAACAGAGGTACAGAAAGAGGCAAGAGAAGTGCAGAAAGAGGCAAGGGAGGTGCAGAAAGAAGCAAGAGAGGTACCGAAAGAGGCAAGAAAGGTGCCAAAAGAGGGAAGAGGGGTGCAGAAAGAGGCAAGAGGGGTGCAGAAAGAAGCAAGACAACTGCAGAAAGAGGAAGGAAGGTGCCGAAAGAGGCAAGAGAGGTGCAGAAAGAAGCAAGAGAGGTACAGAAAGAGGAAGAAAGGTGCAGAAAGAAGCAAGAGAAGTGCAGAAAGAGGCAAGAGAGTTGCAAAAAGAAGCACAAGAGGAGCAGAAAGAAGCAAGAAATGTGCAGAAAGAGGCAAGAGAAGTGCAGAAAGAAGCAAGAGAGGTGCAGAAATAGGCAGGAGAAGTGCAGAAAGAAGCAAGAGAACTGCAGAAAGAGGAAGAAAGGTACAGCAAGAAGCAAGAGAAATGGAGAAAGAAGCAAGAGAAGTGCAGAAAGAGGCAAGTGAGGTGCAGAAAGAGGCAAGAGGGATACAGAAAGAGGGAAAAGAAGTGCAGAAAGAAGCAAGAGAGGTGTAGAAAGAAGCAAGAGAAGTGCAGAAAGAACCAACAGAGGTGCAGAAAGAGGCAAGAGGGGTGCAGATAGAAGTAACAGAGGTACAGAAAGAAGCAAGAGAGGTACCGAAAGAGGCAAGAAAGGTGCCAAAAGAGGGAAGAGGGGTGCAGAAAGAGGCAAGAGGGGTGCAGAAAGAAGCAAGACAACTGCAGAAAGAGGAAGGAAGGTGCCGAAAGAGGCAAGAGAGGTGCAGAAAGAGGCAAGAGAAGTGCAGAAAGAAGCAATAGAGGTGCAGAAAGATTCAAGAGAAGTGCAGAAACAGGCAAGAGAGGCGCAGAAAGAGGCACGAGAGGTACAGAAAGAGAGAACGGGGTACAGGAAGAGGCAAGAGAGGTGCAAGAAGAGGGAAAAGGGGTGCAGAAAGAGGCAAGAGGGGTGCAGAAAGAAGCAAGTGAGGTACAGAAAGAGGCAACAGAAGTGCAGAAAGAGGCAAGAGGTGCAGAAGGAGGGAAGAGAAGTGCAGAAAGAGGCAAGAGAGGTGCAGAAAGAAGCAAGAGAAGTGCAGAAAGAAGCAAGAAAGGGGCAGAAAGAGGCAAGAGAGGTGCATAAAGAAGCAAGAGAACTGCAGAAAGAGGAAGAAAGAGGCAAGAGAGGTGCAGAAAGAAGCAAGAGAGGTGCAGAAAGAGGGAAGAGGGGTGCAGAAAGAAGCAAGAGAAGTGCAGAAAGAGGCAAGAGAGGTGCAGAAAGAGGTAAGAGAGGTGCAGAAAGAGGCAAGAAAGGTACAGAAAGAGGCAAGAGAAGTGCAGAAAGAAGCAATAGAGGTGCAGAAAGATTCAAGAGAAGTGCAGAAACAGGCAAGAGAGGTGCAGAAAGAGGCACGAGAGGTGCAGAAAGAGAGAACGGGGCACAGGAAGAGGCAAGAGAGGTGGAAGAAGAGGGAAAAGGGGTGCAGAAAGAGGCAAGAGGGGTGCAGAAAGAAGCAAGTGAGGTACAGAAAGAGGCAACAGAAGTGCAGAAAGAGGCAAGAGAGGGTACAAAAAGGGGCAAGAGAAGTGCAGAAAGAAGCAAAAGAGGTGCAGAAGGAGGGAAGAGAAGTGCAGAAAGAGGCAAGAGAGGTGCAGAAACAGGCAAGAGATGTGTAGAAAGAGGGAAACGGAGTGCAGAAAGAGGCAAGAGGCGTGCAGAAAGAAGCAAGAGAGGTGCAGAAAGAAGCAAGGGAAGTGCAGAAAGAAGCAACAGAGTTGCAGAAAGAGGCAAGATAGGTGCAGAAAGAGGCAAGAGAGGTGCAGAAATAGGTAAGAGAGGTGCCGAAAGAGAGAAGAGGGGTACAGAAAGAGGCAAGAGGGGTGCAGAAAGAAGCAAGCGAGGTGCAGAAAGAAGCAAGCGAGGTGCAGAAAGAGGCAAGAGAAGTGCAGAAAGAGGCAAGAGAAGTGCAAAAGAGGCAAGAGAGGTACACAAAGAGACAAGAGGGGTGCAAAAAGAAGCGAGAGAGGTGCAGAAAGAAGAAAGAAGTGCAGAAAGAAGCAACAGAAGTGCAGAAAGAGGTAAGAGAAGTGAAGAAAGAGGCAAGAGAGGTGCAGAAAGAAGTAACAGAGGTACAGAAAGAGGCAAGAGAAGTGCAGAAAGAGGCAAGGGAGGTGCAGAAAGAAGCAAGAGAGGTACCGAAAGAGGCAAGAAAGGTGCCAAAAGAGGAAGAGGGGTTCAGAAAGAGGCAAGAGGGGTGCAGAAAGAAGCAAGACAACTGCAGAAAGAGGAAGGAAGGTGCCAAAAGAGGCAAGAGAGGTGCAGAAAGAAGCAAGAGAGGTACAGAAAGAGGAAGAAAGGTGCAGAAAGAAGCAAGAGAAGTGCAGAAAGAGGCAAGAGAGTTGCAAAAAGAAGCACAAGAGGAGCAGAAAGAAGCAAGAAATGTGCAGAAAGAGGCAAGAGAAGTGCAGAAAGAAGCAAGAGAGGTGCAGAAATAGGCAGGAGAAGTGCAGAAAGAAGCAAGAGAACTGCAGAAAGAGGAAGAAAGGTACAGCAAGAAGCAAGAGAAATGGAGAAAGAAGCAAGAGAAGTGCAGAAAGAGGCAAGTGAGGTGCAGAAAGAGGCAAGAGGGATACAGAAAGAGGGAAAAGAAGTGCAGAAAGAAGCAAGAGAGGTGTAGAAAGAAGCAAGAGAAGTGCAGAAAGAACCAACAGAGGTGCAGAAAGAGGCAAGAGGGGTGCAGAAAGAGGGAAGAGAAGTGTAGAAAGAAGCAAGAGAGGTGCAGAAAGAGGCAAGAGAGGTGCAGAAAAAGCACGACAACTGCAGAAAGAGGAAGAAGGGTGCAGAAAGATGCAAGAGAGGTGCAGAAAGAAGCGAGAGGTGCAGAAAGAAGAAAGGTGCAGAATGAAGCAAGAGAAGTGTAGAAAGAGGCAAGAGAGGTGCAGAAAAAGGGAAGAGAGGTGCAGAAAGAGGCAAGAAGGGTACAGAAAGATGCAAGAGAAGTGCAGAAAGAAGCAAGAGAGCTGCAGAAGGAAGCAAGAGAACTGCAGAAAGAGGAAGAAAGGTGCATAAAGAGGAAGAAAGGTGCAGAAAGAAGCAAGAGAACTGCAGAAAGAGGCAAGTAAGGTGCAGAAAGAGACAAGAGAGGTGCAGAAGGAGGCAAGAGAGGTGCAGAAAGAGGAAGAATGATAGAAAGAGGGAGAAAGGTGCAGAAAGAAGCAAGAGAGGTACAGAAAGAGGCAAGATAAATGTAGAAAGAAGCAACAGAGTTGCAGAAAGAGGCAAGAGAAGTGCTGAAAGAGGCAAGGTTGGTGCAGAAAGAGGCGAGAGGTGCAGAAATAGGGAAGAGGTGTGCATAATAAGGGAAGAGGAGTGCAGAAAGAGGCAAGAGGGATGCAGAAACAAGCAAGAGAGGTGCAGAAAGAACCAGCAGAGGTGCAGAAAGACGCAAGAGGGTGCAGAAAGAGGGAAGAGAAGTGCAGAAAAAACCAAGAGAGGTGCAGAAAGAGGCAAGAGAGGTGCCGATAGAAGCAAGAGAACTGCAGAAAGATGTAGAAAGAGGCAAGAGATGTGCAGAAAGAGGCAAGAGAAGTGCAGAAAGAGGCAAGAAAGATGCAGAAAGAGGCAACAGAAGCGCAGAAAGAAGCAAGAGAGGTGCAGAAAGAAGCAAGAGAACTGCTGAAAGAGGAAGAAAGGTGCATAAAGAGGAAGAAAGGCGCAGAAAGAAGCAAGAAAAGTGCAGAAAGAAGCAAGAGAACTGCAGAAAGAGGCAAGTGAGGTGCAGAAAGACGCAAGAGAGGTGCAGAAGGAGTCAAGAGAGGTGCAGAAAGAGGAATAATGGCACAGAAAGAGGAAGCAATGTGCAGAAAGAGGCAAGAGAGGTGCAGAAAGAAGCAAGAGAAGTGCAGAAAGAAGCAACAGAGTTGCAGAAAAAGGCAAGAGAAGTGCTGAAAGAGGCAAGAGAAGTGCAGAAAGAGGCAAGAGGGGGTGCAGAAAGAGGCAAGAGGGGTGCAGAAAGAAGGAAGAGAGGTGCAGAAAGAAGGAAGAGAGGTACCGAAAGAGGCAAGAAAGGTGCCAAAAGAGGGAAGAGGGGTGCAGAAAGAGGCAACAGGGGTGCAGACAGAAGCAAGAGAGGTGCAGAAAGAAGCAAGAGAAGTGCAGAAAGAAGCAACAGAGGTGCAGAAAGAGGCAAGAGGGGGGCATAAAGAAGCAAGAGAGCTGCAGAAAAAGCAAGGGAAGTGCAGAAAGAAGCAAGCGAGGTGCAGAAAGAAGCCAGCAAGGTGCAGAAAGAGGCAAGTGAAGTGCAGAGAGAGGCAGGAGAAGTGCAGAAAGAGGCAAGAGAGGTGCAGAAAGAGGGTGCAGAAAGAGGCAAGAGAAGTGCAGAAAGAAGCAATAGAGGTGCAGAAAGATTCAAGAGAAGTGCAGAAACAGGCAAGAGAGGCGCAGAAAGAGGCACGAGAGGTGCAGAAAGAGAGAACGGGGTACAGGAAGAGGCAAGAGAGGTGCAAGAAGAGGGAAAAGGGGTGCAGAAAGAGGCAAGAGGGGTGCAGAAAGAAGCAAGTGAGGTACAGAAAGAGGCAACAGAAGTGCAGAAAGAGGCAAAAGAGGTGCAGAAGGAGGGAAGAGAAGTGCAGAAAGAGGCAAGAGAGGTGCAGAAAGAAGCAAGAGAAGTGCAGAAAGAAGCAAGAAAGGGGCAGAAAGAGGCAAGAGAGGTGCATAAAGAAGCAAGAGAACTGCAGAAAGAGGAAGAAAGAGGCAAGAGAGGTGCAGAAAGAAGCAAGAGTGGTGCAGAAAGAGGGAAGAGGGGTGCAGAAAGAAGCAAGAGAAGTGCAGAAAGAGGCAAGAGAGGTGCAGAAAGAGGTAAGAGAGGTGCAGAAAGAGGCAAGAAAGGTACAGAAAGAGGCAAGAGAAGTGCAGAAAGAAGCAATAGAGGTGCAGAAAGATTCAAGAGAAGTGCAGAAACAGGCAAGAGAGGTGCAGAAAGAGGCACGAGAGGTGCAGAAAGAGAGAACGGGGCACAGGAAGAGGCAAGAGAGGTGCAAGAAGAGGGAAAAGGGGTGCAGAAAGAGGCAAGAGGGGTGCAGAAAGAAGCAAGTGAGGTACAGAAAGAGGCAACAGAAGTGCAGAAAGAGGCAAGAGAGGGTACAAAAGGGGCAAGAGAAGTGCAGAAAGAAGCAAAAGAGGTGCAGAAGGAGGGAGAGAAGTGCAGAAAGAGGCAAGAGAGGTGCAGAAACAGGCAAGAGATGTGTAGAAAGAGGGAAACGGAGTGCAGAAAGAGGCAAGAGGCGTGCAGAAAGAAGCAAGAGAGGTGCAGAAAGAAGCAAGGGAAGTGCAGAAAGAAGCAACAGAGTTGCAGAAAGAGGCAAGATAGGTGCAGAAAGAGGCAAGAGAGGTGCAGAAATAGGTAAGAGAGGTGCCGAAAGAGAGAAGAGGGGTACAGAAAGAGGCAAGAGGGGTGCAGAAAGAAGCAAGCGAGGTGCAGAAAGAAGCAAGCGAGGTGCAGAAAGAGGCAAGAGAAGTGCAGAAAGAGGCAAGAGAAGTGCAAAAGAGGCAAGAGAGGTACACAAAGAGACAAGAGGGTGCAAAAAGAAGCGAGAGAGGTGCAGAAAGAAGAAAGAAGTGCAGAAAGAAGCAACAGAAGTGCAGAAAGAGGTAAGAGAAGTGAAGAAAGAGGCAAGAGAGGTGCAGAAAGAAGTAACAGAGGTACAGAAAGAGGCAAGAGAAGTGCAGAAAGAGGCAAGGGAGGTGCAGAAAGAAGCAAGAGAGGTACCGAAAGAGGCAAGAAAGGTGCCAAAAGAGGGAAGAGGGGTTCAGAAAGAGGCAAGAGGGGTGCAGAAAGAAGCAAGACAACTGCAGAAAGAGGAAGGAAGGTGCCAAAAGAGGCAAGAGAGGTGCAGAAAGAAGCAAGAGAAGTGCAGAAAGAGGCAAGAGAGTTGCAAAAAGAAGCACAAGAGGAGCAGAAAGAAGCAAGAAATGTGCAGAAAGAGGCAAGAGAAGTGCAGAAAGAAGCAAGAGAGGTGCAGAAATAGGCAGGAGAAGTGCAGAAAGAAGCAAGAGAACTGCAGAAAGAGGAAGAAAGGTACAGCAAGAAGCAAGAGAAATGGAGAAAGAAGCAAGAGAAGTGCAGAAAGAGGCAAGTGAGGTGCAGAAAGAGGCAAGAGGGATACAGAAAGAGGGAAAAGAAGTGCAGAAAGAAGCAAGAGAGGTGTAGAAAGAAGCAAGAGAAGTGCAGAAAGAACCAACAGAGGTGCAGAAAGAGGCAAGAGGGGTGCAGAAAGAGGGAAGAGAAGTGTAGAAAGAAGCAAGAGAGGTGCAGAAAGAGGCAAGAGAGGTGCAGAAAAAGCACGACAACTGCAGAAAGAGGAAGAAGGGTGCAGAAAGATGCAAGAGAGGTGCAGAAAGAAGCGAGAGGTGCAGAAAGAAGAAAGGTGCAGAATGAAGCAAGAGAAGTGTAGAAAGAGGCAAGAGAGGTGCAGAAAAAGGGAAGAGAGGTGCAGAAAGAGGCAAGAAGGGTACAGAAAGATGCAAGAGAAGTGCAGAAAGAAGCAAGAGAGCTGCAGAAGGAAGCAAGAGAACTGCAGAAAGAGGAAGAAAGGTGCATAAAGAGGAAGAAAGGTGCAGAAAGAAGCAAGAGAACTGCAGAAAGAGGCAAGTAAGGTGCAGAAAGAGACAAGAGAGGTGCAGAAGGAGGCAAGAGAGGTGCAGAAAGAGGAAGAATGATAGAAAGAGGGAGAAAGGTGCAGAAAGAAGCAAGAGAGGTACAGAAAGAGGCAAGATAAATGTAGAAAGAAGCAACAGAGTTGCAGAAAGAGGCAAGAGAAGTGCTGAAAGAGGCAAGGTTGGTGCAGAAAGAGGCGAGAGGTGCAGAAATAGGGAAGAGGTGTGCATAATAAGGGAAGAGGAGTACAGAAAGAGGCAAGAGGGATGCAGAAACAAGCAAGAGAGGTGCAGAAAGAACCAGCAGAGGTGCAGAAAGACGCAAGAGGGTGCAGAAAGAGGGAAGAGAAGTGCAGAAAAAACCAAGAGAGGTGCAGAAAGAGGCAAGAGAGGTGCCGATAGAAGCAAGAGAACTGCAGAAAGATGTAGAAAGAGGCAAGAGATGTGCAGAAAGAGGCAAGAGAAGTGCAGAAAGAGGCAAGAAAGATGCAGAAAGAGGCAACAGAAGCGCAGAAAGAAGCAAGTGAGGTGCAGAAAGAAGCAAGAGAACTGCTGAAAGAGGAAGAAAGGTGCATAAAGAGGAAGAAAGGCGCAGAAAGAAGCAAGAAAAGTGCAGAAAGAAGCAAGAGAACTGCAGAAAGAGGCAAGTGAGGTGCAGAAGAGACGCAAGAGAGGTGCAGAAGGAGTCAAGAGAGGTGCAGAAAGAGGAATAATGGCACAGAAAGAGGAAGCAATGTGCAGAAAGAGGCAAGAGAGGTGCAGAAAGAAGCAAGAGAAGTGCAGAAAGAAGCAACAGAGTTGCAGAAAAAGGCAAGAGAAGTGCTGAAAGAGGCAAGAGAAGTGCAGAAAGAGGCAAGAGGGGGTGCAGAAAGAGGCAAGAGGGGTGCAGAAAGAAGGAAGAGAGGTGCAGAAAGAAGCAAGAGAGGTACCGAAAGAGGCAAGAAAGGTGCCAAAAGAGGGAAGAGGGGTGCAGAAAGAGGCAAGAGGGGTGCAGACAGAAGCAAGAGAGGTGCAGAAAGAAGCAAGAGAAGTGCAGAAAGAAGCAACAGAGGTGCAGAAAGAGGCAAGAGGGGGGCATAAAGAAGCAAGAGAGCTGCAGAAAAAGCAAGGGAAGTGCAGAAAGAAGCAAGCGAGGTGCAGAAAGAAGCCAGCAAGGTGCAGAAAGAGGCAAGTGAAGTGCAGAGAGAGGCAGGAGAAGTGCAGAAAGAGGCAAGAGAGGTGCAGAAAGAGGGTGCAGAAAGAGGCAAGAGAAGTGCAGAAAGAAGCAACAGATGTGCAGAAAGAGGCAAGAGAGGTGCAGAAGAAAGAAGCAAGAGAGGTGTAGAAAGAAGCAAGAGAGGTGCAGAAAGCAGAAGAGATGTGCAGAAAGAGGCAAGAGAAGTGCAGAAAGAGGAAGAAAGATGCAGAAAGAAGCAAGAGAAATACAGAAAGAGTCAAGAGAGGCGCAGAAACAAGCAAGAGAGGTTTGCGCACCATTAGTACCAATTCAACACCCACAATCAGCATTACGTAACACATGACCATTCCAGCTTTGCAAAGGGCCTTTCACCACGCTGTAACATGTGTCGCTGCATTTTTGGTAACATTTGAGCCGTTTCAGTTAGAAACAACGTTTTTTTGTTCAAATCTGCAGATTATGCGGCAGATGATGGATTATGTGGCAAATATAGAAAATTTATAATTATGTGAAAATTGGTGCGGCTGAAATGTTACATAATTCCAGTGGCCCTCCTCATACCTCTGACTAGGTCCACAAGTGCTCCTCTGTGGTTGCTTCCTTTTTGTGTCTTTTTGAATTTATAGTTTAGATTCTATGGAAATGAGGAAGACTAAACCTGAGGTTACCACTCCAGAACACAGACTACCATACCACATAACGCATAATCCCATGCCACATAATTTCTATACACTAAATACCACATACTTTCTATCCACATAATTTCACTGCACAACATACCACATAATTCCACTACACACAACGTACATCCACTCCACTCCAAAAAACATTTCTAAAAAAACTTTCACATTTACAACGCCAGTAGCTCTAACTCTCACAAATATGAGACCTATTGCATTGCAAATGCTTGTTTAATGCGTTTGCAGAGTGGTGGAGAAAGGGGGCTGGGCCTCCAACCAGCGCTCAGGAATTCCGCTGCGTAGGACTTACAGGAGGTACCAGGAGTTCTTCTTGGCCCCCAAAGTCCCTCAGGAGTAAAGTGGGCTTCATCCCCCAACCAGTCGTGTGCCAGGAGGCAGGTATGCAGAGTAGTGGAGAAAGGAGGGCATGGCCTCTGAAGGCTTCTTAGCAATCCCACTGTGTGGGACTTACTGGAGGTAACAGAAGGGGTAGTTGGCCCCCAAGGACGTCCCTGGGGGCCAACTACCTTTCCTATTACCTCCAGTAAGTCCCACACAGCAGGATTGCTAAGTTCTCATAGCAGGCCACGCCTCATTTGCCCACCACTCTGCAAACGTGCTCCTGTTCGTCAAACAGCGCCAAAGATATTGGCAAAAGAAACAACGCTTTTCCTATGGAAACTAGGTCCTAACTATAACTACCTACTGGTGACCGCCAGTAGGTTATATATATATATATATATATATATATTTATTTTTATTTTTTACTGAATAAAACAAAGGCTACAGGGATGTTATAGTTAGGCTCAAGTTTCACTCGTACAAAACCAGTAAAATTCACAGTTATAGTTAGCTGAGCCAACTATAACTCGCACCCCCGCAATGCACTGCTTACGATCTCACATATTACATCACTCATAACATGGTCAGTGACATCACTGATGACATCTCAAATGACATCATTGATGACATTACTGATGACATCATCCAATGAGTGTGAGTGTTTTTAAAAAGTTAATGACTGTTAAATATATATACCAAGGTGTATTAGTGAATCAGTAGGTGTATGAGTGCCTGTATGGATGGTTCAGTGGGTGTGCATAAGTGAGTGATTAAATATCTCAGTGAATGTATGGGTGAGTGACTAGGTTGTGTGAATGTCTGTATCAATCTGTCAGTTGGTGTCTATGAGGCTGTTTAGCTTGGTGAGTGGGTATGTGAGTGGCTGTATAGGTGATTGATTGGTTGTCTCAGTACCTGTATGGGTGTCTGAATGTCTGTGTTGGTGGGTGAGGGGGTGTGTGACTGCCTGCATGGATGAGTGAGTGGGTGAGTCAGTAGCTGTATAGGTTAGTGAGGGCATCTGTGAGGGGCTGTGTGTGTGACTGAGTGTGTGTATGGCTGTGTCGGTGAGTGAATGGATTTGTCAGTGGTATATGGGTGAGTAACTGCATATGTGAAAGGCAGGATAGGTAAGTGTTGGAGTATATGAGTGACTGTATGTGTGAGTGAGTGATTGGGAGAGTGGTTGTATAAGTGAGTGTGTGCTTGTGTCAGATACTGTCTAGGTGAGTGAGTATATGTTAGCATCTGTATGAATAAGTGAGTGTGTATAACTCTATAGGTGAATAAGTGGCTGTGTGATTGACTATGGTTGAGTGAGTAGGTGTGTGACGAGCTCTACGGGTGACTGACAGTGTGTGAGTGGCTGAGTGGGTGTATGAGTGGATATATCAGTGGCTGTATTAGTAAGTGAGTTGGTGTATCAGTGGTTGTATGGGTGACTGAGTAGATGTGTGTGTAGACTTCTGAATCAGTAAGTGGGTGTGTAAGTTCTGCTATGGGTGTGTCAATGCTTTTGAGAATCGTAGTGTGGAAGTTGGAGTGGGTGTATTAAAGGTTATATTGGGGTGTGAGTGGTGCGTCAGTGAATCTGTGGATGATGTCATCAGTGATGTCATTTGAGATGTCATCAGTGATGTCACTGACCATGTCATGAGTGATATAATATGTGAGGTCATAAGCAGTGCATTGCAGGGGCACAAGTTATAGTTAGCTCATCTAACTGTTGAATTTCACTGGTTTTGTACGAGTGAAACCTGAGCTTAACTATAACGTCCCTCTAACCTTTGTTTTTTTCAGTGAATTTTTATGTTTTTTAACTAGTAATCGCTTTTCCAGGGTGGTGGAGAAAGGGGGCTCGGCCTCTGACCAGCTCTTGGGAATTCCGCAGTGTAGGACTTACAGGAGGTACCTGGAGGGCTTCTTGGCCCCCACGGTCCCTGAGGAGTAAAGTGGACTTCATCCCCCAACCAGTAGTGCATCATGAGCTGCGTTTGCAAAGTGGTGGAGAAAGGGGGCGTGGCCTTTGAAGACCTTAGAAATCCCGCTGTGTGGGACTTACTGGCGGTAACCAGAGGGGTAGTTGGCCCTCAAGGACGCCCTTGGGTCAAGAGGGTACCTGGGGGCCAACTACCCCTCCTGTTAACTCCAGTAGGTCTCACACAGTGGGTTTGCTGAGAAGTGCTCGGTGGGCACACCCCCTTTCTCCACCAATCTGCAAACATGCCTCCTGGTGCACTACTAGTTGGGGGATTAAGTCCCTTTGGCTCTTGAGAGTCTTTGAGGGCTAACTACCCCTCCTGTCACATAGAGTAAGACCCACACAGCTGGACTGCTGAGAGGTTGTCAGAGGCCACGCCCCCTTTCTCCACCATTCTGCAAACGTGCCTCCTGGCATACTACAGGTTGAGAGAAGTAGTCTACTTTAGTCCTGAGTCCCTCAGGAGTAAAGTGGAAATCATTCCCCAACCAGAAGCGTGCTAGGAGGCGCATTTGCAGAGTGGTGGAGAAAGGGTGCATGGCCTTCATGTCCTCTCAGCAATCCCGCTGCCTGGGACTTGCTGGAGGTAACAGAAGGGCTTGTTGGCCCCCAAAGACCCTCAGCATTCAAGGGGATTTCATTCCCCAACCACCACTGCACCTGGAGCGACTTGCCCGAGTTTCTTTTTTTTTTATTAAATATTTTTTTATAGGTAAGGGTAGCCCCCCTTTCCTCTGCCGATTTCGGCCCCGGGGACCCCATCCCCTGGGACCAGTCTATTATGAAATGGGGAGGGGGTCACGCGGCCTCTCTCCCCGGGCTGATTACAGCCCGGGGTCCTACTACCCTGGGGCCCATCCTTTTCCTTTTTATTTTATAGAAAACAGGAAGGGGTGCATGGCCTCCCATCCCTAGGCCAATTTTGGCCCAAGGGACCCCATCCCCCGGGGCCTTCCCATTATTTAAAAAAAAATTACATAGTAGGGGGCCACGTGGCCCTCCTCCTGAGGCCAATTTGAGCCCCGGGGACCCAACCCCCAAGGGCCAGGCCTTTATTTATGTTTTTAAAAATGGGGAGGGGGACCAACGTGGCCCCCCTCTCTGTGCCGATATTGCCCCAGGGACCCCATCCCCTGGGGCATGGCCACCTCGTGGGGGACCATGGTGGGAGCCTGAAGGCCCCGCGGTCCATGCTGGCTCCCCACCTCCTGCGGGAGCCAGCATTGCTTTTGGACAGAGGGAGCATTTTTACTGCTTTCGTTTCCACGAAGCAGAGCAATGTTTGCTATGGCTTGGCGGGAGCAGTGCCCGTGCCCCCGCCAAGCCACAGCAAACTGCAATTTCCCGGGGGTGGGCACCCAGGGAGATTGCTGGAGCCGGCTCCGGGGGGTTGCGGTCCCAGGGCGTTGTAGGGCTCCTATAGGAGGGCCGCATGGCCCCCCTCCTTTGTGAAGTAAGCCCTGGTGAGGTGGTGGTCCCCCTTAATTGTTGAATGCGTGCCCCAGGGCTGCAGGCCCCCCATCATTATTTTCATAATGCCCCCAGGACCTGGCCCACCCGGGGCCTAAATTAAACAAAGCACGGGAGGCAGCGCTTTGTTTTTTTTTTTTCATTTTTGGCTGGAGTTGTGAATCCAACGCGAGTCCCGCCGAAATATTTTTAAAAAAAATGCTTTTGGGGCCCTGGGGGGTACCTGTGGGGCCTGCACAAGAGGACTAGGGGGGTCAGGGTGTTTCTACCTGTATATGTATATATATATATTGTCTCCACAAATTCACCCAGGCAGTCGAACACTCGGCGAGTGGTTCACAACAACTACTCCACAAATTTACAGAGCACTTTCGGGATTTTTGATGTGATTTATTAGTGCAGATGCATTTCGGCGTGGTGCCTTCTTCAGTGCAATAAATCATTATGAAGTTAACCACAGCATACTGTCTTTTAAATGTCCCAATTCGATTTCTATTGGTGGGCCTGTGGCCAATCAGGAGGCGGCAAGGTACAATCTTCTGCGTCGATATTGGTGATGCTAAGAGCTAGATATATCTTCCACCAAATGCCACAAACGCTGCCCAACAACTTGCGGGTGGGTGCCTCTATCGTGACTGCGGCCGTCACGAAAACATTAACCACCAAAATCCCATATCAGGAAATCACAGAGCACTCTGTGGTTCACAGTCTTCACTTTAATTTGGCAGACGCGTTTCAGCAATTAAGTCTTTCTCAATGCCATAGTGTTCCCATTAACCATTTCACCACATTTAAAACACTCCTGTCTCCTCTTCATTGGACAGTAAAAAGTGCTACAAGATAAAACGGACTGCATTGTGCTCAATGTTATCTATTTACTTAGTCCACTATTATGACATGCATAGTTCCTTCATAATCTCTCAGTGAGTGTGCCTTAATACTCGTAAATCTCATTTCAGTAATGATAGTCACACTAGTAGAAACGAGTTATTCAGGGCGCCAATATATCCAATTGCATTTCCGATATTTCACACACCAATGTGGCACATTGAAGACTTAGTCCATCGCCTTACCGTGCTCAGACCAACAACAGGCAAGTATCCGTAGGAGCTTTGTTTAGTAACTTTCTTCCTTTCGTTTTAGTCATGACGACCTTGTGTCGACGAACACAATACGCTGGTGGTCAACGGCGGTTCTGGCAGACATCCACTGAACCTTCCACCAAAAGCCACAAACGCTGCCGAACAACTTGCAGGCAGGTGCCTCCGTCGTGACTGCGGCTGTCACGAAAACATTAACCATTTTGGTGGTTAATGTACATATATATATATATTTTTATTTTAGGAATAATACCATTGATTTCATTGTTTAGTCTAAAACACTGTTTTTTACAATTACGTTTGGTGTTTTCAGCACTCCTTTTTAATTGTGGTATGAATTATTATTTGTTAAAAAAGGCACTTGCTTTTTATTCGCAAATGTTTCCTCTATGACCATTGTCATGTGCTTTTTGCTAATTGAGTTTTTATGCACTTGTCACTTTAAAAATCCCACACTCCTCTATTAGCGTCATGTGATCAAGGCCTCCTGAAGGCCGAAACGCGTCATGGCGGACTCAAAGGGCGTCTAAAATAAATATCTTTCGTACCTAGAACTGGGTCTGTTTTCGTCTGTTGGTAAACCGCAGGATTGCGGTGGCGAAGTCTTTGGCATATATATATATATTATCTACTGGCGGTCGCCAGTAGATAGTTATAGTTAGGACCTATTATCCATAGGAAATTCATAACATTCTATTCCCACTAAGTTTGGCGTCGTTTGACGAATCATCGCGAAATTTTCAAAACTAGTTGGGCGCTCCGGTCCGCTCCTGTCTTGAAAGTTTCGGGGTGATTCATCAAGCGAGGGCCGAGAAAAAGGGGGTCCCAAAGCGTGTTTTCTCCATGTTAATTCCCATAGGAAATTTTAGCCACGGCTACAGCCCGAACTGCTGAACGGAATTACACCAAATTTTGCAAAAAGGTAGCGCTTGGTTCAGAAAGCGACCTTTTTTTTAAATGGTGTAAATCCGTTCAGTAGTTGCGGAGAAATTCAAAAAATAAGAGTGAAAAAATCAATTTCCCATAGGAAACTTTATGCAAGGCTACAGCCAAAACTGCTGAACGGAATTAACACCAAATTTGGCAAAAAGGTAGTGCTTGGTTCAGAAAGCACCCTTTTTAAAAATGGTGTAAATCCGTTCAGTAGTTGCTGAGAAAATCCAAAATAAAAGTTTCGATATCTATGGCCGCGGTGGATCCGCGCACCCTTCCGATCACGAGCTGCATGCTAATTGGCTGTCAACACTCCAAACCAGGAAGTTTTGGCAGCCATCTTGTTCCTCGGTAGAACCGAGGAACAAGAAAGCAGTAGAAAAACTGCGCAAAACGCAAAAAGGGGGCATGGTAGAAACACCCTGACCCCCTAGGCCTGCTCAGGGGGTCCTACAAGGACCCCCAGGGCCCAAAACATTTTTTTTTTTAAATCGGCAAAAAACACGCTGGGTGCGCGGATCCTGCCGATAAAAAAAACGAAGCGCGGACTCCCGCGCTTCGTGAGTTAGTGGCCCCGGGTGGGCCAAGTCCCGAGGGGCATGCGGGGGATCATTAATAATTATATGGGGGCCTCTAAGGCCCCCAAGCCCGGGGACCACCACCCCCGGGGCTTTAAACAAAATGGTGCGGGAGGGCTCTGAGCCCTCCCGCAGCCCGAGGACCGCCACCCCCCGGGGCTTCTTTTTTAAAATTATAATTAGTTGTGTGGGGGGCTCCAGCCCCCACATGCCCGGGACCACCACCTCCCGGGGCACTAAATCGTTAAATATGGGGGTCCGTTACGGACCCCAGAGCCCGGGGACCACCACCTCCCGGGGCTTTCAGCCTGTTGGGAGGGGGCCGCGCGGCCCCCCTCCTGGAGCCCATGATGGCCCTGGGGACCACCACCCCCAGGGCCGGCTCCTGCAGTGTCCCGGGGTGCCTACCCCGGGACACTGTAGTTTGCTATGGCAGGGCGGGAGCCTCGCGGCTCCCGTCCTGTCATAGCAAACTGCTTTGAATTTTGGAAGAGAGCAGGAAACCTGCTCTCTCTTCCAAAATTCAAAGCAAATTGCTTTCCACACGGGGAGCTGCACCTTAGCAGCTCCCCATGTGGAAAAGCAATGCCGGCTGCCGCAGGACGCGGGGAGCCGGCGGGACCATGGGGGAGTTGGGGTCCCCCCACGGTCCCCAAAGGATAGGGCCAGCCCCGGGGGATGGGGTCCCCGGGGCAAGTAGTGGCCCGGGAGGGGCCACGCAGCCCCCTCCCCCCAAAAAAATTAAAATAAATAAAAAAAAAAAAGGGCAAGGCCGGCCCCGGGGCCTTAAATGGCCTGAGGAGGGGGGCCACGCAGCCCCCCTCCAAATATTTTTAAAATGAAAAAGAGGGCATGCCCCGGGGTATGGGGTCCCTGGGGCCAATAGAGGCCCAGGGAAGGGGTGCCACGCGGCCCCCTTCCCGTTTAAAAAAAAAAAAGAAAATGCTCAGGCCCCGGGGATAGGGTCCCCGGGGCCAAAGTGACCGAGGAAGGGGGCCACGCAGCCCCCTCCCATACAAAAAAAAAAGTAAAAAAGACCGGCATTGTGCCGGAGGCCCCGCCCTCGCTGCAGCAGTCTGCAAACGCGCCCCCTGGCGCGTTTGTAGATGAGGAACGAACTCCCCTTGAATACTGGGGGTCCCTGAGGGCCAACTAGCCCACCAGGAACCTCCAGTATGCGCCAGAGGCTGCGTTGCAGAGAGGTGTACAGAGGCCACGCCCCTTTTACACCTCTCTGCAATGCAGCTCTGTGGCGCTTTTTGGAGGTACATAGTGGGCTAGTTGGACTCCAGGGACCCTCCGGATTCAAGGGAGTTAATCCCCCAACTTAAAACGCGCCACGGGCGCGTTTGCACAGTGGTGAAGGGAGGGGCGGGGCTTCAGGTGACATGTGTGCAAACAGGCCCCGTGGCGCGTTTTAAGATGGGGAATTAAATCCCCTTCAATCCTGAGGGTCCCTGGGGGCCAACTAGCCCACCAGGTACGTCCAGAAAGCGCCACAGAGCTGCGTTGCAGAGAGGTGTAAAGGGGCGTGTCCTCTGAACACCTCTCTGCAGCGCAGCTCTCTGGCGCATACTGGAGGTACCTGGTGGGCTAGTTGGCCCCTAGGGACCCTCAGGATTTAGGGGAATTAATCCTCCAACTTACAACGCGCCACAGGGCGTGTTTGCAGACATGTCACCTCAGGCCCCACCCCCTTCCTTCACCATTGTGCAAATATTCCTCTAAAATCAGCCGAACTACGAATTCCGATTTACTCACCTGTTATCAGGAGAGACCTCAGTGCTGCATCTTTGAGCCCAGTACTGATCCTGAAAAGTAATTTTAACCGTACTTACCAGTAACTTGAATTTCCTTCCATAGGCTAACATTGACTGGTTTCACTTGAAAATTCTTCTAAGTGTGGAGTTTTGGAACTTTATAATATTCCTCTAAAATCAGCCAAACTATGAATTCCGATTTACTCACCTGTTATCAGGAGAGACCACAGTGCTGCATCTTTGAGCCCAGTACTAATCCTGAAAAGTAATTTTAACCGTACTTACCAGTAACTTGAATTTCCTTCCATAGGATATCATTGCCTGCTTTTTGCTGAAAAAGTTTCTAAGTGTCGATTTTTGAAACATATAAATATTCCTCTAAAATCAGCAGAACTACGAATTCTGATTTACTCACCTGTTATCAGGAGAGACCTCAGTGCTACATCTTTGAGCCCAGTACTGATCCTGAAAAGTAATTTTAACTGTATTTACCAGTAACTTGAACTTCCTTCCATAGGCTAACATTGACTGGTTTCACTTGAAAATTCTTCTAAGTGTGGAGTTTTGGAACTTTATAATATTCCTCTAAAATCAGCCGAACTACGAATTCCGATGTACTCACCTGTTATCAGGAGCGACCACAGTGCTGCATCTTTGAGCCCAGTACTAATCCTGAAAAGTAATTATAACCGTACTTACCAGTAACTTGAATTTCCTTCCATAGGATATCATTGCCTGCTTTTTGCTGAAAAAGTTTCTAAGTGTCGATTTTGAAACTTACAAATATTCCTCTAAAATCAGCAGAACTACGAATTCCGATGTACTCACCTGTTATCAGGAGAGACCTCAGTGCTGCATCTTTGAGCCCAGTACTGATCCTGAAAAGTAATTCTAACTGTACTTAACAGTAACTTGAATTTCCTTCCATAGGCTAACATTGACTGGTTTCACTTGGAAATTCTTCTAAGTGTGGAGTTTTGGAACTTTATAATAGTCCTAAAAAATCAGCCGAACTACGAATTCCGATTTACTCACCTGTTATCAGGAGAGAACCCAGTGCTGCATCTTTTAGCCCAGCACTGACCCTGAAAAGTAATTCTAACCGTACTTACCAGTAACTTGTATTTCCTTCCATAGGAATCCATTGTCTGGTTTTCAGCAGAAAAGTTTCTCTGTGTCGATTTTCACAAACTACAAATATTCCTTAAAAATCGCCTGTATGACTTAAACGCATTCTTTCAACTGTTTACAGGAGATGCACCAGTGCTGGATCCAGGATCCATCACTGAGTAAGAAAAAGTAACGATAACACTACTTACCTGCTAAGTGAATTTCCTCCCATAGGATAACATTGGTGATTCTATGTGAAAAAGTTTCTAAGTGTCAACTTTTAAAATATTAAGATCCCTTAGAAATCACTACTGTAACCAAAACGCTTTTACTCAACTGTTTACAGGAGATGTCCCAGGACTGAATCTAGGATCCAGTCCTGTGGTTAGAAAAGTAATCCATAAAGTAACTAATTGCATTTAACTAGAAATTCACATTGAGCTCAATGTTGCATTGTGTTTGAAATTGTGTTGCCCATTGCAACAACTGTAACTACTGTACTTAAAAGTCTATTGCCTATTTGCAAAGAATTTAAACTAAAGTAATTCATTCTGAGAAAGTATATTTTGTAATGTAATGTATAATGTAATTACAATGTAATTTAAAAAATAAAATATCTAAAAATAAATAGTTTTAAAAATGTAGTAAATCAGTATCAAAAAAATAAATATAACAATTAATACATTTAAAAATTGTCATTTACAAAACCTTTGAAATTCACTGAAAAAACCATAGGTTTTAGGGCGTTATAGTTAGAAATTAGCATTTAAAAAACCTTTGAAATTCATGAAAAAACCATAGGTTTCAGGCACGTTATAGTTAGAAATTAGCATTTAAAAAACCTTTGAAATTACTGAAAAAACCTTAGGTTTCAGACACTTTATAGTTAGAAATTAGCATTTAAAAAACCTTTGAAATTCACTGAAAAAACCATAGGTTTTAGGGACAGTTATAGTTAGTTGGACATTTCACTCGTACAAAACCCGTGAAATTCCCCATTATAGTTAGTTCAGCTAACTATAACTCGCGCCCCGCAATGCACTGCTGATGACGTCACATATTACATCACTCATGACATGGTCAGTGACATCACTGATGACATCACTGATGATATCACTGATGACATCATCCACGTGATAATCTGATGCACCTCCTCACACCCTAATATAACCTTTGATACACCCACTCTAAATTACAGACTGCCATTCGCAAAACCATAGACACTCCAACACCAATAACTACATACCCACTGACTGATTCTTAGGTCTACACACACATCCACTCACTCACCCGTACAGTCACTCATACTTACGGTCACTCAGTACAGGACTATCATATGCACTCATACTCCTATATAGACACTCAAACACCGCCACTCATCCATAGAGGTACTCACACACCTAGTCAGTCATGCAAATAATTAAACACACTGCCATTTACTCACCTATACAGTTATACACACACCAGCTCACTTACTCATACAAATACTAGCACATTCTTACACTCTTATACAATCACTGATACAAGCACACACTCATCCATACAGTCACTCTCACAATTACACACTCTCGCTTATAGCTATTTATATACTCCAACACACATATATACTGCCTTTCACATATGTAGTTACTCACACATGTACCACTGGGACATGCATTCACTCACTAACACACTCTTACACACACTTACCCACCCATACAGTCTATCACAGATGCACTCTTGAAACCATCCACCCAGTGAATCGCCCACTCACACATCTATGCACAGAGTCGCACACACCCCACCCACACAAACACTCAGGCACCCATACAGATACTCAGACAACCAATCAATAACTCATATAGACACTCATGAAGCTATTCACAAACCCATGCAGCCACTTACACGGCAACAGACAGACGGATTCAGACATTCACCCAGTTTAGTCACTAACCCATGCATTCAGTAAGATACGTTTAATCACTCACTTATAGAGTTAGTCACGCACCTACTAAATCATCCATACAGACACTTATACACCCACTCATTCTTCAATACGCCTTTCCCTATATATATTAAAAGTATTTAAACTTTACAGAAACACACAGTCACTGCATGATGTCATCAGTGATGTCATTTGAGATGTCATCTGTGATGTCATCAGTGATGTCACTGACCATGTCATGAGTGATGTAATATGTGACGTCATCAGCAGTGCATTGCGGGGGCGCGAGTTATAGTTAGCTGAACTAACTATAACGGGGGAATTTCACGGGTTTTGTACGAGTGAAATGTCCAACTAACTATAACTGTCCCTAAAACCTATGTTTTTTTCAGTGAATATATATATATATATATATAAATATATATGTGTGTGTGTATATGTATTTGTGTATGTATATATATATGTATATATATACAGAGCAAATCCTGGATCGTCACCAACTTCCAACGGTGCACAAACACAGGTACGGACCACTTCCAGGGACGTTTTCAAACTGCAGTGCTTTATTTAAATCACATGATTATAGCAACCAGTCAGTCCTGGCCAGTGCCTCAGCATGACGCGTTTCGACCGAAACAAATCGGTCTTGTTCACATATATATTATCTACTGGCGGTCGCCAGTAGATAGTTATAGTTAGGACCTATTTTCCATAGGAAATCCGCAACATTCTATTTGAAATAACTCTTGCGTCGGTTGACGAATCTTCGCGAAATTTTCAAACTTTATGGCCCGCTCCGGTCCGCTCCTACCCTGAAAGTCTCAGGGTGATTCCTCAAGCGGGGGCCGAGAAAAAAGGGGGGTCCCAAAACGTGTTTTCCCCATTCATTTTCCCATAGGAAACTTTAGACACGGCTACAGCCCGAACTGCTGAACGGAATTACACCAAATTTGGCAAAGAGGTAGTTCTTGGTTCAGAAAGAACCCTTTTTTGTTAAATGGTGTAAATCCGTTCAGTAGTTGCGGAGAAATTAAAAAAATAAGAGTCAAAAATCAATTTCCCATAGGAAACTTTATGCAAGGCTACAGCCCGAACTGCTGAACGGAATTACACCAAATTTGGCAAAGAGGTAGTTCTTGGTTCAAAAGAACCCTTTTTGTTAAATGGTGTAAATCCGTTCAGTAGTTGCTGAGAAAATCAAAAGTAAAAACACATATATATCTGGGCGGAGCCTAACCACACATGTCATCGTGAGATCTGATTGGCTGTCAGCACTTCATCCTGGAATTGCTGGCAGCCATCTTGGGACCAATATAAATGATAGTACCCCATTGAAATGCATTGTAGTGAATCGAAGATTTTGAGGGTTACCAAAAGGAGAACTATAAAGGGTGATAACAGACTTTAGTTACATTAGAATTCATTTGTTGATGGCACCATACTAATTTCAGGAATTGTGGTGTGTTCTAAGGTGATTTTACCCTGTGAAAAACCTTCTGCTGGGATATCATGAATCATGTTTGAGAGAAAACTATTTTCACATGCTTGTCCCATACAGTTTTGGAAGGTGCCCCAGAAGCTAAAATGAGAGCATATTTTCTGTAAATTCACATTATCTTTCTCAGTCATGTGAGAATGAAGTCTGACATTCTCAGTAAAACATGTACATCCAACAAGGGCAGAGACTGTCAGTTGATTCCTTTGTGTTCTACTGCAGGTTCCCAGAGAGTTCTAAAGAACAACTAGAGTGCTAACAGCCTTACTTATGACAAAGGTATGGCACACCTGAAGCCATCTTGATTGGAATAAACTGGTAACACTTAAAACATTTAATTTAAAAAGGAACAAAATGATGGGGTTCATCTTGTCATAGAAATTATGGTTAGTGCTCTGGAAAGAAAAATTAGGACATGTTTCAAGTGTGATCTCAAATATCTTCCTGTTATATTTCAACAGGAGCAGCCTGTCAGTTGATGCCTTTGTGTTCTACTGCAGCTTCCCAGAGTGTTCTAAAGAACAACTAGAGCGCTAACAGTCTTACTTATGACAAAAGTATGGCACACCTGAAGCCATCTTGATTGGAATAAACTGGTAACACTTAAAACATTTAATTTAAAAAGGAACAAAATGATGGGGTTCATTTTGTCATAGAAATTATGGTTAGTGCTGTAGAAAGAAAAATTAGGACATGTTTCAAGTGTGATCTCAAATATCTTCCTGTTATATTTCAACAGGAGCAGCCTGTCAGTTGATGCCTTTGTGTTCTACTGCAGCTTCCCAGAGTGTTCTAAAGAACAACTAGAGCGCTAACAGTCTTACTTATGACAAAAGTATGGCACACCTGAAGCCATCTTGATTGGAATAAACTGGTAACACTTAAAACATTTAATTTAAAAAGGAACAAAATGATGGGGTTCATTTTGTCATAGAAATTATGGTTAGTGCTGTAGAAAGAAAAATTAGGACATGTTTCAAGTGTGATCTCAAATATCTTCCTGTTATATTTCAACAGGAGCAGCCTGTCAGTTGATGCCTTTGTGTTCTACTGCAGCTTCCCAGAGTGTTCTAAAGAACAACTAGAGCGCTAACAGTCTTACTTATGACAAAAGTATGGCACACCTGAAGCCATCTTGATTGGAATAAACTGGTAACACCTAAAACATTTAATTTAAAAAGGAACAAAATGAGGGGTTCATTTTGCCATAGAAATTATGGTTAGTGCTGTAGAAAGAAAAATTAGGACATGTTTTAAGTGAGATCTCAAATCCTCTTCTATTTCATTAGAAAATTCTGACATGCAGACTGAAACAATCACTTTCAATACCAGCAGTAGACTTCCAGTTAACTCCTTGGTGAGCAGTAGCTTTACTACAGTGATCTAATGAACAACTAGAGTAATAACATTCTGAATTTATGGCAAATGTGTGACACATCTGAATGCCTTCTTGATGGAATCAAAGTAAAAACTGAAAGCATTTCCTACTGAGGAGACTGCAGTAAATGAGGAAATTAGGAAACTTCATAACAAAGAAGTCTTCCAAGATGGCCACCAGTGAAAAAGGAGCCCAAATGTAGCACAAATATTACCCAGATGTAGCCCACATATAGCCCAATGACAAAAGTGTGCAAAACACTTTTTATTTTTAGTTTTTGCAGTTTTATGTAGTGCAGACTGGTCAGGTATTGGAGCGTTGCATCTTAAAACATGACCCCCTACACTACAAAAACACCACTGCACTACCCTAAACCCTAAAACACTACCCCAGCACGACCCCCTACACTACACAAGCACCACTGCACTATCCTAAACCCTAAAACACTACCCCCAGCATGACCCCCTACACTACACAAACACCACTGCACTACCCTAAACCTAAAACACTACCCCAACACCACTGCACTAACCTAAATCCTAAAACACTACCCCCAGCATGACCCCCTACACTACCCAAACATCACTGCACTACCCTAAAATATGACCCCCTACACTACACAAACACCACTGCACTACCCTAAACCCTAAAACACTACCCCCAGCACGACCCCCTATACTACACAAGCACCCCTGCACTACCCTAAACCCTAAAACACTGCCCCCAGCGCAACCCCCTATACTACACAAACACCACTGCACTACCTTAAACCCTAAAACACTACCCCCAGCACGACCCCCTACACTGCCCGAACACCACTGAACTGCCCTAAACCCTGAAACATCACCCCCTGCACGACCCCCTACACTGCCCGAACACTACTGCACTGCCCTAAACCCTGAAACACCATCCCCAGCACGACCCCTTACACTGCACGAACACAACTGCACTGCCCTAAACCCTGAAACACTACCCCCAGCAAGACCCCCTACACTGCCCGAACACCACTGCACTGCCCTAAACCCTGAAACACCACCCCCAGGAAGACCCCCTACACTGCCCGAACACCACTGCCCTAAACCCTGAAACACCACCCCCAACAAGACCCCCTACACTGCCCGAACACCACTGCACTGCCCTAAACCCTGAAACACCAGCCCCAGCACGACCCCTACACTGCCCAAACACCACTGCACTGCCCTAAACCCTGAAACACCACCCCCTGCACGACCCCCTACACTGCCCGAACACCACTGCACTGCCCTAAACCCTGAAACACCACCCCCAGCACGACCCCCTACACTGCCCGAACACCACTGCACTGCCCTAAACCCTGAAACACCACCCCTGCACGATCCCCTACACTGCCCGAACACTACTGCACTGCCCTAAACCCTGAAACACCAGCCCCAGCATGACCCCTACACTGCCCGAACACCACTGCACTGCCCTAAACCCTGAAACACCACCCCCAGCACGACCCCCTACACTGCCCGAACACCACTGCACTGCCCTAAACCATGAAACACCAGCCCTAGCACAACCCCCTACACTGCCCGAACACCACTGCACTGCCCTAAACCCTGAAACACCACCCCAGCACGACCCCCTACACTGCCCGAACACCACTGCACTGCCCTAAACCCTGAAACACCAGCCCCAGCACAACCCCGTACACTGCCCGAACACCACTGCACTGCCCTAAACCCTGAAACACCAGCCCCAGCACGACCGCCTACACTGCCCGAAAACCACTGCACTGCCCTAAACCCTGAAACACCAGCCCCAGCAAGACCCCCTACACTGCCCGAACACCACTGCACTGCCCTAAACCCTGAAACACCACCCCCAGCAAGACCCCCTTCACTGCCCGAACACCACTGCACTAAAGCCTGAAACACCACCCCCAGCAAGACCACCTACACTGGCCGAACACCACTGCACTGCCCTAAACCCTGAAACACCACCCCCTGCACGACCCCCTACACTGCCCTAACACCACTGCACTGCCCTAAACCCTGAAACCACCACCCCTGCACGACCCCCTACACTGCCCGAACACCATTCCACTGCCCTAAACCCTGAAACACCACCCCTCAGCACGACACCCTACACTGCCCGAACACCACTGCACTGCCCTAAACACTGAAACACCACCCCCAGCACGACCCCCTACACTGCCCGAACACCACTGCACTGCCCTAAACCCTGAAACACCACCCCCTGCACGACCTCCTACACTGCCGGAACACCACTGCACTGCCCTAAACCGTGAAACACCACCCCCAGCACGACCCCCTACACTGCCCGAACACCACTGCACTGCCCTAAACCCTGAAACATCAACCCCAGCAAGACCCCCTACACTGCCTGAACACCACTGCCCTAAACCCTGAAACACCACCCCCTACACTGCACAAACACCACTGCACTGCCCTAAACCCTGAAACACCACCTCCAGCAAAACCCCCTACACTGCCTGAACACCATTGCTCTGCCCTAAATCCTGAAACACTAGCCCCAGCATGACCCCTACACTGCCCAAACACCACTGCACTGCCCTAAACCCTGAAACACCACCCCCAGCACGACCCCTACACTGCCCGAACACCACTGCACTGCCCTAAACCCTGAAACACCAGCCCCAGCAAGACCCCCTACACTGCCCGAACACCACTGCACTGCCCTAAACCCTGAAACACCAGCCCCAGCACGACCCCTACACTGCCCGAACACCACTGTACTGCCCTAAACCCTGAAACACCATCCCCAGCACGACCCCCTACACTGCCCGAACACCACTGCACTGCCCTAAACCCTGAAACACCAGCCCCTGCATGACCCCCTACACTGCCCGAACACCACTGCACTGCCCTAAACCCTGAAACACCACCCCTGCAGCACCCCCTACACTGCCCGAACACCACTGCACTGCCCTAAACCCTGAAACACCGCCCCTGCACTGCCCGAACACCACTGCACTGCCCTAAACCCTGAAACACCACCCCCAGCACGACCCCCTTTACTGCTCGAACACCACTGCACTGCCCCAAACCCTGAAACACCACCCCCTACACTGCCCGAACACCACTGCCCTAAACCCTGAAACACCACCCCCTGCACGACCCCCTACACTGCCCGAACACCACTGCACTGCCCTAAACCCTGAAACACCACCCCCTACACTGCCCGAACACCACTGCACTGCCCTAAACCCTGAAACACCACCCCCAGCACGACCCCCTACACTGCCCGAACACCACTGCACTGCCCTAAACCCTAAAACACCACCCCCAGCATTACCCCCTACACTGCCCAAACACCACTGTACTGCCCTAAACCCTAGAACACTACCCCCAGCACGACCCCCTACACTACCCGAACACCACTGCACTACCCTAAACCCTAAAATACTACCCCCAGCACAACCCCCTACACTACCCGAACACGACTGCACTGCCCTAAACCCTCAAACACTCCCCCAGCATGACCCCCTACACTACCCGAACACCACAGCACTGCCCTAAACCCTAAAACACTCCCCCAGCACGACCCCCTACACTACCCGAACACCACTGCACTGCCCTAAACCCTAAAATACTCCCCCAGCACGACCCCCTACACTACCCAAACACCACTGCACTGCCCTAAACCCTAAAACACTACCCCTGCATGACCCCCTACACTACCCAAACACCAATGCACTACCTAATCCCTAAAACACTACCCCCGCATGACCCCTACACTACCCTAAACCCTAAAACACTACCCCCGCATGACTCCCTACACTACCCAAAGACCACTGCACTACCCTAAACCCTAAAACACGACCTCCTACACTACACAAACACCACTGCACTACCCTAAACCCTAAAACACTACCCCTACACTACACAAACACCACTGCACTACCCTAAACCCTAAAACACTACCCCCAGCAGTACCCCTACACTACCCAAACACCACTGCACTAACCTAAACCCTAAAACACTACCCCCAGCAGTACCCCCTACACTACCCAAACACCACTGCACTACCCTAAATGACTACCCCAGCACGACCCCTACACTACCCAAACACCACTGCACTACCCTAAACCCTAAAACACTACCCCCAGCACGACCCCCTACACTACCCAAACACCACTGCACTACCCTAAACCCTAAAACACTCCCCCCAGCACGACTCCCTACACTACCCAAACACCACTGCACTACCCTAAACCCTAAATCTACCCCCAGCATGACCCCCTACACTACACAAACACCACTGCACTACCCTAAACCCTAAAACACTACCCCCAGCACGACCCTCTTCACTACCTAAACACAACTGCACAATTTGTTACAGGCGTTGCAACGCAGGCCTGTGGTGCTTACTGGAAGTACCTAGTGGGCTAGTTGGGCCCCAGGGACCCTCAGGATTCAAGGTGACCTAATCCCCCAACTTAAAACGCACCACGGGCGTGTTTGCACAGTGGTGAAGGGAGGGGCGGGGCCTCAGGTGACATGTGCGCAAACACGCCCTGTGGTGCGTTTTAAGTTGGGGAATTAATTCCCTTTGAAACCTGAGGGACCCTGGGGGCCAACTAGCCCACCAGGTACCTTCAGTAAGCACAACAGAGTTGCGTTGCAGAGAGGTGAAAAAGGTGCGTGGCCTCGGAACGCCTCTCTGCAACTCAGCTCTGTGGTCCTAACTGTAGGTACCTGGGGGGCTAGTTGGGCCCCAGGGACCCTCAGAATTCAAGGGGACTTAATCCCGCAACTTAAAACGCGCCACGAGGTGCATTTGCACACATGTCACCTCAGCCCCCCCCTCCCTTCACCACTGTGCAAACGCGCCCTGTAGTGCGTTTTAAGAGGTAGTTTTAATCCCCCTGCCCTATTATGTACTAGGGACTTGCAGAGGAGGTCATGCTAATTACAGGGGTACCCCAACGCATAGTGTTCCCTAGTGTATGTAGGTGTTTTCACTGTATTCTAAGTGTCTTTTAGCATAGCACTGGCTCTGGTTAGTCAGAGTCAGTTACCACCAGTACCCGTCTGAAAAAGTTGTGGGCACAGGATGATTTTGCAACAAGGCCTCTTTCTGCTCCTCTGTTGGTTCTTTCTGCACATCTTTTGCTTCTTTCTGTGCGTTTTTTCTTCTTTCTTCACATGTCCTACCTCTGTAGGCATAGTTAGAAACTAGCATTTAAAAAAACCGTTGAAATTCACTTAAAAAATCATAGGTTTCAGGCACGTTATAGTTAGAAATTAGCATTTAAAAAACCTTTGAAATTCACTGAAAAAACCATAGGTTTCAGACACGTTATAGTTAGAAATTAGCATTTAAAAAACCTTTGAAATTCACTGAAAAAACCATAGGTTTTAGGGACAGTTATAGTTAGTTGGACATTTCACTCGTACAAAACCATAGAAATTCCCCGTTATAGTTAGTTCAGCTAACTATAACTCGCGCCCCGCAATGCACTGCTGATGACGTCACATATTACATCACTCATGACATGGTCAGTGACATCACTGATGACATCACTGATGACATCTCAAATGACATCACTGATGACATCATGCATGTGATAATTTCATGCATCTTCTCACACCCTAATATAACTTTTGATACACCCACTCTAAATTACAGACTTCCATTCTCAAAACCATAGACACTCCAACACCAAAAACTACATACCCACTCACTGATTCTTAGGTCTACACACACATCCACTCACTCACCCGTACAGTCACTCATACTTAGTCACTCAGTACAGGACAATCATATGCACTCATACACCTATATAAACACACACCGCCACTCATCCATAGAGGTACTCACACACCTAGTCAGTCATGCAAAAACTTAATCACACACCCATTTACTCACCTATACAGTTATACACACACCAGCTCACTTACTCATACAAATACTAGCACATTCTTACACTCTTATACAATCACTGATACAAGTACACACTCATCCATACAGCCACTCTCACAATCACACACTCTCACTTATAGCCATTTATATACTCCAACACCATATATACTGCCTTTCACATATGTAGTTACTCACACATGTACCACTGAGATATACATTCAATGACTAACACACCCATACACACACTCACCCACCCATACAGTCCATCACAGATGCACTCTTGAAACCATGCACCCAGTGAATCACCAACTCACACATCTATGCACAGAGTCACACACACCCCACCCACACAAACACTCAGGCACCCATACAGATACTCAGACAATCAATCAATAACCCATGTAGACAATCATGTAGCTATTCAGAAAGCCATGCAGCCGCTTACAAACCAACAGACAGACGGATACAGACATTCACACAGTTTAGTCACTAACAAATGCATTCAGTAAGATACATTTAATCACTCACTTGTAGAGTCAGTCACTCACGTACTAAATCATCCATTCAGACACTTATACACCCACTCATTCTTCAATACGCCTTTCCCTATATATATTAAACATATTTAAACTTTACAGAAACACACAGTCACTGGATGATGTCATCAGTGATGTCATTTGAGATGTCATCAGTGATGTCATCAGTGATGTCACTGACCATGTCATGAGTGATGTAATATGTGACGTCATCAGCAGTGCATTGCGGGGCGCGAGTTATAGTTAGCTGAACTAACTATAACGGGGGAATTTCTATGGTTTTGTACGAATGAAATGTTCAACTAACTATAACTGTCCCTAAAACCTATGGTTTTTTCAGAGAATATATATATATATATATATATTCACTGAAAAACCATAGGTTTCAGGCACGTTATAGTTAGAAATTTGCATTTAAAAAACCTTAGAAATTCACTGAAAAAACCATAAGGTTTTAGGGACAGTTATAGTTAGTTGGACATTGCACTTCGTACAAAACCCGTGAAATTCCCCCGTTATAGTTAGTTCAGGTAACTATAACTTGCGCCCGCAATGCACTGCTGATGACGTCACATATTACATCACTCATGACATGGTCAGTGACATCACTGATGACATCTCAAATGACATCACTGATGACATCACTGATGACATCATCCAGTGACTGTGTGTTTCTGTAAAGTTTAAATATGTTTAATATATTTAGGGAAAGGCGTATTGAAGAATGAGTGGGTGTATAAGCGCCTGAATGGATGATTTAGTAGGTGCGTGACTGAGTCTATAAGTGAGTGATTAAACGTATCTTACTGGATGCATGGGTGAGTGACTAAACTGTGTGAATGTCTGTATCCGTCTGTCTGTTGTTGTGTAAGCAACTGCATGGGTTTCTGACTAGCTAAATGAGTGTCTATATGGGTTATGGATTGGTTCTCTGAGTATGTGTATGGGTGCCTCAGTGTTTGTGTGGGTGGGGTGTGTGTGACTCTGTGCATAGATGTGTGAGTGGGTGATTCACTGGGTGCATGGTTTCAGAGTGTGTCTGTGATGGACTGTATGGGTGGGTGAGTGTGTGTATGGGTGTGTTAGTGATTGAATGTATATCTCAGTGGTACATGTGTGAGTAACTACATATGTGAAAGGCAGTATATATGTTTGTTGGAGTATATAAATGGCTATAAGTGAGAGTGTGTGATTGTGAGAGTGGCTATATGGATGAGTGTGTGCTTGCATCAGTGATTGCATAGGAGCGTAAGAATGTGCTAGTATTTTTATGAGTAAGTGAGCTGGTGTGTATAACTGTATAGGTGAGTAAATTGGAGTGTGATTAATTATTTGCATGACTGACTAGGTGTGTGAATACCTCTATGGATGAGTTGCGTTGTGTGAGTGTTTATATAGGTGTATGAGTGCATATGATAGTCCTGTACTGAGTGACTGTAAGTATGAGTGACTGTACGGGTGAGTGAGTAGATGTGTGTGTGTAGACCTAAGAATCAGTGAGTGGGTATGTACTTATTGGTATTGGAGTGTGTATGGTTTTGAGAATGGCAGTCTGTAATTTAGAGTGGGTGTTTCAAAATTTATATTAGGGTGTGAGAAGATGCATGAAATTCTCACATGGATGATGTCATCAGTGATGTCATCAGTGATGTCATTTGAGATGTCATCAGTGATGTCATCAGTGATGTCACTGACCATGTCATGAGTGATGTAATATGTGACGTCATCAGCAGTGCATTGCGGAGCGCGAGTTATAGTTACCTGAACTAACTATAACAGGGGAATTTCACGGGTTTTGTACGAGTGCAATGTCCAACTAACTATAACTGTCCCTAAAACCTTATGGTTTTTTCAGTGAATTTCTAAGGTTTTTAAATGCAAATTTCTAACTATAAAGTGCCTGAAACCTATGGTTTTTTCAGTGAATTTCAAAGGTTTTTAAATGCTAATTTCTAACTATAACGTGTCTGAAACCTATGGTTTTTTCAGTGAATTTCAAAGGTTTTTTAAATGCTAATTCCTAACTATAACATGTCTGAAACCTACGGTTTTTTCAGTGAATTTCAAAGGTTTTGTAACTGACAATTTTTAAATGTATTAATTGTTATATTTATTTTTTCATACTGATTTACTACATTTTTAGAAACATTTTTTTTTACATATTTTATTTTTTAAATTACATTGTAATTACATTATACATTACAAAAAATACTTTCTCAGAATGAATTACTTTAGTTTAAATACTTTGCACATAGGCAATAGACTTTTAAGTACAGTAGTTACAGTTGTTGCAATGGGCAACACATTTTTCAAACACAATGCAACATTCAGCTCAATGTGAATTTCTAGTTAAATGCAATTAGTTACTTTATGGATTACTTTTCTAACCACAGGACTGGATCCTAGATTCAGTCCTGGGACATCTCCTGTAAACAGTTGAGTAAAAGCGTTTTGGTTACAGTAGTGATTTTTAAGGAATATTATTGTATTTTAAAAGTTGACACTTAGAAACTTTTTCTCATAGAATCACCAATGTTATCCTATGGAAGGAAATTCACTTAGCAGGTAAAAACTGTTATCGTTACTTTTTCTTACTCAGTGTTGGATCCTGGATCCAGCACTGGTGCATCTCCTGTAAACAGTTGAAAGAATGCGTTTAAGTCATACAGGCGATTTTTAAGGAATATTTGTAGTTTGTGAAAATCGACACTTTGAAACTTTTCAGCTGAAAACCAGACAATGGATTCCTATGGAAGAAAATATAAGTTACTGGTAAGTACGGTTAAAATTACTTTTCAGGGTCAGTGCTGGGCTAAAGATGCAGCACTGAGGTCTCTCCTGATAACAGGTGAGTAAATCGGAATTCGTATTTCGGCTGATTTTAGAGGAATATTTTAAAGTTCCAAAACTCCACACTTAGAAGAATTTCCAAGTGAAACCAGTCAATGTTAGCCTATGGAAGGAAATTCAAGTTACTGGTAAGTACGGTTAAAATTACTTTTGAGGATCAGTACTGGGCTGAAAGATGCAGCACTGAGGTCTCTCCTGATAACAGGTGAGTAAATCGGAATTCGTATTTCGGCTGATTTTACAGGAATATTTTAAAGTTCCAAAACTCCACACTTAGAAGAATTTCCAAGTGAAACCAGTCAATGTTAGCCTATGGTAGGAAATTCAAGTTACTGGTAAGTACGGTTAAAATTACTTTTCAGGACCAGTACTGGGCTGAAAGATACAGCACTGAGGTCTCTCCTGATAACAGGTGAGTAAATCGGAATTCGTATTTCGGCTGATTTTAGAGGAATATTTGTATGTTTCAAAAATCAACACTTAGAAACTTTTTCAGCAAAAGCAGGCAATGATATCCTATGGAAGGAAATTCCAGTTACTGGTAAGTACGGTTAAAATTACTTTTCAGGATTAGTACTGGGCTGAAAGATGCAGCACTGAGGTCTCTCCTGATAACAGGTGAGTAAATCCGAATTCGTAGTTCGGCAGATTTTAGAGGAATATTTGCACAATGGTGAAGGTAGGGGGCGGGGCCTGAGGTGACATCTGTGCAAACGCGCCCCGTGGCGCGTTTTAAGTTGGGGGATTAAGTCCCCTTGAATCATGAGGGTCCCTAGGGGCCAACTAGCCCACCAGGAACCTCCAGTATGCGCCAGGGGCTGCGTTGCAGAGACGTGTAGAGAGGCCACACCCCTTTTACACCTCTCTGCAACGCAGCTCTGTGGCGCTTTCTGGATGTACCTGTTGGGCTAGTTGGCCCCCAGGGACCCTCAGGATTGAAGGGGATTTAATTCCCCATCTTAAAACGCGCCACGGGGCCTGTTTGCACACATGTCACCTGAAGCCCCGCCCCTCCCTTCACCACTGTGCAAACGCGCCCCGTGGCGCGTTTTAAGTTGGGGGATTAAGTCCCCTTGAATCCTGAGGGTTCCTGGGGGCCAACTAGCCCACCATGTACCTCCAAAAGCGCCACAGAGCTGCGTTGCAGAGAGGTGTATAAAGGGGCGTGGCCTCTGTACACCTCTCTGCAACGCAGCCCCCTGGTGCATACTGGAGGTTCCTGGTGGGCTAGTTGGCCCCCAGGGACCCCAGTATTCAAGGGGAATTACTTCCCCTTCTGCAAACGCGCCAGGAGGCGCGTTTTCAGAGTGGTGAAGGAAGGGGGCGGGGCCTGCGGCCCGATCGTTTTTTTGTTTTTGTTTTTTTTCCTGAAGGGGGGCTGTGTGGCCCCCCTTCCTTTTTCTTATTTTTGGGCCCTGGGGACCCCATCCCCCAGGGCCTTACCCCTTTTTTTTTTTATTAAAATTAAACTGGAAGGGGGCCGCGTGGCCCCACTCCCCTGGCCGAAAACTGCCCGGGGACCCCATCCCCGGGGCATGGCCACACTTTAACATTCCTTTTAAGGAGGGGGGCTGCGTGGCCCCCTCCTCAGGCCTCCTTTTGCCCCGGGGACCCCATTCCCCGGGGCAGGCCTTTTTAAAAATAATTTCTGGGGAGGGGGCCGCGTTGCCCCCTCCCGGGCCACTTATGGCCCCGGGGACCCCATCCCCGGGGCCTGGCCTCTGGTTGGGGACTGTGGGGGGTCCCCAAACCCCCACAGTCCCGCCGGCTCCCGTGTCCTAAGGGAGCCGGCATTGCTTTCCACACGGGAAGCAGCTAACATGCTGCTCCCCGTGTGGAAAGCAATTGTCTTTGGATATTGGAAGCGAGAGCAGGTTTCCCTGCTCTCTCTTCCAATATCCAAAGCAGTTTGCAATGACAGGGCGGGAGCCGCGAGGCTCCCGTCCTGTCATTGCAAACAGCAGTGTCCCGGGGTAGGCACCCCGGGACACTGCAGGAGCCGGCCCTGGGGGTGGCGGTCCCCAGGGCCACCACAGGCTCCAGGAGGGGGCTGCGCGGCCCCCTCCCCACATCAGCAAAGCCCCGGGAGGTGGCGGTCCCGGGGCGTGTGGGGCTCGAGCCCCCCACACAGGAAAAAGTTAAAAAAAGAAGCCCCGGGAGGTGGTGGTCCCCGGGGCTGCGGGAAGGCTCAGAGCCCTCCCGCACCATTTTAAAAAGAAAGCCCCGGGGGTGGCGGTCCCCGGGGCTTGGGGGCCCTTTGAGGCCCCCATACATAAATTTAACCCCCACCATGCCCCCGGGACTTGGGCCACCCGGGGCAAATACTATCGAAGCGCGGGAGACCGCCCTTCGATTTTTCCCGGCAGGATTCGCGTTCCCTGAGCGCATCCTGCCGATTTTTTTTTTAATGCTTTTTCTGCCCAGGGGTCCTTGTGGGACCCCCTGAGCAGACCTAGGGGTCAGGGTGTTTCTACCCTGCCCCCTTTGTGCGTTTGCGCACTTTTTTACTGCTTTCTTGTTCCTCGGTTCTACCAAGGAACAAGATGGCTGCCAACACTTCCTGGTTTGGAGTGTTGACAGCCAATTAGCAGACAGCTCGTGATCGGGAGGGTGCGCGAATCCGACGCGGCCATAGATATATATGTACTTTTAATTTTGATTTTCTCAGCAACTACTGAACGGATTTACACCATTTAACAAAAGGGTTCTTTCTGAACCAAGAACTACCTCTTTGCCAAATTTGGTGTAATTCCGTTCAGCAGTTCGGGCTGTAGCCGTGTCTAAAGTTTCCTATGGGAAATTGATTTTTTGACTCTTATTTTTTAATTTCTCCGCAACTACTGAACGGATTTACACCATTTAACAAAAGGGTTCTTTCTGAACCAAGAACTACCTCTTTGCCAAATTTGGTGTAATTCCGTTCAGCAGTTCGAGCTGTAGCCGTGCCTAAAGTTTCCTATGGGAAAATGAATGGGGAAAACACGTTTTGGGACCCCCTTTTTTCTCGGCCCCCGCTTGACAAATCACCCTGAGACTTTCAGGGTAGGAGCGGACCGGAGCGGGCCATAAAGTTTGAAAATTTCGCGAAGATTCGTCAACCGACGCAAGAGTTATTTCAAATAGAATGTCGCGGATTTCCTATGGAAAATAGGTCCTAACTATAACTATCTACTGGCGACCGCCAGTAGATAATATATATATATATATATATATATATATATATATATATATATATATGTATGTATCTATATAAATATGTGTGTATGTATGTATGTATGTATATATATATATATATATATATATATATATATATTCACTGAAAAAACCATAGGTTTTAGGGACAGTTATAGTTAGTTGGACATTGCACTCGTACAAAACCCGTGAAATTCCCCTGTTATAGTTAGTTCAGCTAACTATAACTCGCGCCCCACAATGCACTGCTGATGACGTCACATATTACATCACTCATGACATGGTCAGTGACATCACTGATGACATCACTGATGACATCTCAAATGATATCACTGATGACATCACTGATGACATCATCCAGTGACTGTGTGTTTCTGTAAAGTTTAAATATGTTTAATATATATAGGGAAAGGCGTATTGAAGAATGAGTGGGTGTATAAGTGTCTGAATGGATGATTTAGTACGTGAGTGACTGACTCTACAAGTGAGTGATTAAACGTATCTTACTGAATGCATGGGTTAGTGACTAAACTGTGTGAATGTCTGTATCCGTCTGTTTGTTGGTGTGTAAGTGGATGCATGGATTTGCGAATAGCTACATGAGTGTCTATATGGGTTATTGATTGGTTCTCTGAGTATCTGTATGGCTGCCTGAGTGTTTGTGTGGGTGGGGTGTGTGTGACTCTATACATAGATGTGTGAGTGGGTGATTCACTGGGTGCATGATTTCAAGAGTGCATCTGTGATGGACTGCTTGGGTGGGTGAGTGTGTGTATGGGTGTGTTAGTGAGTGAATGTATATCTCAGTGGTACATGTGCGAGTAACTACATATGTAAAAGGCAGTATATATGTGTGTTAGAGTATTTAAATGGCTATAAGTGAGAGTGTGTTATTGTGAGAGTGGCTGTATGGATGCGTGTGTGCTTGTATCAGTTATTGTATAAGAGCGTAAGAATGTGCTAGTATTTGTATGAGTAAGTGAGCTGGTGTGTGTATAACTGTATAGGTGAGTAAATGGGTGTGTGATTAATTTTTTGCATGACTGACTAGGTGTGTGAGTACCTCTATGGATGAGTGGCGGTGTGTGAGTGTTTATATAGGTGTATGAGTGCATATGATAGTCCTGTACTGAGTGACTGTAAGTATGAGTGACTGTACAGGTGAGTGAGTGGATGTGTGTGTAGACCTAAGAATCAGTGAGTGGGTATGTAGTTTTTGGTGTTGGAGTGTCTATGGTTTTGAGAATGGCAGTCTGTAATTTAGAGTGGGTGTATCAAAGTTATATTAGGGTGTGAGAAGATGCATGAAATTATCACATGGATGATGTCATCAGTGATGTCATTTGAGATGTCATCAGTGATGTCATCAGTGATGTCACTGACCATGTCATGAGTGATGTAATATGTGACATCATCAGCAGTGCATTGCGGGGCGCGAGTTATAGTTAGCTGAACTAACTATAACAGGGGAATTTCACGGGTTTTGTACGAGTGCAATGTCCAACTAACTATAACTGTCCCTAAAACCTATGGTTTTTTCAGTGAATTTCAAAGGTTTTTTAAATGCTAATTTCTAACTATAACGTGTCTGAAACCTATGGTTTTTTCAGTGAATTTCAAAGGTTTTTTAAATGCTAATTTCTAACTATAACGTGCCTGAAACCTATGGTTTTTTCAGTGAATTTCAAAGGTTTTTTAAATGCTAATTTCTAACTATAACGTGCCTGAAACCTATGGTTTTTTCAGTGAATTTCAAAGGTTTTTTAAATGCTAATTTCTAACTATAACGTGCCTGAAACCTATGGTTTTTTAAGTGAATTTCAAAGGTTTTTTAAATGCTAGTTTCTAACTATGCCAACAGAGGTAGGACATGTGAAGAAAGAAGAAAAAACGCACAGAAAGAAGCAAAAGATGTGCAGAAAGAACCAACAGAGGAGCAGAAAGAGGCCTTGTTGCAAAATCATCCTGTGCCCACAACTTTTTCAGACGGGTACTGGTGGTAACTGACTCTGACTAACCAGAGCCAGTGCACGTTTGCACAGTGGTGAAGGGAGGGGGGCCTGAGGTGACGTGTGCAAACGCGCCCCGTGGCCCGTTTTAAGTTGCAGGATTAAGTCCCCTTGAATCCTGAGGGTCCCTGGGGTCCAACTAGCCCCCAGGTACCTACAGTTAGGACCACAGAGCTGAGTTGCAGAGAGGCGTTCCGAGGCCACGCACCTTTTTTCACCTCTCTGCAACGCACCTCTGTTGTGCTTACTGAAGGTACCTGGTGGGCTAGTTGGCCCCCAGGATTCAAAGGGAATTAACTCCCCAACTTAAAACGCACCACAGGGCGTGTTTGCGCACATGTCACCTGAGGCCCCGCCCCTCCCTTCACCACTGTGCAAACGCGCCCCGTGGCGCGTTTTAAGTTGGGGGATTAGGTCACCTTGAATCCTGAGAGTCCCTGGGGCCCAACCAGCCCACCAGGTACTTCCAGTAAGCACCACAGGCCTGCGTTGCAACGCCTGTAACAAATTGTGCAGTTGTGTTTAGGTAGTGAAGAGGGTCGTGCTGGGGGTAGTGTTTTAGGGTTTAGGGTAGTGCAGTGGTGTTTGTGTAGTGTAGGGGGTCATGCTGGGGGTAGATTTAGGGTTTAGGGTAGTGCAGTGGTGTTTGGGTAGTGTAGGGAGTCGTGCTGGGGGAGTGTTTTAGGGTTTAGGGTAGTACAGTGGTGTTTGGGTAGTGTAGGGGGTCGTGCTGGGGTTAGTGTTTTAGGGTTTTAGGGTTTAGGGTAGTGCAGTGGTGTTTGGGTAGTGTAGGGGATACTGCTGGGGGTAGTGTTTTAGGGTTTAGGGTAGTGCAATGGTGTTTGGGTAGTGTAGGGGGTACTGCTGGGGGTAGTGTTTTAGGGTTTAGGGTAGTGCAGTGGTGTTTGGGTAGCGTAGGGGGTACTGCTGGGGGTAGTGTTTTATGGTTTAGGGTAGTGCAGTGGTGTTTGGGTAGTGTAGGGGTTCGTGCTGGGGGTAGTTTTTAGGGTTTAGGGTAGTGCAGTGGTGTTTGTGTAGTGTAGGAGGTCGTGTTTTAGGGTTTAGGGTAGTGCAGTGGTCTTTGGGTAGTGTAGGGAGTCGTGCGGGGGTATTGTTTTAGAGTTTAGGGTAGTGAAGTGGTCTTTGGGTAGTGTAGGGGGTTGTGTGGGGGTAGTGTTTTAGGGATTAGGGTAGTGCATTGGTATTTGGGTAGTGTAGGGGGTCATGCGGGGGTAGTGTTTTAGGGTTTAAGGCAGTGCAGTGGTGTTTAGGTAGTGTAGGGGGTCGTGCTGGGGGAGTGTTTTAGGGTTTAGGGCAGTGCAGTGGTGTTCGGGTAGTGTAGGGGGTCGTGCTGGGGGAGTGTTTTAGGGTTTAGGGCAGTGCAGTCGTGTTTGGGTAGTGTAGGGGGTCATGCTGGGGGGAGTATTTTAGGGTTTAGGGTAGTGCAGTGGTGTTCGGGTAGTGTAGGGGGTCATGCTGGGAGTAGTGTTCTAGGGTTTAGGGCAGTGCAGTGGTGTTCGGGCAGTGTAGGGGTCTTGCTGGGGGTGGTGTTTCAGGGTTTAGGGCAGTGCAGTGGTGTTCGGGCAGTGTAGGGGGTCGTGCAGGGGGTGGTGTTTCAGGGTTTAGGGCAGTGCAGTGGTGTTCGGGCAGTGTAGGGGGTTGTTCAGGGGTGGTGTTTCAGGGTTTAGGGCAGTGGTGTTCGGGCAGTGTAGGGGGTCATGCTGGGGGTGGTGTTTCAGGGTTTGGGGCAGTGCAGTGGTGTTCGAGCAGTAAAGGGGGTCATGCTGGGGGTGGTGTTTCAGGGTTTAGGGCAGTGCAGTGGTGTTCGGGCAGTGTAGGGGGTGGTGCAGGGGGTGGTGTTTCAGGGTTTAGGGCAGTGCAGTGGTGTTCGGGCAGTGTAGGGGGTCGTGCAGGGGGTGGTGTTTCAGGGTTTAGGGCAGTGCAGTGGTGTTCGGGCAGTGTAGGGGGTGGTGCAGGGGGTGGTGTTTCAGGGTTTAGGGCAGTCCAGTGGTGTTCGGGCATTGTAGGGGGTGGTGCTGGGGCTGGTGTTTCAGGGTTTAGGGCAGTGCAGTGGTGTTTGGGCAGTGTAGGGGGTCGTGCTGGGGCTGGTGTTTCAGGGTTTAGGGCAGTGCAGTGGTGTTCGGGCAGTGTAGGGGGTCGTGCTGGGGCTGGTGTTTCAGGGTTTAGGGCAGTGCAGTGGTGTTCGGGCAGTGTAGGGGGTCATGCTGGGGCTGGTGTTTCAGGGTTTAGGGCAGTGCAGTGGTGTTCGGGCAGTGTAGGGGGTCTTGCTGGGGCTGGTGTTTCAGAGTCTAGGGCAATGCAGTGGTGTTCGGGCAGTGTAGGTGGTCTTGCTGGGGCTGGTGTTTCAGGGTTTAGGGCAGTGCAGTGGTGTTCGGGCAGTGTAGGGGGCGTGCTGGGGGTGGTGTTTCAGGGTTTAGGGCAGTGCAGTGGTGTTCGGGCAGTGTAGGGGGTCGTGCTGGGGCTAGTGTTTCAGGGTTTAGGGCAGAGCAATGGTGCTCAGGCAGTGTAGGGGGTTGTGCTGGGGTGATGTTTCAGGGTTTAGGGCAGTGCAGTGGTGTTAGGGCAGTGTAGGGGGTCGTGCTGGGGGTGGTGTTTCAGGGTTTAGGGCAGTGCAGTGGTGTTCCGGCAGTGTAGGGGGTCGTGCAGGGGGTGGTGTTTCAGGGTTTAGTGCAGTGGTGTTCGGGCAGTGTAGGGGGTCGTGCTGGGGTGGTGTTTCAGGGTTTAGGGCAGTGCAGTGGTGTTCGGGCAGTGTAGGGTGTCGTGCTGAGGGGTGGTGTTTCAGGGTTTAGGGCAGTGCAGTAGTGTTTGGGCAGTGTAGGGGGTCGTGCAGGGGGTGGTGTTTCAGGGTTTAGGGCAGTGCAGTGGTGTTCGGCCAGTGTAGGTAGTCTTGCTGGGGGTGGTGTTTCAGTGTTTAGGGCAGTGCAGTAGTTTTCGGGCAGTGTAGGCGGTCGTGCTGGGGCTGGTGTTTCAGGGTTTAGGGCAGTGCAGTGGTGTTCGGGCAGTGTACGGGGTTGTGCTGGGGCTGGTGTTTCAGGGTTTAGGGCAGCTCAGTGGTGTGCGGGCAGTGTACGGGGTCATGCAGGGACTGGTGTTTCAGGGTTTAGGGCAGTGCAGTGGTGTTCGGGCAGTGTAGGGGGTCATGCTGAGGGTGGTGTTTCAGGGTTTAGGGCAGTGCAGTGGTGTTCGGGCAGTGTAGGGGGTCGTGCTGGGGCTGGTGTTTCAGGGTTTAGGGCAGTGCAGTGGTGTTCGGGCAGTGTAGGGGGTCGTGCTGGGGCTGGTGTTTCAGGGTTTTGGGCAGAGCAGTGGTGTTCAGGCAGTGTAGGGGGTCGTGCTGGGGGTGGTGTTTCAGGGTTTAGGGCAGTGCAGTGGTGTTCGGGCAGTGTAGGGGGTCTTGCTGGGGGTGGTGTTTCAGGGTTTAGGGCAGTGGTGTTCGGGCAGTGTAGGGGGTCTTGCTGGGGGTGGTGTTTCAGGGTTTAGGGCAGTGGTGTTCGGGCAGTGTAGGGGGTCTTGCTGAGGGTGGTGTTTCAGGGTTTAGGGCAGTGCAGTGGTGTTCGGGCAGTGTAGGGAGTCTTGCTGGGGGTAGTGTGTCAGGGTTTAGGGCGGTGCAGTGGTGTTCGTGCAGTATAGGGGGCCGTGCTGGGGGTGGTGTTTCAGGGTTTAGGGCAGTGCAGTAGTGTTCGGGCAGTGTAGGGGGTCATGCAGGGGGTGGTGTTTCAGGGTTTAGGGCAGTGCAGTTGTGTTCTGGCAGTGTAGGGGGTCATGCTGGGGGTGGGGTTTCAGGGTTTAGGGCAGTACAGTGGTGTTCGGGCAGTGTAGGGGGTCGTGCAGGGGGTGGTGTTTCAGGGTTTAGGGCAGTGCAGTGGTGTTCGGGCAGTGTAGGGGGTCATGCTGGGGCTGGTGTTTCAGGGTTTAGGGCAGTGCAGTGGTGTTCGGGCAGTGTAGGGGGTCTTGCTGGGGGTGGTGTTTCAGGGTTTAGGGCAGTGGTGTTCGGGCAGTGTAGGGGGCCTTGCTGGGGGTGATGTTTCAGGGTTTAGGGCAGTGCAGTGGTGTTCGGGCAGTGTAGGGGTTCTTGCTGGGGGTAGTGTTTCAGGGTTTAGGGCAGTGCAGTGGTGTTCGTGCAGTATAGGGGGTCGTGCTGGGGATGGTGTTTCTGGGTTTAGGGCAGTGCAGTAGTGTTCGAGCAGTGTAGGGGTTGTGCAGGGGTGGTGTTTCATGGTTTAGTGCAGTGGTGTTCGGACAGTGTAGGGGGTCATGCATGGGGTGGTGTTTCAGGGTTTAGGGCAGTGCAGTGGTGTTCGGGCAGTGTAGGGTGTTGTGCTGGGGCTGGTGTTTCAGGGTTCAGGGCAGTGCAGTGGTGTTCAGGCAGTGTAGGGGGTCGTGCTGAGGCTGGTGTTTCACGGTTTAGGGCAGTGCAGTGGTGTTCGGGCAGTGTAGGGGGTCGTGCTGGGGCTGGTGTTTCAGGGTTTAGGGCAGTGCAGTGGTGTTCGGGCAGTGTAGGCGGTCGTGCTGGGGCTGGTGTTTCAGGGTTTAGGGCAGTGCAGTGGTGTTCGGGCAGTGTAGGGGGTCGTGCTTGGGCTGGTGTTTCAGGGTTTAGGGCAGTGCAGTGGTGTTCGGGCAGTGTAGGCGGTCGTGCTGGGGCTGGTGTTTCAGGGTTTAGGGCAGTGCAGTGGTGTTCGGGCAGTGTAGGGGGTCATGCTGGGGCTGGTGTTTCAGGGTTTAGGGCAGTGCAGTGGTGCTCGGGCAGTGTAGGGGGTCGTGCTGGGGGTGATGTTTCAGGGTTTAGGGTAGTACAGTGGTGTTCGGGCAGTGTAGGGGGTCGTGCAGGGGCTGGTGTTTCAAGGTTTAGGGCAGTGCAGTGGTGTTCGGGCAGTGTAGGGGGTCGTGCTGGGGCTGGTGTTTCAGGGTTTTGGGCAGAGCGGTGGTGTTCGGGCAGTGTAGGGGGTCATGCTGGGGGTAGTGTTTCAGGGTTTAGGGCAGTGCAGTGGTGTTCGGGCAGAGTAGGGGGTCGTGCTGGGGGTGGTGTTTCAGGGTTTAGGTCAGTGGTGTTCGGGCAGTGTAGGGGGTCTTGCTGGGGGTGATGTTTCAGGGTTTAGGGCAGTGCAGTGTTGTTCGGGCAGTGTAGGGGGTCTTGCTGGGGGTAGTGTTTCAGGGTTTAGGGCAGTGCAGTGGTGTTCGGGCAGTGTAGGGGGTCGTGAAGGGAGTGGTGTTTCAGGGTTTAGGGCAGTGCAGTGGTGTTCAGGCAGTGTAGGGGGTCGTGCTAGGGGTGGTGTTTCAGGGTTTAGGGCAGTGCAGTGGTGTTCAGGCAGTGTAGGGGGTCATGCAGGGGCTGGTGTTTCAGGGTTTAGGGCAGTGCAGTGGTGTTCGGGCAGTGTAGGGGGTCGTGCTGGGGGTGGTGTTTCAGGGTTTAGGGCAGTGCAGTGGTGTTCGGGCAGTGTAGGGGGTCTTGCTGGGGGTGGTGTTTCAGGGTTTAGGGCAGTGCAGTGGTGTTCGGGCAGTGTAGGGGTCTTGCTGGGGGTGGTGTTTCAGGGTTTAGGGCAGTGGTGTTCGGGCAGTGTAGGGGGTCTTGCTGAGGGTGGTGTTTCAGGGTTTAGGGCAGTGCAGTGGTGTTCGGGCAGTGTAGGGGGTCTTGCTGGGGGTAGTGTGTCAGGGTTTAGGGCGGTGCAGTGGTGTTCGTGCAGTGTAGGGGGCCGTGCTGGGGGTGGTGTTTCAGGGTTTAGGGCAGTGCAGTAGTGTTCGGGCAGTGTAGGGGGTCATGCAGGGGGTGGTGTTTCAGGGTTTAGGGCAGTGCAGTGGTGTTCTGGCAGTGTAGGGGGTCATGCTGGGGGTGGGGTTTCAGGGTTTAGGGCAGTACAGTGGTGTTCGGGCAGTGTAGGGGGTCGTGCAGGGGTGGTGTTTCAGGGTTTAGGGCAGTGCAGTGGTGTTCGGGCAGTGTAGGGGGTCATGCTGGGGCTGGTGTTTCAGGGTTTAGGGCAGTGCAGTGGTGTTCGGGCAGTGTAGGGGGTCTTGCTGGGGGTGGTGTTTCAGGGTTTAGGGCAGTGGTGTTCGGGCAGTGTAGGGGGCCTTGCTGGGGGTGATGTTTCAGGGTTTAGGGCAGTGCAGTGGTGTTCGGGCAGTGTAGGGGTTCTTGCTGGGGGTAGTGTTTCAGGGTTTAGGGCAGTGCAGTGGTGTTCGTGCAGTATAGGGGGTCGTGCTGGGGATGGTGTTTCTGGGTTTAGGGCAGTGCAGTAGTGTTCGAGCAGTGTAGGGGGTTGTGCAGGGGGTGGTGTTTCAGGGTTTAGTGCAGTGGTGTTCGGGCAGTGTAGGGGGTCGCGCTGGGGGTGGTGTTTCAGGGTTTAGGGCAGTGCAGTGGTGTTCGGGCAGTGTAGGGGGTCATGCACGGGGTGGTGTTTCAGGGTTTAGGGCAGTGCAGTGGTGCTCGGGCAGTGTAGGGTGTTGTGCTGGGGCTGGTGTTTCAGGGTTCAGGGCAGTGCAGTGGTGTTCAGGCAGTGTAGGGGGTCGTGCTGAGGCTGGTGTTTCACGGTTTAGTGCAGTGCAGTGGTGTTCGGGCAGTGTAGGGGGTCGTGCTTGGGCTGGTGTTTCAGGGTTTAGGGCAGTGCAGTGGTGTTCGGGCAGTGTAGGCGGTCGTGCTGGGGCTGGTGTTTCAGGGTTTAGGGCAGTGCAGTGGTGTTCGGGCAGTGTAGGGGGTCATGCTGGGGCTGGTGTTTCAGGGTTTAGGGCAGTGCAGTGGTGCTCGGGCAGTGTAGGGGGTCATGCTGGGGGTGATGTTTCAGGGTTTAGGGTAGTACAGTGGTGTTCGGGCAGTGTAGGGGGTCGTGCAGGGGCTGTTGTTTCAAGGTTTAGGGCAGTGCAGTGGTGTTCGGGCAGTGTAGGGGGTCGTGCTGGGGCTGGTGTTTCAGGGTTTTGGGCAGAGCGGTGGTGTTCGGGCAGTGAAGGGGGTCATGCTGGGGGTAGTGTTTCAGGGTTTAGGGCAGTGCAGTGGTGTTCGGGCAGTGTAGGGGGTCGTGCTGGGGGTGGTGTTTCAGGGTTTAGGTCAGTGGTGTTCGGGCAGTGTAGGGGGTCTTGCTGGGGGTGATGTTTCAGGGTTTAGGGCAGTGCAGTGTTGTTCGGGCAGTGTAGGGGGTCTTGCTGGGGGTAGTGTTTCAGGGTTTAGGGCAGTGCAGTGGTGTTCGGGCAGTGTAGGGGGTCGTGAAGGGGGTGGTGTTTCAGGGTTTAGGGCAGTGCAGTGGTGTTCGGGCAGTGTAGGGGGTCGTGCTAGGGGTGGTGTTTCAGGGTTTAGGGCAGTGCAGTGGTGTTCGGGCTGTGTAGGGGGTCATGCAGGGGCTGGTGTTTCAGGGTTTAGGGCAGTGCAGTGGTGTTCGGGCAGTGTAGGGGGTCGTGCTGGGGTAGTGTTTTAGGGTTTAGGGTAGTGCAGTGGTGCTTGTGTAGTGTAGGGGTCATGCTGGGGGTAGTGTTTTAGGGTTTAGGGTAGTGCAGTGGTGTTTGTGTAGTGTAGGGGGTCATGTTTTAGGGTAGTGCAGTGGTGTTTGGGTAGTGTAGGGGGTCGTGCTGGGGGTAGTATTTTAGGATTTAGGTTAGTGCAGTGGTGTTTGGGTAGTGTAGGGGGTCGTGCTGGGGGTAGTGTTTTAGGGTTTAGGGTAGTGCAGTGGTGTTTGTGTAGTGTAGGGGTCGTGCTGGGGGTAGTGTTTTAGGGTTTAGGGTAGTGCAGTGGTGCTTGTGTAGTGTAGGAGGTCATGCTGGGGGTAGTGTTTTAGGGTTTAGGGTAGTGCAGTGGTGTTTGTGTAGTGTAGGGGGTCATGTTTTAGGGTAGTGCAGTGGTGTTTGGGTAGTGTAGGGGGTCGTGCTGGTGGTAGTGTTTTAGGATTTAGGTTAGTGCAGTGGTGTTTGGGTAGTGTAGGGGTCGTGCTGGGGGTAGTGTTTTAGGGTTTAGGGTAGTGCAGTGGTGTTTGTGTAGTGTAGGGGGTCGTGCTGGGGGTAGTGTTTTAGGGTTTAGGATAGTGCAGTGGTGCTTGTGTAGTGTAGGGGGTCGTGCTGGGGGTAGTGTTTTAGGGTTTAAGGTAGTGCAGTGGTGTTTTTGTAGTGTAGGGGGTCATGTTTTAAGATGCAATGCTCCAATACCTGACCAGTCTGCACTACATAAAACTGCAAAAAACTAAAAATAAAAAGTGTTTTGCACACTTTTGTCATTGGGCTATATGTGGGCTACATCTGGGTAATATTTGTGCTACATTTGGGCTCTTTTTTCACTGGTGGCCATCTTGGAAGACTTCTTTGTTATGAAGTTTCCTAATTTCTTCATTTACTGCAGTCTCCTCAGTAGGAAATGCTTTCAGTTTTTACTTTGATTCCATCAAGAAGGCATTCAGATGTCTCACATCTGCCATAAATTCAGAATGTTAACACTCTAGTTGCTCATTAGATCACTGGAGTAAAGCTACTGCTCACCAGGGAGTTAACTGGTAGTCTGCTGCTGGTATTGAAAGTGATTGTTTCAGTCTGCATGTCAGAATTTTCTAATGAAATAGAAGAGGATTTGAGATCTCACTTAAAACATGCCCTAATTTTTCTTTCTGCAGCACTAACCATAATTTCTATTTCAAAAAGAACCCCTCATTTTGTTCCTTTTTAAATTAAATGTTTTAAGTGTTACTGGTTTATTCCAATCAAGATGGCTTCAGGTGTGCCATACTTTTGTCATAAGTAAGGCTGTTAGCGCTCTAGTTGTTCTTTAGAACACTCTGGGAAGCTGCAGTAGAACACAAAGGCATCAACTGGCAGGCTGCTCCTGTTGAAATATAACAGGAAGATATTTGAGATCACACTTGAAATATGTCCTAATTTTTCTTTCTACAGCACTAACCATAATTTCTATGACAAAATGAACCCCATCATTTTGTTCCTTTTTAAATTAAATGTTTTAAGTGTTACCAGTTTATTCCAATCAAGATGGCTTCAGGTGTGCCATACTTTTGTCATAAGTAAGGCTGTTAGCGCTCTAGTTGTTCTTTAGAACACTCTGGGAAGCTGCAGTAGAACACAAAGGCATCAACTGGCAGGCTGCTCCTGTTGAAATATAACAGGAAGATATTTGAGATCACACTTGAAACATGTCCTAATTTTTCTTTCTACAGCACTAACCATAATTTCTATGACAAAATTAACCCCATCATTTTGTTCCTTTTAAATTAAATTGTTTAAGTGTTACCAGTTTATTCCAATCAAGATGGCTTCAGGTGTGCCATACTTTTGTCATAAGTAAGGCTGTTAGCACTCTAGTTGTTCTTTAGAACACTCTGGGAAGCTGCAGTAGAACACAAAGGAATCAACTGACAGTCTCTGCCCTTGTTGGATGTACATGTTTTACTGAGAATGTCAGACTTCATTCTCACATGAGTGAGAAAGATAATGTGAATTTACAGAAAATATGCTCTCATTTTAGCTTCTGGAGCACCTTCCAAACCTCCATGGGACAAGCATGAGAAAATAGTGTTCTCTCAAACATGATTCATGATATCCCAGCAGAAGGTTTTTCACATGGTAAAATCACCTTAGAATACACCACAATTCCTAAAATTAGTATGGTACCATCAACAAATAAATTCTAATGTAACTAAAGCCTGTTATCACCCTTAATAGTTCTCCTTTTGGTGACCCTCAAAATCTTCTATTCACTACAATGCATTTCAATGAGGTACTATCATTTATATTGGTCCCAAGATGGCTGCCAGCAATTCCAGGATGAAGTGCTGACAGCCAATCAGATCTCACGATGACATGTGTGGTTAGGCTCCGCCCAGATATATATGTGACTTTACTTTTGATTTTCTCAGGAACTACCAAACGGATTTACACCATTTAAGCAAAAGGCACGACACTGAACCAAGGGCTACCTCTTTGCCAAATTTGGTGTAATTCCGTTCAGCAGTTCGGGCTGTAGCTGCGACTAAAGGTTCCTATGGAAAAATGAATGGGGAAAACGCGTTTTGGGACCCCCTTTTTCTCGGCCCCCGCTTGACGTATCACCCCGAGACTTTCAGGATAGGAGCGGACCGGAGCGCCCCAACAAGTTGGAAACTTTCGCGAAGATTCGTCAACCGGCGCCAACGTTATTTCAAATAGAATGTCGCGGATTTCCTATGGATAATAGGTTTTAACTATAACTATCTACTGGCGACCGCCAGTAGATAATATATATATATATATATATATATATATATATATATATATATATATATATATGGTGGGTGAACAAGACAAGGGTTTGCCAAAATAGACAGTGCTGCTTAGATTGTTAATAAACAACTAGGGGCACTTTTATCGGAAAACAGAAAGTCATCTTAGTGCGCTGCGTGAAAGGGAGAGGGCAGGAATGTGCAGTATTTAACATTATATGGCACTATGCAACCCAGAGTAGCCATTTTTATTTTTAAATACCACGGGATCGCAGCAAAAATTGCTGTTTTTTTCAATTTTGGCCCCAAAATATTGTTTTATTGTGTATGTATTTTTATACACACACACATTATACTTACACAATGAAACCATAAAAATTTAGAGAACTAAATAAGAAAATATAGTAATTAATGTAGACAATAAATAAAATATTAAATCTTGAAAAAAACAAAACACATTTACTAAAAATGCTATAAACATTAAAATAAATGTACAAATAAAAACAAGTATAAAATACTAAAAAAACAAGTAATGCTATACAATCGATTTAACTAATATTATGAAAACAATTGATGTGTACGAATATTGAATATACTATTCCCACTCAAGTTTATTCTACAGTAGGGAAAGTTTTGGACTTCGAAGAGGGAAAGAGTTGGACTTTGGAGGAGTTAGATTTACTATTCTACTATTCCCACTCCAATTAGTGCAACAGGAGGGAAAGCATTGGATTTCGGAGGGTTATATTTACTAGCAACCTGAATCTTCAATATAACCGAAAAAATACCTATTCCATAACTTACATATTTAAAATCAATTCAATAATAATTAATTGTTAATTATTAATTAATTATCATCCCACTCTAGACCCCTACAAACTAGCATCCTGCAACTAAAACAAAATGAAAATAGATACGTATTCCATAATTTACCTATTTACGATTCAATTAAATAATTAATTTACAAATAATTAAGAGTTAATTAAGTATTGCTTAATTAACTTTACGGGCTATACCCTACAAACCTAGCATCCCACAGCTAAAAAGTAATTAGTTCATTAATGATAAATTGTTAATTGATTATTACTTAATTAATTTCGCACTCTACACCCCTATAAACCCAGAAGCTTGCAAATAAAATATTTAACTATTATTAAGTAATTGTTGATTAATTATTGCCTAATTAACTCCCCACCCTATCCCCACAAATATAACACTCTACAAATAACATATAACAACAATAACTCAGTATTACATAATTTAGATATTAAATATCAATTATAAAATTAAATAAAATGCATTAATAATTCTTAATTAATGTTACCTAATTAACTTCCCATCCTATCCCCCACAAGCCCGACAACCCTCTATAACACCATAAAAAATTCTAAATCACTTAAAATTACAAGCTATATTTTAAAAACAATAACATTTATATAAATAATAGTACCACAGAAAATCAATATATCAACTAAAACACATGGAAATAGTTTAAAAACTGTATTTTTAACCACCATATTAGTGAAAACAATATTAAAAAATGTTGATATTATTTAAAACTATATTACCTCAAAAAGCAATATTCTTCTCAACGATATTTGTGCATCACGATATTTGGGTCACAATATTTAATTCCAATATTTCTCTCTTCCAATATTTTTAACTCAATATTTTGTCCAAACACCCTGCAGCAGTGTAGCCAATTTGTCATGGACAGTAGTGGAAAGAAGGAAAATGGGCCCCAGGCTGCTCTTTGAATGATAAAATACAACAACATTCACGGTTAACTGTGCCTCTCAGGTCTCTGGGCCCCAGTGCTACTGCACCTCCTGCACCAATGGTAGATATGCCCCAGGAGGCCTGCTGTCCTCCCGAGCAGCTGCAGTTTTCTTCAGCTCAGGCAGGCTCTGGTTTTGTCTAGCCATGGGGGACATTTTTCAAAGGTGAAAATTGTGTAATTACTGAATTTTGCATTACATGAAGGCTACATAATGTTGCAAAAGTTTGCATTTCACAATTTCATATAATTTTTTAATGCAGGAGAACTGGTTCGTGTGGAAAATGTCTTAGGGAGAGACATTTTCAGCTTGAACCAGCGTCCTGCCAGTATATTGCAAGACTTTTTTACGTGGCGTGCCATTGTATGAAAAAAGTTACGAAGTGCCAGAAAATCTCATTACAGTCTAAAATCATAATTTGTGCACTTTTTTTTCCAATTTACCAAAAAGATTATGCAATTGTGCACACTCCAAATTTTAACCACATCACGTCAGGGAGGCCCCACCATCTCAGCCATAAGTACCCCATTTTGTACAACAGTTGTTAAGATATCTCAGGGGATAATGTGCCTTTTGCTATAGATAGAGGTGTAACACCAGGTCACAGGTTTAAACACCCCTTTAGGGTCAACTCAGTCTTACATCTTTCTATGCTTAATAATAAATGAGTGATGATAATAATCAAAAGGAAGAGCGAGGAGGTAGAAGGCCAGTTCACTTCCCCTGGTATAGTATGATAATCAAAGGAACTAGTTACTGGATAAGAGCTCCTGATATGTGAATGCAACACAATTGTGTTTTATAGAAGACTCTTCACTACCAACCTGGTTGGTGACATGCTCATCATCGGGTCCCACCCAAGGTACCGAATGTACCTTGGGTGGCTGCAACGCCTGGATAAGCGATGGTTGTGCCGTGAGTGCAGTGAAAGTGAGATGAATCGGTGCTGCGTAGGGTCCCGCTTATAACAAGAGGACTATTTCAATGTATGCCCTCGGCAGTGGCTAAACGCAGAGGTGGATATCTGTGGAGTTAACCAGGCTCCAACACCTGGTCAACATGTTTCAGCCAGTCTCTCTGTACTAGGCTGGCTTTCTTCAGGACCTATGTGAGTGAAGCTTAATGGTGGTCTAAAACTAAATCTGTAGAGACCATCTGTGGTGCACTCGCTAAGGTGCATTATGTGGTAGAGGATGATTTCTTCACGACGCATACTCAGCAACTGTCTGAGAAGTGCCCCATGAGTTCGAGGGGTGCTCGACCTATTGTCACACTCTCAGATCAGCTCGTCTCGCACCTAGTCTGGCCGCATCGATGCGGCCAGACTAGGTACGGAGACGGGCCTTGATCTTGAAGAAAGTGTGACAATAGGTCGGGCCCCTCCCTCGGAACTCATGGGGCATTTCTCAGACAATTGCTGAGTATGCGTCGCAAGAGGAAATCATCCTCTACCACATAATGCACCTTAGCGAGTGCACCACATAGATGGTCTCTTACAGATTTAGTTTTAGACCACCATTTTAAATTTTCACTCACATAAGGTCCTGAAGAAAGCCAGCCTAGTACAGAGAGACTGGCTGAAACATGTTGACCAGGATATTGGAGCCCAGTTAACTCCACAGATATCCACCTCTCGTTTTTAACCACTGCCGGGCCCATACATTAAAATAGTCCTCTTGTTATTTAAACGGGACCCTACGGACAGCTTTAAACCACATTCATCTCACTTTCACTGCACACTCACGGCACACAACCAGCTCCGCTGTATCCAGGCGTGCGAGCACACCCAAGGCACATTCGGTACCTTGGGTGGGACCCGATGATGAAGCATGTCACCAACCAGGTTGGTGAGTGAGGGTCTCTATAAAACACAATTGTGTTGCATTGCATACACATATCAGGAGCTCTTATCCAGTAGCTAGTTCCTTTTGATTATCATAATAATAAATGAGTGGCATTATAACTTTTGCACACAGGCAACTGTGTTTATAAGCGTGAGTTATATATGTGCTCAATATTTGTACATTTTGTATTTGCCTGCAGGAGCCAGAGCAGAAAGTGTCATTTCACGAATGTCTCTTATCTTGTTTCTCGGATGACCATATTTAGCATTTTTTTTACTTTTGACATCATCTTGGCACTAGAAACCCATTCTGCTGGCCTTTTGTTATACTTCTGAACTGCAAAGTATCTCCCACATTGCAAAGCCTACTTGCAGTATAAGATATGCTAGTTTTATAGAGATCCCGCTGCCATGAGAGTTCCCCTGGTCCTTGTATATTGAGCACAGTAACGCAACTTTGCCTTGATGTTTTATTGGCATGAATATTGGCGTTCCTTAATATTTTACATATAATTGAACTTGGCCAATATGTCACGTACTGTTCTAGGCATTTGAAATATTTTCCCCTTTGCAAGAACTGACTTGTTGGGGTATGTTCCGCAGTCTACAGAGTAAACAGGTTTCCTTGGGGTTTCTTGGCTCACATTGTACATGCGAGCCAGAGAGACAAGGCCGTTTTTGACCAAATGCATATGTGTCTGTCAGAACTTATGGCAAAGCAAAACGTTTTCGTTTTTTTCAGTACACCCTTTTCCTTTTTACAATTTTACCCCAAAACACACACACACACACACACATATATATATATATATACACTGCTCACACACCATACTGAAACTCCACTCTTTGAAGTAAAAGAATGTTTTTTTTTTAATAGCAGTAGCTTTTAGCAAGTGAGAGGTAGGTTATTTTCAGAAATGCATCCCACCTAAAAAAAAATACAAAATAGAAGATGGCGATGATCACAAAATGTTCAAGGAAAACTAATGCCTAGAAGCTAAAATATTAATTTAAAAGGGTTTTCCTTAATAACACAATATAAGCATTGATGTGAAACTTTCTGCACACTTGTGCAGGTGAACTCACTGCTGTTCAGTAAATGCACTCATACAGGATAATCAGCTCTTATTAAATCGTGACAATTCCTGGGCTATAACCATTTTTTAGGTCGAGCCCTGAGCCTGCGCGCAAGGGCTGCTCTGAGGATGATCTGTGGTAGTTCAGTACGAGAGAGAAGCCCCGCCCATATTTTTCATTGGCTTGTGTCTTTGTCCTTCCTAGTTGCTGGTGTCTGATTCCTTAATAGGCTTGTTAGTCCCTCCTTAGTACGGCCATATCGTCGTTTGTAAACTGCCATGGCTACTGGCCCCTTCACTTGGTTGTTGCACGGTATGTGTACTATTTCCTTTATTGAGTTTTTTCCTACGTTAGGGCGCGACGAGGACGCACGCCCGCTTTCACTTTCGCAGCAGCAGGGACAATGGCGGCCGTTTGTTTCCAATGCTATAGGTCTCGCATTTTAATTGTCATGTGGTTTGTGGCACCATGGCAGTCAGGCCTAGGCCAACTTAGCAAGGCAGACCATGAGGCCACAAATCACATGACATAATGCGAGACCTATAGCATTGCAAATATTTTTAAAGGTTAACTGAAAGGTTGAGACAACAACAGGATAGAGACTAGAAGTAGTTCTAAAAGCAAAGTTTGCTGTCGGACAGTTTATTCTTTTAGTCTTAATATTTCTATCTTAACTTTTCCAGTAACTGTTTTGGGTGACTTCCTATAGTTAATTACCTGTTTCCCCTTTTCAAGGCCATAACCCCAAGAGAAAAAAAACATATTGCGCGCGCGTTTTCATGCTTATATACACATGTTTGTGTGTTTGCGTGTGTGCCTATATATGTGTGTCAATGCGTGTCTGCGGATGTGCGTGTGTGCAATTGCATGTCCGCTTAAGCATGGATGTGCGTACATACGTTTTTTAATGAGATGCGTGTGTATATGCAGAATGTACGTATATACGGGTATTAAGTATGACAATGATGGAAAGTCTCGTGTTTTACTGTCTGGTGACTGAGGGAATCATGATCCAGTCACACGCCACGTGGTGGCATCAATCCTAAATTATACTCTTTATTTGCGTTTATGTTATTTATGGTCAGCAAAAGTACACCTTTAACCTCAAAGTGACAGTCTCTCTGACGGAACATAATTACATTTATTTTCACCAATAAACCGTAGACATCTGTATGTATCTACACAGACACGTAGGCACACACGCAAACACAGGGAGCACACAGAGACGCCCACAGGCAAAAACTGGGGAACACACACACGCACAAAGACACACACTAACGACACACGTACATACTTAAAGAAAATACACACAAATCCAGAAAGAACCACAGAGAATGCATACTCAGAAAGCTACCGACTGAACGTACAGAAGGCGCACACTCGTACAAACACTGGCACCCACAGACATGCATGGAGAGTCACAGGAAACGAACTTTCAGACATTGTACTAAGAGCAGCCTGATTTTGCAAGTTTTAAACCCATCTAAAGAGTAACCATGATAGCAGGAGAGCAGAGAAATGAGTCCTATCTATGTACAACAAACAGACAGTCACAAGGATGACTGATACATGGGGAAAACAGACAACCAACCAGAGGGAGTAGCTCGAGACAGACCAGGTTTGATTAGAGACGAGAGAGGCTAAACTGCATATGTAGGGATACCGAGAAACACTTGGATGGGCTGATGCATGAGTGGATGAGTCCAATGGTATGCGCATTGATGGATGGATGGGTAGATGATGGATGAATGGATAGAGTGGGTGAATGGGTGGATGGATGAATGGATGGATGGATGAACGGATGGATGAATTGGTGGGTTTGGGCGGGTGGATAAAGAGAATGGATGGGTGGCTGGTTCATTGAGGTTAAAATGGATAATATGGATGTATGAATGCATTTTGTTTGGATGCATAGCTGCATGGATGAATTTGTGAATGGGGTGGATGGATGGATTGATTCAAAAGGTCTAGGCTGATTGTTAGATGGATGAAGGAAGATGGACAGACGATATATAGAAAGATATAAGCACATAGACGCAGCTAAATGGCTGAGTGAGTTAAGCACTCCCTGCTCCCCTCATCCTTCCTAGATCAATAAAATGCATGACATTACACGTGGCAGTAGTAATCCCTGCTAATTGCAGTGCTCCGAACAGGATTCTTTTTGCAGTCGAATGCGCTATATAAAAGCAAGCTCCCATAAAAACAGGCGGGTGGCGCCTAGAAGGGGTAGGCTGAGGGTCGGCGCTCGCGGACACAGCAGTAGTATAAGCGGATACCATTCATGTCCTTAAAAGTGACAGGTCCCCCTCCGGTCCCCCGCCCCTTGCTGTGTCCCCAAAAGTGACGTGTGTCCTTAAAAGTGACAGGTCCCCCTCCCCTCGATGTGTCCTTAAAAGTGACGCGTGTCCTTAAAAGTGACAGGTCCTCCCTCCCCTCGCTGTGTCCTTAAAAGTGACGTGTGTCCTTAAAAGTGACAGGTCCCCCTCCCTTCGCTGTGTCCTTAAAAGTGATATGTGTGTCCCCAAAAGTGACATGTGTGTGTGTCTGTTTAAAACCGAGGACTGCGGTGCTGGCAGTTGGCGTCTGAGCAGGCATCCCTAAGCCCCCACCAGCCCCGGGACATCTGGGGCTGTCTAACACAAGGGTTTACGGTGCAGAGTTTTTTTAAAAGGGTCTTTCTTTAGAAGCAGATGCTGCATTTTGAAACGTATCCCCAGCCGTAGCTGGGGGCAGAAAACTACCCATTAGGCTCACAAGTCACAACGTGAAAACACAAGAACAAAAGGCCAGTTACCCTGCCAGAGCACCGTTGAGAACAGGCAAAACTAATCAGCCAGTCCCAAGCTTCCCACGCATCTTAAATTGTATAGTACAGGGGTTCTTTATAAAACATCCGACCATCCTTCCCAGGAGCGCATCCCCCAACAGGCCCTAGGTTTAATTATCAGATGTCAAAGGTCAAAGAGCCATCTAACAAAGCAGTGCGATGGTCAGAAAACGGTCCCAATATTGACCCTCACTACAATGCTCTATTACCAATAATGACACGTACTACAAGATTCTAAACACTCCCCTCCATAAAGGGTCCTCCTTCCAATTATCATGCCCTGCCAGGTATAAAAACCATACTTTAGAGCCACGACACAATCAGCCATTCAAAAACCCATTAGGAGCGACCTGCCGGGGATTGCCTTCGCTGCACAGACCCATCAGCCCCGAAGTTTAAAGCCAACAATGGACCAGAGCAGCTTCTCCCAGATCAACGCTGCCTGCTACACATTAATGGAGGTACGTAAATAAGGGGCTGTGTTACAGGCTTAAGAGTGTATGGGCTTATTTAATATGTTGAGGCCTGTATATAAATGAACAGCGTTGTATTTTTAAAGGGTGTTTAACGCAAGGCATGAAGGTGCTTACAATGTTTTAAGTAGGGCTTAAGGAGGTATTGGGGCAGGCTGCTTAAGGTGAATAATGAGGGATGTAAAATATAGGTGTAATTTTAAAGTTTAACAATGCCTAGAAGTATTTTTACAATGTTACATACGTGTTTAGAGTCCCCAGAGATCGCAAAATTAACCCCAAACAATTTAACAATAAATAAAAACTGTTTAAGTACTCACCCATGGGTCGATCCTTGTGGCGCTGATGGTGAAGGGCTTGTTGATAGCTATCTAGGCCCATTAGGTGCGAGGCCCAAAAATGCCGCAAGTCAGCGCGGGGGTCCTGGTCCCCTAATGGCTGGAGTGTTGTTGAGGGTTGGGGCTGTGGTGTGGATGTCGACTGGGAGGCACTGCTCGGTGGCTCTGGCATGGGGCCGGTGTATTACGGCAGCCCCAGAGCCCTCGATGGTCAGGGAGGGTCCTGGGATGTGGGGACGGCATGGTGTGGGGCTCGCGACCCCGAATTTAATAAAAATAAAAGCACCCCTACCCTTCTTACCAAGGGCGCTGTGGGGGTCTCGAGGCATCGTTTTTAAAAAAAATAAAGGCCCTGGAGCCCGCTTGCCATGGGCGCTGCTCCGGGGTCGTGGTGCGGGCTGTGGTCGGGTTCCGTTGGCGCCAAGGTGCGCAGGGGCTTGAGGCCCGCTTTTAAAATAAAGGCCCCAGAGCCCGCTTGCCATGGGCGCTGCTCCGGGGTCGTGTGCGGGCTGTGGTCGGGGTTCCGTTGGCACCAAGGTACGCAGGGGCTTGAGGCCCGTTTTTAAAATAAAGGTCCCGGAGCCCGCTTGCAAAGGGCGCTGCTCCGGGGATCTTGTGCGGGCTGGGGTGGGGGCTCAGATGGCGCCGATGTGCGTGAGGCCCCGATTTTAAAATTAAAGGCCCCGGAGCCCGCTTGCCAAGGGCGCTGCTCCGGGGCTCTGGTGCGGGCGGTGGTGTGGGTCCGGCGTGCTTGGGCGCCGTGTGGGGTGCTCGGCCCCGTTTTTTTAAAATTAAAGGCCCCGGAGCCCTCTTTGCACCAGGCGGAGCTCCGGGGATCTCGTGCGGGCTGGGGTGGGGTCGCAGATGGCGCCGATGTGCGCGAGGCCACGCTTTTTAAAATTAAAGGCCCCAGAGCCCGCTTGCAAAGGGCGCTGCTCCGGGGCTGTTTGTGTTGTTGTGCGCTCGGTGTGGGGGTAGGGATGGCGCCGATGTGCGCGAGGCACCGCTTATTAAAAATAAAGGCCCCGGAGACCGCGGTGCTCCAGGCGGAGCTCCGGGGGGTTGTTGGTGCTGCTGGGGTTGGGGGCAAGGATGGCGCCGGTGGGCGTTAGGCCCCTTTTTAAAAAAAATTAAAGGCCCCGGAGGCCGCTGTGCTCCATGCGGGGCTCCGGGGGGTTCTTGTGTTGCTGTGGGGGTGGGGGCACCGATGGCGCTGGGTGCGCGGGCGGTAGGCCCCGTCTTCGTGGGTTAAGGCCCCGGAGCCCGCTGTGCTCCATGCGGGGCTCCGGGGGTTCTTGTGTTGCTGGGGGTGGGGGCACCGATGGCGCCTGGTGCACAGGGGCGCGAGGCCCCGTTTAAAAAAAAATTAAACCGCCGGAGCCCGCTATGCTCCATGCGGGGCCCGGGGGTGCTTGTGTTGTTGGGGGTGGGGGCCCGATGGCGCCTGGGTGCGCGGGGCGGTAGGCCCCGTTTAAGAAAATGAAACCCCCGGAGCCCTCTGTGCTCCATGCGGGCCCGGGGTGCTTGTACGGCTGGGGGTCCGATGGCGCCTGGGGCGCGGGCGCGAGGCCCCGTTTAAAAAATAAATAAAATAAGGCCCCAGAGCCCGCTACCACCGGCGCTGCTCTGGGGTTGGGAGGCGGATGGCGGCTGTTCCAGGGAGCCCTCGTGGATCCCGATCGCGCATGGGACAATGGAGCAGGGAGCTTCCTCGTTGTGGCTGCATTAGTTAGGACCCGCCCCTGCAGTGATGTCACCGGGGCCTCCCTGACATCACTGAAGGGCGGTTCCTTCCTACCTCTGCCTCTGAGGGGAAGCTACCGGCTGGGGAATCCTTCAGGGTGGATGCCTCAGCTGCTATGGTGATGGCAGCAAGGGCTTTAAATGGAAGCTTTTTCAATATTATATACACGTCATAGTTGCTGCTTATTTATCTTATGCAACTAACGACCAGTGACAAAACCAATAGACCTGCTGCTGTTACATGGTGTATCATATATCCGGATACAATGTTAGAAACATTTCATGCAAAAAATAACTAAAATAAATAAATAAATATGTGTATATATATATATATATATATATATTTTTTTTTTTGTTTATGCGCCCTGAGTGTTATATAACGTAAGTGCGGCACTAAAGCCCCGTGTATTAGCACTATGACCGTATTATTACTTACAGTTTATAAGTTAAAATCCTAATATAAAACCCTGAGCTTGTTACAAGTGGATCCCTAAGAGCAGCTTGCACAATCCATTATATAAATATGTGTATAGGTTATGTTTGTACATGCGTTGGAGCTTGTGGGGTTGGAATCAGGGTACTGTTCTTATTAAAAAGTAAACGTGAATGTATAGTGTGCTGTTTTTCAATTTTCAATTGTATTATTTGTAGTTTTCTAAGATGTATGAAACTGTAATATCATGTTTATGAAGTGTAGTTTTAAAACAGTCGTTTTTATTTATCCAGACGCAGGACATGCCGGAATTAATCCTAACAGACTCTGAAATGCTAGCCCTACAGACAGGTACATGTGTTTTGAGGTGTATAGTTCCGCGTAGTTTTGTTCACATATATCTTAGAAGTTAGGTGTTTCTAATGGTGTTCTCGTGTATGGGTTGTTTTATAGGTCTGGATCCCGAACTACAATGGATTCTTGATGATATAGAATGTCCCAAGGGTGGTCAAGACGCATCGCCATGTGTACAGGATAGCCCCGTTCTTACAGGTAAATCAGAAAGGCGCTGCTTCTTTAAAAGGTCTAAACCATGGGGTGTCTAGACCCCAAAAGCCGTAGTTGTGAACTATAGGAACGCACCGTAGAGGGGGCTACTAAGGCCAGCTGTATACTGCAAATCTGATTATTTTTTCTTCACAGGGTCCACGGAGTCACACACGGAAGCAGTGATTGTGCAAGAGCCGGCGCAGCGACCAAAAGAAAGACCTGTGAAAAGGAAATCTTCAACATCTAAAGAAGGGCCTGGGGCAAAGAAACGATCTGTGAAAAGACATCTAAAAGGTGTGTTTTATACAAAAAGGGTGTGAAAAAGAACTCTCTGGGTTGTATTCTCTCAAACAAAGGGGTGCACAGCCATGTAGTACCAGATGTACTACTGCGGGTATTGTAAGCATCTTATGTTCCTTATTGTTTCTAATATATATGTTTTATGTTACATTCTAGGAACCGTTCAAAAGAGCCACGGCGAAGATACGCATAAGTCTAAGAGGTCTACAAAACCGCTGAGGGATATAACAAAGACCGTTCTGAACACCGGGTCTGCGGCAAAAGGAGTGAGTAGGCGTGTACGCCAGAATAAGATCTACACATACTACACCCACATACAACAGAGAACCGACGTATCCGATGTGTATCTGAACCCTCTCAAAGCCTCAAAAGGAACTCTAATCTCAAACAAGCCCACACTTAAGAAGAAGCAAATGGCCGCAGAACCACAGACATGCCCTTTAAACCTCAAGAAGCCGTCTTTGGTCCTGGAATCCCAAGCAGCCCCTTTAGACCTCAGCATGAAACAGGTGGTCCCTGAGACCCTAGCTACACCTTTAGATCTAGCATTAAAAAATGTTGCTAAGCAGGGGAACGATCCATCTACCCCAGCGCTCTCTTTGGGCCTCCCGGCTGTGACGCCTGGTGTGGAAGCTCTGTTACAAACTCAAACCCCTAAAGTCAACAAGCTTTCAAGAAATTATCTTAAGAATAAGCAAGGGGTACAGGCGTTACAAGTAGAAACATTGGAAGGACCCTTAAACAAACCTGCTACACCACAGGACCCTTCCCAGCCTATGACGACCTCTATAGTTTCAAATAAATTAGCGACGTCTGTAGAGGAATGCACCGTAGAACAGACCTCAAAACCTTCTATAGGCGTTACTGATGGGTTTAGGGGTCCCGGGTCTGGAAAAGGGCAGCCCTTAGGAGGCTCGTATACCAGCAGCAAAAGCTGTCTCAATACACTGGCAAGTATGGTAGACAAACTTGATAAACCTTCAGAAGCAGCGCCCGAGGGGCCTTCTAGCACATACAAGGGGGTTTTGCAGACCCCTGTTACACATTCACCCAACCCCTGCCCTGACAATACCTTAGCCGCTACCACCCTCGATTATTTCGACAGTCATTTAAACTCTCCGGACCTTATGTCCCCTATCACCCCTCAGGGAGCTTACGACCCAAACAGCCCCGCGTCCAGTGTAAGCTCCGCAACACCCCGACAACATACAACACTGACAGTACAGGGTGGGACGACTGGTCAATTCATAGTACGGGGTGACATTTAGTGAGGCGACTTTCCCAAATGCCCCGGGGTGTTCGCACTGGGATCCTATTTCTATGATCCCCCAGGCCCTCAGTTACAGAATGGTGTTGGGGATGAAGGACCATTAGAGGCCCCAGTGGTGTTAAAGGCTGTTATACAGCCAAACACCGTATTCATACCTAACCCTCCACAATACGACGCTGTAGACCCAAATCCGGTACTAGATGCGCATGTAAAGGATATACAAATGGCTGTCAGAAAGCTAAAACGCCAGGCGAAAACCGCAACCTTAAAAATGGGGTTGGGGGTAGCGGCGACAGGTCCATGGTGGAGGCACAGCAGCGGATACTGCAAAGAGTTGACATGTGTAAAAGGCTGATCCTCAATACGTGCCAGGAAGCGGGATCAGACATAGGGCGTATACAGGCGTGACTAGGACAGCGCCATACCCTAAAGAAACCCCATGCCAGCGGTTCTAATAAAAAAGCACACACATCAAAATATAGCAGTAAGGTCCAAACAGTACTGACAAAGTCCCTGCGCTTCTTACGCATACTCCAGCGTAAAAAGTACATAGAACCATGCAAGCAGAGTCATACCACGATGCCATCCACCCCCCAATACGTAAGTGTAGGAGAGAACTGTCCTAGGGGCGGACAATTGAATGATGTTGGTGGTAGAGCGCCAACACTTCGCCACCCGGAACACATAGAGGGGTCGAGGGGTGGGCATGTAGCAGAGGCCTCCATGAGTACAGCGCACATAGACACATCCCATACTGTTCAGATAGGAGGGGGACGGTTACCTAGAAAAGCCTGGTCCCGTAAAAAACAAAAGTGGGCTAATAGCGCCAAGCAGCGCCGGCTTTTAATAAGTAAATTAAAGAAAGCCCGAATATGTGCTACACGTGTGCTTAAAAGACCCCCAGAGACCCTACTAAACCAGAACCCCCAAAATGATACAGCAGTAAGCTCCCCAACAAGTCAAATCCCTCAAGATGAGGATTCAGAGGGCGTCTATTTAGAGAGCATTAGAAGCTACAGGCGTGATGTAGAGAGATTTAATGCCACCGAGCACTACGAGGAGTTTAGGTTTACCAACCTCCACCAGATAAGGTCCTCCGATCACGGTGTTTTAGCTATACATCAGGCGGTGCAAACGCTCATAGAAAGGTTGTTACGCGATGTGGGGCCTAATGATTTTTTCCAACTACGCTTCCAGGGGCAGGGTTTTGACAGTCCTTTGTTCACCAAACGGCGGTCCCGAGATGTGTTTGACGCCGTGGAATTTTTAGAAAACCTTTCGAGGCTTTTACAGAGCAAGGCTGAACTAGTCGCCTACGGTACTTTCCGTGTCATAGCCCTCATTGTACGGGGTCGTGAGGGGGGTGTTTCAAGACCTTTAAAGAGTGTGCTATACAGTCAGATAATTGGTAAGAAACAGCGGTGGCTGCTCGACTTTAACAACGACACATCCAATATCTGTCTGGCGGCCAGCATCGTAGGTTTGTTGATGGGGCGCAACACCACCGACGCGGCCATCATGTCTAGAGCGGCTGAAGCCCACGCGTTTCTTGAAATACCACCAGACCGCATGGTCGGCTTTGGCGACATAGGTCTTTTTGAGAACTATTTCTCTGTGACGGTGAAAGTTCTTTATCACAGCGGCTCTTGGAAGTACTTTACAACAGGGGACCGTGTGAGAAACAAGACCGTATATGTCCTTCACCATGAAAATCACTTTTACGGTATCTTGAACCTTAAAAGTTTTCTGGGTGTCAAGTACGTGTGCACACATTGTGACCACATATACAACAGTAAGGACCGTCATCAGTGTGAAATGCATTGTAAGATGTGCCGGAGGGACGGTTGCGTCGTAGACACTGCCCTGAAGGTGAGGTGTCGCACCTGTAAGATGTTTTGTCGCTCTCAAGACTGTTTGAGCAACCATAAGAAAGCTGTTAAATGCAGCCCTAAAATGGATTGCTTTGAGTGTGGTCGGTATGTGGCAACAGATCACAAATGCAGAGGTATGAAATGCCCACGGTGTCAGACGTCTTTTGAGGCGGGTACCAACCATCAGTGCTACATGGTTAAAGGCAGACCCCAGACCAAAACCGAAGCATACATAGTGTTTGATATAGAGTGCACACAAGAGACGGGAGTACACCAACCTAACTATATTTACGCACACCATCTAACTTCCGACGACAGCTGGGAGTTTGAAGGCAGAACGTGCGTTGGTGATTTCCTTAACACTTTCATTCAAACCAAATTCAAAGGGTATACCATGTTGGCCCACAACTCAAAAGCATACGACTCATTCTTTATTTTACAAAATATGATTCGTGAAAAGGTCCAAGTAGAACTCATCACTCAGGGGTCCAAGCTGATGTTGTTAACAGCCGCTCGGTTACAAATAAGGTTTATAGACACCCTGAATTTCCTACCTATGAAATTGAGCAAGCTACCAAAAGCCTTTGGATTCCCCGGTTGTAAAGGTTATTTTCCACACTTTTTTAACACCTGGGCGAACCAGAATTATGTGGGCCCCATGCCACCTCCTGACAGTTACGGGGTTGAATATATGATGCCATCCGAGAAGGAGAGCTTTCTAGAATGGTACTCTGAAAACCGTGAAAAGGAGTTTCATTTTCAAACAGAGTTGAAAGCTTATTGTCAGGCTGATGTAATGATCCTACGACAAGCGTGCAACCTCTTCAGAGATGTTGTGGTGGAAATGACTAAGAAAGTCAGGATCCTGAAACCCATGAAGCCTCAAATGACAAAGAAAGTCAGGGTCTTGAAACCCAATACGCCTGAAATGCCAAACGCTGTCGAATACATAGACCCTTTTCAAAACATCACACTGGCCTCCATGTGTATGTCCATCTACAAACACCTGTTTTTAAGACCAAAAAGTATTGCTCTAGTGCCGGTAGACCTCTATAATGGCAAACAGAAACGATATTCAACCCCCTCGATCCGGTGGCTCATGTACGTTTCTGAGAAGGAAGACATACATATTCAACACGCCTTACAGGGTGGTGAATACCGTGTGGGGCCCTACTACTTGGATGGGTACGCTGTAATTAAGGGGTGCCGACGGCCTTTGAATACAATGGCTGCTTTTACCACGGCTGTCCTCAGTGTTACAAACCCCATGAGTTTAACAGACTGCTGGGTGTCAAATTTGAACACTTACACAGACGTACGCTGTTGAAGGCTCAGTATGTTGAAAAATGTGGCTTTGCTATGAGGGTTCTTTGGGAGCATGAGTGGCTAGAGATGTTAACAACCGACACAGCGCTCTGCTCTTTCCTTCAGAGTCGTGATTTACCAGAACCCCTGGAACCCCGCGATGCCTTATTCGGGGATCGTACAAATGCCATACAACTGTACAGGGCCGTGGGTGAGGGTGAGAAAATACACTACTATGATTTCACCAGTCTGTACCCATTTGTGAACAAAATGAAGGTATACCCCTTAGGACACCCCACCATCATATATAGAGATTTTAAAGCCATATCCGAATACTTTGGGCTAGTCAAATGTGAAATCTATCCTCCACGACAGCTTTACTTCCGGTGTTACCATACCAAGTCGATGGTAAACTGATGTTCCCCCTCTGTCGCACATGTGCGGTGCTTAAAGAGGTTTACGATTGTAGACACACCGATGAACAAAGGATGCTCACAGGGACCTGGTGCAGCATCGAGGTAGAAGCGGCCTTAGAGAAAGGTTACAGGCTCGGTAGGATACATGAGGTATGGCATTTTCAGAGGACCACGACACGCCTCTTTGCCCCATACATTAATATGTTTCTCAGAGACAAGCAGGAGGCCTCAGGGTATCCCGAATGGTGTACTAGTCAGGATGCAAAGCAGAAATACATCGATGACTACTACGCTCACGAAGGTATCCATTTACGACCCCATTTGATAGAGGTCAACCCTGCCCGCCGACAGTTAGCCAAACTCTGCCTCAACTCCTTATGGGGAAAATTCGCACAGCGTACAAACCTGTCAAATACGACCTTAATAACCGATCCTGATGAGCTGTTTAAGTACCTGTTTGCCCCATGTTACGAGGTGTCCAGCTGCGGGTTTATCGATGACGAGACCGCAGCTGTGTGTTGGAAATACACAAAAGCGTACCCCACAACGTGTAACAACATCAACATCTTCATAGCGTGCTTCACCACCGCCCACGCCCGTCTAGAACTTTACAAGGTTATGGACAAACTCCAGGACCGCTGCTTGTATCACGATACCGACTCAGTGATTTTTCTGAGTAAACCAGGGGATGAAGACCCTCCTCTTGGGGATTATCTGGGTAATTTGACCAGCGAACTCGATAAGGATGAGCATATAATAGAATACGCGTCATCCGGACCTAAAACCTACTCCTACCGCACAAACAAGAACAAAGTGTGTATGAAGGTCAAAGGCATAACCTTAAATGTCAGCAACACCCTAAAAATCAATTTTGACAGTCTGAAGAATCTGGTGCACGAATACGCTGCCTCCGACAATTGTGAAAATGCTAAAACCATAGTTGTGAACCAGCCGTGTATAGTCAGGTCCAAAAAGAAGTGGGAAATTACAACCCAACCCTTACATAAAACATTACGCGTTGTTTTTGATAAAAGGGTCCTGACTGCTGACTATAAAACACTGCCGTATGGTTATTAGCCTCATTAGAGATACAGACCCCACACCATGGACACCAGATTACAGCATCCATTCGCATGCGTGTTAGCAGGGCCCTCAAACTGTGGTAAGAGCTACTTTATAAAAAAGCTCTTAGAAAATGCTGCCGATGTTTTATCCCAAACCCCTAATAACATTGTATGGCTTTATTCATGCTGGCAAGCTCTTTATACCGACCTGGCCAGTCGTTTCCCCCATATCAGATTTATAGAAGGCATACCAGATAATCTCAACGATGATGAGTTACTGCCACCGTCCCTTGTAAACATGATAATTGTCGATGACCTTATGCGTGAAGGTGGGGATCATCCGGAGTTAGAGAGAGCTTTTACTCAATATTCGCATCATCGTAATCTAAGCATCTGCTACATTGTGCAGAACTTGTTTTACAAGGGCAAGAACAGCAGGTCTATAGCTCTCAACGCTTCATACCTTGTTTTATTTAAAAACCCCGGGACAAACAACAAATATCAGTCATAGCTAAACAGATGTACCCAGGAAACACACACTTCTTCATGGAGGCCTTTAACGACGCTACAGCAAAACCCCACGGCTACCTGCTGGTTGACTTAAAAAATGAAACTCTAGAAGACTATAGACTGAGGGCTGATATATTTGCCCCAGATCTACCAGTCGCTTACACCCCTAAGCCCAAGGCCCGTGCTTATAAAAAGCAGCGCTGATGACTTTTAGAGACATTTACAATCCTGCCCCTTATAATACAAGGTGTTGACCATGTCGGCCCGCCTACGCCGCAATTTAGCTCTCCTGAAAATGCTTGTTACAGCCAGTCCCCAGCACCGAAAGGCCATCCTGTGCGCTGCTTCTGACGACTTAGTGTCTGCCATTTCTGAAATTGCCCTAAATACCCTAAAAGGCAACGTCCCTATATCAAGGAGTCAGTTACAGGTTCTGAAGAAGAAACGGTCTCTTATCAAGAAGCTCAGTAATAAAAGGGCCTCACTCATTACCAAGAAGAAACTGGTGAAACAGTCTGGAGGTTTTATAGGCTCTTTGCTGGGCATAGCTATACCCATAATTACGAGCCTCCTCTCGGGACAGTGATGGAGCATGCCACAAAGATGTATTTGGTTCCTAGGCAGCAAATGGACCAGCTGGGCTCTTCAAAGGACAACGCCTGGGATATACGCCGAAATGAGACTATGCGTCTGGATGCTGAAATTAAAGACATTTTGAACAGAACCGATCTAAACCCCTACGACAAGGCAAACCTTTACACCAGCACCCTTAAAAACTTTTTAAGTTACTACAACCAGTGGAATACCGAGAAAAATAAGCTGACTCTATACGCCCCGGACTCTGAACAACCAGCCGCACCTCCAAATGGTCCCTCAACCCCTGCAACCATCACAGGACCTTGCATCACCCTCAGATACCTTTGTTACCGACCTCTTAAAAAATATAAGTCAAAGACACAGGGGGGCCGCGCAAATGCTGATGAGTAAACTTGCAACTTCTAAAGACCTAACATCTTGGAATGAACGAGGCGAATTTCTCTACAAGGGCCAGCCGGTTGCAGGGTCACACATGTACGATCTAGTCAAAGGTCTCACGCACCCCAAAATCATTACGCCTCAAAACGCACCGCGTGGTTGGGATGCGTTTCTACGAGCCGCTGCTGAACTCAACATCCCTTCCACGCTCGTGGGTAATAACGAGCACTGGCGTTTGCTTGAAAATTTGAAAGCCCCCATACACCCATCACCAACAGGCTCTGACGTTCCACGGCTATCCCCCTCCTGGACTACCCCTGCAGCGGTTGTTGTAGCTCGAAAAAAGACATTGTTCAAACCAAGTACCTGGCTTACACCCTGATGTTTCTTCAGACTTTTTATTGTTTTTTAATAAAATGTGTCTATTACGCGTATAGCAGCGTTTGATTTTTCTTCTTCTTCTTATGTTTCTTGAGCATTGGTTGTCGATGTAATACACCCCTGCATAGATGTTTGTAATAAAACACTTTTTTTATAACTTTACAACCTGCCTCTGTTGTCTTTTAAAATGTTTTAATTATGCTGTATGTGGTAGCATAGAAATACAAAGTCTGAATACCGTATTTTAAAAAAAAATAATGTCTTTATTTTAGGCGTTCATCATTAAACATACACATGTCCCACGGACTTACAATTTTGACAAGCGACATATTCGGGTTTCACAGGTCTGACCGAGACCACTGTGTTTTCTTTTACATATTTCACAACTATACTGTCATTGTTAACAAGGTCACGCGAATATAGATTTAAGAAATTTCTAAATGACATACCCTCAGACATTTTACTGATAAAATAAATACAATGTTCACCACATGTGATGGCTATGGAATCCTGGACCCTCAGCTTGTTATACTCCAACTGCGCAGCGGCTTTTTTCACAAACTTGAATATAGGGGTTGTATAGATATGGTGTTCGGGGAATTCACCGGCACTGTCAAACAATATAACCTTGTCACTGTCTATAAACAAGGCCACCCAGTGTGTTCCGCTCTTGTCATGCGGGTCGGTGTTAAAGACTAGGGTGCGGGGTCTTTCTAACCCTATTTCAGGGGGTAACCCATCGCTAGGGAAAACACCTAAAAAGTATTTCCTAGCGTCTTTATGCCTGGTTAAGAACGATCGTATCTGCACAGTGTCCATTTCACAAAATGTTTTAAAGATAGTCAAACAAAATCTGTCTTGCGTGGTTGATCTGAATGATGCTGTCGAATACCGAGAATACGACCATGTTCACATTCGCCGGTAGCGGATTACTGAATCGTATTTCAGCTTTTAGATTTCCGTTTTTGACAAGGTTGTAGTGATTGCCGTCTTCCATGTCGGGGGTCAGGTCGAATGCGAACAACGTGTACCCGGTGTAGGAGAGTAGGATCTGCTTCACATGGGTACCCCCACTTTTTGCTGATGCTTCACTGTTTTTCGACATTAGTCTGGCTGGGGCCCTGCTAATCAGAACCCCAGCCTAGCTGCTTCCTCTCTAAAATGGTTTCCATGTGCCTTAGGCACATCACTGATTGGGATCTGGAGTGCCCTTATAAGTCCCTAGTATATGGTATACTATGTACCAAGGGCATAGGTACCTCAGAGGCCTGCCAGGGGCTGCAGCATGTATTATGCCACCCCTGGAAGGCCATCCAAACTGACACCACAGGTCTGCTACTGCAGCCTGGGTAAGGTGGTGCATGCACCCCTTACTGTGATATAGGTTACCTATATCACTAAATACATACACACATATAAACCTATAAGTCACTCCTAAGGCAGGCCTTATCAATCCTAAAGGCAGAGTGCATGGTTCCTATGTGAGAGGGTGCCCCTGCATGAGCAGGGCCCCTCTGCAGCGTTCGGAGACCCTTCTCTGATGCTGTTTGTAGTGCAGCCTGACCATATACTCTTAAGCGCATTATAACCTCGCGTTAAATGCTAACTTTGGAATGGCTGCACCTAAACATGTTGTGTTTGGTGTCAAACATCTTGGAATACTACCCCCCGCCAATTCTGGCGGCGGGGGTAGCATTCCACCCTTCTAGAGGGAAAGACATGTTAACTCTGGCTAGCCCGGTAACTTCTTTCCAAAGCCCTGGCATCACAAAATGGATGCTGCTGCCACAGACACGAGTCTGGCCTCCTGCTGCTGGACGAAACTCCGGCGGGGAGGCCTGGACAATAGGTTTCCTGTCCCAGGGAGGTGTGACCACCTCCCCAGACAGGATAATGTGTATTGGGGCTGGGCGGGAGCACTTTCGGGTGCTTTGAAGTCCTGCACTGGGGGCACATTTGGTGTCCCTAGTGCATACCCCAGTTCAAACCGGATCAGGGGCTTGCAGCCCCTGCTTTGGCGCGAACTGGACAAAGGGAAAGGGTGTAGCCACCCCTCTGCCCTGACCCACCCATAGGTGGGGCCACAGAGTAGTCCAACCCCTATCCTTAGTATAAGTATAGGAACCCAGTCCTTAGGACTTTAGATTATCCCTGGACGAAACTCTGAAACTGAATCCTGGACCTTCGACGCTCTACTCACGATTAGAGGACAGAAGAATCTCCCTTGGGGTCAAGGAGTGACTCCCCTGCTTGGCAGGCACCAAAGAAGCATCTGTCCGGTTTGCATTTCTGAAGCTCCCGTCGGACGCCGAAGTCATCGCATCACCAGAGGTGGATTCTCAGACTTCCCGAGGCTACCCTGAGTCCCCAGCAAAGCTGAGGCCCGTGGCTATCGTGGGTGACTTGAGACCGTGACCCTGGACACCGAGCACATTTGCAAGTGCATCCTCTTCTGGGTCTCCCAAGAAGTCGTGCTTGGGCTCCGAGTAGCCCTAGCCTCCAGCACCAACTGCACCGAAGATCACTGGCCCCCACTCCACGAGTGTCCTGTGAGCCAGATCCACGTGCGGCGTCACGAGGCTCCTTCGCGGTCGCTAGCCCGTTGGCTAGTAGCCCTTAACGAAGGCCAATCTTTTTCTAACTTGGCATCCTGGTTGCTCCAGGCCTGCCCTCACTTACCCTCGCTGGGTGAGTTCCCCAGACCTTGCTGATCTGCACCATCGACGATCTTCCTCTGCATCGAGACTTGCCGTTGCCAAGGCTTGTTGGGTCCAATCCGGTCGCCGACACCTCAGCACTCGACAGACATCGTGTACCAGCCCGAATCCTGCTCCTGGTCGCCGACAACGCCTCCTGGACCTCGTGGCTGAAGAGTCAAGACGACCGTCAACGCACCTGAAGCACTCGACATCGGTGGGCATCTGTCCATCGCCTTCCTGGTCACTGGCTAGTGACCCGGACTCTGTCCCCTCTGCTTTCAGGTTCTTCAGAACTCCGATCCACTCGTGGATCCACCCGGACACTTTTCACTTGGTCGCCAGCAGCACTTTGCAGCAGATCGCCATTCAAATCGACGACGAAACCCGACCCCGAAAGGCACCTATGCACCCGGCTTCCCTGGGTGAGGTAACACGAGTACTCCAGTGCTCCCATGGGTAGAGACTCTTCAAAGTCCTAGATCTCAAAGGGTTTGGTCCAAGTCCTCCTTTAAGTGTCCCTTTTCTCTAATTTCCCGATCACGACTTTCTCCATAGAAGTCAACGGCGTACCGCGGTTGTGTATTTACACTGCACGCGTCTCCCGTGGGTCCCCTGTGTCACTACCTTGGGTGGTTCCTTGTGGTCCAAGCACTTCTAGAGGCTCTAGGCCTAGTGTCTAGTTCAGTCGTGGTTCTTATACCACTTTATTGGTATATGGTTTGGTACGCCCTAGGGCCCAAACGTGTATTTGTGCTATTACTGTGTTTAAATAACTTCTAACTTATGTACTTCGAACTCTAGCCTCATAAAGAGACTAGAGGGGTGTGTTTAGCAATAAATACATATATTTTGAATATATACCTGGTGTGGTGCTCTTTCATTTGGTCACTCAAGAGATTATAGACTGGTAAAACAAGCTGCTTTACATTCCTTCAAGACTTAGCCTGAAGGCTGCTCTCCATAGCTACCACTAGGATAGCTTTCAATAAGGGTGTCTTTAACCTATCTCCAATAAGGGGTTGTTTGGACTGGTGCAAGGTGCCCACTATAATTAGTGGACAGCATATACCAGGCCAACTTCTCACATTGGTGTGCAGCGTGTGGGATTCCAGCTTGCTATTGTTTTACCAGATAATCTCAATTGAATTGATCAACTGAAAACCACTAAAGGTACCTAAGGTACATATAATTTAAGCTTAGAATACAGTAAGTTCTACTGAACTTAGAGTTGTGTGTTAAGGGATAGCACAACCCTTTCTACAACTCAAGAGAGTTTAGTAGGCCACACTAGAGTAGGTAGTGCATACACCACACCACACTAGTAATGTCTTTAAGGGCAGGATCTAAAGAATCCTTGCAGGAAGCCATTGAGCTTCCACCCTCCAAGTATGATACACTCCCATCCTTGGAATTGAGAGCTTTATGCAACTTGAGAAAAATAAGGACAGGCCAAAGCCCCACCACCCAACACCTCAAGGAGTTGTTGGTGGCTTATGACCTTAGTAAGCCCTTGGGGACTGAAGGGGTAGGAGCTGAGGGTGGGGCAGAAGATGAGGATGGGACCAGGGGTACCAGTACCCCCAGCCCCCCCTCTGAAACTGGCCAGGATGGCGACAATGGCCCTGACCTGGATAATCCAACCCCTCCTGAGGAAGATGAAGAGGAGGATCAGAATGATGCCCCCTTTGTCCCCCCAGGAAGGATTGTGAGTGTGCCCAGAAGGTCTAGATCTTCTTCTCAGGAGTCTAACCACTCTGGCACCTCAATAGGGAGCTCTGTCTCATCTCATAGGAGGGAATCCTCTCATGAGAGAAGAAAGAGGCTGGTTCAATATGAGGAAGCTCAGCTTGAACTCAAAAAGAAGCAACTAGCCATAGACAGGGAGTCCCTAGATCTCTTTAGAGAGAGAAGAAAGTTGGGACTAGAGTCCCATGGTGGCAGCCATGTCCCTAGAGATAGGGAAAGGTCCTATGACCATAGGAACCTGAGCAAGATTGTCCCTCCCTATCAGAATGGGGATGACATCCACAAGTGGATAACTGCTCTAGAGAGGGCCTGTAAGGTACAGAAGGTCCCTCAGGAGCAGTGGGCAGCAATCTTGTGGCTCTCCTTTGCTGACAAAGGTAGAGATAAGCTCCTCACTGTTAGAGAGGAGGATGCTGATAATTACAAGGTCTTGAAGAGTGCTCTTATTGATGGGTTTGGCCTAACCACTGAACAGTACAGGTTGAAGTTCAGAGATACCCAAAAAGCACAGACTCAAGACTGGGTAGACTATGTGGATTGTTCTGCCAAGGCTCTGGAAGGCTGGTTGATGGGCAGTAAGGTGTGTGACTTCTCAGGATTGTACAATCTGATAATGAGGGAGCAGATTCTTAATAACTGTCAAAATCAGCTGTTGCATCAATACCTGGTAGACTCTGATCTGACCTCTCCCCAAGAATTGGGAAAGAAGGCAGACAAATGGGTCAGAACCAGGGTGAAGCAGAAGGTACAGAACCAAGGTGGGGAAACCAAGAAGCAAGATGCTAAGAACTCTGAAAAGGGTGGGAAGAAGGCTAAAGATCAAAAGTCTTCATCAGGCCCCCAAAAATCTTCTTCTGGTGGGGATTCACAGTCTACAAAAGGGAAAGGCCAAAGAAAACCATGGTGCAAGGTCTGTAAGCAAAAGACCCACTGGACCAGTGATTGCACCAAGTCCAAAGACTCCAGTCCAGCACCCACCAATGCCCCTAAGGCACCTGTTCCCCCTAGTACAGTTGGTGGGAGTGCTCCAGCCAAGGGTTTAGTAGGGTTCACCCTGGGTACTGAGTTGGGCTCTGACCTAGTCAGAGAACTGACTCAGGCTGTGTTAGTCTGTGATGGAGGCATGGATGTGACCTCCACTGTGAGTCCCAGTAATCTGGGCAAGTACAGACAACAGCCTTTAATCAATGGACGTGAGGCTTTGGCATTTAGGGACACAGGGGCAAGTGTCACAATGGTGACACAAGACCTTGTGAATCCTGGGCAAGTTATACTTGGTGAGATGTACCAAGTGACCAATGCTAGCAATGTCAGAACAGACCATACTCTGGCAGTTGTTAACTTCTCCTGGGGAGGGGTAACTGGCCTTAACAAGGTTGTGGTAAGTGCAAACCTACCAGTCGAATGCTTGCTTGGCAATGACTTAGAGACTTCTGCTTGGGCAGAAGTGGAGCTCAGGACCCATGCAGAAATGCTGGGGATCCCTGCAGATGTGTTTGCTGTGACCAGGTCACAAGCCAAAATGTCTAGCACTGCACAGGCCTTGGATTCTGGAAGAATGGACCAAGTGCCTTCCAAGAGGAGGAGTAGTAGGGTTAAGGCAGTGCCTTCCCCTTGGCTCAGGAGGAAGATCAGTCCCTTGAGGGGGATGATCTCAGCCCTGAAGAAGGAACTGTCCCAGAGGAACTTGAACCTGACCAGGTTGAGTTCTTGGGGACAGGGGACCTTCTAGGGCAGATCTGAGCCAGGAGCAGCAGAGCTGCCCCTCCCTTGAACCCCTCAGACAGCAAGCTGCTGCTGAGGCTGCTGGGAAAGCTAGTGGTCCCCATACAGTGTATTGGGACGATGGACTCCTGTACTCAGAGAGTAGAGACCCCAAGCCTGGTGCTACCAGGAGGTTGGTTATACCTCTGAAGTTCAGGGGCTTCCTATTGACCCTAGCCCATGATATTCCCTTAGCAGGTCACCTGGGCCAGAACAAGACTTGGGACAGACTTGTCCCTCACTTTCACTGGCCCCACATATCTGAAAACAGCAAGGAGTTTTGTCGCTCCTGTGTGACCTGCCAAGCCAGTGGCAAGGCAGGTGGCACTACAAAGGCCCCCCTGATACCACTACCTGTGGTGGGGGTGCCCTTTGAAAGGGTAGGGATTGACATTGTTGGTCCCATGGATCCCCAAACAGCCTCTGGGCACAGGTTTATCCTGGTGGTAGTGGATCATGCCACCAGGTACCCAGAAGCTATTCCCCTCAGGACCACTACAGCACCTGTGGTGGCAAGGGCCCTCCTGGGAATCTTCTCAAGAGTGGGCTTTCCTAAGGAGGTAGTATCAGACAGGGGTGCTAACTTCATGTCTGGGTACTTAAAAGCAATGTGGAAGGAGTGTGGAGTGACTTATAAGTTCACCACACCCTATCACCCACAATGCAATGGTTTAGTTGAGAGATTCAACAAAACCTTGAAGGGCATGATTAAAGGGCTCCCAGAAAAGCTTAGGCGTAGATGGGACATACTCTTGCCCTGCCTTTTATTCGCATATAGGGAGGTGCCTCAGAAGGGGTTGGTTACAGCCCTTTTGAACTTCTGTTTGGCCACCCTGTGAGGGGTCCACTGTGCTTGGTGAAGGAAGGATGGGAGTTACCTCTCAAGCCCCCAAAGCAAGATATAGTGGACTATGTACTTGGTCTCCGCTCCAGGATGGCTGAGTACATGAAAAAGGCAACCAAAAACCTTGAGGCTAGCCAGGAACTTCAAAAGGCCTGGCATGACCAAAGGCTGTTCTGACTGTTTACCAGCCAGGACAGAAGGTGTGGGTGTTGGAGCCAGTGGCCCCAGCAGCTCTCCAAGATAAATGGAGTGGACCCCACACTATTGTTGAGCAGAAGGGTGAGGTTACCTACTTAGTGGACCTAGGAACACCCAGGAGTCCCCACAGGGTTCTCCATGTCAACAGGTTAAAACCATATGTGGACAGGGCAGACATGGGCTTGCTCATGGCTACTGATGAAGGGCAGGAAGAGGAGAGTGACCCACTCCCTGACCTGCTCTCACAGAACCCTGACGATGGGTCAGTTGATGGTGTAGCCTTGGCAGGCAGCCTCACTACCCAGCAACAAACTGATTGCAGGCAAGTTCTCAATCAGTTTAGACATATGTTTTCACTGACACCCAGTCAGACTACCTGGTGCACTCATGAAGTGGACACTGGGGACAGTCTGCCTATTAAAAATAAGATTTATAGGCAACCTGACCATGTCAGGGACTGTATCAGGACTGAAGTCCAGAAAATGTTGGAATTGGGAGTTATTGAACCCTCAGATAGCCCTTGGGCTAGTCCAGTGGTCCTTGTACCAAAACCTCACACCAGTGGTGGAAAAAGAGAGATGAGGTTTTGTGTGGACTACAGGGGTCTCAATGCAGTCACTAGGACTGATGCCCATCCAATAGCAAGGGCAGATGAGCTCATAGATACTTTGGCCTCAGCCAAATATCTCAGCACATTTGACTTGACAGCTGGCTACTGGCAGATCAGACTAGCTGATACTGCAAAGCCCAAAACAGCATTCTCAACCCCTAGTGGGCATTATCAATTTGTGGTAATGCCCTTTGGTCTGAAGAATGCACCTGCCACTTTCCAGAGGCTGGTGAATACAGTTCTCACAGGTCTGGAAGCCTATAGTGCAGCATATCTAGATGATATTGCTGTCTTTAGCTCCACCTGGGAGGATCACCTGGTCCACCTCAGGAATGTTTTACAGGCCCTGCAAAAGGCAGGCCTGACTATCAAGGCCACTAAGTGCCAGATAGGGCAGAGTCAGGTTGTGTACCTGGGCCACCTTGTGGGTGGAGGCCAGGTTCAACCTTTGCAGAGCAAGATCCAGACCATCATGGACTGGACTGCTCCCACTACCCAGACTCAGGTGAGAGCCTTCTTAGGCCTGCATGGGTACTATAGGAGATTTGTCAAGGGGTATGGATCAATAGTGACACCCCTTAATGACTCAACTTCTAAGAAAATGCCCAAAAAGGTTCAGTGGACAGTTAGCTGTCAAAAGGCATTTGATGACCTGAAGCAGGCCATGTGCACTGCTCCCATTCTACAGAGTCCTGATTACTCCAAGAAGTTCATTGTTCAAACTGATGCATCTGAATTGGGGGTAGGGGCTGTACTGTCTCAATTGAATGAAGAAGGTCAGGATCAGCCAGTAGCTTTCATTAGCAGAAGGCTGACCCCTAGAGAGAAACGTTGGTCAGCCATAGAGAGGGAGGCCTTTGCTGTGGTCTGGACTCTGAAGAAGTTGAGGCCATACTTGTTTGGTACACACTTCCTGGTTCAGACAGACCATAAGCCCCTCTTATGGCTAAAACAAATGAAGGGTGAAAACCCCAAACTGCTTAGGTGGTCCATTTCCCTACAGGGGATGGACTTTACAGTGGAACATAGACCTGGGAGTAACCATGCCAATGCAGATGGACTCTCTAGGTACTTCCACTTAGAACATGAAGACTTAACTGGGCAAGGTTAGTTTAATGTCCCTACGTTTGGGGGGGTGTTGTGTAGGAGAGTAGGATCTGCTTCACATGGGTACCCCCACTTTTTGCTGATGCTTCACTGTTTTTCGACATTAGTCTGGCTGGGGCCCTGCTAATCAGAACTCCAGCCTAGCTGCTTCCTCTCTAAAATGGTTTCCATGTGCCTTAGGCACATCACTGATTGGGATCTGGAGTGCCCTTATAAGTCCCTAGTATATGGTATACTATGTACCAAGGGCATAGGTACCTCAGAGGCCTGCCAGGGGCTGCAGCATGTATTATGCCACCCCTGGAAGGCCATCCAAACTGACACCACAGGTCTGCTACTGCAGCCTGGGTAAGGTGGTGCATGCACCCCTTACTGTGATATAGGTTACCTATATCACTAAATACATACACACATATAAACCTATAAGTCACTCCTAAGGCAGGCCTTATCAATCCTAAAGGCAGAGTGCATGGTTCCTATGTGAGAGGGTGCCCCTGCATGAGCAGGGCCCCTCTGCAGCGTTCGGAGACCCTTCTCTGATGCTGTTTGTAGTGCAGCCTGACCATATACTCTTAAGCGCATTATAACCTCGCGTTAAATGCTAACTTTGGAATGGCTGCACCTAAACATGTCGTGTTTGGTGTCAAACATCTTGGAATACTACCCCCCGCCAATTCTGGCGGCGGGAGTAGCATTCCACCCTTCTAGAGGGAAAGACATGTTAACTCTGGCTAGCCCGGTAACTTCTTTCCAAAGCCCTGGCATCACAAAATGGATGCTGCTGCCACAGACACGAGTCTGGCCTCCTGCTGCTGGACGAAACTCCGGCAGGGGAGGCCTGGACAATAGGTTTCCTGTCCCAGGGAGGTGTGACCACCTCCCCAGACAGGATAATGTGTATTGGGGCTGGGAGGGAGCACTTTCGGGTGCTTTGAAGTCCTGCACTGGGGGCACATTTGGTGTCCCTGTGCATACCCCAGTTCAAACCGGATCAGGGGCTTGCAGCCCCTGCTTTGGCGCGAACTGGACAAAGGGAAAGGGGTGTAGCCACCCCTCTGCCCTGACCCACCCATAGGTGGGGCCACAGAGTAGTCCAACCCCTATCCTTAGTATAAGTATAGGAACCCAGTCCTTAGGACTTTAGATTATCCCTGGACGAAACTCTGAAACTGAATCCTGGACCTTCGACGCTCTACTCACGATTAGAGGACAGAAGAATCTCCCTTGGGGTCAAGGAGTGACTCCCCTGCTTGGCAGGCACCAAAGAAGCATCTGTCCGGTTCGCATTTCTGAAGCTCCCGTCAGACGCCGAAGTCATCGCATCACCAGAGGTAGATTCTCAGACTTCCCCGAGGCTACCCTGAGTCCCCAGCAAAGCTGAGGCCCGTGGCTATCGTGGGTGACTTGAGACCGTGACCCCTGGACACCGAGCACATTTGCAAGTGCATCCTCTTCTGGGTCTCCCAAGAAGTCGTGCTTTGGGCTCCGAGTAGCCCTAGCCTCCAGCACCAACTGCACCGAAGATCACTGGCCCCCACTCCACGAGTGTCCTGTGAGCCAGATCCACGTGCGGCGTCACGAGGCTCCTTCGCGGTCGCTAGCCCGTTGGCTAGTAGCCCTTAACGAAGGCCAATCTTTTTCTAACTTGGCATCCTAGTTGCTCCAGGCCTGCCCTCACTTACCCTCGCTGGGTGAGTTCCCCAGACCTTGCTGGTCTGCACCATTGACGATCTTCCTCTGCATCGAGACTTGCCGTTGCCAAGGCTTGTTGGGTCCAATCCGGTCGCCGACACCTCAGCACTCGACAGACATCGTGTACCAGCCCGAATCCTGCTCCTGGTCGCCGACAACGCCTCCTGGACCTCGTGGCTGAAGAGTCAAGACGACCGTCAATGCACCTGAAGCACTCGACATCGGTGGGCATCTGTCCATCACCTTCCTAGTCACTGGCTAGTGACCCAGACTCTGTCCCCTCTGCTTTCAGGTTCTTCAGAACTCCGATCCACTCGTGGATCCACCCGGACACTTTTCACTTGGTCGCCAGCAGCACTTTGCAGCAGATCGCCATTCAAATCGACGACGAAACCCGACCCCGAAAGGCACCTATGCACCCGGCTTCCCTGGGTGAGGTAACACGAGTACTCCGGTGCTCCCGTGGGTAGAGACTCTTCAAAGTCCTAGATCTCAAAGGGTTTGGTCCAAGTCCTCTTTTAAGTGTCCCTTTTCTCTAATTTCCCGATCACGACTTTCTCCATAGAAGTCAATGGTGTATCGCGGTTGTGTATTTACACTGCACGCGTCTCCCGTGGGTCCCCTGTGTCACTACCTTGGGTGGTTCCTTGTGGTCCAAGCACTTCTAGAAGCTCTAGGCCTAGTGTCTAGTTCAGTCGTGGTTCTTATACCACTTTATTGGTATATGGTTTGGTACGCCCCTAGGGCCCAAACGTGTATTTGTGCTATTACGGTGTTTAAATAACTTCTAACTTATGTACTTCGAACTCTAGCCTCATAAAGAGACTAGAGGGGTGTGTTTAGCAATAAATACATATATTTTGAATATATACCCGGTGTGGTGCTCTTTCATTTGGTCACTCAAGAGATTATAGACTGGTAAAACAAGCTGCTTTACATTCCTTCAAGACTTAGCCTGAAGGCTGCTCTCCATAGCTACCACTAGGATAGCTTTCAATAAGGTTGTCTTTATCCTATCTCCAATAAGGGGTTGTTTGGACTGGTGCAAGGTGCCCACTATAATTAGTGGACAGCATATACCAGGCCAACTTCTCACACCCGGCCCCATAGCCTTCTCTTGACACAGCTACACCGCAGTCCCTTAGATGCTTCCCGCTTATTGAAACCAACCCCTGATATTCCCTGATGTAGTTGGAGGTTATAAAACTAGGGGTGTAGGGTTTTGCAGGAATCACAGTGCCCTCGTGGACCAGCGCCGCGTAGTTGATGTTGTAGTGTCTAAAATTGAAGGGGTTTAAGGCGTAGGTGCCGCTAAATGCTGTATTGTCCACAAAACCGATGATGATGAGTTTGGGTAGTTGCCCTAGAAATAAATTCTGCTGCTGGGTTAAACGGGTACCTGCTGGGATGCTGAACACCTTCAGAGCTACTCTTTCCACAGCGTACTTGGCGTTTGATATTTGCAAAGCGTCGGCGTGCGCTAATCTGACGCTCGGGGACACTTTCACTCTCTTTACAAACAGGCTCGCGGCCAGGATGTCCAGCTTGTACTGGTCCGCATCCCCGCTGATGAGACAGAATGAGTCCTTGTTGCGTGTGAGCTTGATCTTAAGATCAATACCATTGATGAGCAGTTTATCTTGGAAGAAGAGATCTGAATGTATGCGGCCCAGGAGGTCAAAGTTGCGACTGCCTGCTGCAAACCTTGCTCTTTTACAAAACCATGATTGGCACCGGTCCAGAGCTGTGGTTTCAAACTGGCCGTATGTATCCTTGTAGAAGAGACCCGCTGAAAGCTGCGTGTCAAGGGCGTCGCTACTGTAATTTAGAATACTCTCGAGGTAGGCTCTGTAGGCGTACATGTTATCGTTCTGTGTGATGAGTCGATCGCCCAGGGTGATGTCCACCTGATTAAACATGGCCGCTAGGGGGTAAGCGATCGTTGCCACTTGAGCATCTGCTGCTATGTCGGACCCATCCGCTTTTACGATTTTACACATAAGATGCAGCAGCGTGTTTTTGAGATCCAAATACATATCCGTGGACCCTGACACAAAAACTCTATAGGGGCCAGCGGTGTCAAGGCGGCTAAAGGCGATACCTCCATGAAGAAGCTGTTTTCGATGCTTGTCTGCGTTGGTTTTAGAGTAAACAAGTCTAACTCGGATTTGGCGCACTCGCCAGATGCACAGTGTACGAAGGCCATGGTTTAGTTTACGATGCTTTAAAAATATTGACTTTAGAGCCGTTTCTCTTCTTCGCAGCTCTCTTCCGTCTTGGAGTTCTTCTTTTCTGAGGGCGTTTTGAAGAACTCCTCCTTTTATAGGGGACCGGTGGACCCCTGCGTCTCGAAGACCGACCCTTCCTTTTAACACTCGCGCGCGCTTGTACAACAGCCCCGCTCCTTCTTGCGGCTGTTTGTTCATGCGCTCTGCAACCGCCGAAGTAACAGACCCAACAACATCATGGGCAATGTTCGTAGCAGCCGTCTTAACATGCGGTTTTACAATTTCATAGCCTCTTCTCAAGAACGGCATAGCTCTTCTAAACAGGCTCCTGAAGAAGCCCCTAAACCAGCCCCATACATAACCGGCGACCCTTGAAAGTACGGCGGACCTCCATATCCGGCTTGGTTTCTGTAATAGTCCCTGTACATAGACGGGTCCCCGTATGTTTTCACGACCACCATGATGCCTGGTTAATAACCGCTGTCGTGTCTCGGTCTTAAATGTAGCTTAACAATAACTTTCCCGTATTTAAAGGCCACCGGCTCAGACTGATCATCGTAGATCATAATTGAAATAGTGTCAAAATGGTTTTTAGAAACTGCGACGTAGTCGGGTTTGTTAAATTGAATATTAACCATCGTATTATTTTCACCCTGTACATGGACCCATCTTAACAGCGGCGAATAACTATCACCGATCCTCTGGGCCTCTACAATGTCGCTATACACATAGAGCGTATAGAACCCACTGTTAATATCGGGGCATGTGTGATCCTGCTCCATCGGACTTTTCGCATGCAGCACGGTGCCTAAAACCCTTCTTAATTTACCGGAGCAGTTAAACGTTGTGGTACGGCTTGGTGCTTTAAGAAATACCTTCTTTCTGACGTTATCTAACGACAGATGCGTATTCGGATATGCTTCGATGCTGTCTATGGCTTTGTTGACAGCATCGACAACACTTAAAACGGTTGGGTAGTAACCGTGTGGAATGCTCTCGTGCATGCTCACTGGATCCTGCTCACGCTTTATGTAAAACTTTGCCTCGGCCTGTGTGAATGTATTCCATGTTCTAGGGTATTGGATTTCTGTTAGGGCCACCTCCCAATCCCCTTTCAGGTCCACAGGCTTAGCCAGTTTCACGGTGTAATTAGAAATCTGGTTGTCGGGGAACATGCCCTTAGAAGCGTTGGATGGTAAGGTGATATAAAAGGGGCTGTCTCCATCTTATTAGAGGATTTTAGACGGTCCTTAGCTCACACACCCTTCAGGGAGCTGGCCAACACCCAACTGTTAAATTTCTCCGGCCATCCCCTCCATTTGACATATGCCTGGCTGCTAGCCCCCTACCTTTCCTTTTCAGAACCTTTTCAACCCTATACACCCGGTTCGGATCATCAGGTACCATTTGTAACTCTTCCTTGTAAAACACCCCCGATACAGCTTCCCCATCGTAGTCCTTTAAACTGTAAATATACAGCCCTTCTTTAAGCTCCACATTTTCCACTATAAATATTTCGTCGCTAAAAGTCTGGCGGTAGCCCTTCGTAAAGACCCCTTTCAATTTTGAAATCCTCACATGCGTGCCTTTTTTAAAAATAGGTTTCTTCACCTTTGTAGCAAAATTATGCCCGTACACCGTTCGCCAAACAGCTAAAGAATTACTAGGAGTCACCTCTGCGGGTGATGTTTTGATGGTCCGGTGATAACTGGCATTATACTCATCTAAAAAGCCTGTAGAACATCCACGTATCTGTAGGTGTTGTTGGCCGTAAAATACCGCCACATCTTAGACTTTAAAGTTCTGTTAAACCGTTCTACAACCGCTGCTTTCACCTCCGTGTGTGTTACAAAATGTTGAACACCGTGGTTGTTTAATAATTTCTGAAATGTCTTGTTTAAGAATTCTTTACCGGCGTCTGTTTGTAGTTTTTGAGGAACCCTGCCCTTCTCGAAGATGGCTTTAAAAGCGGCCGTGACGCTGGCCCCTTTTTATCGCTTAACGGTTCTGCGTAGGCGTACTTGGACAGCACGTCTATGACTGTTAATATATAACAAACGCCGTTGTTATGTTTTGCTATATCTTGAAGGCTGATTATGTCAGCTTGCCACTGATAATCTATTTGAGCATTAACGATTGTAGGACGTCTCTTAAAACGTCTTCTGGCCGGTTTATGGAGCGAATACGCCTCCTCTCCTGATAGCCATGTCTTGACCAGGTCTCTGCTTACGGGCTCGTTTTCATCTGCAGCCCGTCTGTATAGGGCTTCGACACTTCCAAAGCTGCCAACCCCACTTGTATCATAATAAAGTTTTCTTAACATAGCCCCCGACATGATAGCATCCGGTACAATTAATTAAATGAAAGACGATTGTTTTGTGTAAGGGCGTTTTATTAAAATACAAATAAACAATACTACCAAGACCTAAGCAAAAGATACTTTACATTTTCATAGCAAACGTCATAAGTACGTATTAACACATAGCCACCTCGCGTTGTAACATTCCGCTTGTTTGTTCTAAATACACGCTATCCTGTAACGTTACATAAGAACTTAGGTAAATAGTCTTCGGGGCCAAAGCCCCCTGAGACTATTTTTTTATACACGTTACACATACGCCTTTCTACGAGTCTTTGTAGCAGCTTTCTATCAAGAGTTGGGCACATCTCCTGCATTTCAGGTAGTTTTACGCTCGGGTCATAGGCGTATTGGATCTCATTGAGTGCAGATGTCAAGATCCTCAACGTATCGGGGTGTACAGTTTTCTTTTCAGGGTGCAGGCCGTACACCACCCTTAGCAGCTTATACAACTTGTACGGGTCTAACAAACCACAAATATAGCGTATTGTTCTTGCTCTGTATGATTCGCACAAACATTTGTGAGCCGCCTGCTGGGGATCGTTCATTTGGTGGCCGTGACAAAGACTGTAATAGTCACGTTTGACACAGTTTAGTACTACCGTCGCTGCGAAACCCTTAACTTCACGCCGTTCAAAGAAGGACAATCCTGCATCTTCATCTTTTTCACACGCGCCGCTCTTAGAACCGCATACACATTTGTCGCAGCCCTCGCTGTTTTGGCAGGTTGAGCTTTCAGCCTGTTTTGAACACCACAGACAATTAAAGATTACATTGCTCGCTTTTGCAGGTCGCCAGGCTCCAGCCGTTCTTTTTCGGGCTTCTATCTAGGGTTCAAAAAAAGAAAGATTGACAGACCTTTAGTTGAAGAAATAAAATACATCGTTATATAGATACAGGGGCATAACATTTTCATACTAACCTCCATATTTTCACCACCCTCTGCGGCAGCTCTGAAATCCTGAGAGTCGCTAATGTCCTGCGATGCCCCGTCATCTTCGACGCTTGTACCGGGCTGTTGCAACACGACCTCCGCAGCAGCCGCATCCTCCTGAAGGTCCATGTCTTCGTAGACAGGGGTGTTAGGAGGTGCTACAGGCTCTTTACCATAGTGCATTATGAAGTAGGTGCATCCTGCTGGTGTTACGCTCTAGGGTCAGAAAAAGAAAGATTGATATGCCAATAGCTGAAGAAATAAAATACCTCATTTTTGTAACTGCCGAGCATAACATTTTAAAAAAATTTTTTTTACTAACCTCTGCATTTTCACCGGCCTCTGCTGCGGCTCTGAAATCTTGAGAGTCGCTAATGTCCTGCGCTGCCCCAACATCTTCGGCGACTGTACCCGATGGTTGCAGCACAACCTCATCAGCATCCGTATCCTCCTGAAGGGCCAGGGCTTCATAGACGGGGGTGTTAGGAGGTGCTACAGCCTCTTCAGCTTCCTCCATATCCACGAAACTGGGGCCGGCAAACAAGCTGCCACTACCAGAGCCCTCACTCTCTCTGTGGGCGTCCTTAACCGGCGACAACCTGCATACGCACTCCTTGAGACTGAGTTTTTGCACCCACCGACACAGGCCATTACCAAAACCAGTAATGTCGCAGCCCATATCCTTAGGTGTTTCTTGCTGAGCATTCTCGTCCATTACCAGAGTTGGTAAGCTGCGGTAATATCTACTGATAGGTTGTTGGGAGCCACCCCACATAGGTCTCTTCACAAGAGAGCTGTATCTCTTCATTTTGCTATGGGAACCTTCTCGTCTTCAGGCGGCTGCTTGCTGTACAACGCTCTTAAGGATGCCTTATATGTATCCTAAACAGCTCCTAAAAGGGGGCGTACCCTCTACACATCAACAATGCCTTAGAGGCGTCATAAGGCTCGCTGCTGTCTCCAGAAACAACACCGCCCCTTGGACAAGATGGACATCTCATGATGCTCACACTCTGACACATACACGGTGCCACACCCTTGTATTCCCACGGGCTTGAGGCCTGTCACTTTTAAGGACACACGTCACTTTTAAGGACACAGCGAGGGGAGGGAGGACCTGTCACTTTTAAGGACACGCGTCACTTTTAAGGACACATCGAGGGGAGGGGGGACCTGTCACTTTTAAGGACACACGTCACTTTTGGGGACACAGCGAGGGGCGGGGGACCGGAGGGGGACCTGTCACTTTTAAGGACATGAATGGGGATGAATGGTATCCGCTTATACTACTCACAGCGGTGTCCCCTAACACGATCACTGGGGCAGAAGAGGTGATGTGGCCTCCAGTGGTGACATTCCTGCAGCCCCAAGAGCAGCTGCTGTTTTCTTTTCGGCTCCTGATTAAGTTCCCTCCACATTCCTCATCTAAGGACATCATCGGTTGGGAGACGCGATGCATTTTCTAGGGCAAATTCGCAGCGGCTTCGATTAGATCGTAGGAGCTGGGAAGGTGGAGCCAGATCTACGAGGGGGGTCAAAAAGTCCCCAAACTGTAAAAAAAAAAAAACAAAGGGTGAGGGAGGCGGCAAGGCTCGAATGCAGCTGGGCAGCGTGGAGGTCAGAGCTCCAGTGTGGCCCAGACTGATGCCCACACAGTCCACTTCTGGCATGCTGAGTTTTTTTTCTGCAGAACATACCGCTTCCTTTATTTCCCCGCAGATTTCATACTTTTTAGGACGTTCCCACAAATATTCCATCCAGGCAGAGGGAATATGCATACGCAGAAGACAGGAATGAGTGTGAGGGGCGCTAAGAAGCGAGGATGCAGCCATGGGCGTCCGCAGGGGGGGGCAAGGAGGGGCGATTGCCCCCCCTTGGATCACCCAGCCGGCCGCCATTTGTTCGTAATTTTGGCCTTTGGGGAACATCACTGTTCCCCTGTGAGAATCCTCAATGCCTTGACGGGGCTGCCTTGCACTCCTCTGAGCGCAAGAGCAGCTCCACCCCGCCCATTGTAATTCTGTATGCAGCTGATTGCCGCATACAGAATGACAATGGGCCAGTCTGGCTGGTAAAGCGTGTGGTGGGCCTCCTCCAGCCTCGGGCATCCTGTCAGAAGGAAGAAATGTACGAAAACGCCCATGCTGTTACGAGAGAATCCAGTTAATCAAAATAAGGCGGTAAAAGAAGTTAAAAAAAAAGGGTTATAGGTCTTTCACAGTCTCATCATTTTAGAACTGTAGCATTTTCAATATTATATTCAACGAATCCATGGTTGCTGCTTTTTTATTTTATGCAACTAACAACCATTGACAAAGCCTATAGATCTGGCTTGTTGTAGGTGTAACATTACCTGCTGTATTATATATCTGAATGCAATGACAGAAGCAGCAAAATACCAGTCGGGCGGCACACTATGCTAAGCACAGAATTTTAGCTTAGGTGTTTCAAGCTACGCCCTTAATTAAATCGAACAACCCCTTTGGAGAGACCCCACCACTTAAAGCCCTGGAAACAACACCATGCCACAGCCACCTCACGTCCTGGCACTGTGCATCATGCATGACTCATGACTTCCAAAGTTTCAGATTGACTGTGTGCAGGGGCGTCTTGAACCCCCTCCCTTTGCTTTAGGAACTACATCGAGGGGTGAGTTCCTGATGGGTCTCTTCTGTCTACAACTCTGCAGACGAAGGCTCAACTCATACTTAATGTGAAAAGGTGGGTGAGAGAGTAAGTGAAGGGATGGGTGGATGGCTGGATGGATTAGTGAAAGGGTGAATGGATGAATGAAAGGGTGAATGGATGGATAATGAGAGGAAGGATGGGTGAATGGATGAGTGAAATGATGGATGGATTGATGAATCGATAAGTGAAAGGGTGAATGGATGGACAGATGAATGAAAGGGAGGATGTAAGGATGGATGAGTGAGTGAAAGGGAGGGTACATGGGAAAAAGGTTGGATAGATGAGTGAAGGAGTGAATGGGTGGATGGATGAGAGAAAAGATGGATGGATGATTGAAAGGATGGATGAGTGATAGGGTCAATGGATGGATTCATGAGTGGATGAGTAGATGGATGGTTTGGTGGATGGATGGCTAAGTGAAAGGGTCGATTGAGAGAGAAAGGGAGTATGGATGTGTGGATGACTGAAAGGGTGAATGTGTGGAAGGATGAGTGACTAGGTGGAAGGATGAGTACGTGAAAGGGTGGCTGGATGAGTGAAAGGGTAAATGGCTGGATGGATGAGCAAGACAGAGTGGTCAAAACGTTGCCAGATTGGTTTTATTCACACCCAAACACCTTAGCGCCAACAGACTTTCCCAGTGAAGACAGCATTACTTTAATTTTTCTCGTCTTTGAATAGCATTTTTTTACTCAGGTGAGGAAGTTCACCATTCCTGGAGGTACTGCGATATCTGGTTAATGCGTGGTGTAGAAAATGTTTCATGTGATCCTTATCAGCTGTTTTCCTTTTAGTAGTTTATGAAATGTGTAGTGTACTGCAGCTTTATGTTCATGAATGTGGTCTTTTAAAACCATACTGTTAGAAATGGGGGTCTCTAGTTGGCAATGGCTGGCCACTGTCCAAGTAGGGACCCTTCTTCCTAAGTCAGAGTGAGAGGGCTACCCTCTTTAATACCCCTGCTCAACCCTGTGGTAACGTAGCACGAGCAGGTAGGCTTATCTCAGAGGCAGTGTGTGAAGCATTTATGACCATACACAGTAACACAGTGAGGAACACTACAAAGGGACACCACACAAGTAGTTATAAAAAATAAGTATCTTTATATAAAGGCAGATTTATCACAAGACCAATAACTGTAAAAGCCACAATACTGTCAAAAATAGGATAGCTGTTGAAGGGCTGTCAAAGATAGTTCAAAAGGTTGCAAGAATAAGGTTCAAATTCAAGGCAGGGGTCTCTGCGCCCTTTCTCGTTCAGAGGTTGCAAAAATAAGGTTCAAATTCAAGGCGGTGGTCTCTGCGACCCTTTCTCTCATAAGACTGTCAAAAATAGGATGGCTGTTGAAGGACTGTCAAAAAATAGATCAAAGGTTGCAAAAATAAGGTTCAAATTCAAGGCAGTGGTCTCGGCGACCCTTTCTCTCACAAAGTACCTGGGTTTAGTAGCAAAACCAACAAAATGTCGCAAAGAAGTGGTAGCGATGATTTTCCTCACGCGAGGCCGGCGATGCGTTAAAATCCTTGCCGCAAGGGAGGATGATGCGCCGATCTGCTGATGCGTGCGGAGACGATGCGACCAACTTCTGCACGCTAGGCCGCCGATGCGCTGAGACCTTGCCACGAGGGCGAAGGCGATGCGACGATCCTGTTGCGTGTGCGGAGACGATGCGACAAACTTCTGCACGCTAGGCCGCCGATGCGATGACTTTCTTGCCGCGAGGGAGAAGTCGATGCGACGAGCCTGTTGCGTTGTGCGATCGTGTTGCGATGCGAAGAAATGGCGCTCCGCGAGGGAGCGACGAAATCCTGTGCGATGCGATGAAAATGGCGGACGCACGGCGTCCGCAATGCGATGTCTTGAAGCAATGATTCTGTAGGGGTTGCGAGCGCTCGGCGACAGCCGCGCGATGATTTTTCCAGCGCGTCTCGGCTGCAGCGGCTCGCAAAGGGGCGTTAGCGATGGTCTCGTGTTGCGAGCACTCAGCGGCAGCAGCGCGATGATTTTTCCAGCGCTCTCGACTGCAGCGGCTCGCAAACGTGCGTTAGCGACGATTTCCAGCACTCTTTTCTCTGAAGCAAACTAGAGGCCCTGGAACTCACAGGAGCCTCATCAGCAGATAGCAATCCTCGCAGGGAGGAAGCAGGAGGTTGGTGGCGGAGTCTGATGTGCCTGAGACTCCAGCAGGAGGCTAGCTCTTTTCCTAGCCCTTGGGTAATTGCTGTAACAAAAATAAAAGTTCTCTCAAAAGTCCTTTTCTCTCTTCAAGGTCCAGTGGTCACTGCGGCAGGCCAGTGCAAGAAAAACACACAAGCACAAGGACAGTCACTTCCTGCAGATTCCTCCAGTGGCACGGACAGAGTTTCCTCTCCAGATCCAAAAGCAATACAAATTGTAGGGGCTTGAGCACAGATATTTATACCCCAAAAGCCTTTGATCCTTGAAGCTACCAGTCCCTGAACCTAGCCAGAACCAGTTCTGCTCAGGCCTGGAGCACTTTGTTTACCAGGCTGCATCCTTCCTTTTAGAAAGAGGGGTCTGCTAGCAGACACACAGTGGGAGGTGGAGCCAGCATTCACCTTGCCAGGCACAGCCCTATTCAGATCAAAGAGCCACCCCTCCCCACACTCTAAATGCAGATCTCTCTATTCAACCCAGGTCTGACTCAGCCTGTCCTGCCCCTCTAAAACCAGACAGCCAATACACATAACGGCAGAGCACACTGGAAGGCTTAGGCAAGAAAATACCTACTTTCTAAAAGTGGTATTTTCAAACACAGAATATAAAAATAAACTTCACTAAAAGGTGTATTTTAATATTCTGAGCTCAGGCATACTAAATTCGTTTTTCTACCAGGTTCCTGGGGTCAGTTAGCACTATAGCATGTAATAGTCAAACTGCCCATTCTAGCCTATGAGGAACAGGTAGCCTTACAGTAGTGAAAAACGAAATGGTGCATAATTCACTACCAGGACATGCTACACACACCAAGGCATGTCCTACCTTACACATACAATGCACCCTACCCGAGGGGCGACTTACAGGATGCCAAGGGAAGGTTCAGGGGCTGGGAAGTGGGTGCACTTCACAGCCAAGATGGCAGTTCTGGACTGCACACAGACACTGCAGTGGCAGGTCTGAGACACACTTTAAAAGCTGCTTCTGTGGGTGGCGCAAACCAGCGCTGCATGCCCACCAGCAGCATTTGGTTTACCAGCCCTGGGCACACACAGGCCACACTACTAGGGACTAACAGGTAAACCAAATAAGCCAATAAGGGATATACCAATTCACATAGACATATCTACCAAGGGAGAGCATATGCACTTTAGCACTGAACAGCAGTGGTAAAGTGCCCAGAGTCATAAAACCAACAGAAACAGGTCAGCAAAAATACAGGAGGCAGGCAAAAAGTTTATGCAAAAAGGGCCATTTCCAACACAACCCCCTTCCAGCCAAAACGCAGGGTAGACCAATCACTACTTTGATGGGCTTCCCTGCTTCGGGCGATAGAACACGGAACTGGCCCGCAACTGCAGGGGCATATGCCCGCTCTACTCCAATCTGAACCCTGGTGGATCCCTCTGTCCACACTCCCATGGCCCACTAAGATAACCAATGGGGAACTCTGCCCCTCACCTGTGGACACCACCTGTGCAGCACCTAACCTTAACTGTCCCCCAGGTGTGTCCCAACAGATAAACAATAAGCCACAGTAGCCACTGACAGTAGTCAGGGATGAGACCCAGGCCTTATACCTCTCAGGGCTCACTAAGGCAACCAATGGGGAACTCTTCCCCTTACCTGTGGACACCACCTGTGCAGCATCTAACCTTAACTGGCCCCCAGGTGTGTCCCAACAGATAAACAACAAGCCCCAGTAATCACTGACAGTAGTCAGTGATGAAATCCAAGCCCTATACCTCTCAGGGCTCTCAAACTTTTGTGGCACCAGAGAGTGAGGGGCAGTAACCCCAGGTGCCTGGCACCTTTTGTACACTCTCCCTCCTGTCAGGTCAGGCAAAGCACCCGGACACTGACCCACCAGCCCTGGGCCTGTACCCAGCGGCTGGGCCGGAGACTGGGGTGGGCTCTCCCACACCCGGTCCTCCTCTTTGGGGCTCGGTACCCTCCCACCTGGAGCGATACCCCCTTCCAGAATTGTCAGGGCACCTGAGGCAGGTGTCCTGCATAATTCGCCCACCAGTTCAGGGGTTCTATCCTGCAACTGGTATCCCAGCATAGGGTCTGTACCCTTAGACTGGGCGGAGGTCAGGGGTGAGGCTGCCCTCTCCCCGCCCCCTTTACTGGGGCCCGGCACCCTCCCACCTGGAGAGGTGCCTCCATAACACAAACCGGGAGGGGCACTGTTAGCATTTGCCCCTTCCTCCAGATCAGGGGGACACCCTGAACCTGGCCCCCAACCTAGGGTCTGTACCCTTGGGCTGGGCCTGTGCCTGGCAACCCAGGACTTCTGGGGGCGTACACCAATTCCCCCAAGGAAAATACACTCTTCCACTAGTTCAGGGCCTTGTCCCTGCACCTGATCCATCAACCTGGAAAAACCCTCAGGTGGTACTGGGGTCAGAGGCGAGGACTCCCTCCCTCTGCACCCCCTTCCAGCATACTGCACCCTCCCACCTGGAGTGGTGCTTTTAGAAAAGAAAATGGTCGGGACACTGCTTACAGTTGTCCCTTCCTCCAGGTCAGACAACACCTGGACCTGACTTACCATCCCAGGGACCAACCCCTGTGCTTGAACAACGGCCTGGCCAACCAGGACTTCCTGGGGAGCACACAGGCCCCCTCAAGGGAAACACACCCCTCCACCAGTTCAGGGCCTGGACCCTGCAACTGACCTACCAACCTGAAAAACCCGCAGGTTGCACCGGGGTCAGAGGCGAGGACTCCTCCCTCTGCACCCCCTTCCAGCATACTGCACCCTCCCACCTGGAGTGGTGCTCTTAGAAAAAATGGTCGGGACACTGCTTACAGTTGTCCCTCCCTCCAGGGCAGACAACTCCTGGATCTGACTTACCAACCCAGGGACCAACCCCTGAGGCTGAACAACTGCCTGGCCAACCAGGACTGAAGTGGTGTCACCATGGTCACTCCTAGGGGCTCAGCCCTTCTGACTGGCCCCTGACCCACTGGCTCTTCCACTGGGGACTCCTTCCCCTTTCATCCCTCAGACTGGACTTCCGTACCCTCCCCTAGGAGTGGCACTGCCAGGCACAAGAACTGATGGAGGCCTGACTACAGGCACTCCCAGCTCACCTAACACTGGGGTACCCCCACAATGGATGGTCCATCCAGACAGACTAGGCTCCCCACCTGGTGTTCCCTCATGGAACCATCCAGTCCTGGGGACTGAGGCTGGGGCACTTCGGGACCTATCCCAGTCTCACTCCTGCTCCCACGAGACAGGATGTGAGGCCCTACAACCTCCTCACAACAAGGGGACCCAGCTGTAACACTCCTAACCTTTCCCAGCACTCTGGGTTGGAAAACTTCTGAACCACTTCTCTTAGGGTCATTCCCTAATGCCTCTACAGAGCCTCTGGTACTCACCCAGAGGTCTGCCTCCTGCGCAAGTTCCCTAGGATCAGAGAACTCGCACTCTAACACATGTTGGTTTAGCTCTGGAAAATAGGAACTCACAATATGCTCTCCCACAATTGGATTACACAGCTCCACACAGGTGCTAACCTTTACCTCACAATCCAGTGCCTCACACACGTACCCCACACCACTCTCTTGAAATGGGCGAGACATTAACTGACTGTCTCTATCACTCAACCCACACTCTTCTGGGCGGTCCTCACACTCATACACCAGGACTTCAACCACGGGGAACCCCTCTCCCTGCACCTCTCATCCAGAGTCGGTAGAGTATCCCTCCTTTCACTAGGACTATGGGCCCCTGCGCTAGTTCCCCAATCCACCTCAGGGACACTGCACACCAATGGAGCTATCTCAGGTCCTTGAATCCCCTGGTGTAGATCAACCCCCTCCTTCAAGTCAGGTGCCACATCCCTGGGTGGGTGTACTACACTGTCATCACTATATACTTCAATTTTGCTGCCACCACTGGACCCCACCCTCTCTGGGGAATCCAGACAATTAAAACTGCGCTCCAGGGGTAACCTCCCTCTGGAGCTAACTTCTCCTTTTCTGCTATCTGCGCTAGGTGCGCCTCCAGCTGGGCAATCTCTATTTGGAGCCTCTCCAATTCCAGCTGGTACTCCCTCTCCCTCTGTCTGTCCAACTCCTCTGGGGACCATGAAGGGGATTGGGCACTACCCTGTGCACTAGATCCAGCAAGGGACTCCCTACCTATGGGACCTTCCCGTCTGTCCCCCAACTCCTCTGGGGACCATGAGGGGAATCTGGCACTACAATAGGCACTAGGCTCATCAAGGAACTCCCCACCTATGAGATATTCCATAACACTTTCTTCCTCCTCTTCAGATTCTCTAGGGCCACCCTCAGACCATCTACCCTCTTGGTAGGTGTACTGGGACTCCAAGAATCTCCATCTGTCTTGTTGCCAAAGTCTCAGGGATGTCTGCAGGGATAGCTGAGTCTCCTTCCTACTCACTGCTAAGCCCTTCTCCTCACAGAACCCCCTTAGCTCCTCTAGACTGTAGGTTAACAGATCATCTATATAAAAGGTAGGTCTCATCTCAGCAAGACCCATTGTAGCAATATCTGGCAATATCAATAATAAAACAAATAGGCTTGCCCGTTGTAACAATCACGGAAATATCAAATAACAGATAGAAGAAAACTTCTCAAGAAAATGTATGCGGGTAAAAAAATCACCGGCAATATCAATAAAACATAGGCTTGCCCATTGTAACAATCACGGCCAATATCAATAAAAGATAGAAGAAAACTTCTCAAAAATGTAAGCGGGTGAAAAATCACCGGCAATATCAATCACAATATAGGATCCTAAAAACTCTCAGAAATGTGCGTGGGTGAAAAATCACCAGCAATATCAATCACAATAGGGGATCAAAAACTTTCAATAAATGGGCGCGGGTGAAAAATCACCGGCAATATCAATCACAATATAGGATCCCAAAAACTCTCAGAAAATGTGCGCGGGTGAAAAATCACCGGCAATATCAATCATAGTATAGGAGCAAAAAAATTCTCAAAAATGTATGCGGTACGTTATGGTCTGCACTCACTAGTAGTGTACACTATAATTACTGTATGCGATCATAAATGCAAGTCCAGATCCTCACCGCTGACCACCAATGTTAGAAATGGGGGTCTCTAGTTGGCAATGGCTGGCCACTGTCCAAGTAGGGACCCTTCTTCCTAAGTCAGAGTGAGAGGGCTACCCTCTTTAATACCCCTGCTCAACCCTGTGGTAACGTAGCACGAGCAGGTAGGCTTATCTCAGAGGCAGTGTGTGAAGCATTTATGACCATACACAGTAACACAGTGAGGAACACTACAAAGTGACACCACACAAGTAGTTATAAAAAATAAGTATCTTTATATAAAGGCAGATTTATCACAAGACCAATAACTGTAAAAGCCACAATACTGTCAAAAATAGGATAGCTGTTGAAGGGCTGTCAAAGATAGTTCAAAAGGTTGCAAGAATAAGGTTCAAATTCAAGGCAGGGGTCTCTGCGCCCTTTCTCGTTCAGAGGTTGCAAAAATAAGGTTCAAATTCAAGGCGGTGGTCTCTGCGACCCTTTCTCTCATAAGACTGTCAAAAATAGGATGGCTGTTGAAGGACTGTCAAAAAATAGATCAAAGGTTGCAAAAATAAGGTTCAAATTCAAGGCAGTGGTCTCGGCGACCCTTTCTCTCACAAAGTACCTGGGTTTAGTAGCAAAACCAACAAAATGTCGCAAAGAAGTGGTAGCGATGATTTTCCTCACGCGAGGCCGGCGATGCATTAAAATCCTTGCCGCAAGGGAGGATGATGCGCCGATCTGCTGATGCGTGCGGAGACGATGCGACCAACTTCTGCACGCTAGGCCGCCGATGCGCTGAGACCTTGCCGCGAGGGCGAAGGCGATGCGACGATCCTGTTGCGTGTGCGGAGACGATGCGACAAACTTCTGCACGCTAGGCCGCCGATGCGATGACTTTCTTGCCGCGAGGGAGAAGTCGATGCGACGAGCCTGTTGCGTTGTGCGATCGTGTTGCGATGCGAAGAAATGGCGCTCCGCGAGGGAGCGACGAAATCCGGTGCGATGCGATGAAAATGGCGGACGCACGGCGTCCGCAATGCGATGTCTTGAAGCAATGATTCTGTAGGGGTTGCGAGCGCTCGGCGACAGCCGCGCGATGATTTTTCCAGCGCGTCTCGGCTGCAGCGGCTCGCAAAGGGGCGTTAGCGATGGTCTCGTGTTGCGAGCACTCAGCGGCAGCAGCGCGATGATTTTTCCAGCGCTCTCGACTGCAGCGGCTCGCAAACGTGCGTTAGCGACGATTTCCAGCACTCTTTTCTCTGAAGCAAACTAGAGGCCCTGGAACTCACAGGAGGCTCATCAGCAGATAGCAATCCTCGCAGGGAGGAAGCAGGAGGTTGGTGGCGGAGTCTGATGTGCCTGAGACTCCAGCAGGAGGCTAGCTCTTTTCCTAGCCCTAGGGTAATTGCTGTAACAAAAATAAAAGTTCTCTCAAAAGTCCTTTTCTCTCTTCAAGGTCCAGTGGTCACTGCGGCAGGCCAGTGCAAGAAAAACACACAAGCACAAGGACAGTCACTTCCTGCAGATTCCTCCAGTGGCACGGACAGAGTTTCCTCTCCAGATCCAAAAGCAATACAAATTGTAGGGGCTTGAGCACAGATATTTATACCCCAAAAGCCTTTGATCCTTGAAGCTACCAGTCCCTGAACCTAGCCAGAACCAGTTCTGCTCAGGCCTGGAGCACTTTGTTTACCAGGCTGCATCCTTCCTTTCAGAAAGAGGGGGTCTGCTAGCAGACACACAGTGGGAGGTGGAGCCAGCATTCACCTTGCCAGGCACAGCCCTATTCAGATCAAAGAGCCACCCCTCCCCACACTCTAAATGCAGATCTCTCTATTCAACCCAGGTCTGACTCAGCCTGTCCTGCCCCTCTAAAACCAGACAGCCAATACACATAACGGCAGAGCACACTGGAAGGCTTAGGCAAGAAAATACCTACTTTCTAAAAGTGGTATTTTCAAACACAGAATATAAAAATAAACTTCACTAAAAGGTGTATTTTAATATTCTGAGCTCAGGCATACTAAATTCGTTTTTCTACCAGGTTCCTGGGGTCAGTTAGGACTATAGCATGTAATAGTCAAACTGCCCATTCTAGCCTATGAGGAACAGGTAGCCTTACAGTAGTGAAAAACGAAATGGTGCATAATTCACTACCAGGACATGCTACACACACCAAGGCATGTCCTACCTTACACATACAATGCACCCTACCCGAGGGGCGACTTACAGGATGCCAAGGGACTGCACTTCACAGGATGCCAAGGGACTGCACTTCACAGCCAAGATGGCAGTTCTGGACTGCACACAGACACTGCAGTGGCAGGTCTGAGACACACTTTAAAAGCTGCTTCTGTGGGTGGCGCAAACCAGCGCTGCATGCCCACCAGCAGCATTTGGTTTACCAGTCCTGGGCACACACAGGCCACACTACTAGGGACTAACAGGTAAACCAAATAAGCCAATAAGGGATATACCAATTCACATAGACATATCTACCAAGGGAGAGCATATGCACTTTAGCACTGAACAGCAGTGGTAAAGTGCCCAGAGTCATAAAACCAACAGAAACAGGTCAGCAAAAATACAGGAGGCAGGCAAAAAGTTTAGGGGTGACCCTGCAAAAAGGGCCATTTCCAACACATACTCCTTATGTTTTGTAAGGATCTAAGCAATGGACATTGAAACGGGTCCCTTCCGGGCCCTGTAGTCATGTCCTTAGCTTTTCAGGCAAAAACACACATTGATTTCTGAATAACAAGTGCACAAGCATTAAGGTAAGCATGTTGTTCCATGCTTACATTTCACATACCTTACTTAGTCTTGCATTCCCTGTGAGTGTTTGTTTTTTCCAGGAGGTTGTTACTGTTTTTTCAGACAGAAGATTACTCTTGTCTAGTGCATAATTTGAATAGAGTTGCTTCCAGGCATTTATAGCGGGACACAATTGGATTGCATCTAAAGGCAGTGCGAGTTTCTTTTAGTTGTAGAGTATGGTGTTCAGTGGGGGAGAAGATGTGGCACTATGGCCAGAGCTGCCGAATTTGGAACTGGGGTACAGAATCCTGCGGGCTGCTTTCTGTGCTTTGTGAAACTAGGTGAAGCTGTGGTTCAAATGAAACCTTCTATGGGATTTTTTTGGGGTAAGCGTTGAGCTTTGGCTGTGATTTAGGTTTGTGCAACCACATTTTGTGTGTGTGCGCAATGCAGTCTAGCAGTTTCTGTCTCTAATATATAGAACGAAGTGTGTTAATGGTCATACCACAAAGACCTTAGTGTCAGTTACATATAGCATTCAAACTCCAGTGGGTCACCACTTGCATTCATCCTTTTGAGGATGATATGGCCACACATCATGTCGGAGGATGGTGATGGCGTTAACATTTTGCCCCCCCCTGGAAAAATTTCTGCGGACGCCCATGGATGCAGCAGCTTAGGCCAGCAAGACTGCCACACTACTCAATTGCAGCTCAGCTGAGCTGCAAGGAAATGCACCCCAACTCCAAGAGCCCTTCATTAGCTAGTCCAGGACAGTAGTAATTGGGGAGCACTGGGCCCCTAAGAATCATGGACACTGGTGCCACTGCACATGCTGCACTAATTATATCAACCCTTTTTGCAGCGAAGACACTCATGCCAAGTCACTCAGTACTCAGGGAACGTATTTTTTAAATCGATGCCTGAATGTTACAAGCAATCGTCAGCTTTTATGGGTGCAAACGCACCCAGAGGGGCTGAAACAAGGTGTGTAATAGAACAGAGAAACTGGCATTGTGACGCAGAGGGTGGGTGGGGGATCTGGCCAAGTGTTAGGGAAGGGGAGTGACCCTAGGCCGCAGGAAGCCAGTGTCCCGGGAGGTGTGACCTGGGACAGAGGCTTTTCATATTGTACATATTTCAAATAGAGATTTCAAATCACTACTAAACAATGTTGAAAATAAATTCAGTGACTGTTGTTTGATGATGTACTATGTTTCCGCATTTTTAGCAAGCGCTATATAAATGCAAACCCTTCCCTCTTCTATCTATCGCCTAGCCTTTTTCAATCAAAATAACAAACTCACAAGTCCACCGCTCATATTAATTTAATAGCTCCCTATACTAAGTCACCATTAATCCTTTTTGGGTTCCGGAGAAGCGTGCTACTCGCCGAAAAAGTATTTTGACACCTCGTCTGGGTTAGTGAGCGCTATATAAATGCAATCACAATTACAATATTTGCACTTACTGAGAAAGTACATGGCATTGGGGTCATGTCCACATGACTGTATGAAGGCGACACGGAAGCAAACAGGCTTTATAGGGGAAAAGTAGGTGAGCCCGATTCTCTCAGTAGGCCAGCTGCTGAGCTGTTTTTAATGCTCGAAGCATCCAGAGAATGTATTTTTGTGCGCAGCTCTGAAATATTCTGGGCCTCCAAGTATATTAAAAACTTGAAGTACATTTTTTTGTGGCCTGCTATAAAAACAATAACTTGCAATTCAATTGGTCTCGCATTACTGAAAGTTTCAGCTATTGGCGTTGCAAATAATAATGCAATGCCAATAGCTCAAGCTTTCAGTAATGCGAAACCTATTGCATTGCAAATGCTTGTTTTTAATGTAGTGCAAACATGACCCAAGGGCATTAGAGCACTTTACATGATCACCAGGTTACATTACACAAGGTCAGATTTTTTCGTAAGGCACAAGGAGATTAAGTGCCAGAATTATCAAACATTTGCTGCACCCTTCCGCCACGCAAGGTAACTAAAGGGTGACACAAAACCTAGATAAGATTTACCAAGCCACGCAAGGCCACCCTGCGTGGCTTAGCAACCTGGAGTAACACAAGACAGTGCAAGGCTCTGGCTTGCGTTAGTCTACGTGTTAGATGCGTTACATGGGTGGAGCATGGGTGATCCCATACATCCACTCGCGTATTCTGAGACATTCCCAGATTTACCAACACTGGGAGACCTGGGAATACGTCAGAATTGTACGCCTTCCCACCGGAGGCACAACGAGGAGAAATATCTTTACTTCTCTTCTTTGTTTCCTCTTTCTAAGTGTGCTGCATTCTACAGCATATTCAGAAAGAGGAATACGACTCTACGGATTGTTTGTGTGCATGACGGTGTACCTTCCTGCACAAAAACAATCCTGCCTGTAACGCAAGCAACCTTGCTCCATGGTGCAAGAATGCGGAGTTGGCGCTAGTCTGCTGACTCTATGCTAGCATAGGGAGAGGACAGGAATACGCCATATCTTGTTAGATAAGGTGCATTTCTACCCTTTCACGCAGTGCAGCACAGCAAGTGGTCTTGCTGCGTTGCTTTAAAGAATGATAAATCTGCCCCTAAGTGCTTTGCCCAGAATCACTGGAGTTTGAGCCAACGCCGGGATTTGAACCTGGTTTCTAAATTCCAAAGTCGGCTGCTTTAGCTTTTATAAAAATAATGCACCACAGCATTTGCTGCACTTAAAAACAATACTTTTTATATGTTTTTGGTGTGAGCACAAAAAAAACGGTTTGGGCATTTCCTCAGCCTGTGGTGCTCAACCTCATTCTGGCTGCGCTTAGGTTTCAGGCGAGTCGCAACTACTGCTGTTTCCTCCTGCCTTGTCATCTCACTTAACTAATGTGTGCTTACAGTGCTGACAATGTTGAAGGAGGGCCCATCTCCCAGTCTCTGACCGTCATGCCCTGGAGGTGTTTTCATCAGTGTTAGGTAACTGTCTCTTCTTATTCAGATATATGTATTTGCATATCTTTGGCCGACCATGGAAACGCCCTGACACCTTTTCTTTTTCTTTGCACAGGAACACTGGGCAAACACTCAGGGATTCTTTAAACAAGACTCGAATGAACCACGCAATTATATCATAACTAAAATTTCAGCACTCATCAAATAGAATTAGCATATATTAAGAGACACAAGGTCAATTATTTATGGGGTATACATAATAAATAAGCTGCAAAGAAAGGTCTTGTAATTTTAAGCTTTTCACAGTTTGCTCAGTTACAATTGTTTGATATGTTGGGTACTTTAAGTATGTTTTTGTACTAGCCATGCTTTAAATTGCTGCAGTTGCATTGCCACGCTTGCAATTCACATAAATACAAACTCTCATTAACTGATTGGTGATTTTCTGTTTATGCTTATTTGTTCGAGGTCAGTGTATTATTGCTTTCAGTGCATTAATTGCTTTTGTCTGTGCTTTTAACAGGGTTTTTGTTCATTTTTTTGTGCTGGCTGCTCCTATGAAGGCGGAATTAAGGTAGGAAGGAAAAGTCTTCATTAATTGTTTTTATCTGTGCTTTTAAAAGGGTTTTTGTTCATTTTTTGTGCTGGCTGCTCCTATGAAGGCGGAATTAAGGTAGGAAGGAAAAGTCTTCATTAATTGTTTTTATCTGTGCTTTTAAAAGGGTTTTTGTTCATTTTTTGTGCTGGCTGCTCCTATGAAGGCGGAATTAAGGTAGGAAGGAAAAGTCTGTGAGTGGTGAAAGTTTTGACTGTGCTGTGCAGCAATGATAAATAGGTTATATTCTCTTCTGGCCCAGTTCATATGCACCTTGGGGATTGGCTGCCAGTAGAGAATCTGCCCTTGGAATTAAGTCCACCATAGGAATCGTATGGCATGGTAATTCTGCTGCTGCATCCACCATCGGCTGAGAATTCTCCAAAAATGGCCTTATGAGTTCCTTCACAAGTCTGCAGATTTTCTAACTTACCCATCTTTAAATATGGGCCGGACCCTAATTGAGTCTCAGTTCCATTATCTGCCAAAATTAAATAAATTAAAATCTGCACGAAATAACTGGTTTAGAGTTCTGAGGTTGCTGATAATTGCTATTTATGGAGTAACTGCAATTTCTTTGGGTGAATCCACCAAGAGATATTTCGCCAACGTATGGATAGTATGGTGGAGGAGACAGCAATGCTGAATACTCCACACTAACCATCTTATACATTCTCCATACAATCTCTAAAGAGTGAGCTGGAAATTCCACCAGTGGATTCTCCTATTTTTAGCACTTATTTCACAAACATTATTTGTGTTATGCCTCTGGGATAATTTAGAGTAGAGTGGTAAAATTAACTCTGTTAGCCCTCAACTTTAGACATCCAATGCCCCAAAAACTGCTTGCACATCATGCAGACCAGCCCAGAGTCTATCTAAAGCTCAAACCAATCAAACCAGAGTTCCTGGTATTTACCAAACACAATAAACAAAATAAAGCATAAACCTGGCTCAATTACATAAACCTTGATGGCTTCAAACCCCAGCTTTCACCGAATGCTAAGTCACTTGCATTTACCCTGGACACCAACCTCACCTCAAGGAACACATTGAAAAAAACCAGAGACCATCCAATATCATCTCTCCCTTCTAAAGAACGTTAACTCATTTCTTCCAGAAAGTGACTTCAGAACTGCTGTTCAAGTCCTCAGGCCTTTTCCAGCTATGCACCTAGGATCTGGAACAGCATTCCTGTATCCATCAGGCCTGCTCCAAAGCTGCTCCAATTTAGGAAAGATTTGAAGTCTCACCTCTTTAAAGAACAGTACATCACTACGCATCTGTCATGCTTTAACTATGATGACAAAAACTCTCTGCACAGCCCAAGAAATCTCCAATGAAGAGCATACCACATACACCACAAGGTGGAGGATTTTTCATTACTACTCAGTGTTCAAACAGTCCCTTAATCTTTAAGTGATGTGGGGTTAATACAACCCTGGGTGAGATGTGGCGCTCCAAGCATGCGTACTAGTGCCAAGAATGCCTTATATGTGTGTGCGGTGCTGCAGGAAGGAGGACGGACAACGAAGCTGGGAGATATTACACTTCGGTAGCATACTCGCTTAAAGGTTCGAATAGATTTGGAGACTGGTCGAGATTATTAATTGGACCTGACATATGAATAGCAATTGACAAGCGCAATTACTGAGCGGCACCAGATACAGAGAACAGATACTTTGGAAGACACATATTGAACGGCCGGGATGGAATTAAAACCGGCTTGGAGTTTCGATATGCCAAGATACATTGGTGGAATACGTCCTGAAGGCGTCATGGGGAACTCACCTGATGACGAAACACGTATTGACTGGGCATAAGAAGTCAAGAAATTGAAGACAAAGAACGAGAGAAGATTGGGTATCAATTGTGTACATTAATTACGTGATATTTTGGTGTGTGCTCTGGATAATGTTGTCCCTTAATCCTATTATACCTCCTGGCAAATTAAAAAGTAGCTTAAAAATTAAAAAATACAATTTCGATTTAGAGTTCCGTCATGATGGAAAATCCTCCAATGTTTAGAGTAGGGGCTGAACCTGGATGAGAATCTGCTGTAGAATGCTATCCACTATATCGTTAATATGGTTGAGGACCTACCAATGGTGAATTCTCCTCTACATTTAGAGCTTCCTCCAATGCACAGATTCCTTTATTAACCAAATACTAGCCAGGTTTAGGGTCACTACTGCAGTGGTAATTCAGCAGATAGACTCTCCTTTGGCAGAGAATCCACTAAAAGGAAGATTTGCCAGGTTATTGTAAGCATCCATCATTAAATCAACTCGCACCTAAATCTCACAATGACAAATATATTTGATTTACCACACCAATCTAGGATAGTGAATACTGCTACCAGGAAATCAAATAATATCCCAGAAAAACAAACCTCTGCTTCACCTACTCGATCTTAGAATCCAAAAATCTGAAATACATAATTTGAGTTATCTAAGATGATGTGAACCAGATTCTCCACAGCCAACCATTAATTCCAGTGCCGGGATTTCTTACCCTTACAGCCACCTACATAAAGAAAATAACCAAATTCCCACTAGCTGACTCTGATCCCAGAAATGCTGGTGGTATATGCCCAAGATACCCTCCAATCCATAACCCATTCAAACACATTTCATTTCTGGTGGATCCCGGGTATCCTCAGCTGGAGTCATAGTATGAACATAGCACACTGTCCCACTCTGCATCACGATGCTCATTTAATAGATTAGGAAAATGCCTTCTATTTGAGTCAATGGTCTGTTCAGAGTGCAGCCAAAAATGCACCCTGAATACCGCATTATCAAAAGTCAGACTGGCTGTTCTCAGTCATCACTCTGCCTTCTCACTGCAGGCAGAGATTTGGCCTAAGTTTGAAAGGGGCTAACGATTCCCGCTGGAGGCGGATGCAGTGACCCACTGCACCCACCTGCAGGATGTATGCCTTGAGGGTTCTTAGGACCCCTAGCCCTCATTCCAAAAGGCACAGTCAGGGGTGCAGTGACTGAGCACCATATCTATGCACCTCTTGATAGCTTTTTTGACATTGCCCCTGCATCTTTAATACGCTGTAGGCACAAGGGTTCCCTTATTTGTGTGAGGCCACACCACCATGCACATAAGGGAACACCGGCTTGTGATCATGCCGGACTACATTTTGCATCTGCGTCTATGGTCCCTTCTGCAAGAGTTTAAAAAACTGGCACACACACCTGTTCTGTTTCAGGGGCACTTTCTATAAAATGGTGGCTGGTGATCTCTGTTTAAGGCAAAGAATATAAGGGTGCCTCCTGTTTGCGGCTACCTCAGGCCGATGACAGCTAAGGCACACAACTTCTTCATCTTGACCCTTAGAACAAACAACACTTAGGCACCACTCAACACAACATTGTGCCACCCACCTCACCTTTCATCTCAATTCAGCCTACAGGTTTTGTTCAAAAAACATATTTTTATCAAAGGAAATATGTGATACAACTGTGTAACTTTATTATTGATGATTTCTGAAGATTAATTAAACAATTCCACAGACAAATGTATACAACTGAAAGCACTACACACACAAAACAAGTGATGGGTAGAATGCCTAAAAAATAAATTCAGCTACTGGTAATCACTCTGGGCCACATAAGTGGGATAGGTAAGCTCACACATGGGTTTAAAGCCATCTGTGCTAGAGGGCTCAAGCTGCACCTCACTAATGAGGCCTAGCAATGCCAAAATCAGTCTGGGGTTACTTGGGTTCCCTTTCAGAGGGGATATGGACTAACATTTCAGTCTGGAAAGTCCCTGGTAGGTTGTGCCAAGACTAGTTGCATGGAATGCATATGGCTGGTGAATCTGAAATAACAGAGAAAAGCTTAAAAGATGGACTGGAATGTGGCCCAGAATAACTAACAGTGGCCGAGAGAATTCAACCATTTCATGTATCATTTTTGCTCTGTCTAAATGAGTCGCTCTAAGTAGGATGAGTGTGCCCAGATATAGATTCCAAGCTCACTATGTCAAAGGACTCAAGCTGCACTTCTAAGAAGGCCAGAACTGGTGTGTGGTTGCTTGTGTGCCCATTCAGACAGAACATCGCCTGGCACTTTGTTTTATACTGTTTCTGGGTGGGTTGACCAAAACTGATTCACATACGTAGATCTCTGTAGTTGCACAGATGAGCTAAAACACAATAGACAGGAATGATGATGATTCCCAGAAGAGTTATCAGAAATTGTTGCAGGCATTCCGTTTAAAAACAGAACTATGCCTGGGACTACAGGACGTCAGAATGTAGGGAATGAGTCACCATGCCACATCAGTATCTATAGGCCCAATTCCGAGTAGCTCATAGGGCCAGATGTAGGTGGCCAAATAGCGAGCAACTCCACAGAATTCCCCATAGTGCAACTCCGCCCACTCCACCCACCCCTGGTATAAATGTCATCAGCTGCAGAAGAAGTAGTAGTAAGTTCAGTACTCAGTTCAGTCGAGTTGTTGGCAGTTGTAGTGAATGCAGGTATGGATTGAAGTGCATTCTCTGTCCCCCAGCCGGGTAAAACAGTTTTGGTGGTACTCACTAGCGGTAGAGGAATTTCCTGTATGGTAGCAAGAGGAGTTAGGGAACTACCAAGGACTCCTTGTGGCCTACTTTTTAGAACTGGCCACATGATGTAACTTGATGTTATCAATGGAGACAAAATGATTGTCTTTAGAACCGGAAAGCGGTGGCAAGATTACAGTTCTTGTACCTTGAATGCCAAGGACTGGCACCGGTGCTCGGTATGATGAGCCAGACTCCTTTTTTTTCACTACCTTCCTGCACACAAAATCCCCAACTTGTGGTATCCAGCTGGAAGGTTCTGGTTTCTCCTTGATTCTCGCCAAGGCAGACGTTTTCAACTGCTCATTGGATTGGGTGTCACAGAACATTTGTAGGTCCTGTAAGACAGCACAACGATCATTTAGGTCAAAGGGTGTGGCTGTCGCCACAATGTCTTGACCATCAAGGTCTGGAACGAACATTTTGATGCCAAAGAAGGCCTCATATGGGGTTTGGCCACCCAGAGATCTTTTGAGGAGAATATTTAGTGCTCATAGAACTCTATATAGGTGGTGGATCCAACTTTGCCATGAGCCCTATACTCTAGCTGTTAAGGACTGCTTTAAGTTACGGTTCATCCTCTCCACAACAGAATTGCCTTTGGGCCTTTATGGAGAAGAATAATGCACCTGTACACCCAGGGATGCCATAGTATCCCGGTATGCTTTAGAAGCGAAAGTTGGGCCCTGGTCCAAGTGAAATGTACTGCATGCATGTTTCCTGAACAGTGAAAGCGTCAGCTGAACGCTGTGGCCAAACCCAAAGGAACCTGGAGCAAGAATCAATTGCAACTAGGATAAATTTAAACACTGTATCCGAAATAAGAGGATCACAGTGATCCAAATAAAAGCACCCAAAAGGTTTGTTCAAAATTAACAGGTGTTTCTGCAGTGGACACTCCACGACATTGGCTTTAATTTGTTGACAAATGTCACAGCAAAGGACATATTTTTTGGCCTGTTGATATAAGGCATGCCACTAATAACGTTGCTGCTGAAGTGAAATTGTGGCTGCCACACCTGCATGTGCAGAAACAACACCTTTGTGCGCAGCTATCACTAAAGCTAGTCTGCGGTCATGGTTGGGAATCAATCGATCACCAACTCCTGGAGTATTTTCAAAAGGAATGTTTTGTGCACTTAAGTGGTATGTATATTTAGAGGGGAATCCCTTAAGTAAAGGCATGCTGTCTTTATTAGCATTAATGGCAGCTAAAATATCAGAGTATATTCTTGTTTTAGAACAAGTAATTGCAGCAACAGTGTCAGTTGTAACTGCAACATGCTTGATTGTGTTGCCTGTAGAACCTTTGAATCCATTTTGACGCGAATAATGTAAATTATCATTAAAGGATAGTATACAGTAATACGGATAACACACAATAAGTGTGGGGAATGCAGGATCCATATGTTTGAGTGCAAGAAGCAAAGCGTTTAGTTCAGCCAACTGCGCAGTGCAGTCCCCTAAGGACTGGGTGCAATTTTGTTTGTGGTTGGAAGTTGCCGTCCAACTTACACCAACAACTGTGGTGCATGCCAGTGAATATTGCTATTTAGAGCTTAAAGCAGGCTGAGCCGAACCAGCAGTGTAAACAATATGTTTATACTGTTCAAGAGGTAAAACTGAGCTTGGCATGGGATAAAAATGCTCATACTGTAGAAATTCTTGCGTCTGTAAACATGGGTCAAACACGAAGGTAACATTAACAGCAGATAAGGATGTAGCCCACTGTATCCATCTAGGATGAAGTGTTTAAGCATTAGGAATGCTAGCTTTTGTGACAGCCTCTAAGGTTGCCACAGGAATAACAACAATAATGTGTTTCCCTTGTGCAAGTGGCCGCTTTTTAGATCGAGCCTTGAGACAGCGCGCATGCCCTGCTCTGCGAGGCATGCTGTAATCCCTCTGTGTGGTAAGGCCAAACCCAGCACTTTCCATTTGTTCATTTGGGAGCCTTTTTAAAATTACTTTTCTTTGAATGGTGGCATGCTGCTGTTTGTCCCACCTTTGGGCGTGTTTTCACTTTGGGGCCTACCGCCCCTGTTACATGAGCCCTTACTGTCCGGTTTATGTATCCTTTGTTCGACGCACTCATTTATTATTGGCATGGCATGGCCCAGCGCCGTTTCTCACTTGCCTGCTGACGCTCTCTTTCCCTTTATGGGTATCTTAATCTGCTCCGGGCACGAGCGCTACCCGTCCGTGTTGCCTTTGCCCCCTACCCCTCATCCCTCCTCCTCTCCCTTTTCTCAACTCGTAATACATTTTTGTTTCTTTATTAAATGTTTTTTTATTTGGAGAAACAATAGGAGACGCGCTCCTTCTCTCACCCTGCTGTTAGCCTTATTTCCTCCAGCAGGACATTTAAAAGCATGTTCTTTCTCTTTATTTTGCATATTGCCCGAGAACGAGAAAATTGTACAGGAAACGTTCACAGTGAAACATTACATAACCCATGCATTCCTGGAGTTTAATCTAGCATGAGGCATCAAATGTCTCAACTGACTGCAGCTTAATCTGGGCTCCATCAGTGCCAAGACTTGCGCATAAATATGGGCCCAGGAGAGGCGCTTCCCATCACTCTTGACCCTGGCACATCATCTTGTCCTTTCAAGAGCCCGTCCATGTCTGCCTGCAGGGAGACCCCATGCAGTCCGCCATGATGATGTTATCCAGTCACTATTGAGCTAAGAGGGGCCTGTCTCTGGACTCGGCCATGGCTGGGGAGCAGCATCTGCAGGACAACCAACCAGTGAGTACTGGCCCAGGCTTTCCTTTAGCAGTGTCGAGCAAGACCTCGGGACGTTCGCCTGCACCCAGGGACATCTTAAGGATTTTGGGGGCCCTGGGCCACACATATTTTAGGAGGCCCCGTTTGTAACAGTTTTTAAATTTATGATACAATTTCAGCACTTTCATGCCGTCCTTGGCCAGGTTACTGACAGTGCACAGGCACATGTCGAAATGTGTTTACCTCTAATATTTATTGATAGTGACGTGTGCTTTCAATATTATGACTTAGCAGCAGCGCACTAACATTATTGCTAATAATCTTTGAGACCTCCAGTGATTTCTGATATGTAAGGTCCTGATTTGATCTAAAAGAGACTTTTTTTATGGCTGTCACCTGGTGTGGAAAACCAAACATTTCTCTGCCATATGTCTGCAATAGACTCCAATACATCACCCACATTGAGAATAAATTTAAGGAATACGTATTTAAAAAAAAATCTGTTAAGAATTATTCAGGGTCATCCGAGCAAAAGCAAAGCTGGCTCTATCAGGGGGCCCCCTGAAAGGCTGGGGCCCTGGGCCAGGGCCCACTTTGTCCGGGCCTTTAAACGCCTCTGCTTGCACATTTCAAACACTTTAGTAGATAGAACATGGTTATCAGTGTTGCATGGGATTAACAATATTATAATTTTTGTTGGTTTTCCTATTCTTATGATTACTATTATTATTATTTAGATGCTGAACTGCTGTCTTGGGGACCTGGATGTTTAGCCCCAGCTCCTAGTAACTGACCTGAAAATGTGTGATTCTGGGCAGATCACTTATTTTCCCTGTACTAAAAATTGTAAATGTGTGGAATTTTATACAATTTTAAATATAATGTGAAAATGTGCACTTGATATACATGATCTACTACCTTCTCTCAACACTCATGATACACAACACCCTGTTACCCAACAGCTAGTTTTCTGCTGTATAGCTATCCATACATGCACAGTTGTTTTTATTATTGATGTTTTGTTGTTGCTGCTGCTATTTTATTATAACACTTTTTTAGGTCTCGGCCTGGCAAAAGCAGCGCATGCGCTGCTCTCGCCATGCAGAGGGCTTCTTGGAATCAATACGGATTCCGAAGCCGTGTCCCAGCTCCACCTTCAGCTTTCATTCGTGCGCGTCATTTGGCGTCACGAATTATGCCAAAGGCAGTGCAATGATTGCACCGAAGGCATGTCAATCCCTCCTTGTTGCCACCCTGTCTCCTTTTAGCCACGCCTAGCGGGATTGGATCTCTCACTTGTGGCGTTACACACTCTCCTTTATTAGCTAGGACGCACTATATTTTTCGCACAACGCCGACAGCTTGTTTAAAATGCGCGTCGGCGTGCTCCTGTTGCCACCTCCCTTGGGCGACAGCTTGTGTTTTTTTGGTAATATGCTGTAGAGACATCTTTTTGAAATAAAACACATTATTTATACACTATAACACACTGGCTTTCCAATGAAAATAAAGCATATTATAAATAAATAAAGCAAACAGAAACATGCAGCGTTTAGATGGAAATGTGATGGAATAGATTTAGCAGCCGACTTTACAACTCCATATTTGCCACTCTATCTGCCTGCCGTATGTTTACATTTATTAAGAGCGCTGTTTTTTGCAGAGCATTCCTGCTCCTGTTCCGCCTACGTTCTGTATACTGTAGTATGTCATCAGTTGCAATGCAGCGACTAACAATGAGTAGCTTCCTATTGTTGCAAGCAGACATCGTACAACCTTTGTTTAAGCGTTAAATTGGTCGTGAAATCAAGAATGTTGTCACAATTTGTATTCAAATATTCATTTGTGCTACGCTCCGTATTCAGCACTTTATCTCTCTGACGTCTGTTTTCTTTTATTACCGGCGCAATTTTTTGTTTACTTTGTTTCCTACTCGTGTTCCAAGCTTCCTGCCATAATTTGCACTTTATCAGCCTGGCGTTTTAATGCACCAAAACATATAATAAATAAAGAAAGCGAACAGAAACACGCAGTGTTTAGATGGGAATGTGACGTAATAGATTTAGTGGTCGACTTTAAAGCTCTGTATTTGCCACTCTGTCTGCCTGCCGTACGTTTTCATATATTACCGGCGCTATTTTTTGCAGAGCATTCCTGCTTGTGTTCAGACCTACGCTCTGTATATTGCACTACGTCTGGGTACTGTTTGCTTTATTTTATGACCGGCTCAATTTTTTGTTTGTTAACTATTAGCATTCACAAATACGTTTGCTTTCCTCAACCCCAACGGACCTCCCAGGGCTAAACTAAACTGTTATAAGCACTATCCCTTTCATGCTTGCTTCCAGACCCCGTAGGTTGCCTTTTAAAACATACATACATACATAAACCACAAGCAGTGGCAAATGCACTAGGTTTCGTCTATGTGATTAATAATATTTTTTGTTGTTGTATGTTCTGGCTTTGTGAACAGCTGTGCAAGATAAAGAAACCCTGTAAAAGTGTTATGCTTGTTTATTGAGAAAGGCAATACATTGTGCAGTAAAAGGTGGTAATATAAAAAGCAAAATTATAACACACGGCTAGCATCGCGATAATTGGTCATCATAGGTAGTCAGACTAATACACATGGCGGACAGAGTGACTGCACAAACGCTAGAAGCTCAACATAGTCTGAGAGGAGCGCATCAGAAACTAAATAAAGACGAGGTCGGAAATAATACAATGTGCTAATATGCGTAGCGGGCAGTACTTTAAATAATGTGCTTAAAAAGTGCTTAGGGAAAATGGCGAAATTTACAGGTTTAATAAGTGACACGGTTCACTAACAGTCATAAGACATTAAAGCTTACTAATTAAGCACACAATACAAACAAGCATTGAAAATGCAATAGGTCTCGCCTTTGATTAAGTTAAAGCCATTTGCTTTGCTAATGGTATTGTATAGCGAAGCAAATGGCTTTAACTTAATGAAAGGCGAGACCTATTGCATTTTTAATGCTTGTTATTATAACTTTTCAACATGCTGCATAGCAGCTACAATTCTCTACAACATAGCTTTAATACATTGCCAAGCTAATAGCTCTGGCTAAACACTTATAAGGTCCCAAACGCAAGACCTATTGACTATGCCAATGCCTGTTAAAAACAGCCATCTGCACAGTAGTCAGTATTTTAACAGTGGAGGCAAAACACATTTCCGCATTGGAATATAAATGCAATTTATATGCCATCCGCACTGTGTCACCCTCATTAAAAGTGTTATATGTGAATCAACTGCAGCCGATAAAACAAAGATGACTAGGTTTGTGGTATGTGGTTTGTTGCAAGCAAGTCAGATTGTAAAGATCTGAGTGTATCTGTGGGTTCTGATGTCCAAACTGTGTTGGAAAAATCAGGATGCATTAATTCCTATAGTGATTTAATGTGTTCAGCATAATCAGATATGTATGTTCTGGCAAAATTAAGAAGTCCTAATAAGGATTGTAGTTTCTTAAATGTATGTGGAGATTGCAATTGGGCACACTTATTCGAAAAGTGAGGGGCAAGACTCTTACCCTCATGTGTAAGTTCATCCTAAGAAAAGGACACTGTGACATGCGGTATGAGATTTCTGGCCGCAAGGGCAACGCAATACTTAAGTCAAATTTACCAAGCAATGCAATGCCACCTTACATGGACCTGCGTTGCTTTTGTAAATTGGAGTAATACATGGCAGCCCAAGTCGGTGTTTTGCATAACTCTGCCTTGGGAAGACATTCTATGAGTGGAGCGTGGGTGTTCCCATGCATCCACCAATAGATCTTGGTGCATTCCCACATTTAACAAAATTGTTAAACCTGTGAATTCATCAAAATGCTATGCCTTCCGAGGGAAGGCACAACGAGGAATAATATATTTATTTCTCGTTGTGGTTTCCTCTTTCTAAGTGTGTTGTATTCAGCAGCACACTTAGAAAGAGAAAAAAGCCTCTAAGGATTGTTTTTAGGTCGAGCCTAGAGTCAGCGCGCAAGCGCTGCACTGGTGAAGATCTGCTGTAGTTCAGTACTTGAGGGAAGCACCGCCCACTCCCCGCCCATATTTTTCATTGGTTTGTGTCTTTGTCCTTCGTAAATGCTGCCTTCGGATTAGTTTATAGCCTTGTTAGTCCCTCCTTATTACAGCCATGTCGTCATTTGTATCCTCCCATGGCTACTGGCCCCTTTACTTCGAGTGTTACACGGTACGTGTTATTTAGACTGTGAGCACTATTTTCTTTAATGAGGTTCTCCTACTGCCTTCTCTACTCCCCCTCCCTCCCGTTGTTCATGCCTTCTCACCCCCTCCCCCGCCCGCACTCCTGTTGTCCGTGCCTTCTCGCCCCTTCTCCCCCTCCCCCCGCCCGCACTCCAGTTGTCCGTGCCTTCTTGCCCCCTTCTCCCCCTCTCCCCGCCCGCACTCCCGTTGTCCGTGCCTTCTCCACCCCTACCCCGCCCACACTCCCGTTGTACGTGCCTTCTCCCCCCCTCCCTCCCGTTGTCCGTGCCTTACCCGTTGTCTGTGAAGACTACAGTTTGCAATGCAATAGGTCTCGCGTAAATGCAAGTCCTATTGCATTGCAAATGCTTGTTTTGCAGAAAGGGGTCCCATCCTGCACAAAAACATCCCTGTCTACAATACAGACACCATTGCACCATGGCACAATGGTGCCTGTGCGGGAAACAACCATTACAACGCAGTCATTACAACGCACTACATTTACAATGCAGTCATTACAACGCAACTGCCTTTACATCGCATGCCATTACAACACAGCCATTACAATGCATGTCACTACAACGCATGCCATTACAATGCATGTCACTACAACGCATGCCATTACAACGCATTACCCCCTACACTAACCAACACTTACCCTACTGTTGCACTCACTGGAGTGGGAATAGTAATTTTTACCCCTACACTATCCAACACTTACCCTACTGTTGCACTCACTGGAGTGGGAATAGTAATTTTCACCCCTACACTATCCACCACTTACCCTACTGTTGCACTCACTGGAGTGGGAATAGTAATTTTTACCCCTACACTATCCAACACTTACCCTACTGTTGCACTCACTGGAGTGGGAATAGTAATTTTTACCCCTACACTATCCAACACTTACCCTACTGTTGCCCTAAAAGTATTATGCGTTGTAATGGTATGCGTTGTAGTGGTATGCATTGTAATGGAATGCGTTGTAAATGTAGTTTCTAAAAATGTGTTGTGATGGCATGCGTTGTAAAATCATGCATTGTAATGGATGTTGCGATGTAAAAACTGCATTGTAAAGGCATGCATTGTAAATGTTTGCATTGTAACGTGTCCTATTCGCCTGTGCTTGCGCTAGGCAGCAGTTTGTGTGCCAGTACAGGCAGAGAGCAGGAATGCGCCATATATTGGTTAATATGGTGCATTCCTACCCCCTCCCTTTCACACAGCGCAGCATGAAATAGAGTTAAATCTGACCTTTTTTTCTTTTTCACCTTGATAGTGCCATTGCTCCTCTGAAGTTGCATATGCTGTCTAAGTTTCTGAAGGTTTAAGAGGGTGATGTTGACATTCGAACGTGGACACATTACCTTTCAAAAAACAAGCCAGCTTGGCACATACTCACACTGCATTTGAACAATATGAAACTATGAGCTCCAACAGTACGTCAATCACTCCTTATAAAATATTTCAAACCATTTGCACACTAGCAGATAGCGCCATGCTTCTATTTCTAATTCGACTGCACAACTAAGGAAGTGAGAAAAGTTCTAAGAAGCAAGGCCGAAGCATTTAACCAGTTTAAAAAAATAGATCTTTATTACCAAAGGTGATCAATATTAAATTTTGACTATATGTAATGCATGGAGTGTACAATGTGGTATCAGCGGGAATGGATTGGGCTAAATGCATATTAGGCTGTGCAAAGTATTTGCAGCGATGTATTAAAACCAACAGTAATCAAATTAGGCTCGACAATAACAATTCAATAAGGAAAAAATATATATTGGGCTCTAACCAATGGACTGGTTGCATGCTGCAGCTGAAGCTGATGATTAAAGTCCCTTACTGAAGTTGAAATTGTTTTGCATTTCATATAGTGATTATGTTAAGTATTGGTAATATACGAAACTGGATCAAATTGTTTAAAAGTATGCTCCTAAAATCAAAATAAGCATTCTTAAATATCAAATGTGCAATGTAAAAGAAAGAAGTTTAAATGAAATTGAAAAAAGCCATTACAGTCAGGTAAAATATATTCTATGCTATGCCTTTGAAACAGCACTCCATTTATGCTAGTCCTAAGGATCATTATTACTGAAGTGTGTTTATATTCCTTTATGTTTTTAATGCTGCAGTAAACACAATGGGCATGATCTACAAATTGCACTTTGTAGAATGCTTTGTAGTAGTACTACAGTAGTACTGCAAAGCGTACTACAAAGTGATATTCACACACTGCACTTTTGTAGTAACTTACACTTTTGAGTAAGGTTGATACATTTCGATATTCGCAAACAGCACTTTTGTAGTAACTTACACTTTTGAGTAAGGTTGATACATTTCGGTATTCGCAAACAGCACTTTTGTAGTAACTTACACTTTTGAGTAAGGTTGATACATTTCGGTATTCGAAAACAGCACTTTTGTAGTAACTTACACTTTTGAGTAAGGTTGATACATTTCGGTATTCGCAAACAGCACTTTTGTAGTAACTTACACTTTTGAGTAAGGTTGATACATTTCGGTATTCGCAAACAGCACTTTTGTAGTAACTTACACTTTAGTAGAATGTCCCTACCTCAATTATTTTCTATGGGAGGGGTGTTGGAGTTCTAGGGGTGGCCATGTGCATTGCTGGACTTATTGCAAAAGTGTACATTGCTACAAAAGCGTAAGTTACTACAAAAGGCAGCTTGTGAATACCAAAAAGTAGTAAACTCACTCAAAAGTGTAAGCTACCTTTGTGAATCAGGCCCAATGTCTGCTGCAGCACTGATGGATCACTGAGGCATTGCATTCAGGATACGACGCAAGACCCATGGTAACCCAAGGCATTGGGGTACCAGTATCCCTGGCTATATCTTGTCACTCAAACCTATGTTTTAAAAAAAGAAACCTGAATGCTTTCAAAAATCTACATGAAGACAGGAGGCAGACCCTATAGAAGGCCATTGACCACAGGGCTCTATGTTGAATTATTTTCTAGCACCTAGTGTGAGTTAGCTACAATACATTTTAGTGCTGGGTCTCGCACCCCCAAAGCTTCTTAGCAGTTCTGGTTTAGATGTGTATCATAAATGTATGTGTGTCTAGTTTACTTAACTGTAATAGATCCCTTTTCTATTTAAAAGTTAAGAACTAACTGCACAATCAAGATCTTAGCTGCTCCGAATGAGTTATACTGTTTCGGTCTTCTAAACCCACACCGCCTGCTGGTATATGTCTTGACTGCTCAACTCTGCTAACTTAAGAGACTCAAGGAATAAAAGGAAAAACTTGGTCACGTAGTCAGAAGTTATGCCAGGCCACCAATGGTAAAATCAATAACCACAGCATGTGATGCCCAGTGACCTCTAAATGACCTGGGACACCAGAAAAAGCTTTACACTCTTCTTCCTACACTGCCAATAGATGGTCCCCCTGTGCCATCCAGACTACCATGTTATTATCCCAGTTATGAAGATTAGCGTACATAGACTGGCACCACTCTTCAATTATTTTAACTAATTGTATTTCAACTACCATACTTCTCTCTGTTTCTTTTCAATTCCCTGACTAGTGTATGAATCTTTGGTATTTCAACTCCTGCCATTCACATTTTCACACAGGGGCCGGCTCTAGGGCGGTGCGATCAGTGGCGCCACACCAAGCGCCAATTTTGAGGGGGCTTCATTTGCGTTTCAGATAAGGTAACTGCAGCCTGCAGAGATCTTTGTGGGCCCCCATTTTTCAGGGGATAATAAAAACGGCATGATAACTCTGTTCTGGTGGTTAATGAACTTGATGGAAAGATATTTAATTTTTGTTGTCACCGTTTGACTCATGATAAAGTGGCATGGAGTTAACGTCCCTGCTGGAAAGCAAACATACAGATCACAGATTTGTATTTTATGTAGGGAGCTCAGTGGGTGACTGAATATGACACAGTTATCTTTTTGTTACTTGTAAGTCAAAAGTTACAATCTTTCTAATATAGCCCAGTGAACTCTGAACCGGATTCAAAGAACTGCATGCAAACTACAGGGCATAGGTGTAGAACCTTATTGTTTTTTCCCTCAATATTTTGTTATTCCAAGGTTGCTATAAAGGGTTTCTTTGATCAGTAAAACATGTTTATTAGTATAGAACACCCCAATCTCTGTGTTATGTTTCAAATTCTAAGTTTATTGGGTAAATTTGCTAACATTTTGCTTCTGGTTTGCATCACAAAAGTGATGCAAAACCAGCACAAAGTGTTGTTTTGCTATTTACTTACCGGTGCAAATACTGAATGTACCTTGGAAAGTAGCCCTACAGTGATGCAAAGTAGCACTATGCGCTACTTTGCATCAAGGATGTGTACCATGGTTTATACATGCACCTTCCCATGCAATCACCCATGGATGTTGACACTAAACCCTATTTACTAAACTGGTGAAAGAGACGTGTCAAAAATTATTTCTCCTCTAGGCAGGTGTAAAGTTGGAGAAAATATTTATTTTCCTCAAATCTTGCCAACTTTGTATGTGTGCTGCACTGTACAGCACACATACAAAGTGGTAAAGTGTTAAACGTTGTGAAACCACATAATTGTGTGCTGGAATGGTACCCTTCCAGTACAAAACCTATTCTTGACATCACATACACATGTGCACTATGTTGCAAGGTTGCATGCATTGGCAAAAGATAGCCTAAGGTATGCTAGTGCTAGGGAGACTGAAACAGCCCCATATCTTAATAGATATGGCGCTGTTGTGCTCTGTCCTTTTCATGCAGCGCAGCCAATTTGTTTACTGCACTGTATGAAAACTTAGTAAATCTGCCCCCTCATTTCTCCAGTTTGGATGCCATGACTCCTACACTTTGTAGCCCTCTTTGTCTCAAGTAACAGCTCTTAGACACCCTAGACATGAATTTACACACTTGTATGATTCATTGTCACTGTGCTTGTTTGAGGTGTAAAGCGCTGTAACACCCTTCAACTACATTGGTATGAACATTGCTATAAAGTAAATGAATGTGACAGGCGCTAAAGAAAGATGAGCGGCACCATTAGAGGGTGTTAGTGAGGGAATCTTTGAGGAAGGATATCATTTGGGGGGGCACCAACAATGATTGTTGCGCGGGGTACTGCCAACACTAGAGTCAGTGCTGGCTCCAATAAGATATGTATCCTTCGAAAAACGTACACATCTTCACTGCCGTAAATAGTTTTAAATGTTAACTTTTCGGGAGGTGACATGGCCTAGTGATTAGAGCTGCTGACTTTGGAACCTGGAGACCCAGGTTTAAATCCCAGCCTGAGCACTTGCCTCAACATTGTGTGATTCTGAATATGTAATGTGTGGATTACATTTGTGTACACTATCTTGTATACTGTCTCCCATTCCTCCAAAATAATGTGCAGTGTTCTGTTGCTTCCTAGCCAGATTTGCGCTATATAAATACCAATACATAACTTTGTTGGAAATGCCTGAGGAACAAAGCTTCACTTTCTCAGACCAGGCAATTTTCATTTTATTTACTGACCTATGGTGAAAGTTCATTCGTATACAAGAATGTAGGCCCTCATTATGAGTTACTCAGGATTCTCAATTTGGACCCCAATTTGGACTGAATAGGTGGGTCCCTCACTCTGCCAAACTCTAAATGATCCCTTAGTCTACTTAACTTTAAGGTGCATCACAGAGAACTTTACAACCATCAGTGTACTTTCACATTTGCGTGCCCTCCTTTGTGGTCACTTAAAGGAAAGAGCAGAAGCTTTTCACATATGCACCAACAAAACAAAAAGTGACTGGAAGGACTCAAGGTGCCATGAGAAGGCCTTGACAGAACGACGGTTGCTGGGCAACCTGGACTAGTAAAAATGAAGGGGCTATTTTTTGGTTTATACCTCAGAAACGAATGCTATTCTCTTTAGAGTTAAACGGCTTTAGGAAAATGTAACCTTGATATCTACCAAGCAAGGGCAGTGGTAAGTAGAATTAGACCCTTGACACGTCCTGATTAGAGTGTCAGTTCACAGTCTACTGTTATAATAGTGGATGGTGGATCGATGAACTAAATGACACTTAGGAGAAAGTATTTAATATGAAGTTAAAAATAAAAAAAACCTCTCCTGCTGTTATGACGTGAGAACAGAATAAGCAACAAGTGTGGTATGCAGAGAAAGAAACAAAGGAAGTAGGTTGAACATTCTTCCTCATTCCGCCACCTTAAACTTAGGAAAGGCAAACTGCGCACTCCGGTTCAGCTATAAATGGAAGGAAATCACACAAAGGTGGTGGTTACATTTGCACTATCCTAGGAATAGGGCTGATGGGGCAAACATGTCAGTAAAATAGCATTGAAATGAACACTTCTTTTGGGTGAATGCATAGCAGTCACATTTGCCTGAAATTTGCATGATTTCTCTTTGCTTGAAATTTGCATAGTTTCTCTTTGCTTGAAATTTGCATGGTTTCTCTTTGCTTGAAATTTGCATAATTTCTCTTTGCTTGAAAGTTGCATGATTTCTCTTTGCTCTCATTCAGCTGCCATTACTGCTTGTGTACAGATTCCGATTTCGAGATTATTTCTCAAGGCTCTCGCCAACAGGGTCACACAAGTGAATCTACCCACACCTTTGTTATCAATTTTAAAATATCACACTTCTTCTAAACTGACCATTTCGGAATAGTATTTTAAAATGAGACATTTTAATAGTTCTCTTGTTTCTGATGCAATGTAATGATTTTGTTCTGTACACGGCTGCCTATGTCCATGCCTAATTTAATAGCATTCTCCATACTTGACATTGCTCCGTCTTAGCTGACACCCTTAGCCTGCCATGTCCCTCCAGTCTTTGGAAATGTTTAAGAATTTGCTCTCTTGAATTCCGAAAAAACAACTTTTTAGAAACCCTTTATAAAACAGTTTTGAATTAAATGAAGTTTATCATTGCAAGGCAGAACTAGGCTTTCTCCGATTACCCTCGGTTTTGGTGGACGTCCCCACAGCATCTAGCTGGCCCATGGCTCAGCTAGTTAGTCCTTATAATAATTGTCATGCCCACAACTTCCTGCTGGCTCATGGCTAAACTGGTTAGTCCTTATTACATCTATAGCTCACATACACTCACCCATCACACCATCAGGCTCTGCATTCCATAACAGTATAGGCGCACTCGTGGTTATCATGCACGACATGAAACCACTTCCAATATAGGCTCAGGTATACGGTGAAGCTTGACATCAGTGTGGATAAGCATTTCAGTGCCCTACATATGGGTAGTAAGTGCAACACAAATGCTACAGTACAATACTGCCCTCCTCCGCTGCTTTATTCTTATTGGAAGTTTTGCTCACTTCTATGGTGTCACACATTTTAGTCTTTCTTTGTGATTCTGAAGAGCATCAATGTGTTTCTGATAATGTGATATTAATTAAAATAACATGCAAGTACACTGTTAAAAAATAAATGAGGTTAATACGTTCAACTAAATATAAGTGATTGAAGTTCACCAAAAAATGTGTGTAATTGAGATCGGCTGCATCACGTCTGGAGCACGTCTCCTGGCCAGCGGCGGCTCCTCCGCTAAGGCAGAGGAGCGTCACCCCACTGAATGTAAAAGGAAAAATAAAATGATAATAACGCAACGTTAATAAAGTTAAGTTATTATCATTTTGTTTTTCCGTAAGGAGTCTGAGCCAGGTTAGAACAGGGCGGGGTTGGGCTGTCTCACAGGGAGAGGAAGGAGGAGTGGTATTGCGTATGACATTGTGGCCAGCTGTCTTGGGCCGGCCAAACCGTCATGCGCAATTAGTATGTTCTCCACCCGGCTGTATTGCACAGCTGGGTGTAGAACATGCACAGGCTCCCACTCCCTGTCTGAGCGCCGAACCAGGCCACTCAGACCAATCACGATGCTGCTGTCATGCTGTTGACAGCAGTGTTGTGATTGGCTAAGGGGAGTCTGGGAGCCTGTGTGCTTCCCTGCTCGAGCCCCGCCCTACCACTACATTTCCAAAGCGGCCACTACTGCTCCTGGCCACAAGTGTGTCACCAAAATATTTCCTACAAACTGCGCTAATAAACACTCTATTACCCATACATAAACTGAGGAGCTGCATGCTCAACCAACCAGAAAGTGCATAGAGGTGGTGTCAACACGTGGAAAAGCGCTACACAATTTTACAATACAACAGGTAAAGTGATAGCGGAGTCAGTAGAAGATGCTAGGACTAAGATTGTAAAGTCTAACAAACAATTTATTATTTACCAGCATCCCAGATCACCAGAGCACATGGAGAAGAATGGACACCAACGAGAGCCGAGTTCAGTGGAAATGTAAACAATGAAATATGCTTGAACTTCAAAATAAGAACATCTGAACTGTGAAAATTGTTTGATGCACCACAAAAAATAGAACAGGAAATGCATTCCAGTTAGTTTCTACTCACTTCGAACTTGTTTCACTTGTAATGCGTAAAGTGTTATGCAAAAATAGGGAGTGGGGGTCAGCCTATAACAATAATGGCTGTAAAATATAGCCTTAAAATCAATAAAAGGATGCCGAGACAGATATTTCAGTGCTAAGCTCTCCCCGAAAAAATCTCCTCTAAGTTCCAACTTTTGCAAAGTTTACTTCAAAATACAAACTGGCACTTTTCTGGCACACTGCCAGGCAGTTTCTCCTTCAAAATTCAATAGAATGCAACAGAATTAACAAGCTGACATTGTGTGTTGGAACAAGCAATTTATTTGATCGCAAACGTTTTCCATCTCGCTCATTCCTAAGGAACTACAATGCGCTTTGAGTGGAGTGTGTACGAGAGTATGCGGAGCTGCGCGGCTCCTTTATCTTACCATGGCAGCATTAACCACAGCACCCCGGTAAACGTTTGCATGTGCGCCAACAAAGCGATATGGGTTGCAAAGTTTTTGGTGTCATTTTGCGGCTTTGCACTACTGACGGTGTAACCAGAGAAACCCGTGAAAAAACATAATCCGCTGATAAAAAAGACGAAAAATGAGACTGCCCTGTAAAAACCTCCATTGTCAAGATGCCACCCGCTGCCAGTCACTGTAACTCCGCCCTGGATCCAAGATAAAACAAGGAAACAAGAGCAGAGTAGTGAATGGAAACCAAAAGCGATCCGGTGCTCAGCGGGTGCACGGACCTCTTGCAGCCTCACTTGATGCACACAGAAAAGAAGGGGATGGGGAACGGCTAAAGCAGCGAGGTGCGAGAGGGTTCAGGGATGGAGGAAATCCTCTCACTTTGAAGTCAGAGATAAGACAGCAATTTACAGCCTTGTTTACAGAAAAGCTTGTAGCTAGTCGAAACGCGACTACTCTGGAGAAATGCTCTTTAAGATGTTAAAAAAAAATCCCTGAGCCAGTAACTAAGATGGGACAAGTGGAAGCCTATAAGAAATGGGGCCTGCTCCATGGGAGGGAACTAACAGCGTAAAAGGAGGGACAAATAGGCAGCGGTTAATTTGTAAACAAATAAGTGCCGGGGCTTGCGTTAGGAGGCAGCTTGCACCAGCCCATTTCTCTTGTTAGCACCGCCTAAAACAGACCCAACTACTAACCATGAAAGCGGGGAGAGGGTGTGGTGTAATGGCCAGAGCTGCTGACTTAGGAGCTGGGGAACCAGGTTCAAGTCTTGGCGTCGGCTCAACATCCTATGACTCTGGGAAAATCACTTAATCGCCCCATAAATTATTGTGTCCTTAACTGGTGCTCATAAAAAGCGCCGGTGTTGATGAAGTGCCGGTGCTGAGCACTGGAAACCACCGGCTCCAATTAAGCTCTGCAAATTGGAAAAATAACCACTTAGAAGCAAGGGTTTTTAAAGGACGCTGACACTGACAAATCAAAAGCAGGGGCGGGCTGTAAACCCGCAAAACAGAATACAACATGTCTCGAAGAGACAGCGCAAGCGCTGTCTAGGCTCGACCTAAAAATAGTTAGGTAGACAGCCTACAACTCATTCTTAGATTATGTTCTCACAATATGTGTATAATTCTATGATGGTCAAAATATTTTAATTCATTTTCCCAAAAGTGTGACTAAAGATCAGTGAATGCTCTAGATGCATTCCCCTATAATCTCACCATATCTTTCTTCTAAACTTTATCATGAACCTCACATTACACTGCTCAAGACATCAAGGGTTCACTATTTCTAAACGTATGCTTTCTGTACGGGGGATGAGTGGAGACTCAAAAGGGCTTTGGGGGATGGAAGCTGTTGCCAAGTAAACATACATATGTTAATCTAATTGTGCTTCCCTATACTAGTAAAAACAGTGTCATGCAGCCCATTTCACGTGAAGGAGGGCAACATTAGCGATTTGTTATGGGCTATTTTTTCATGCTGTGACTTGAACCCTTATCAGCTGGTTTCCTGGCTAATTAGCATTTCAAGGAAGGCCAAGTGTTTTAAAACCTGAAGACTCCTAAGAAATTCCGCGTTTTATGCAAGAAGTACTTGCGAAGTCTAAAACAAATTAGGCATTGTTTTTTCAGCAACCATTAAGAAATTTCTTCAAACAGCAGGTGTTTAAAATAATCCATATACTTTTTACACAATATGTGTAGTGAGTTTACGGACTCTTTTTTTACCAATAGCATAGCTTTCAATTCCCTTTTTTTCCTTTGTCTTTTAGTTTCATTATTATTAAGACACTGGGGAGGGGCATGCAAAATTATATGACATTTCATAAAGTTTGAACAGCACACCTGCAAAAGTTCATTCGACCCTGAACGTTAGTATGAAAATAGACACAAACATAATTTGGACTTGGTTTGTTGTGCAGAGCGCAGACTGTGCTGCTCCCATTTTGCACATTGTGTGGTCACCAGCTCCTTGATGTTGCTACCAGATTTTACAAACAGTAGAAAATGCTATAGTAACATGCACAAAACTGGAGCATAAAAGTGTATGCACCATACTCCCATATTTTATTTCTAAGTGTACATCAGGTGTAAAAACCCACATATGCCCAGCACAAATAATATTTGAGCTTGAACGCTTTGGCATGAGAACTTTATATCATTATGACTAGGGTTGTGTGAAATTCACATCATTTGATTTTGCGCATCTATTCAAAATTACGGAAAAAATATGAGAAATTATGCATAGTTACGCAAAATGAAATCTGTCATTTCACACTATATTTTAGCCCGAAATGCATCCTTGGATCAAATTTTGCTACAAGGGCACATTTAAACAAACAGTAGGTCAGGCCTTCAACTATGGCCCTACCTACCTCAAGGGGGAGGTAGACCTTTATGTTGAAAAAAGGCCCAAAGCATATACTCTCCCTAGAACACAATACTACGACAGTTGGGGTATCCCGTGCCTAATACAGTATATGTTCCACGTTGATGCCCTGTCACGTCTCAAAAAATAAAAATGAATCATTTTTTATTTTGAACCTCTAGTAGTGGCATGCTTCATCATCGGGTCTCACCCTGGCCCCTAACAGCCAAGATGGGTTCGACCATGTTCCAGGGAGCACTTTAGATATATTTTGTGACCGGGAATCCAAAAGACTAAAAATACCTCCACCAGACCTAGGTATCTGTAAGTAAATGCCTCTTTTTGCATGTTCACCCCCACATTTTCTGACTGATGTTGCTGGTTTTTCCGACTCTGAGAGTGCACCGAGGCCTGCTAACCAGACCCCAGTGGCAGTGTTCTAACCCTATACCAAGTTATGCTGAATTGGATGCACCCAATTGGAAAGTACTTACTTACTTATCAGTCCCTAGTATATGGTACCACAGGCACCATGGGCATGTAAGACAGAGTGCTCACCCTGGGCTGCAGCACTGGTTGTGGCACCCTGCATGCGACAGAGAAAAAATTGACCCCAGCCTGCCACTGCAGATTTACAGGGCGGTGTGTGACACTGCAAGTTCGATTTTGTCATCACACCCAATGGCAAAGCCACCACTTCCCTTAAGGAAATACATAAGTCTCCTTTTAGGAAGGCCTAGAGAGTCCTTTGGCAGGAAGCTATATATTACTAAGTAAGAAATCTTTTTATATGTCTTAGCAGCAACACTTACCAATTGTAATTTTGCTGTGGAAGGGTTATGAGCCCCATTGGTTAACACAGGGTTACCAGCTGGCCCCCGAGCCAGGCTAACTTCTGAATGGGACTACCTAAAAAAGTCACGTAAGTTATCAAATTAATTGTCATAAATCACAAAGAGGGGGAACTGGGAGCAAAAGGAAAAGAGAGGTCCACTACCCGTGCTCCCAAGACTAACGTTATAATCACTGGAGGGTAGTTGTTCCTGAAAGGTAGAGTAAGCAGGCCTATTTGGTGGCTAAAAGGACTAGTGAAAGAGACTCTCCTCTGAGAAACGGTTGGATGGGAAGTTATAAGAAGGGGGAATTCCTCCTTTTGGAAAAAGTGCCCTCACACACCCATGCGGGTGTCATGCTTCATCATCGGGCGTTGCGCCTCGTGGGGGTGGCGCTGCAGTCCCCCACGGGCCCCCGCGAGAGGGCTCTTTAGCGGAGATCTTTTTGGTTTTCTTAACTTCAGTAAGACCATTTACTCTGAGGATCAGGTGGCTGATCTCCTGGGTTCAGCTCTAGGACAAGAAGAACTGAAAGAGCCCAAACGGACAAAGTGGTAGCCACTGCAGAAGTTTTGCCGCTACCAGTCGCCGGGCATAACAGAGGACAAATACAAAATAGGCAAAACCTGCCCGCAAGTCTGGCAGACCTGGGAGTGCTGTCCAAGTTCGGCTTTGTCGTTCACATGGAATACCAGCCCCCACCAAATAGTTTGCATCCAATCACAGTGCAGAGAAATCAGTAGTGCAGCATCGGCTGTCTGACTACTGCAACATAGAGACTTCGAGGGACCCCGATCTCCATGGTGAAAGTCACCCCACATCACCCGTGGTCCGAGGAACCACCACTGAGACACCCCCATCGACTGAAGCATACTTTTGAGCATCTTTGCCTGCATTCCTTAGCATAGGGACCACTCCATTGACTTCTATCGTGGCTGTCCTGTAAAGTTTGGAACTTGCTTCAAAAACGCTCTGGTGGCCAAGTAACTGTCCAAAGTTTTCTTTCTGGCCCCCTAGACCTTATTCTTGCTGGATTTGGTCGTCCAAGCTGGGCCAGAGCACTCACACTAACTCTTTTCAAAAGTTTTCAAACTTCATGTTTGCCAATGCTTGTTTGCAGTTGCATCTAAAAGTGATAGAAAGTTTTAAAATCTGTAGCTACAGAACACGCCAATGGATTTTAAGGATCAAGGTCTCTAAAAATTTATAAAAAATATGCTCTATTTTTATAAATTGTTGTTGTGTTTTTTATTGGTGTGTGATTATCTTATTCTGTTGTTTGGTGCTGTTAAATGCTTCACACTAAGTTCCTTTGCCAAGCCTTACTGTATACAGCCACATCTACCCAGGGTTGAGCTCAGGTTAAGTAAGCGATACTGACTGGACCCAAGACGGCATCTGTGAGTGTACTCCACGATAAGGCCCCACAATCATATCATATAGTACACCCAGATCCTCACAGTATCCCTTTATTAATGGTCTTGCTAGGGGTATGGATATTTTTATGATATAATGGTCCTATGACCCCGTCTTCATCGTCTATATGTTTCAACCCCTATCCTACGGATTCTTTGGTCCAGGGCTTTCATCAGGATGCACTCTACATTAAATGCCCCGGTACGATATATTGGAATTTTTGTATTAGCATGCAACTCTACTTTACATGCAATGTGAGTATATTTACTCACAACATTGTAGGCCCACTGTTCCTGTATTTGATAGGCATGAGAATGATAGACCATTACCACTCACTCTATGTGTATCCCTGTACACCCTGTACATGACAAAACACCACATGGAAAGGTGTTCAGAAGGTGTAACAACTATCTTCTAGGCCACGCAATGAAGGTGTTAGCGACCGTCTCCTGTTAATGTGCCACACCATGCTTATTTATGTGTAGTATATGCCAAGCCATTCCCATCACTCGTGCATCCCATGTATTTCACACAATAAAGAATATTCATGACCTTTGTCACTTTCACATGCACTAATTTGTGCTCCTTGTTAGTCACACCACAGTAGCACACCATGCTTTAAAAACAAGAAAAAAGGATCATGGGGGCTATCATAAACACGGCGTAATGCATTTTTATTAAAGATTATGCTAAATGCCACCACTTACCCTCTTTAGGGTAACAGTGCAACCACTCGGGGGCAGGGGAGCTTGTTCTTGTATTCACACATTACTTGTATAAAACTTCACTGGAGGCAGGGATAGAATAGTCATAGGGTTAATAAACACCTCCATCTGTATAATAGAAAACTTAGTCAAATCAGCACGAAGTATACTATGTGAGCTCAGGGATGGAGTCCCGTACTCACATCGTCATGGGTACCAAGCCTCAGTATACCTAGTGTGATCTCACTCACACCTGACTCAAGGCGATCTGTACACGGTCTGGCGTTGGTTTTAAATGTTTCATGGCAGTTCCAAGTGCAGGGCCCATAATTGCGTGGTGATGCTCAACCGTGTCATCACATCGCGTATCCTTGCGCTTTGATGGTATTATGGGAAATCGAGTCCCTACTGCCACCAGGTCTCCAAGCGGGATGGACGCGGTGTCATGGAAATAAAAACCTGATCTATTACTTGCTCAAAAAAAGGAGGAACTGTGTTGCCTTGCGCCCTATGCTTATTATGAAAGTAAACTCAATGAAAAATAAGGGGGCGTTTGGCATCGCTCCATTAAACACATGAGGAGTGGGCATTTCTATTATGAAGATAAGATCCCTGTGATTCCATGTAAACCTAATCTGCTTTTACAATCAGGGGACTTAAAAAGTACCTAAAAAAAAGACTGAAATGAAAAAAAGAATGGAAAAAATGCAACAAATGAAATAATAGTACCTTGGGGCAACCAGGAATGAACAGTCACCATTGGTTTCCATTTTAAGATATAAACATGAGGGAAAAGGTCCCATTCGCCATAAAGGTCTCCCTCTCCCTTCAGGTAGGTAGGGCCCCAGTTACTGTTTGTATAAGTAGTCGTGCGGCGTACAGCTGTAGGGAGCTTTTTCCTTTTTTCCTCTTTCTGACACCATTTACGTGGTTCACTATGACAGAACAGCTTGAGATAGCGTACATAGACAAGATGGTGTCTGTTTGAAATGGGGGTCTCTAGTTGGCATTGGCTTGCACCCTGTCCAAGTAGGGACCCTTATTCTAGTCAGGGTAAGGGGATTACACAGCTAAGATAACCCCTGCTCACCCCCTTGGTAGCTTGGCACAAGCAGTCAGGCTTATCTCAGAGGCAATGTGTAAAGAATTTGTACATATACACACAGTAACACAGTGAAAACACTACAAATGAACACCACACCAGTTTAGAAAAATAACCAAAATTTATCTGCATAAAAAAAGACCAAAACGACTAAAATCCAACTAACACAAGCAAAGATATCACTTTTAAAAGGTTCAAAATAGTTCAGTCCATTGGAAACTATGGGTGCATCACTTTATCACAAAGTGCCTGGAATGCGTCAAAATCAAAGACGAAAACAGGCACAGGGAGCGGTGAAGTGCCAGAAAAGCAAAGTGATGCGTCGATTCCTTACTCCCAGGGGAGGTGATGCATCGATTTCTTACTTCCAAGGGGAGGTGATGCATTGATTCCTTACTGCAGCGCAAGGGAGGTGATGCACTGATTCCTTACTGTCAGGGCAGGTGGTGCGTTGATTCCTTACTCCGAGGGGAGGAGATGCATCGATCTCCGGAAATGCGACCTTGGTTCCTTACTGCTGGGCAATGTCGATGAAGAACTTGGTAAACAGGGACAAAGTGTCAAAAATCCAGATGTGCTGGGTCGATGCAGCAGAAGCAGAACAGGCGCTGTTTAGATTTTTCAGCCGAGAAGCAGGTGATATGTTGATTTCTTCAGCCGCACAGCAGGGCCTGCATTGGAACCGGAGCGGGTGCCCCGGACGTCGGTAACACAGTGTTTTGGACTCGGGCTGCAGCGATCTTCCAGCCACATGGCAGGCACTGCCTCGATTCTTGGGCTGCACTGCAGCGATGTGTTGTTTTTTTAACCGCACGGCGGTGCTGCATCAGGAAAAACAGGCGCTGGAGGTCGATGCGTGGATTTTCTTGAGTTCTTTGCAGCAAGACCACCTCCAAGGGCCCAGGACTGGAACTCCCAGCAAAAGAGTTCAGGAGCTGCAGCTGAAGTCTTTGATGGCCCTTAGAATTCTTAACAGGAGGCCAGCACACACAAGCCTTTATAGAACCTTGGCAAGCAGGATACAGAAAGCAAAGCCCAGTCCTTTCACTGCCCAAGACAGAAGCAGCAAGCATTAGGCCAGCACAACACCGCAACAAGCAGAGTGGCAGCTCCTCTCCTACAACATCTCCAGCTCTTCTTGGCAGAATCTCCTCTTACTCCAGAAGTGTTCTGAAGTTATGGTGTCACAGCTCCAGTACTTATACCAGTTTCTACCTTTGAAGTAGGCAAACTTCAAAGAAAAGTCTTTGCAGTGCACAAGACCCTGCCTTTTCGTGACCTGGCTCCAGACACACAACAGGGGGTGGAGACAGCTTCGTGTGAGGACAGGCACAGTCCTATTCAGGTGTCAGTGACTCCTCCCACCATTCTAGCTCAGGAAGACCCCTCATCCTGGTGATGGGCCATCAGGATATGCAGGTCACATCTCAGCTCCTTTGTGTGACTGTCTACAGTGAATGCTCAAACAGTCCAACTGTCACCCTCCCTCAGACGTGGATTACACAGGCAGGCAGAGGCACAGAGTTGTAAAGCAAGAAAATGCCCACTTTCTAAAAGTGGCATTTTCAAACACGCAATCTAAAAACCAACTCCACTAAAATAGGGTTTTTTAAATTGTGAGTTTAGGGACCCCAAACTCCAACTCCTTATCTCTTCCCAATTGGAATCTATACTTATAAGGGGTTACAAGGCAACTCCAATGATAACATAGAGTTAAAATGAGAGAAAGTAGACAACGTAGAAAGAGCAGTGTATTCCATGATCATCGCTCAGAGGAGAGCAGGGAGAAAACAAAGTCCATTAGGACTGAGACCTCACCTTAAGTAAAGCGAAGCGAAAATTCAACAACAACAAGTAGATGTGGTCCAGTGTAAGTGATCCAGTGTAATATGCTGGATGCACAGGGGAATTCCCAGGGCTAGGTAATGCCCAAAAGCGAATATCTATTGTAAAATAAAAGGGCTAGTTCAATAATGATATATAATAAAATTACTTAAAACAAAGTAATCTGTCTGATAATTATATATTGGGAGATCATGGTCCTAGATCATCACCGTCCACCGTCTTCACAAGATAACGAAGCAGAAACAACGAGTGCCCACCACGCTCCAGTACCAACTAGTTTGCTATAACATTGTCAGTTAAAGTGACGGTCCTGGTTGTGCAGGAATAGTGATCCACCCAAATGTTAAATGGAAAGGCAAGCCAGTAGCAAGCTGTACCTGTAGTAAGCAATCATGAGCATACATTCCAAAATAAAATAAATGGAATGTCTCATTACTAACCCATGATCCAAAAATTATAATACTAGGTGACTCAGGTAGGCAAGAATGATGAAAGAGGAGATGATCCAAAATTAAACCAATTGTGTGTTCTTAAACTGAAAAATTAATAGGCGCGATATCCTATATTCCCTCGTGGGCAAAGCTGTATGGCCATTGGTGGTGACAAATATGGACAGTTAAGGAGGCAAGCGATTTTTGTTACACCATTTGGGAACTGAAGGAAGAAGGATTTATGATGATCTTCCTGAAATTTCTTTGGGAATTGGTAATGGACAACCTGTAAATATATATGATATGTCGTTGTTAATGTTGGAAAAACATTTTACACCTAAACTTAGTGTGGTTTTTGAGAGGCACAAATTTTTTTATCGACAACAAGGGCATGATGAAGATATTATGACTTATGTGGCAACACTGCGTGGTTTGGCAGTAACATGTGAATTTCAAGGTCTAATGGAGTCTCTAATTCGTGACCAAATTGTGAGATGTACCAGAGACAAGAAAGTTAAGGAAAGACTTTTGTCCTTGGATCCTACATTAGAAGAAGCTGTACAGATTGCCAGGAGCTTAGAACATACTGCTGTTTGGATGAAAGAGATTGACATGGGAAAATTATCTATGAAATCCTCGGAAAAAGAGGTTGTTGCCCTAGATGTACAGGAAGTTGGATTAAAAAACACTGTACAAGAGGTTGGAGTGAAAAACACTGCTAAAGTAGAAGTTCCATGTGCATCCAATTCAAAAAGTGTACCTAATGTAGCTGTGCGAAGAAAAATGACATGTTATAGGTGTGGATGCCCTGGGCATATTGCCTCTAGTTTTGCATGTGGGGCTAGAAACATGATGTGTAGGTCATGTGGGAGGAAAGGTCATTTAGCTAAAATGTGCAGATTTAAAGTGCAAAGTCAAGGTGTTAAAATTGTAGAAAATCTGGGAGAAGTTAGAGAAGAATTAATGCTGTCTGTGGATGAGTGTGGATCATCTGACTACAGTCATAACATGACCATTAATGAAAATAAGGGTATACGAATGGAAAGCACCAAAAAACTTGAGAAACCCCACTGTGGTATTACTTTTGATAATACTCAAATTAAAGTGTTGGTGGATTCAGGTAGTCTATTCACGCTAATATCTAAAGATGTTTATGAAAAAGAGTTAAAGAAAAACATGATAGATTTACAATCTCCTGATATAAAAGCAGTGGGTTACGGTGGAAAAAGGATCAACATTGTAGGAATGAAATGGATGGAAATATTTTTCAAAAGTAATAGCGTACATGGAAGGGTGTATGTAACAGAAGATGGTTCCAATCTTTTAGGATGGCGTCATCAAAGGGATCTTAACATCATTCTTGATCCTAATACTAAAGAACCGGTGATGGTTGTAGAGTCTACGCAAGTATGTAGTTTACCTGTGTCAGAAGAAGATGCGGACTGGGGTAAGAAATTGATGGTATCGTTTCCCCACGTATTTACTGATGAATTAGGTATGTTGAAAAATTTTACTCACCGCATTATTCTGAAAATAAATGCTTGTCCGGTGGTGCACAAGGTTAGGCCCATACCCTTGCTGATGAGGGAACCTCTTCAAAAAGAGATTGACAAATTGTTGGAATGTAAGATTATCGAGCCCATTGAATCTTCAGAGTGGCTCGCCCCAATTGTTGTCGCCCCCAAGGAAGGAAATAAGATTCGTCTCTGTATTGATTTGAGAGATTTAAACAAAAACATATGGGTTGATCGTTAACCACTCCCCAATATAGCAGAAATGTGATGAGAGTGTGATGGGGGGTGGGAAAATGTTTAGTGTTCTGGATATGTCTGCTGCTTATCACCAAGTGAATTTGCATCCTGAGTCGCGACCGCTGACTTCTTTTGTTACACTGCTGGGGGCTTTTTGCTACTGTCGCATGCCTTTTGGATTAGCTTCAGCCTCCTCAGTGTTTCAAAGGATTATGCAAGACATATTTAAGGGGATGCAAGGAATGTTGTGCTTTCAGGACGACATAATGGTTGTTGGGAGATCTTTTAGAGATCATGATGAGTTGTTGTTTGAAGTTTTGAAGAGGATTGCAGGACATGGGTTAACCATAAAGAAAGAAAAGTGTCAACTGAGGAAGGAACAAGTGAATTATCTGGGTCATGAAATTTCCGCCAATGGGATTAGACCAAAGAAAAGTATTGTAAAAGCAATTGTTGACGCGCCTCAGCCAACTGACAAGGAATTACTGAAATCATTTCTCGGCCTGGCTGAGTATTGTTCAAAGTTTGTATCTAATTTTTCTGACACTGTTGAACCTATGAGAGCGTTATTGAAAAAGGGTGTATTATTCGAGTGGAACTCGGCATGTGAATCAGCATTTGAAAGTGTCAAGACGTCACTGGTTAGCGCACCCACTTTGGCTCATTTCGATGTTAGAAGGAAAACTATGTTGACAACTGATGCGAGTAATGTGGGATTGGGCGCTGTGTTGACCCAGAGGATGGATGATGGAGAGAGAGTGATTGGGTTTGCATCGCGTCGTTTACAGTGTGCAGAGAGATCTTACTCTACTATTGAAAAGGAAGCTTTGGGTTGTTGTTGGGCAATGAATCATTTTAAATTTTATTTGTGGGGATTGCCTTTCGTTCTTAGAACAGATCACAAACCCTTGCTGCATATTTTCAAAGGTGGTAAGGGGCTAGAGGGAGGTGTGACACCTCGAATTTCTCGATGGTTGTTGTCAGTGATGGATTTCAATTTTTCAATTGATTTTGTCAAAGGTGAAAGAAATATCATAGCTGATTGCTTGTTGCGTATGCCAGTTGAGGAAGAGGAAGGTGATTCTTCTTTTATGGTTGAGGTGGACTCTTTGTTTACTGTTTGTGATGTTGAATTGGCCTTGAAACAAGAAGAGTGGAGTGAAGCTCTGAGTGCAGATACAGATTACATAAAGCTCAAAGATGCTATACGTGATGGGTGGAGAAATGGTTTGGCCTTAAGTGAGGAATTGAAACAGTATGTGAAGGTGAAAGATCAGTTGAGTATTCAGGCGGATAAGGTTTTAAGGTGTAACCGTGTTGTTCCGCCTAGAATGTTGAGAGGGAGATTAGTGAAACTTGTACACGAGGGACATTTGGGAAGAAGCATGTGTAAAAGAAGATTGAGACAAAATTTTTGGTGGCCTGAGATGGATAGAGAGGTAGAAGAGGTTGTTAGAGATTGTCAGGCATGTAGCAATAGTGATAAGTGTAGAGTGATCCGTCAACCTCCATTGGGGTGTGTGTGGGTTCCTGATCGACCTTGGGAGAAGCTGGGGATGGATTTTTTGGGTCCCATTGAAAGATTAGGTGTCAGGAACAGATTTTTGATTGTTTTGGTGGATTACCACAGTAAATGGTTTGTAGTTAAATCTGTGGAACATATTACGTCTGAGAATGTGATTGAATTTTTGGAACATGTGTTCTTGGAAGAAGGGATACCTAAGAGTTTGGTGACGGACAATGGTGTGCAGCTGGTTTCTTCTGCCATGAAAATGTTTCTTGCACGTTTAGGAATTAAACATGATAGAGTGGCGTTATTCAGACCACAGGCAAATGGGTTAGTTGAGAGAGTTAATCAAATCATTATGGACAATATTCAATTATCTTTAGCTAATGGGTTGTTGTGGAAGGAGGAATTGGCCAAAATGATGTGGGCTCATAGAGTGACTCCTCACTCTGTGACAGGTGTGTCACCTTTTGTAGCTTTGAAAGGAAGAGAGCCTGCAACTAAAGAGTCTCCTGTGTGGTTGCAAAAGAAAGACCAAGTTTGGGTGGATCGCGAACGGATTGCAGCAAGGGTTAAAGAATCTCATGAACGCAACAAGGATGATTATGACAGAAGGAAGGGGGTGAAGGATGTTGGAATTAAGTGTGGTGATTGGGTGGTCACTAGAAGAATGGGATTCGTCAAAAAAGGTGATAGCAAATTCTCTAAGCCACAAAAAGTGGTAAAGGTGATGAATTCTGTAGTTACTCTAGACGATGGAAAAGAGTGGAGCATGGGTAGTCTGTGCAAAGTTAATATTCCAAACATGTCTGAATAGTTGTATTATTATTACTTATTCTAATGTGGAGTTTTCTTTTCCCTTTATTGCTTAATTATAATCTGATATTAGTTATATGTCAATTTCATTTTATGCATTGCTGTTTATATGCCTTGTTATCAATCTTTCTGTTGAATTTTCCTATAAGGAGGGAGATGTGTGGAGATTTCTGTCTTCCATGGTAGAACTTGATGATGTAATAGAATGATCTAGCTGAGAAGCTTGGGAGAAGAAAGTCAGTTGGAGAAGCTGGAGGTTTCTGTACAGCTATGAAGTGGACACTTGAATAAACAGATTTGATTTACTGACCACATTGCGCGTGGTTACTACAATATTGTAAAAGATAGTCCAAAGAGGTGCAGTTATACATGGTGCAGTCATGCACCCATACTGAGTTTGTAATCTTACTAAAAGGAGAGCGTGAACCGGCAGCACGTAAATGCAGGTGGGTAATAATATGACTAAAATGCGGCACTCATAGAAACAGTCAGGGGGAGTGGTGGCGGTAAGTAAGTAACAGAAAAATTTATATTACACAGTCCTGGAAATTGCCATATAATTGAAACGGCAATATGAAGTCAACGCGGGTCAATCAATAACCCATGTGTGGCACTTGTAACATGAAAGCCCAATTCAAAAATAAACCAACGTGCTGTAGAAGATAGTCTAAAGAGGTACTGGGTATCTATGGTGCAATCATGCACCCATATTGAGTCTGTATTCTTAATCAGAGGAGAGAGTCATAGGTGAAAGTACCCCCACGCTCCAATAGAGTAAAGCCAACAGAGAAATTAGGACTCCATACCGTGAACAGGCACTCATACAGAGTCTGAATAGTGCCTGTCCCAAGCCTTCTAAAAACAGTAGAGAAAAGGCAGATTAAGATTATAAGTAAGAGGATATGTGTATAGTAAAGGGACAGATAAACAGTAAGTAGTGATTGAGCCCAAGTGTATGTAAAAAAAGTGCATTTAAAAAACAATGAAATGGAGTATATACAACCATTAAAAAAATTATTTAAAACAAAGATCCTGCTAAGCAGTCATACATTATGACATAGAGCTCAAACGGTTTCAGTTAGCATAGCCTACATAGGCATTGATGGCAAGCGGAGAGGCATCTGGAAATAGTGCAGCAAGACATTATTAGTTCTCATTGAGGAAGAAATGCATCTCATTATCAGTGTTGTGGCCCTGATTTATTGCGCGCAGTCTGCATATCCATTTCGCTTCACACTGTCTCAGGCGCAACTCCCTATTTCCTCCCGTAAGTCCTGCTTCAACCTGGTCAATACAATGGAACCAGAAAGCCTGGTCCCCAGGGTGAGTTTTGACATAATGCTCGGCCATGGGGTATCTCATGTCATAATTCAAGATCGCCCTCCTGTGTTCCTGAATGCGATGTTTGAGACTTCTCTTGGTACTCCCAACATAGATTAAATAACATGAGCACCCAGTTACATATACCACAAAGGTGGTATTGCAGTTAATAAACTGCCTGATCTTGTATTTCGCTGATCCCCTGTAGTCAAACTCCTTGATCTTATTTACCCCGAACTTACATACATTGCAGGAGCTACACACGTAAAACCCATTAGGCTTCTCTGGCAACCATGTGGTCCTCTTCTCTGTATCTGTTATATAGCTAGGACACAGACTATTACTAAGGGTATTGCCCCTCCTGTATGTAATGGAAGGGTTCCTTCTGAGTGACCCCTTGAGGCTAGGGATCTCCTCCAGGAGGTGCCAGTTTCGTTTAAGCAACCTGAAGATCTTATCACTAAAAGTTGTGTATTAAGTGATGAATCGAACATTGCTGTCATATCCCTTGTTCTTCTTTTTTACGGTCTGCTCCATTAGTGTTGCCTCCCTTTTGAGTGTTTGTACCCTTCTCTCTGCTGTGTCCAGAACCCTCCCATCGTAGTCTCTTGCACCAAATCTCATTTTAACCTCAGCGATATTCTTGTCAAAAGTCCCTTCCTCACTGCAATTGCGCCTGATCCGGACCATCTCCCCATAGGGAATATTTTTGATAACAGAGCTCGCATGTGCGTTGCAGCACACTGTTGCAGGCCGTTTCTTTACGTTAAAGGGTGCTGTGTACTGTACCATCCTTTATGTAGAACTGTAGGTCAAGATAGTTAATTCTTTCATGGTGATATTCCATGGTCAGGCTCACATTGTAAGGATTATCGTTAAGATAAGCAAAATAATCTCTAAGTGACTCCTCTGTCCCTGACCACAGACAAATAATGTCATCAATGTACCTCCTCCAAAAGACTATGGGGGCGATTTCGATCTCGGCCGGCAGGGCACCGAATCGGATTCGGCTTAGCCGGATCCGATTCGGAGCCCACTTTCACGACCGATTCGTACGTGCGTCCGGCCGAGCGAGTACGATGCGAGCGCACGCGAAATCGCCGACCGACTTGTTCGTGGGTCCGACGCGCTCCGACCGACTCGCATGGACACGACTCGCACCGCGCAATGGAGACGTTCCCCGGCTGGGTAAGTACGATGCGCGCTGCGAGCAGTCCGACCGACTCGCGCCGTCCGGCTCGAAAGAGCAGTCGGAGCCGCACTTTGGGGGTCTGTGTCGGACCCCCCTGTACTCCTAGCCACGCGAGTCGCACACAGGGGGGACCCCCCCTACCTGTGCATGTACGCCGCGAGTTGCGTTGAGGCGTACCCGCTGTAGGGGGCACCCTTGTTCGCCTCGCACCCATTGAGTCAATGGGAGCCCGCGTACGCCTTGTACGTCGGACTCCCATTGACTTCAATGGGAGTCCGACCGACTCGAGTCCGAGTGCATGCGTGCGCATCGTACTCGTTCGGTCGGACTGCCAGGGTCCGATTCGGTCGGAAATCTCTCCGGGTCCGGCTCGGTCGGAGAGATTTCCGGCCCGAATCGGAATCGGCCCCTATGTCTGCAGTCCAAGGGGAGACACATTTGCCCCAGGCATGCTCCCTCTCATACCACAACATAAAGAGGCATGCATAAGATGCAGCAAACCTGGAACCCATAGCAGTACCCTGCCTCTGGTGGTACCAAGTGCCATCATGGAGGAAATAGTTCCTAGTGAGGATCAGCTCAATCATTTCCATCACCATTCCATTGTGTTCATATATGTCCGTACCCTCCCTGTCAAGGAAGGATCTGACAGCCGCAAGCCCATATTTGTGTTCAATACATGTGTAAAAGCTGACTACGTCAAGGGTCACAAACAGCAAGTCATTGGACCAAGCAAGGGCTTTGAATTTCGTCAATATGTCCTTGCTGTCCCTTATGTAAGAGGGGAGGTTTAGTACGTGTGTCTGCAGTTCCAGGTCCACGAATTCCAATAGTCTCTCCGTGGGGAGCCAACACCAGATATAATAGGCCGTCCTGGTGGAAAATCCCCTTTCTTGTGTAACTTAGGAAGTATATAAATACAGGGGAATCTAGGATTCTCCACCTTCAAGTATTCAGTGTCACTCAACAAGCATATGTCCCTCCATTCAGACAATTTCATATTGATGATCATAGGAAGTTCACCCATGGGGTTGGATCCAACCCTCACATAACATTCAGTGTTACCAAGTTGGCGGTCAATTTCACCCATATAGTCTGATGTGTTCATTACAACAACATTTCCGCCTTTATCCGCCTCCCAATCACAATATTGTTATCCTCCCGTAGTCTTGTAAGAGCCTTTCTTTCGCCAGCTGTCAGATTTTGTCGAGGCCTACCCCTAAATCTGTTAGGGGTCTTCATTCTATACAGTCCTCAGTGCGCAGGACTTTTGTATTTGGGAAACTGGCGTGAGGTGCAGAACCATTAGTCCGCCGTTGAAGCTTTTTTCTCTGTATACTAGCAAGGTATGTGCCAAAGTTCTATGATTAAAAGGATGTATGATATTTCAAGTTCCAAAACAACTCATTAGTATAATGATGATGTCACTGGATATGGCAACAAACAACCTTTGAGTCTAACAATGTCATCATAGAAAATCATAATAAAGGCTAGGGGGAAATGAATCACTCTTCTCTGTCGATTCACCTTCTCTCTCCCCTTTTTATTGCCCTTCTTTCCTTATTACTTATTCCTTCTGTCTTTCTCTCTTCTATAAAATTCTCCTCTTCTCTCGCTCTCTTCTCTTCCTCTGCATAGCGCTCTACTTCCTCCACAGTTTAACCAGCCATTAACTAGCTCCAGTGGGTCACTACCTCCTTCCCTTTCTTTTCCACCTCTCCCTCAATCCCTCTCTCCTTTCCTCTCGTGTTCCTTCCCTTCTGTTTTGTCTTGATCCTAATTTCTTTATCTCCCTCCCTTGGAACTCCTGTTTCTTTCCCTTTCACCTTTATTTCCTCTCTTTGCTCTTTTATTTCCCCTATATCTCTTCCCTCTCTCATTAGCCCTGGCCGCTGACCTCAGTGACTCTGCCACTGCCCTTCCCTTTTTTTATCTCTCAATCCTTCTCTCCTTCCGGTCCTTTCCTTTTCACCTTGGCCCCTCACTCATCTATTTTGTCTTTCCCTCTCTTGATCCTTGTCTCTTTCTTTCCACCTCTTTTTTCCTGTTCTGTCTGCCCTCCTGATACCTCCTTCTTACTTCTCTTTTAGCAGCACTGCTTTGATGGTCTTTCTCACTTCTTTTCTTTGTCTTTTTATTTCCCACTCCACTCCACTCTCTTATTTATTTCATTACCCTCACCCTTCTCTAATCTGCCTACCACCTGTTACGGTATGCATACGTTCCCCCTGTGAGACAAACAAATGCACCAACCCCTCTCTGCATGTACTGGGGAGTGGGGATCAGTACAGGAGCACAATTCCTCATTGAGCCACTTCCTCTTACTCAGGTAGCACCCACATCAGGAGCGTGAAATCTGCTCAGAAGATTGGATGCCATGTTTCCGAGTGCTGACCAGACCAGTTCCGACTGCCTGCAGCCCAGGGCCAGCCAGCCATAATCACTCCAAGTTCGGCTCTCTTGTCCCAATTCTGGAATAAGCTTGCAGGTCAACAGAAGCCTATATAAAAGTCAAGGAATGCCCAACAACATTGGTATAATGTTATGAGCTACAATGAGCTTTGCCGGGTATCACGATTGCTTCATGTAATCAAAATGGTAGAGTTGAGTAGACAATGTCCACAACAAAGGTAGAGTGTGGTCCTATACTTGACCAATGTTTAACACTCCATAATGCATATCAATAAAGAAATAGACAACACACAACATAGGCATTACTTATTGCATATATTCATAATCATAGATCCAAATATTATCCACTTTTTTTTTCCATGTAAGGTTGTCATGACACTAACATAAAGCAAACAACGTGATTTAAGTGAAGTAGTGACATAAAGTGCAAAAGAGTTTAGCAAAACAATATAAAAGATGTACATAAAACACGAATAGAAAGATGTCTGTCCTTGATGCATTGACTAGTTCAACATACACCCTATCAAATCTTAAATTCCATTTAGAGGATGGTTCACCAAGTACATGGACAAATAAAATTGTCGTCGACGTTTCAACCCTTTGTGATTGTGTTAGTTAGTACACATCATGGCGGGTCTTCCTCAGGACTAATATATTAAGGACAGCCTGTACGGGGAAACAAAGCCTCACATAAGAATGGAGTGTGTTGTCCAACTGAATGAATTAAAAGTCATAAGGAGGACGGCAAAGCAACTCACCAAGCTGTAAAAAATGCACAGCAAGGGATCTGTCAGTATCCCACAGTTATCTTCCAAACAAGGGGTAAGTTTTTCCAAAATCACAATGTTACCCTGTGTGATTGAATTAAGGTCACAAGTACTTAATTAACATGGTTTATAATGCAGTTGTGCACATAACCAAAGGACACTCACCGGTATGTATCCAAAGTCCACTTATTAGAGGTGGAAAAATCTCTGATTTCTCCAGAATAAAATATTCTTTATAAGTAAGTGACCTATGAACCATGTGGGTGTATTAATACTAAGCTCACTCCAGGTCTATGGAGCTGTGTCTATTGCCCAAAACGGAAGAGAACTCGCCGTTCTGTAGTAAATCAAAGGTTCACTGTGAGGAGCCTCGATAATTATAGCACCGTAGAGTCACCAGACAAATCTAAGGGTAAAATAAATAAGGATTCTTATTGTATCAAGATAGCAGAAATAAAAGAATTCGATTAGATTAGTGGGCACGGAGGGACAGCCTCCTACCTGCGATGACCCTTTTTCAAAATGAACTCATAACACAGCGCATAGAGACCAAACACATCTGGGGAGATTCACATCATTTAAAGGTAAAACGGACGCTACGTAAGTCTGCACGTCTCTCCCCATTGCAATGCGTGGAATCATTGACGTCACTGAACAGGCATTCCTAATTGGTAACAAAGATGGCTGCTTGTGGATGTGTGCATGTCAAGCGGATAGGAGCTGTTGCGGAGGCCTGCTCCGAGGAGAGTCTGCTGCTTGCAGACACTTGCACCTTATGCTCGTGAGCCAGAGTTCAATAAAACATGCAAAAACCAATGTTTTTGAGCATGTCAGAGGCGTAATTGTTTACACCATTTGTGCTCCTGTATACATATTTGTAAGGAGCCATTCACTGTTGATCCTTCGAAAGGCATCATTCGTGCCCGTCATTTGCATTTGAAAGGCCTAATTAATTCTCAAGAGGTTCCGAGAAGCGTTTGCTGCTTGCAGACACTTGCACATTATGCTTGTGAAACTAGAATAACATCAAATAAAACCCATGTTAATGAGCCGAATGATTTACAGCATTCACGTTGATCATAAACTGCATCACCAAAATGAAGGAGAGCTGCTCAAGTTCGTGTCCGTGTTGTCTACATTTGAAGGGCCTATTTAGTTCTTATGAGGCATGACGGCCGCTGAGGTAAATGTTCCAAGTGATCAGAAATATGCAGTGTGTGAAAGATTTGAGCAGCAGTGGTATTCTATACAAGGATGCAAATGATGCAGTCCGCTGTAAGTGCAAACTGAATGTCCGTTCCCCTTCATAGGGATGGGCCTCACCCTGTGGGGTAAAATTCAACAGCATCTCTCCTGTTCAATGTACCCTGCTCCACAGCTCACTGTACAGGTTATGACCAATCAGGGTCTCTTCAGATGCAATTTCCAGCTTGCCTCTACGCCAGTGTTGCGAGATTTCAACCAACATCTCGCTCTCTCTCCAGATGCCCCACAGTTGTTCTTCCTCACTACCAATGATCCGGTGTGGTCAAATGTTCCACAGACAAATTCAAAGGTGTGTCCACGTCACTTCCACAGTCAAGTCTTTTGGAGCAACAGCTGCTCAATCTGAGATCCCCGCTATCTGGGCCAACAGCTTACCCTCTACAGGCTCAATATCTATTGGGCACCATTTCTGCGCAGACCACGGCCTTCATTGAGTTTGTTTTTTTAAGTCAAACCCCCAGACAGCAATCAACACGCAGCATCTAAGCCCCACCTTAGTCCAGGGGGGTGATCCAAGTCTTTTGTCCAGCATAAATGTGAGGTTTTTCTTGAAATGTGTGGGTGGCCGACAGCTCACCAAAAGATGACCTGCCCCATTAGCAGTATTCCACGCTACTCCCATTCAACTTTCGTGAATAGTCTGGTGCCTTTTACTGATATGTTGCTAATTTCCTCCAAGTCCTGACCTGCCTCTGTGGGCTGCTGTAATTAAGTGGATCAAATCTTATCAGGTTAAAAAAATCTAGACCGTTGTCCTTGGCCCTCATGCCATATATTATGCGGCCAATTTTTGTCGGACGTCCGACGAATTTCCTTTACGACTACCTTCAACAAGCATTTGCAATGCAATCGGTCGCACCTTTGGGACCTTATATGTATTTAGCTATGCAGCACATTAGCCAGGGTGCTCAAACATCTACTGTGGAGGGAAAGTAAGCATAAAACTGCGTGACACGCCAGGTATGGGAACACATGGAGAGAAGTATTGCCTTTCAGCGGAAAATGGTATAGCCCAAAGCTCTGTTTTTATTATAAAATCAGGGCCGTCAGTGGTCATATCACTGAAAATACAAGATTTGAAAAAAATATTATTGTCTATGGGTGCTCGGTGAAGACAATTTCTATGGACTGGAATCTACAGAATGCTAAAGTGATTCTGGTATTTTACTGACCTCTGCTGGTCGTTTTCTATCAAGAAAGTTAAATAGAGGCAGTTGCCAGAAAAATTTTAAAAAAGAAAGTCCCTAAGCAGAAAGCAATTCTGATATTTTACTGACCTCAACTGGTCGTTTTCTATCAAGACAGTTAAATAGAGGCAGTTGAACAGAAAAAAAGTCCCTAAGCGGAAATAGACAAGTCCTAGGGCTGATCTCCAGAGCACACAAAGTACATACACATATAAGTATATACTAAAGTACATACAAGAGGTCTTGAATGCTCGACCTAAAAAGGAAGTAAAAAAAAATCCTATTGGCTAAGTTCCTGCCTTAAATAAGCTCCGGCCCACTGCTCATTGATTACCACCTGATTGACAATGAGATTGCGGGACACCTTTGAATCCCAGCACTCGCCTGCCATGCTCATTTATGTGGCAACGATTATCAAATTTTCTTCTCCATGGTCTGTATCCCACATACCTTAACTATGCTGAACAAATTTCTTGTTGTATTATGTTTATTTTTGTAATACCTAGCCAAATTGTAAAGCACTCCGATACCCAACTGGGTCAAGTTCGCGATATATAAAACTTTGAAATAAATAAATTAATAGTGCAGCTTTCATGAAACACTTAGTGCCTTAGTTGATAAAAAATACTTCTTCACATATGTGGTCCAACCTCGCACCCCAACATGTTTGTGTATCCCCGCTCTAGAAATGGCCTTGCAGAAACTGTGTAATTTTGATGTTTCAAAAAGCCAACAGTATTCAGTTAGCAATACAGATCAAAATCTCTTTACATAATGCAAGTACCAGCCAGGCTGGAACAAAATTTTTATTATGCGAGGATAATCTTGAGTAATTCATAGTTCTTTTTTGGTGGTTAGATGTTTTAACTTAAATATTCGCCTCCAAGAGTGCCTTGAGAGAACTCTGAAATTGATGTGTGGCTGTGATATATTTTCTGCTCAAATGAGTCTCTCGCAAGCATGTCGTGTGACTTTTACACGTGTGATTTGCTCTAACCATTCTGGCAATGAGCATTTCAGATAATATGTGTAATTTTGCAAATATTACGCATATTTTTGAGGGGATAAGTGCTTTGTATGTACTTTCAATTGTGCTATTCAGTGGCGGCTCGCCGAGGAGTGGTGCGGGGCGGTAGGGCGGGACGGGGGAGGGGCAGGTTGGGGGTAGTGAACTCGGACTTATGAAGGACAGACCTCAGAGGGAGTTCTGTACGTTGTAAGTCCGAGTCCACTACCCCCCGCCCCGCCACACCGCCCTGCACCACTCCCTCGGCGAGCCGCCACTGGTGCTATTTAATTTGAGATATTTGTACCTTATTTTTAAAGCAAGCACATATATTTATCTATATGAGAAAACCTTGAGAATACTGTGACATTTTGGGGCATATGTACAAGGGGATTGCGCCACCGGAACGTCACTTTTACCGACGTTCCGGTGGCGCAATGCCCAGCTCCATAGCTACAAAGTGGCGCCGCTTTGTAATTATGGTACCCTTTCACGCAGGTATCTGCGTGAAAGGGGGGTGCATATGGTGTTGCTGTGGGCGTTCCACCGCAACACCCATCTATCGCCAAAAACAGGCGATAGATTTGCGCAACGAGGAGAAATTCTTTTACTTCGCCTCGTTTTTGCTTTTTCTATGTGTTCTGCAGAAAAGCAAATTGCCATTATTGATTGTTGATGTGCAGGTAGGGACAACTTCTTCAACATAAACAAATATCCCTGCAACATATGCAATGCAGGCACCCATGCACTATGGTGCAAGGGTGTCTGTGTTGGCGCTAGGCAGCTATTTTGAGCACCAGCGCTAGGGAAAACACGGGGGTGCGCCGTAATCTTCTAAATACGTCTCATCCTTGCGTTTTGGAAATGTCACTGAGTGGCACTGCAAAATTTGCCAAAAGCGACGCGCTGCGCCATTTCCTTGTACATATGCTTCTCTGTTTTCAGCTTTACTTCAGCATGAGTGTAACTACTTAAAATTACAAAAATAATGTACATTTGCAATCAGAGAAAGGAACAGTAAACACAGTTCTACTGCATATAAAAAGAATTAGCAGCACTTTGACACAGTGTGGCATGCCATGTGAAAGTTTGTACTGGAGGGCACAGTAAATGTCCCAACACCAATAAAAAATGTTTCCTATATTGTTAATTCTCCATCTGCACTTTATCAGGTGCTGCAGCATTTCCGTCCCCTACTTCCAGCGCCACTGTATCAGACTTTGATCCAAAGGAAAAGCAAGCAAGACAGAAAAGTGATATAACGGAGAAAAATATATGAAAATAGGTAAATAGAAAGAAAGCTGGGATGAAAAAGAAGGCTCAAGAGTGTTATAAAAATAGAGGAAGAGTAGGGATGTAGAAGAAAGGCATTAAAATGAATTATTAATTAATACTGTGAATCTTTCTGCGTAACATGCCACTCACAAGCACATTACCTTTCTGTTTTATCTACTAAAAGGCATTTTTACACATCTAAGGTCGAAATTATGAAAATGTGTCCCATGTTACTTATTGCGCTTCGAAACTACGAGTATGTAGCAAAAAGCAGTATATTAGTAGAATGGAAATCCAGAGGGAAAATGACTCTCTTTAAAAAGATTTCCCTTCCCCTACAACGCTCACCTGGCATGACGTCATGCCGTAACTTCTCCACTAGTGAGAAGTGAGCAGTGTGAGCACGCGCACCTCGATGTGCCTTCTGTCGCTGCAGCCCGGAAAAAAACGGACTGCCCGTGCCAGGGCACAAAACAGAGCCCGACAGAGACCCGTTTCGAGGTCCCCTTCAAAAAACTGCCGGTGCGCAGAACCGGTGAGACCCGGCCCACTCAAAGCCCTGTTAGTAACACAATACTATTAACCTTTATGAGTACATATTCTCTGATAGTTAAACAAATGTTAAAGGACGATTATGTTGCTCGTGCCCACTCGTTGGGAGTCACTGAACGCACCCACTTCGGCTCTGAATTACGCCAGGTACACTGTCTTCTATACATTAGTTCAAGCGCCTGGGCACCGAGAGTCAGACTGGAAATCGTGGGAGAAAAGGCGGTCATAATGTCCCAACACTGTGACCACTCTTTTAAATTACGAAGTGTGCAGAACGAGAAAAACAAGGTAATGTTAACACAGAAAAGAACAAAGTGCAGACATTATTCTTTTCTAAGGAACCTGAATGACCCCGCCACTTATATTTTCTGGGCTTTTAAATACTCACTGAAACTCAACAGGCAGAATGCACACAACATTCAAAGGCTATTTGGTCAGGCGTTAGCAGATTACACCAACATCAAAAACGCAGATTACACTTAAACATTCAGGCTTCAGTCTTACCAAGCCTCCTCCTACAACAGCTATTCGTTGCTTCTGAACTTCAGCGGAATCCATGTCAGAAATCGGAAAAAAATGAACGTCACAGAGAGCTGTGCGCGCACCCTGCACGCTGCCTTTAAGAACCTGACAACAGCATGCTCTCGCTGCACGTCAATGCTTATACATGGGACTCAGCGAGGGGAGGGTATACACAGTAACACTGGGAGGAGTCGAGGGCGAGAGGGAACCACTGGTGCCGTTCAGCGGAATAAACAATGCGTGCTTAAATAAATGGCCCGAAGCTGCGCACGATTTATTCTAGCCTTTTTAACCAGGAGCAATGTACAGGATGGGACTTGTAGGCCCATGTTTCTAAGGGGAAAACGAAACTAAAAGTCTCAGCATGTAGAGTGCTGTTGGCTAAAAAGCCAGGCCTATGCTAAGGCAAGGGTGAAGAAAGGGAAATAAAATAACCCCCTCTTTGAGCTCTATGAAATCAAATAATAGATCAAAGTGAGCGATGTCAAATGTTGCTATAAAAGCACAGTGAATATTGTTCACTCAAGGAAAATTTGTTCAACATTGCATTTTACAAACATGATTTTAAAGGAACCTGGTAAAAAATTGCATTTAACCAGTATTGATTTCTTTCTTTCATTCTTTCCTTTTTTCTTTATTTCGTTTTATTCTTCTTTCACCCTGTCCTCCTTTCAATCAATCTTTAAAGCTTTCTGTTATAATTTCTTTACTTTTTTGCATTCTCCTTTCATTCCTCTTTCATCTTTCTTTCTGTCTGTCCATCCATTCGTTCCATCTTTCATTGCTTTTATCTTTCTGACCTGCTTTATATTAAATTTCATTTACTTTCCTTGCTTCCATTCTTTTTCTAATTCATTATTTTCTTGATCCTTCCGTTCTTCTTATCATCCTCTTGTCCTTTCTTCACCCCTTGAATCTATCCTTTTTTTTAGTTCCTTCTATTTGTTAATACTTTCTCTTTTTCCTTCCTTTTCACCTACTTCTGTCTACCATTTCTATTCATTATTTCATTCTACTTTCCAGCGCTCCTTATTTCTTTCTTTCCCTCCTTCTATTCTTCATTTTATCTGTTCCTTCCAACGTCTTCCGTTGTCCTTTTTTTATTTCTTTCCATCCTTCTGTTTTCTTTCGATCCTTTTTCCATTCTGCTTCCTTTTTATTTTCCATTGTTATCTCTTCATTTGCATTCTATTCTCCATCCTTCATTAGCACTCTCTATTTGCTCTCACTTATAATTTTTTTACCAGTTACATAATTTCTCTTTCTGCCTGTCACAGTTTTTTAGCTACTTTTGCAACCCTTGGCCCCTATCACACACCTGTGTCATGGTAATTATGCTTCCAGTACTGTGAGCCACAGATCAAAGATAGGAAGGGCCATAAAACAATGTATTCTGCCCTACTGGCAACCCCGCTTAAGCTGATATAGCGGGTGCTTCACTACGCCTTTGGGTTAAGGTGACCCTTATGACTTGGGGCCATTTGGCAGATATGTGATCTAATGCTTGTTCTTCAAGTTCTGCAAATAGATCCTATGCCAACCTGTTCCACTTTCATTTCATGAGTTTAAACAGAAGCCACCGAAAGCCGTTGCCCGAAGAAGTGCATTTGACCAAACAGTACAGTGCAGGAGAGGTGAAGAGACATGTTAACACCAGATGAGATGTGTTGGGATGGAAATGTCCCTTGAATGAAATACACAAGTGTACCCCTGCCCTAAGTGACATTAATGCATGTAAAATTAGTATCCTTACTTTGTGTTGACTCAGCAGCATGCTAATCTAGCGTGTGCACTGCGGCTTAGGCCTGTCCATGGTAAAGCCAAGGTCCAGAAATTGTTGTGTGACCTGGAAGGGCACACCAAGTGTATCCTCTTTAATAACGTGACAACTGTCCATGCCCTGTGTTACTGACATAAAATGTTGCTTGCAGCAGATTAGCTTTTTTAGATTAATAGTGCTGACAAGACCATTTTCTGTTCTAGTGAGGAGTAGGAGCTAGCAGCCCCACTCTTGTAAGGTTCAGCTGAAATGTTACACTCAGACTCTTGCACAGACATTTCATGTGCCTGTCAAGAGTATGCATGCATGTTGGATGTATGGCACATGTGTAGTAGCAAGGCTCCGCGTGCATTGTCCCTATGATCGCTGGGATCAGTAGGGTCCATTTTGGGTGGCCTCTGGTTTAGAATGGCACATGGGTGAGGTGGATAAAGCTTCTCCAGACAATGGAAATGTTTTGCATACTATCCTGCTGCTGGAGTTTGAAGATGCCAAAGTATGACATTCTGCTGTGCATAGGGATTTGTGCTAAGCTGTAAAAGTGTCTGAAATCATCTGCGATTGAGTATGGAGATTGCCCTCCACATAATACATGCAGAGTACTTGATGCGCTGCTGTGAAACCAGGGCTGGGAGGCTGGTGCCTCCCAGAAGTTATGGTTAGAGAAATAACATTACCAGTGCAAACTCTTTTTGCTCAAAATCACACAAACTGATCTACAGATTACTTAAACATGGTGATCGCTTCGTGAACTCAAAACGGTGCCTGTTTCTGCCTGTATCCTCATATTCCCATTAGATGCCACAGACCTTCTGGACTACATAGGAACCAGAAGTAGAGCATTAGAGGTGGTGGGACACTCAGCAGAAACCCATAGTTAGGAATATCAAACCTTGTACTGAAATCCCATTGGTGTGAATAGTATTTTGTTTTGCTGTGACATAAAAATACATTTCTTTCCTTAATACAAGAACTGGGCTGGGCAGTGAAATATTGTGTCTGTTGGTTCTGAATCTTTGCCCCTCACACTACCTCCCTGAGAAACCTGTGACTGCTTGGCCTTGCTACCCTGACAGTTAAGTGTGGAAGGAGTGTACTTGGCCCAGTTTGCAGAGTCATAGTAGGTCAGACCCCAGAAAACCAGAGATAAACAACCCCAAGAACCACAGTTGTTACCCAATAGGTCCTGTATACCTTGCAGGCTTCCGGACAGCTTCTGACTGTATGGTGGTTCTGGGCAAAGATTACATGAACTTAGGGCAATAGCTCCATAGCGCTGTTGCTGCATGCGAGTAGATGGATTGGAAAGAGAGGCTATGAAGAACCAAGGGTACACTCTTGTGAAGGTAAGAGGGGTGTTTTATTGACAACATGAATCATCTTAGACCCCGGAGACCCAGAATCTTTACACAGCTTGCTGCAGAGCAAGGTACTAAACCAGCTTCATTTTTTTACATTCATTATATAAAATGTCAATACAGTTAGTGAATAGCAAAAACCAATAGCCCAAAAAAGAGCAGCCACAGCAAAAATGAAGGATGAAGCACAATAAACAAGACCATCACTTTGCTGAAATGTCACAAGAAAATATAAATTCTGACCCCAAGACAAATCAGATTAAATGTTTAAATTTAATGGGTGGTGACCTATGCTAACAAGAATTGGAATGCCTCAACAACCAGTACTCTAGAACAACAGTACAATATGTTTGGCTAAGATCCATTAAAATTCTTAGGACCCCCCAATTCAGAGCTATTGTTTCCAGCATTGGCTCCCTTACAGAACCCCTTTCGCAATATGCAGATGTCTTTTTGAAACAGATTGTTTCTTCTCTGAAGTTATATGTCCATGATACCACCGACATGATTAGGAAAGTTGAAAATCTTTCTATTGACACAGTGAGGCATATTTTGGTGACTCTTGGCATGGAATAACTTTATTCGAATATTCCATGGAAAGAGGCTAACAAAATAGCCCACCAAGCTTTGTCTAACACTGAAAATTCTCCTCCTCTTCAGTTCATCACCCTATGCATTGAGATTGTACTTGAGAACAACTACTTCGTATTCAGTGGTTGTACATATAAACTGATAGGGACTAGCATGGAGGCCACATGTGCTCCCAGCATAGCGAATCTTTATGTGGGTACATTTGAAGAGAAGCACATATATAATTATATAGCTCCCTTCAATGAAAACATCCATCATTGGTCACACTATATTGATAAAGTTGTTTTGTTTTAATTCGCAGTGGAGAAGAGGAGATGCTGCACAAATTCTTACAGTAGTTACATTTGGGCAATGCAAATTTAACATTTACGGCCAATATGAGCAGATTAAGAAAATAATTTTTAGACATTTTGATTTTTGTCTATGAAAGTAGGTTACAAGTGGGATTGTTTACGAATTCCAGTGCAAGGAACATCTTGCTCCATTTTGAAAGCTTCCATCCAAAGTGACAGCAGGATTCACTGCCTTTTTAGAAATTGTTCTACTATCATTGACTTTACACAACACTCTACCTCTTTGAAAAGCAAACTGAACAATAGAGGTTATCTGAAAAGGTTGATAAGCCAGTCATACAAAAAAGAGCGGTTTTACAACTGGGAAAGTATGTTTGAATCCAATGCCCAGAGGAAAAAAACAAAGAACATTGTCTGTTTTACTAAATGTAGCTATGTTTCTGATCAGATTAAAAATTTGACATTGTTAAATTGGCATATTTTAAATGTTCATTCGGAAACTGTACTTGAGAAACCTATTTTTGCCTTTCATAGAAACAAAAGTATAAGAGACAGGCTTATGCGGGCTCTTCCACCAGACAGAGCAAGCAACTTACCTTAGCAGGTGAGGATAGCCTTAAAGGCACCTATAGATGTGGCAATTGTCATGCATGTCGGGCAGCGGTAGAAACCAGTTGTCTGACAATTAAAAATTAAAAATCAATATGAATACTCTCACAAATGGCAATATCATCTACTTGATTATTTGCCCTTGTGGATAAGGTTATGCAGATGAAACCAGGAGGGAATGATGTGTAAGCTTTACTGAACACAAGTCAGTGATTACAAACAGAAAGGAGACAGCCTCTATGGTCAGTCATTGCCTGGCTATGGAACATAATAAGATGGATCTTAAATGAATTATAATTGACAAAATTAGTGGTGATTTGAGATGTAGCAATATTTTTTACAAAGAGATTGGCAAAAGAGACGTTTTGGATTTGCAATTTGAGAAGTCATATTTCTGGTTTGAATGAAAAAATACAAAGGGAGAATATCACCTTTGTTCCCCATTGGGCTTAATTCCCATTTGGTCACTTAGTGGGGGAGTTGGTCTTAAATATGTTTTTAAACTCTTAATCCCATTACGAAGACGTGTGTCGATATCACTTCAGTTAATCATGTGTTTGATTGTCACCATCGTCTTTTTCAACATTCATAAATGTGAACTACCTCGATTTGTTTCTTTAGATTTGTTGTTCATAAATGTAAGCATCACTATCTTCCATGATGAGGCCACGATATAAGTTAGCGCTCTAGACCTCAGATATCCCCATTGAAGTCATGCTGATGCTTATGAGCCCTGTTGTTTTTGATGGTGGAATACAGCAGCAGTTCGTGGCTGTGACAGTGCATTAGGTACGTTTTTCCCTGACGCAATCTTGTTGTGTTGGTCAGTCCTTCTGTTTCAGATTCTGGGCAACTTATGTGTCTGTGTTTATATATTTTTTTAGAGCACAGGTATTTTTGCTTTTCTGGCCAGTTTCTATGTGTACAGAGTCCACGGCCTTCCCGGCTGTCACTGACTTTGCCTTAATGTTGGGCTGCACACACATTCTACACATCCTCTTCGCTCTATGAATTGGTAACCTTTTAAATGCGGGTGTCGGCCAATTGTCCACACCTGCACTACCTCTCCAGTGCATGTGTCGGCCATTGGCTGACACTAGGGAGGTATTCTTTTATGTTTTTTTTTTACATTTGGCTGTTGGAAAGAGCTTCCCCAGCAGCCTGATTGGGTTTTTTCTCTAATGACGATCAGCACACAGGGTGCATTGATGTCATTACAGCAAAAAGAAAGTAAAACGAGCAAATAGGCTCATTTTACTTTCACTGAATCAATGCTAATGGGCATATCACAGCCCCCTGTCCATTGATTCTTTTGAGAGAGGTATTGTTGGAAAGGGAAGAATCTCCCCTTTCCAGTGCTACCTCTGTCCAGTGGATCCCTGCTTGGGGATCACCACAGGAGAGCAGTCCCCAAGCAGGGATCCACCCACTAGACACCAGAGATGAGGAGAGTGGCCCCTTCAGCAAGGGCTTGTGCTCTCCCCAGCACATTTAAATATTTCAGTCTTTCTGCCACCCTGTGGGGCGGATGGGGGTAATTATCCCTGATCTTCTCCTTGGGGGGCACAGGGCCCACTAGACACCAGGAAAAGCTGGAAAGCAATGTTAAATTATATTTATAGGGGTGGGGAAAGCCTATCATAGGCAGCTCCTACTCCAACTAAATGTGGCATCAGTCTTTCTGCCTGCCCTGTGGGGCATATGGGGGTAATCACCCCTGATCTACCTACAGGAAAAGCTTTTTTTTACATGAAACATAAAAGAAATATAGGTGTGGGGGCTGCCCACCATAGGCATGGCCATGCCCCCACTCCAACTAAATGGGGCATCAGTCTTTCCTGCCCCCCCAGGAGGCATTAGGATGAAATTTCCCTGATGGGGGCAGAAAGCCCATGAGGCTTCAGGTACAGATTTTTTTTTAAAAACCTATAGGGGTGGGGGATGTCTACCATGTCCCTCACTGTGGCCATGGAATGCTCCAGGCCACAGTGAGGGACAAATTCTGTAAACCCATGCATGGGACATATACAGCTTCCATGACGTAGGTATTGTACTTTGCTGATTGTCCATCTACAGGATATTTCTAACCGGACTGAGAAACTGGATGATTAAGGAAAAAACACAGAGAAATCCTCACAAGAACTAAATCTGCTTAGAAGGGTACCAGTCACTGTCACCTGTAGTAACATGCGATGACCATTGAAAAGGGGTACCTCGCCTGTAGAATCTGTTGAGACCAGTTCAATGTCCCATAATTCTAACTAGACTTGGACTGGGTAGTTTCATCAGCAGCTAGAACCCAATTTACTTTGATCCTTCTGTGGGTCCACGTGTAGAAACTCTACCACTGACAACATCTTCATTAGTATCCCCATGGTGTGTCTGTAATATGTTGCTGTCTGGCAAAGGTCCTGATGAAGGTGGTGTCTATGCCCTTTGATCCACCGAAACGCGCGTCGACCAATGACCATTGACCAATGATCACTGTTGTCAAGATCTGGCAGTTTACAGCTCAATTTCTTGGTCACAGAGACTTTAAATTTCTTTCAGTCTCCAGATAGTTGTGTTTTTTGGATGAGGTATGAATGTGGTTGTAGTCGTATGAATGTAATTCAGTATGTATGACATTGGTGTTTTTTCCAATTTTTTGTTCTGCATTCGGGGTACTGTTACATATATTGTGTATGATATATGGTGTTGTAACTTTATTGTTCATATGTCCATTCACATTTTTAAGATAACTGCTATAAAAAAAAAAAAATTAAAACAAAAAAATATATAAAATATATCAACACAAAAGTAAAAGAATTTTTGATATTGGAATACAATAAATGTAATCAAATCATGTATAAATAGGCTTTTTTTGCTTTTGTTTGTCATGTTTAGCAATCAATGTATGAGCCCTTATTTCTCATGACTTATGCATGTGCAATAGTAAGTAAATAGGTCACGTGGGAGCACTTTTCACATTGTACTGTTGTCTTTCCCCTCTCCTCCCAGACCTGTAATTGACTCTTTAGAGGGGGTCCCCCATCTCAGCATGGCAATGCCCTTACTCCAACTAAATGGGCCATCAGTCTTTCTGCCACCCTGGGGAGCAGATGGGGGTAGTTACCCTGATACACCCCCCCCCCCGGTCGGGCAGAAAGTCCACTAGATGCCAGGAAATACCTATTTAAAACAAAATGGGGGTGCCCACTCTGGGCATGGCCATGCCACCACCTCCAAAGCAGAGCAGACAGTCTTTCTACACCCATGGAGGGCAGATGGGGCATTTACTCTGATCTGCCCCGGGGGGGGGGGGGGCAGAAAGACCATTAGACAACAGGGAAACCTTAAAAATATATATATAGTGGTGGGCCTGGACATGCTCCCATCCCAACTAAATGGGGCTTCAGTCTTTCTGCCCCATGTGTGAAATTACCCCGACCAGCTCCCGGGGGGAGCCCACTAGACACCCACCAGGGAACGCATTTAATCAAAAAACATATAAGGGTGGGGGTTGTCCACCATGGGCATGGCCATGCCCCATCCCAACTAAATGGGGCATCAGTCTTTCAGTTCCCATGGGGGCAACTACCCCTGATCTCCCTCCTCCCCAGGGAAAGAAAGACCACTAGACGCCAAGGAACGCTTTTTTAAAATACATATAGGGGTGGGGGCAGTCCACCATTGGCATGGCAATGCCCTCACCTCAAAACAGAGCAGACAGTCTTTCTGCCTGCCCTGTGGATGCGGCTGGGGGATTACACCCAATCTGTCCCACAAGGGGGGGGGGGGCAGAAAGCCTACTAGACGTGAGGGATTTTAAAAAAGAAATCTAGGATAAGAGCTGTACAACATGGGCATGGCCATGCCCCCAAACCAGAGCAGACATTCTTTCTACCCCGCCTGGGGGTGGACAGGGCGATTGCCCCCAGTCTTCCCCCAGGTGGCAGAAAGCCCATTAGAAATCAGGAGTTGCATTCATGACATATTTTTTGGGGGGGGAGCAGCCCCTGGGGCACTGGCCCATGCTCGTCCCCTCCCTGGGGGCAAATAGACTTTCTGACCCTCCTGAGGGTGGATAGGTTATTCACCCCAAATCTGCCCCCCTAGGGGGCAGAAAGCACACTAGGCACCAGGGATTTCAAAATGGCACAAAAAAAAAAAAGAATGAGGTAGCCTACCCTGGCATTAAGCCACACCCCTGACCTGTGTGGTCAACAGTGTCTTTCTGCCCCACTGGGGGGAGATAGGAGGCTTGTTCCAATTGGGGAGGTTGCTCCAAACTTGCCCCCTGGGTGTAGAATATTCACCGGACACCAGTGAATTTGCCTTTGGGGGCAAAAGAAAGTGCTGAGCGTGATGCAAACTGGCATTGGCCACACCCCAACCCCAAAAAGGACAAACCAGTATTTCTTTCCCCCCACCCAGGAGCAGACAGGTGTACCCCCAATTTGCCCAGGAAGGCAGAAAGCCCACTGTATGGCAGGATATATATATTTTCTATAAAATAATGGGGTGGGTCTGGCCCATCCTAACATCAGGCCCCACCCTCACCCTTAAAGCTCCAACAGCCTTTCTGGTCTCATTTGATTGTTTTGGTTGCTGTTTTTACATATGGGCCAGGAGAGTTTGACTAACTCACAATATCGTCCCACTGCAATGGATAATGGAAAATGTGTTTTTTAATTAAAAGTTCGAGGTTTGCAATAGATTATAGGTTAAAAAAACCTTGTTTACCTAGGTGCCGGCTGAGCTAGGGCCCAAAATACACAGCTATCCACTATGGAAAAAAGCGTCATTTTTGAGTGGAAAAATGTGATGCATCTATATTGTGTTTTGGCCCATGTTTGGTTGTGGGCACTAGGCCCACCCACACAAGTGAAGAGCCAATTTTTATAAGGAGACTTTGGGGAATGCTAGGTGGAAGGAAGTTTGTGGCTCCCCACAGATTCCAGAACTTTCCGTCACTTAAATTTGAGGAAAATGTGTTTTTTTAGTCAAGGTTTGAGGTTTGCAAGGGATTCTGGGTAAAAAAAACAGGTGAGAAACACGCAAGTCACCCCACCCTGGATATATAGTTTTTAAAAATGTTCAAAGAGTGTAAGATCGGATAGTGACCCCAACCCACTCTGCCTCACCCTGTTGTCACATTGGGGTGCTATGCGGATTTCGCCCTGAGATCGCCAGTTAACCCGGGATGTGATGCCATCTAACGACAAGTGGCGCCTCAATTTTACAGCCTTTTTGCGGCACTTTATTTTGCTGCTCTACATAAACTAATGCCCACCTGGGCCCGCCGCGTGCCCCGTGGGCAGCGGGCCCTAGATTGAATTAAAAAATATTGCCCCCTGTAGCCGCCACGAGCCCCATGGGCAGCAGGCCCAGGCCCAAAACTTGATGAAAATGAATGCCCCCCCTAGGTCCGCCGCCAAGGAGCCACTGGAGTCAAGCTATCCTGGCTGATGAGGGGTGAAACCCCGAAACCAGTCCTAGGATGCTTGTTTCAAGTCCAGGGAGGACATGGCCTGGCAGTTCGGTCTGGACTGTTCCCATTGAGCACAGGGTCAATATTGATTTGCATATGGCCAGGTTCAAGCTGGAATGGCAAGGTGAGCAAAAAAACAATGGATTTAGGCACAGAACTCTGTACTGGGGTGAATGTACGAAATTGTTCCTGCATTCTGTCCATCAATTGTTCTTTTTGCCAAGGAGGCATTCATTTTTATCAAATTTTGGGCCCGCCGCCCATGGGGCACATGGCAGGCCAAGGAGGCAATATTATTTATGTAAGCCTAGGGCCCGCCTCCCATGGGGCACGCGACAGGCCCAGGGAGGATTTATTTTTATCAAGTCTCGGCTCAACATCCTGTGAATCTGGGCAAATCACTTATGGCCATATTTATGGGTCCCTTGTGCTGCAGTAGCATCACTTTTTGTGACGCACTGGCAGGGCAAACCACCCTATCATATTTATGAGGCCACGCAAAGCCACTTTGCATGGCTTTGAATGGCCTTGCAGATATGGGATAAGGTAAGGCAGTGCAAATCGCTACCTTGCCTTACTCTGCAATAAGGAGGCATTCCATGGGCATTGTGGTGGGTGTTCCCATGCAACACCCATAGATTTTGACACTTCCCCAGATTTGCAAGACTATGTCAACCGGTGGAAGTGCCAAAACCTTACAACTCCCGAGGTGAGGCATAACGAGGAGAAATACATTTCTTTCTCTTAGTTTTTTCCTCTTTTATGCGCGCTGCATTCTGCAGCACACATAAAAAGAGGACAACACCTCTCAGGATTGTTTTTGTGCAGGAAAGTACCTCTTCCTGCACAAAAACAATCCTGCCGACAACACAGGCACCCTTGCACCACAGTGCAAGTGTGCCTGTGTTTGCACTAGGCTGCAGAAACAGGGCCCCTGCAGGGGGAAAGGACAGGAATGCACCGTATTGGATAGATACTGTGCATTCCTGCCCTTTCACTTTGACGTAGGGCACCACAGCAAGGTGACTTACTGCACTGCCATGGAACAAGTCCCCATAAATGAGGCCATTCATCTTCCCGTGCCAATAAAAAAAAAAGAACATGCCCTTGTTTAATGTATTGGTGCTCATCTAAAACTGCAAAATTAGAAAGGGTCCAGCTGTCATCAAGATGCAGATTCTCTTACTTATACAGAGAAAATGTATGTTAAGTGGGGAGTTATACAGAGCAAGGGAGATTACTTTTCATTTTGTGGGGCAAATGCTGAGCCAGCAGAGTAGTCATTGTGGCTTTACTGAACTGTCTATTTCAAAAACTAAAGAAAGTGTTAAGCTTGCCAGCCTGAGATTTCTAATAAAAAAATATATATATGGCAGCCATACATATCTTATATTGTTCTTATAATAACCACTTTAGCTGGAAAAACTGAGCATGCCTCGGAGTTCTGGTGGTGAAGTAACAGAAATATAACACCACACAATAAACTTTTATTGGATAGTAAATAACAGAGTATGCCACTTTTTGTCTCCCCAGAACACTGTACTTTGAAGGGGAAAATACGTTGTTCCTCACTTGGTATTTCCTTTTTTTGCAAAAGCACCCACTGTATGAAAATACACCTAATGGTTGACTTTCTTGATTGCAATAGAAGTCTTCCCCTCATATCCTCAATGTCAATGTGTTTAAAAACCGGTCACATCTGGCATGCTGGCTGTTGTGCTTTGACCCACTGGAAAGGAGATGTCAGCGGAATGGCTGTACATTCCTCTGAGTCAGCCGTGTGTGGCTCTTCACGGTGAGTGGGGGCAGGGGCAGGCCAAGTCATGGGAGCCATGCAATGTCTCGACACCTTCAGATTCCTAAATCTACGGCCCGCCACCCAAGGGGAAGTGGCGGGCCCAGGCGGGCATTTTATGTATGCATTTTCGGGCTGTCAGACCCTCCTTCTATTGGCCCAGTGGCAAGAAGGTCACTGGACCAATAAAAGGAGGGTTACATTCTCCGAATTTTTTAGGCACTTTTGTAAAAAGCATGGCCTTTTTGCAAAACTGCTGATTTCACAATTGTTTTGCAAATCACGAAATCCTACAGGGTCTGTCTATTAAGCAGGAACTGTATCGTGTATATCAGAGATCACTGCTCTAATCACGGTGCCAGGGGGACTGAATGCAGTTTCCGCTGTCCAATCTCTTTTTTTCGAGCAGTTAGTGTCCCATTTCACAGTGCCTGTTCACAAGTCCAACTCTAGATCTAATAAAAGGGAACCTAACTCTTGGTTCAACCGAGAGTGTAGACAGTTAGGAATTCAACTTTCACTGGCCATTAAATCTAAGGACATGGCTCTCATGAGATCTCGAAGAAGGTCCTACAAGCATGCTCAAACCAAAACGGGAATGGGATGAGACTAGGTGGTGGTTTATCAAGAAAACATGCAATTGTAAAGTTCCCGAAAGGTTTTGGTCCCTGGTTGTGTGGGGTGGAGGCTTGGGGGCGACCTCTCCTGAAAATCACATTTCTGTCTCTGCTTGGTTCCATAATTTCAACTCCCTTCATTCTGACAACAGTACAACTCCCTCACTATCAGCCCCAATTACATTAACTAACCCAGGTTGTTAACAAGGACTTATTTACCTTGGAAGACATCCAACCTTCTATTGAGTCAATTGTCTGAGCTAGAGCTCCATGCCCTGATGGCATCCCCGGCAACCCCTATCCACATGAGAGGGCCAACTAGTCGCTCTAAATCCTGTCTCTTTCATATGCCCTTGTAGGATGTGCTCCAATTCCTGAGTCGTGGAAGGGTGCATAGGTGATTCCCCTATTTAGGAAGGGAGATAGGAACCAACCTTACAACTTATTACCCTTATTAATTCAATCCAGAAAGTGTTTTGTCGAGCCCTTTTTTCAAAGAAACAGAAGTGGATAAGTGATAATGATATTCTAACACCCTACCAAGCTGGCTTTAGAAAGAAGACCAGAACAATCGACCAGGTGTTTCGTTTTCTCCTTTTGTTCTTGAAAACAGTTGCCATTGGCAAAGGAAGTTTGTACGTTGCCTTTATTGACTTAAAGTCATCTTTCAATCTGGTCTCAAGATGAAAGTTGTGGCATGTATTTCACATAATGGGGATTCCCAAGGAGAGTCTATCTTTAGTCATTTGCCTCAATGAGGCAAACTATGCTAGATTGCGTGGCGAGATCAAGGCCAGCTTACTGACCCAATTAATGTCAACCGGGAAGTCCGTCAAGGGTGCGTGCTGACACCAACTCTTTTTTCCCTTTATTTGAATAATGTAGTCCAAGTTTTGTCTCTCCATCCTGAAAATGCCCCCCTGCCAGGGGGAGCAGATTGTGACCCTTCTATTTGCAGACAACACCTGTTAGTGTATAAAACCCCAGGGGACCTTCAATTGTTGCTAAATCGGTTCAAGGATTTCTGCGACTTGCGGGCTTTGAGATCAATACAACACAGACCAAATATATGGTGATAAATCCTCATAAATCCTACTAGGGGAGACTTACCCTTGGCTTGGTCTTGCTTGAGAGGTTAAACACATCTGACTATTTGGGCATAAAATTATCCGATAGTATGACTTGGAAATCTCACGTGACCAAGATGTCCTTAAAGCATAGGCAAATCGTTGGTGTATTACTGAAGGAACATCACATATCGACCAGCAAACCAGTTGCACCTGCCCTACAGATCTATTATTCCAAAGCTGTTAGGTCTGCGCTTTCTGAGGTGGAATTGTGGGGGTTTGCAAAAATAGATGACCTGTCTAGAACTAAACATACGATTTTGAGGAGATTGGTGCTCTTACCTCCGAGTACTCCACTCCATCCCCTAAAGTTGGATATGAGCAGGAAATCTATAGCTGATAAGGCAAATTTACACCCCCTGTTATTTTGGAGGAGAGTCATATCCACACCAGAATTGCATCCATATGCTAATGCATTAAGGGAAGTTAGCACTTTGGACAAGCCCAACAAGATAGTTTGGATAAGTAATGTGAAGAAACTGCAGTCCTACATTGGGCTGCAAGATACCTGTGGCAATTCTGGTTCGGACTCCTTTCCCTCCAGTGATCTTGTGGGCAACTTACAGGCGAGTTTTTGCTTTTTAAATCAGTCCATGCACCGGAACATTATTTAGACATCATCCAGGTACCGATCAATAGGAAGCTCTACATCCAATTAAGGATTGGTATGCTACAGCTGAACACTTTTATCAGTAGTTGGCACCCTAACTCGTTGCCAACTTTGTTATGTTCTGGTTGTACTGCTCCCAATGAATCTGTCGCCCACGTAGTCTTTGCCTGTCCAGCTTATGCACTTCCACGCGATAAGTGGATCAAACCAATCTGCAGTCAGCTGGGAGCACACAACCATGATTCTGCTCTGCTCAACTCAAAAGTTTTAATGTATTATTTATGTTTTTATAGTTGACAATTGAACATACATAGATTTTATCTCCCAATAGTCAATTGCTTAATGTTTTTTCCTAATATAGCTGGCATTTTAGAATTAACTTATAGACTTGCATTGCAGGATCCAATCAATTGTGACATGAGAGTGACACAACAATGTATTTCTGAGTACTGTATATGTTTTATCTATTTCTTTTTTATTGTATTTTACTGTATGGCCAGTGCTGATATGAAAACTTTTAAAGCGTGGATGCCGAAATAAAATTATCAACTGGAATGGAAACATTTTCAAGTTTGCTAGGTTTCCCTAGGTGCCAGCTGAAGTATGGTCCAAAATCCACAGGTACCCACTTTGCAAAAAAAGGTTCAGTTTTGAGTGGAAAAATGTGATGCATCCATGTTGCGTTTTGGACAGTTTCCTGTCGCAGGTACTAGGCCTAACCACACAAGTGAGATATCATTTTTATGAGGAGCCTTGGGGGAATGCTGGGTGGAAGTAAGTTTGTGGCTCCTCACAGGTTTCAGAACTTCCCATCACAGAAATATAAGAAAAATGTGTTTTTTTAGTCAAAGTTTGAGAAATGAAATGGATTATGGGTTAAAAAACCTAGGATTTCCCCAGGCATCTAGTTTTCAATAATGTGCAAGTTTCCTAGGTTTCCATAGGGGCTGATCAGTTTTCAGTGGAAAAAGGTGATGCGCCCATGTTTCATTTTGGCCTGTTTCCTGTTTTGGGCACTATGCATACCCACACAAGTGAGGTACCATTTTTATCAGGAGACATATGGGAGCATAGAAAAGTAGAACATTTGTTATTACCATCTAGATTTCACTACATTTGTGCCTGCAAAATGTAAACCAGTGTGTAAGAAAGAACACACTTTGAAAAATATCCTCTAAATCATATGCTAGTACGGGTACCCATAAATTCAGAGATGTACAAATAACCACTGCTCCTAAATTCCATATAAGATGCCAATTTCAGGAATAGAAAGGTTTCCTTGATAGCCATCTTTCACTCTACATATTTCACCATCTAATTTGGTCTATACTCGGTGCACCATGAAAAACCATTGTACAGTGCAACTCAGTTGTCGGCTCAGTTGTTGGCTAAGTTGTTGGCCCAAAGCCAACAACTGAGTTGCACCGTACAATGCAACATACAAACCCTATATATTTCCACAACCAGAAGGGTCTAGCAGACATAATGGGATATTGCTTTTGTGAATCGACCATTATGACAAAAAGTTACAGATGAAAACGTTGTCACAAATGGCCATTTTTCCCTACCCATTTTCAATATTTTTTTATTTCAACAGTTAGTTTCTTTTGGAAAACCTTGAGGGATCTACACATGTGACCCCTTGCTGAATTTGGAACTTTGTCTACTTTTTTAGAAATCAATAGCTTTCCTGGATCTCTCATGGGTTTTACACTGGTTTCCACCACAAATGGGAAGTAGGTTTAGAGTAACCCCGGGCGGAGCAGGCAGAGTTGCTCTACATGGAGCTCTACAGAGTTGGCCAAAAACTCAGCTCCGCTCTGCCCCTCCCACCCCCACAAAAAATATTTTTAGAATAAAATTTACAATTAAAGTAAAATAAAAACGCTCTTACCTTACCGCGGCGTCCCAGGCTGCCCTCCTCATCCTCGCCGTAATCCCGTACGTCATGGTAGGACTGCGCATGTGAAGTCCTACCATGACATATGTCTGACATAGGGGAATACTTTAATTGTAAATTTTATTTAAAAAATATTTATTGCGGGGGGTGGGAGGCGGGAGGGTCCGGGGCTGAACTCCGCTCCGCTGCGGAGTCGGAAGTTTTGCAAGAACTTCACGTTCTCCACGGAATGCGGAGTATGCAAAATTCTGCAAACTCCGCCAGCGGAGCGGAGTTCGTGCCCAGGGTTATTTAGAGCACAAAAACAGGAAAAATGGTCTATCTCTTTGAAAAATGCCAAAATCTTGATAAAAAACTTTATTTTTTAATTCAGCTTTGCATGTTCCTGAAAGCTGGGAAGATGGTTATTTTAGCAGAGCAAACCGTTCGTTGATGCCATCTTTAGGACTTTACAGACACTTTTATCCGGAGTACTTTTTTCCTACTTTTCCAGCAAAACTCAAAATGTAGCTATATTTTGCCTATTGTCTCGGTCCCCTCCAGGGGAATCCACAAACCCTGAGTATCATTAGAATCCCCCGGATACTGGAAAAGAATGATGCAAATTTGGGTGGATACCTTATGGAGTACAAAAGTTATGTAGCCCTAAGAGCCAACTACCCTTAGTAGCCAAATAGAGCTCAGTACTGTACCGTCCCAACAGTGAAGCGGTTAAGCATGTGTTGGTAAGCCTATGTTCTGCATGAATTCATACATCAGTCGACCATTGCTTGGTAGTAGGTCTTTTGCTTATTTGGTCATTTATGTCTGTTGTTTTTCTATAGAATGAGACCCCAAGTGTTCAACCACAATGGACTTGAACATTTTTTTCCCCAGAAGAGTCTATGATGCAATGTGCGAACTGTGTTCTGGCTGTTTCACATTATAAACAGAATAATGATGGCTGTTCCTCTTTATTTGGATCTTAGGCAAAGCTTATGTATCATGTTTATGGTCCATAGGTATTTATGAAAGACGGATGGAGGCGAAGGGAAAGGAATTGGAGTTAGAGGGGTTTATGATTGATCTATGTCACAATTGGGAAATGACAACGCAATGGTAATGTTCAGCAGAAAATTATGAATATTATTTATCCCATAATGCATTAACAATTGGAAAATATTGTTGAGGTTATATGATGCATGATTGATGTATGCTATTCCATAGGCATGACAGCTCAGTTGGGCAGAATAGGTCATACATGTTTTTGACTTTTAAGGTAATTAGAATACCAACCTGCCCGATGTATAGCTTTATTAATTTACTGTGGAAGGACATCAGCATCTAGAATTAATTCTGTTATAATGTTGTAATGTGATATAAATGATTTATTGTCTTAATGAACTGTGGTGAACATTCTGAGAAGTATGGTAGAACCTGCTAGTAGAGCTTCAGGCTTGGCCGTACTGTTTAGTCACAACTAGGACAACACATTCCTCAGAGACTTCAAAGTATGTGGTGACTCCCGCACAATTACAATGAAAGAATTCCTATACACACCCCTCAACATTAAGCAGCACGTCACCAACACACTCCAAGGGTAGCATGCCCAAACTCATCCTGTTGGCATCACCCACAATCCACTGCAAGATTCCGATAGCAATCTCCATCCTAAAAAGCACACATTTTCATCAAGGTCAATGAAAGAAGAGAAAAACTGATAGACATCCTTCAAGAAGCACTAATCAACCTTCCAAATATTCTTCAGTCTAATCCTGCCAAATGTCCTTCAGCTTGTATCATATTTTAGCATCTTCCTCACTGTCTACAACACAAATCTGAAAAACAAGTCAATTGAAGACACAATCCTCAAACTCTAAACCAAAAGCAGACAGGAAAAGAAATGGAGACAGACAAATTTCCCCCAGGACCTGAGGCCCTTCAAAGCATTTAACTCTGTACGCAGATACATCATCAGCACAACTAAACCCATCTTCTACAAGATCACCATTAACTAAACAACTAATACAAGCAACGTGCCCAATAATGGCATTAAGCACTGTGAAAAAAGAGATGAACACTGGCGTAGAGGCAAGCTGGGAATTGCATTTGAGCAGACCGTGATTGACCATAACCTGTACAGTGAGCTGTTGTGCAGGGAAGACTGAATAGGAGAGATGCTGTGGAATTTTACCCCACAGGGTGAGGCCCATCCCTAAGTATAATTCTGTTATGCCAGCTTAAGAAACTAATAATTAGCAAATCCATTTGATGACCTCACAATATAATGAGATCTAACAGACAAGCATAGCCTGACTTAAATATGTCAGTCAACCTCTGACAATGATTGGTTACGCATGCGTGGTTGGAATTGGGAGATAAAAAGATAGAACGAAACCGATCGAGCCCAGTTGACTAACGAAGACCCGATCGCTATGATGGGACTGCAATAAGGTAAGAACATGTGAACAGAACGTAAAAACATATATCCGACATTATTAGTCATAATACGGGGGGAATAGAATGAATGGAACACTGTTGAAGTAATCTTTTCAGCAGCAGTTGTTTCGCCCTAATTCAAACTGGGTAAATTGTAATTCACTGGAGTCTGGAGCTCCTTTGAATTACTTAATTTAACAAATAGAAGGAAAATAAGAGCACAAACAATATAACCTTTGAATACTTCAATGTCCTTGTACTCCACTTAAATATAATAAGGTATATATATATTTTTAATTCTCATCAAACCTGCAGAGTACAAGGCTCAAAGGAAGTAAAGTCCTCTATAAAGCGATAAGAAAAAATTAACAAAATTCACCAAACAGCCTATTATCACTGAGAAGATTAGAAAATACATAACATCTGTGGTCTCCAGTGAAGAATATAAAAGGAAATTTAAAGTAAATGAAAAAGTGAGAGGATAATGATTGAAAATGTTTAGAGAAATAAAAAAGATAGTAATACACAAATTATCTATTTATACGCAGTAATTTGCCTGGAGTCAAGACCAATGAATAATTTGCTACCCAGATTACAAGAGTGACCATCTACATCGATCTTTAATTGGAGTGATCATTATATACATTTTTTAAGTAAGTTTTTAAAAAATAACCTGTTTTAAACAAGAAATGATAAATTTATAGACGGTTTTAACCATAAAGCATATCCCCGTATACAGATAGAAGTTAAGTGAGCTGAGACAGATAGAAGAGGAGTGAACTGAGACAGCTAAGAAGAAAAAATTCCAGTGACCTAATAGGCACAAAATTATAATTCTTTTCATATTTATATGGTCTGTATTAAAAAATAAAAATGGAGATACGAGGTGTGAATTAATATAGAAATGTATTCAAGTTCGTAAAAGAAGATCCAAGGGGAAAGTGTGGATGATTGGTTAATTAATCCATAACAGCAGGATTTATAGTAAAACAAGCTCCATAAAAGGACACGCTGGGAGGATTAATGAATGGAGAGAGAACGACAGTAAAGTGGTACACACTAAGGGGCTGATTACAATGTCATCAGGAAAGGCTCCGGATGGGATTTGGTATTGCAGAATCAGATTCGGAACCCTTGTTTCCTACTGAATCGTACAGACTTCCCAACGACGATTACGATGCCCGGAAACTGTTGGAGCAGTCCGAATAGGTTCCGAAAGGCATCCGGACAGCCCAAGTCTTTCAGAGCCAATTCGTACTGCTCTATGGACACGGTTTCCAGACAAGCGATTATGATGATCGGACAGCTGTTCCGATTCGGTTTACCCGAGACGAAACGGCTGCCGGAATCAGTCTTTGGGGGCCAGTTGCGGACCCCCCTTCATCCGGAGACGTATGAATGTAGCCCGTGGGAGTAGCAAAGTGACCCCTCTTCCCAACCATGCACAGTGTGGCAGGCACCATGGGGTGCCTGCCACAGGGTGCAAGGTTTTCCCCACCCCTTTTTTCAATGGGAGCCTGTGTTCTCCTTTGGAACACAGGCTCCCATTGAAGTCAATGCGAGTCTGACTGAACGATGTTGGGAAGCATCGTAATCGGTCGTCCGGACTCATAGGACCAGATTCGTTTGGAAACTATTCTGGAACCGATTTGTTCGGGACAGTTTCCTAACTACATCGTAATCGGGCCCTAAGTCTGTTGATGCAACTATGACTGCTCTTTATGGTTTGTATTGTGAAATATGTTCTTCTATTATTATTTTTTAGAGAACCTTACTGATTTTATCACTTTGTCCTGAAGAAGGTGGGGTAAATCGACCATAAACCACCAAAACGACACATTGACATTTCTGTGTGATATGTAATCTGACATTTCTGTGATTGATTATTGTCTGTAAAGATAAGGTGTGTTTTTATTTTTTAGCAAGATTGAGAGCAACCAGCATCATCAAAGTTTCCTCCTTGCATTAGTGATGAACAAGGATTTGTACAACATATAAAGACTGAGAAACCCGTTCTACCGAGACACAATCAGACAGGATATCGTTTTTAGGTCAAGCCTAGGCAGCGTTTGCGCTGTCTCTTAGCGACCTTTAGTAATTGCTTTGTGGAGTTCCAACTCCACCCATTGCTTGCTTTTGTTTTTCATTTGTCTATGTCAGTGTCCTTCAAAAATCCTTGCTTGCCAGTGGTCAGTCCGGCCTCTTTGTCCCTCCTTTTTCTCTTCCGATCCTCCGATGCAGCTGGGACTAAGTACTGTCTCATCACACTACAGTTCTACATCTGTTCGTTGGGGGACTACTTTTTTCTTGGTTTCCTGCTCTGTTTCCTCTGCCTGTGTGTAGTTTCGGCAACATAGCTGATTAGATTTTAATACAGTTTTTCTCCCTCCCACCACCTCCTAATTCCACACTTGTATTGGGGGTACGACTTGCGCCATGCCTCCCGCTTCGTTGGTTATATTTTTTAGGCTTTTTAACTTTTTTCAATGTCGACCGTCATTCGGGCTTTTTTTTAGTAGGATGTTAGTTTGGTTTTGGGCTTTGTTTTAAGGAGGATTGGGCTTGTTGTATTTTTTCTTATCTCGGACAGAAGGTTTTGGAACTGTTTTACTGCAATTTGAAAGTGTTTACATTTAATAACTTGAATGGGTTTTGCCCAAAAACAGTTGAAACATGCCTTTTTGAAGACTTCAAAAATCGTTAAGATGACACTGGTTAAAGAGAACTGCATGATTTTAAGTAACAAGCATTACTATAGCTCAAACAGTAGTACAAGTAGTCAGTACTTGTCCCAAGATGGAGGCTGCAGTTGCTGTTCTAGTTATTCATGACACTATGGAAGACAAATGACCGGCTTCTGCTACCTTCTCCCAGGCTGCTCGTGGAAATCGGCAGGCTCCGCCGATTGATATAGACCATTGCGCTACGTAATAGCAGTGAGTTCACCTACTCCTCACTGAGAGCTTTCACTGTAGGCCTCATGTTTAGCAGGTGATAATACGAGAATTCTTTACTGTTTTAGCTGAGATACAATAGTTTGGACCAAGACTGAATGTTGGACTAAGCAGTATCCTTTACGGCTGTAAGCGGACGTATATCAGATCGGACCATAATTGGATGTTGGTTCTAGCACCTTAAAGTTTCTAAGAGTAAGTGTAGAATATTCACGTTTATAATTGTAAGTAATGTATGCACCCAATACACTATTTTTTGTTAATAACAATTACCGATGCGCACATCAGTATGAGTATCACTGAGCGCAGAGGCACGCGCTCCACTCTCTCGCAGTCCCCCGCCTAAGAGACACTGAAATTACCAGCTCCCGTGGACACGCATTACGATGATGCACCACCTTAGAGACCGTTGTTAAAATATGCGGCACGAATGGCATTGTGCCTGTTCCAAGAAACACACGTCCTTCGCGCCCGTGGCCCCTCACACATAAAGACCCACACAGTCTGGTTAGCCTGCATGAGCGTTATCTATTCATTTTGGGGCGGATCTGGAGGTTGCTACCACCTTGTTGTACGCCGCCGCACGAGTTTGAATACAGTTCTGTGCCCGTGGCATTTCTCTTTACACGACGGCAGTGTGTATTCATATCCCTGTGATTATCTTAGGGTGGGATTAGAATCTATGGACTGCATGATGCTCGCACATTTCTTCAGTAAGCACAAGCATTTTCTCTGCAATATTTCTTTCTTAAATCTCAACAACACTGCATTTCAGGGTCAGACTAGTTAGTTTAAGGAGTAACGCTGTCTTTCTATAGCAAAATAAAAGCCACCGTACAGACTCTAGCACACTTATGCAGCTGCATTATTCTACACCAATGATTCAGCTTCCTGATATTTGTGGTTTAGCTTATGATGCCAGATACAAGCATATTTGTCACCGTGGTTCGGTTTGATTGCAGGCATTATGAAAGCTAATTATGGGCAATGACATATAATTATCTTTTCTTTTACTTTCATAATCAGTCAAATGTAAAAACATATGGCCCTCGCCCTTATTCTTTTTGACTACCTATTTAGCTTCTGAAAAGCCACTGCTGTTGCTGTGAAAATATGAAACGTGAAAATATTCAGTGCAGAAACGGACTTCGGGTCTGACCGTGCTTCAACCAAAAGGACCATCCATTGAAAAGGGAAAAAATATTTCTCTATAATAAAGTGATTTATTTATATACATGTATGACGTATGTGAGGAACAGCTTCAGAGTGAAGAGACAAAATTTAACAAATAAAACAAAAAATCAGAAGACTTAATAAGCAGAACGTGCAAACTTTTTCATTGAAAAGTGTGGATATGGAAATTAATTTTGCACGTATTGTGACGGCACATTTTGTGCTCTTCTGTGTCATGGGAACTTTGTTTGTTTTTTTCACGTACCCTGCATATTCATATTGTGCATGAGCAATCAAAAATGCGTTTGTCCTTTCATTAATACATTTGGCACATTTATTTTGTGCATATGAGCAATCTAAACATTTTGTGGACCTGTAAAAACACAGACAGTGCACTAAACAAGCATTTGCAATGCAATAGGTCTTGCATTTGCAAGAATTTGAGCTGTTGGCATTGTAAATGACAATGCCTTTTATTTATGTGTTTGGAAAAGCTGCAAGCGGTGCATAAACACGCCCTTTGTACTTATAGTCCCTACTTGCAAATAGGTATGCTGGCAGTAAAAGAGGCGTAGTTACTGCCAGCGTTGCTTCTCGTAAGCAACGACTGTAAGTACAAAGTGCGTGTTTACGCTCCTCTTGCAGGTGTTTTACATACATAAATAAAAGGCATTGATATTTACAATGCCAATAGCTCAAACGCTCGCAAATGCAAGACCTATTGCATTGCAAATGCTTGTTAATATACTGTGATGATATACTAAGTATTTTTAATGTTTTAAAATAATTTTAAAATGAAACTGTGGATTTTTCTGTATTGTTGTACAAAATATATTTTTATTAACTGAATTTTTATCGATTTTCAGTAATAAGGGGAGATATTTTTGCATCAATCGGGATTCAGTGTATAGATAATGGTATGGTTGAGAGTTGTATGAATGTTCCCCCACAATAAGACATATAGAGTGATGGGCTAATAAGAGTGTTCTCACAAAAGGGATCGTTTTTATTCCTTTTTGTTAGAAGGGTATCTCTCTCATAATTGTTGAGTTTTAATAAATTGTGTCTACATTTAATTAGTAACTTATCAATCAATCAATCATTGTAATTGTAGAGCGCACAGCTACCAACTGGCATACTGGCTCTAGAGCATAAAAAGAACCAGAGGACAGAAGGATTTATCCTGGTCAAAAAGTCAAGTCATTAACTGTGTCCTAAACAGGCTTTGCTTCTCAATCGTCCTTCACTTGTAATCAGCAATGAATAATTTAGTAGTGGTTGCTGGGTTTATAGGTTAGTAGGGTGGGGAGCTATTTAAAGTAACATTTTAAATATTTGTTGATAAATTGTTTATGTTAATAAATATTTAATTGGCAAATAATTGTGTAATTTGTCTAATTAGTTAATTGTTATTCTAAATGTTTGTGTATTTCTTATTTTTAATGCATATTCTATTTGTGTTTAGTTCAATGACTACTTTATATTCTAGTAGCAGGTTGTTGGGTTTGTTGGGGGACAAGGGTGGGAGGTTATTATTTTTCTTAACAAATTAAATTATTGTGTTAAATAATATTTTAATTGGCAAATATGTATGGTAACTATATGCCTGATTATTTCTTATGTAGATTATGTGTTGTATTTAAATTAATTGTTTGCTCATTCATAAGTGTATTTAATATTGAACATTGTAAAATATATTTTAAATTCATTATTTGTTTTGATATTATTTGTTTTATTTAATTAGTATTTTAATGGTATTGTTTTATTTATAATGTATTTTCTTGTGGTTTTATGTTTTTTCTTGGCCAGTAGGGAGGGAAGTGTATTTACTTAAAATGTATTTATTTTGGTTTTGTTTGTTAAATTATCTTTGCATTATTTTTGTACATTTAATTTCATTTATTTATGTAGTATATATGTTTTAATAATTTTATGTTGTTAGGTATTCAAATTTTTTTAGATTAAAAAAAATAGAGTTAGAGTTGGAATGGTATAAAAGCAGCCCTTTCCATTTGTTGGTTAAGGTTCGAGTAGGAATAGGAAATGTAACCGCTCCAAAGCCCAGCACATTCTCTACTGCTGCTTAGTTTGAAGTTGAAATAGTACATCTAACCCATTTAAAGTCTGACATTTTTCTACTGTTGCTTACATTGGATTGTGAATAGTAAATCTAACCCCTCCAATGTCCAACACTTTCCCTACCATGGCTTAGATTAGGCTTGCAGTAGTGAATTTAGACCCTCCAAAGTCTGACATTTCCCTTTGGTGCCTTACATATTGGAGTGGGAATAGTAAATCTAACCCTTTCACGGTCCAACACTGTACCAACTGTTGCTTGGATTGGAGTGGAAATAATAAATCTAGTGCTTCCAAATTCCAACACTTTCTTTGATTTTGCTTGCGTTGGAGTGGGAGTAGTAAATTGAACTCCTCCAAAGTGCAAAACTGTCACCAAGGTTGTTTAGATTGGAGTGGGAATAGTAAATCTGACCCCTCAAAAGTGGAATACTTTCTCTCCTGCTGCTTACATTGAAGTGGAAATGGTAAATATAACCACTCCAAAGTCCAGCACCTTCCTATTGTTGCTTATATTGGAGTGGTGATAATAAATGTATCTCCTCCAAAGTCCAACATTTCCCTGATTTTGCTTATGTTGGAGAGGGAATAGTAAATCTAACCCCTCCAAACTGCAATACTTTCCCTGCTTTTGTTTACGTTGTGGTGGGAATAGTTAATCTAGACCCTCCAGAGTCCAACGCTTTTCTTACTGTTTCTTAAACTGGAGTGGGAAAAATAAATCTAACCCTATCAAACTGCAACACGTTTTCAACTGAAAATAGTAAATCAAACCTCTCCAAAGTCTGACACTTTTGCTACTGTTGTTGACATTGGAGTGGGAATAATCAATTGAAGCCCTTCAAAGCCCATTTCCCCTGCTTTTGCTCACATTGGAGCGAGAATAGTAAATGTAACTCCCTTCAAAGTCGAACACTTTTTATTTTTTTTACTTTTGCTTAAGCTTGAATTAGATTATTTAATGTGACTCCTTTGAAGTCCAAGAATGTTGCTATTTTTTATTACTTTGTATTTTTTTCTTTAATGTTGATATTATTACGTTAAAAGTGTGATATATGTTTTCTTAATATGCTTTTTAATTTTATTTTTTGAGTTATTTATATATTATTAATGTTGTACATTCTTTTAATATGCTCATATTTTTAAAAATATATACATATACATATGTATATACTTGTGGACTTAACAACAGCAAAACCTGTGTGCCAGCTGCAGGGGAGGTCATGCAGTCCATGGGCCAACAATGATTGGGGCACCATTGTGTGCACGGATGCCGCATTACTTAATGGGCTTTCGCAGCGGACTACAGCAAACCAATGCGGTGTGGCTGGGAGAAAGGCGAACGGTGCAACCATGTGGTTGGGACACTACATCTTTAAACATAGAGGTGGGGCTAGAACTGTGCTCCAATGAGAGTAATGAACATCGTATTTAACTAATCCCCAGGTGTAATGACCCCCACTGTGAAACCGGCGCTGAAGAAAGCTAATCGCTGAAACGCGTCTGCCATGGCGTTTCACAGCTCACTGAATTTGTGCTTTTAACATCAATTAAACCACTTTGTATCGTACTCGTGCAGTGTCAGACCCATTCTTATTCGGAGTGGAGTACTGAACGTGATGTTTGAGCCAGTCTTGCTGGCACTGGCTACCGACACGCCCTCTCGATCAGGAGCAACGTGTCAGTCGGCAAAAGTGGATGGTGTAACAAAATGCAAACGCGTTGCCCCCCGGCTGACACAGCACTCTGACAGGAAGATCACCGCATTGGGGAGAGAGGAGTGGTATTGTACCACTGAAAGGGGACTATACTTGTGGACTTAACAACAGCAAAACTCGTGTGTCAGCTGCAGGGGAGGTCGTGCAGTCCACAGGCCAACAATGATTGGGGCACTATTGTGTGCACGGATGCCACATTACTTAATGGGCTTTCACAGTGGACTGCAGCAAACCAATGCGGTGTGGCTGGGAGAAAGGTGAACGGTGCAACCATGTGTTTGGGATACTACATCTTTAAACATAGAGGTGGGGCTAGAACTGTGCTCCAATGAGAGTAATGAACATCGTATTTAACTAATCACCAGGTGTAATGACCCCCACTGTGAAACCAGCACTGAGGGAAGCTAATCACTGAAACGCGTCTGCCATGGCATTTCACAGCTCACTGAATTTGTGCTTTTAACATCAATTAAACCACTTTGTATCGCACCCGTGCAGTGTCGGACCCATTCTTATTCGGAGTGGAGTACTGGATGGCATATATATATATCCCACGTATATGAAAGTTTGTAGCACGCACTCAGGCAAAGAGACAATGGTATACCACAAAAGGGATTTATTGCTTCATAAACCCCGCGTTGCACGTTTCGGCCGTCCTGCGGCCTTGCCCACACACAGAGTGAAAACAAAAGAGCGACTTACATGTACATGTTACAAAATAAGCATAGGACTAAAAAAAGTCACGTGACTGAGTAAATGCCGTTGCCATCTTGTAACATGTCTTTGGCCTGTAATGACAAACCAAATGTAAAATACATCAATGTTATACAGAGACTACCCCACGTTTCATATGAGTAAAAGCGTGGCCCACTGGCAAACTTCCTCAAATGTATACGTGAGCAGAACAATGCTATTACTTTATTAGGATGCAGATGCATCACAGAGAAAAAGAGGGGAGAGTCTGCTGCAAGGTGAATAATGCCTTTGTGGCGCCCCTGTCGGAGATCATGTTCTGGTAGTGACATAGAGGCCGATTCACAGAACTAATCTGAGATAAAATCCTAAACTTACTACTTTTGGTATTCACAGAAGGCATTTAGAAGTAGTAAAGTTAGGAGTCCTAACTTTACTACTACTAAATGCCTTCTGTGAACACCAAAAGTAGTAAGTTTGGGATTTTATCTCAGTTTAGTAGTAGTAAAGTTAGGAGTCCTAACTTTACTACTACTAAATGCCTTCTGTGAATACCAAAAGTAGTAAGTTTAGGATTTATCTCAGATTAGTTCTGTGAATCAGTCCCATAGTGTCTAAGAACCACCTCCCCATCATGAGGTGTCAGAGAGCATAAGTCAGTCATGTGCTCCCACTGGAGGAATACAGCATGGGGGTGTCTGTGTGATCTGGGGAGTCCGAAGGCAGCGCCCCAGTAGGAGATCGCTGAGAATGGAAAAAATATTATAAGGTATGGTAGCGACATAGTGTCTAAGAACCACCTCACAATCAAGACGTGTCAAAGAGCATGAGTCAGTCAAGTGCTCCCGCTGGTGAAATACAGCATGGAGGTATCCGTGTAGTCTAGGGTGTCCGAAGGCAGCACTTACAAACGGGGGTCGAGCCTGTCGACTGCATGTCGCTCTAAGAAAAAAGGTGCATATAGCCACTAAATCCCAAAGAACAAATTATCAAAACAGTGTCCCATGTCCAAATGTGACAGAAATAAAGCAAAAAGGGTGGTGTTCCTTATCTGGACAGAGTAGAACATCAGGTGGATGTGTTCCGAAGAAAAGGGTAGGGAACCCGGAAAGAATCACCAAACCGATTCGGAGTGTCCCTTCCTTTCCTCCTGTAAAAACTAGACAGAATGACAGGTAAGTATTGATGTATGTAACCAGAATGTAACATCCTGTTGATAGAAGATCTAAAAATGTACATCAAAAGAAAAAGAGCAATCCACCTATTGGAGAGGTGCAATCCACTGAACACAAGAAAAGAAGGCAAATTGATGACCAATGTCAACAGGTGCATTATACTGAATGTTAATGGATGGTGGAACTGAGGTCATTCCTCCTGCAAATGAATTGCCATCTTCTCGTCATTGTTATGCACCCCAGGGTACCCAGTCCCAAGGTTGATAATATGTCTTGATTCTCTTTTCCTCAGTTGCAATACCTCTTTTTCTCAGTTGCAGTAATGCTGTTATCATTGACTTGTTCGATGACAAAGTAGCTAAGTTTAAACACTCCGAGAAATGGTGTGACTCGAAATGCCTAGCTATAGGGTAATGTTGATCTTTGTTCGTGATGGTCCTCATGTGTGCTAATACTCTTTTTTTGGCCATGAGTGTAGTGCTGCCTACATATCTGAGATTGCGAGGGTATTCCAAAATATACACTAAAAATGTGGAACTGCATGTGAGTAACTGGTTAATAGCGACAGTGGTATCTATGGTGGAATTGTAGTATTCTTTTTAGGTCTCGCATAGCGTTGCAGTGCGCATTCGCTACTCGCTTTGCGAGGCATGCAGTATACACTATAGCGTGGAAGCTTTGTGGAAGCTCCGCTCACTCTCCGCCGATATTTTTCATTGACTTTTGTCGTAAATGCTGCCTTCCGATTGGTTTGTGGCTTGTTAGTCCCTCCTCATGAAGGCCATGACGTCATTTGTATCCTTCCACGGCTACTGGCCTCTTTACTGCCAACACTATTTTTCTTCCCCTGCCTCCCCCCCTCCACTCCCGCAGTCCGTGACTTCTTGGACCACCCCAGCCCCCCCCCACTCCCATTCGTGCCTTCTTTCCCATCCGCACTTCCGATTCTAATGCAAAAGGTCTCGCGTAAATGCGAGTCCTATTGCATTTCCAATGCTTGCTTATAAAGTCCTTTCTATGACGTACGAGGCGGATTTGATATCCCGGCATGCCTTTGTTCGCACTTGTGTCTCGCTGGCGTTTACACTGTTCTGGTTACTTCCTGCTGCAGGCCCGTGGCTCGCTGTGTTCTGAGGAGGGCGGGAACAGGTAAGGGGGGAGTGGGCTGGAGTGGAGTATATATAGCCTAATATATAAATCACGACACATGTACAAAAAAATGCTACATCATGATTATTCGTAAACCGCATTCAGAATGCCTTAATTAGGATCTGCGGCGGCAACGCACACATCCCCCTTTCATAATTTGATATACCGGCATGCCTCTGTTCGCACTTGCGTCTCACTGGCGTTTACACTGTTCTGGTTACTTCCTGCTGCAGGCCCATGGCTCGTGTTCTGAGGAGGGTGGGAACGGGTAAGGTGGGAGTGGAGTATATATAGCCTAATATATAAATCACGACACATGTACAAAAAAATGGTACGTCATGATTATTCATAAACCGCATTCAGAATGCCTTAATTAGGATCTGTGGCGGCAACACATACATCCCGCTTTCATAATATAGCTATATTTTTTTGACAGTGTACACACAAACCAGATCCTATGTAAACAAAATAACCACACTCTATGAAAACAAAAAACAGACAAGCACACCGCGCAGCACCGATGAAACTGTGCTGCCAAAATGTAAACACAACATTTTCGTGAAAATGTCCTATTAAGGTACACAAACACATACACACGTTAGACAACCACTATCAAACTGCACGTCCCCTTACAAGGCACACACTACAGAGTCCTAGCGGAAGAGGGGTTTCCCCGTGAAGTAGATGTGTACACACAGCGCAGCCAAAATATTCACCCTGCATAACCTGTGCACAGCACACCTCCACGAAGGAGGGGCTGTGCAGACTTTCATATGCAAAATATATCTTCTAACGTTGATTTGGGTGAATGTCCAGTCTGTCCTCCTCGGGTAAACACAGTCTGAACATTATTACATATAAAAGAGGGGCTGCTGGGCGCCTGGTGCACGCATTAGGTTGCCTCTTATTGAGTCTTGTTGGAATTTTGAAATTTAAGGAGCGCTTTCATAAAATCGCAAACATTAGGAGTTCCTCGTCTTGATAATTATGTCAGGCCTTCTGTAAAAGCCACCGGATGGCCTCTTCCAGAGCATATGAAGGGTTATCCCTTGTAGGCTGCAGTCAAAATTAATGCCTTTTATTTATTAATTTATTTAACTTTGTCGAATTTATATGCTCTTGCACGTTATCTCCGGTAGCTGACGTCTCTATTTCGATATATTAGTTCTTTCTGGCCCTGATTCTCACGCGTCGCCTTTCTCTCATCAGCACTTTTTCTTTTCTGTTTCATTTCTATTCTGCAGGTAGGATAGCGCTGCGTGAACCATATTCATGTGCATAAACAATGCATAAAAAAAAAACTTGAAATTCCGGGGCAAGCGCATTTGCAATGGGAGAAGCCATTAATTGTGCAATAAAAACTTTTATGGCTCTCATTTCCATACAATGCCACTGGCTTTGCAGGCAATGGCGCCTGGGCTATAATTAACAACAAGATGAGAGTACTGCAATGTGTGCACCGGGTAAAGCAGAGGTCAGGTGTTTTATTTATGAACACGTTTAAAGTTTTGATATGATTTTATGGATGGTAAAATCAGAAACAAATCAATAAATGAATGAATGTATGAATCGATAACGTCGGTGCAAGAAGCTTTGCAATTTATTTAAATGAAGGACTAATGTGCTGCATAGCTAAATACATATAAGGTCCCAAAGGCGAGACCGATTGCATTGCAAATGCTTGTTTCATCCAGCTGCTGCGACAGGCTTTGCAGTGGCCACATGAAAAAAAGCCCTGGATATTTATACCTATACTTTGGTCATTGGGAGCAATGTCACTGTGAATGAGTATATCTCAGAGGCTACAACCTCTCCTGTAGGTAATACAGGGCCTGTCAGGAATGGAAGTACTGATCACGGAATCTTGCTGAGCAATTCCCAGTTCTTGGTCAGGATCTTGTGGATCTCTTTGGAATTCCTGTTGTAGGTGAGTATAACCCTGGTGGGATTTTCATCCTTCCTGGTGGATTTGTCATTGTTGTTGTTCTCTAATGTCATTGATCTGTTCACACCCTTAACTTTATTCATGGCCTGCGTAAAACCCAGCTAGGATAACAACATTCAGTGAATCTAGCTAACATGGTCTCTTGTTTGGCCCTAAAGGCTGTGTCTGAACTGCAATTACGTTGGGCCCTTAAGAGTTCCCCTTAGGGGATACTCCATTTTAGGTTGTCAGGGTGGCTACTCATGGCATGGAGAAGGGTATTACCTGCAGTGATTTTCCTGAACAGCCTCGTCTGAATTTTGTTGTCAACTATTCCTACCTTTGTGTCGAGAAATTCCACTTCTTTACTGCTCATGTTGCTGGTGAGTCTAAGGTTATACTTATTGGAATTGAGTCTACCAATAAACTCACTGGCTTCATTTTCTGTACCCATCCAGACCACAAACAGGTCATCAATATGCCTGAGCCATAACACCACATTGCTGAAATCATTCTCCAAGGTGGTGTCAGTTGTGATCTCTTCCTCTCATGCCCCCAAGGAACAGATTAGCAAAACTAGGAGCAAAGCAAGTACCCATGGCAGTCCCAAGAATCTGTTTGAAAATACTACCATTGAACATGAAAAAGTTGTTGTTGAGGCAATACCTGATCATGTCAATGAGTATGTTGGTATGTTCCATGTGCCATACAGGACTCCTGGAAAGGTACCTGGAACAGGCAGATATGCCCAGCTCATGTTCAATGATACTATACAGAGAGTTGACATCCATGGTGATCAGAAGGTAATCTTTCTGCCCTTGGACTCTGTATTTTGTTAAGAAAATCCTTGGTATCCTTGACATAGGATGGCAGGGTGACCACCTGGTCCCTCAAAAGGTGGTCTACATATCTAGAGATATTCTCCAGAGAGCTACAGCTGGAGGACACAATGGGTCTGCCAGGGGGTTTGTTATATCCTTATGTATTTTTGGGAGAAGATACAGTACCAGCAGTTTGGGGTAATCTTTTTTAAGGAAACACTATTCTTCCTATTCTAACACACCCTGGTCCCTCCAATCAACTAGCCTGCTCCAAATGCCTGTTATTCTCTCACTATATTCAGTTCTGTTGGTACTGATATATGCCATGGGATCATTCAGTTGGCACATGGCTTCGTCGATGTACATGCCCCTGCTAAGGATGACAATGTTGCCTCCCTTGTCTGCTGGACGTATGAGAATACTATTTTCATCAGCAAGATCCTTAATGGCATTTTTTTGGGCAATGATAAGATTGTGCAACAGCTTAGTAGATTTGTTAAACCATGTTTTCTGCCTGAATCTAAGGAGCTGATTGGTAACCATATCTTGAAAAGTATCAATATTGTCATGTGACATGGTTGGTAGAAAAGTAGACCTGGGTCTAAAGTTGGTGGATGGTGCTTTGTCATACGAGATATTGAGGTCATCAAGAACTTGGTATACATTGCTAACCTCCTGAGCCCCTACTCCCTCTAGTTCATGTAATGTTACTAAAGTGTCAATGTCACCAATGTTCAATTCGCTGCATATATTGCTCCCCCTGATGTTGATGGCTTTTATGTTGGCAACTGGTTTTAGTTTATGCAATTTTTTTAATTTCAATTTGCGACAGAATTTGAACAAATCAATGCGTGTGTTGACATAGTCTACAGGTTCTGCAGGGCAGAAGGATAGTCCTAGGCAAAGGGTTCTTTTTCCAGATTACTGAGAGTCTATTGGTGAGATTAATGATTGTTCGATTTACCATATTGTCATCCATTATGCTATTGTTTCTGAGCGTGTTGATTTGTTTCCCATGCGCCCCTTCTCGTTCCCTCTTCCTTCGCCTTTGCTTAAGTCTCTTCCTCCTCTTGCGGTGGCACCCCGGCCTCTTCCTCTCCCTGCTTGGTTGGATTCCCTGGTTCTGGTTTTTGATTTGGGAGTGATTCTCGTAGTTTGCTGGCCCCTGCGTAGGAGCCGTTATTCATCTAAAAACGTTTTCTGTTTCATAGTGATATAATTCCCAGAGGTTGAGCTTTCTGATGTTCTTGATGTCGCTGATTTGTCTGTGTCCGCATCACTTGAGCTGGCTTGCTCCTCTTCTGGTGTTCTTTGTGCCACTGGGAGGTTTCATAAAGATGGTCATACTTGTGGCTGTACGTAAGAATTCTTCCACATTCATAATCTGCACAGTCCTGGTGTAACTTCCTCTGTTTCCTTGCTTTGATATCATCCTCGAAGGTCATGAGCCTTACTTTCATATCTTCATAGAATTTGACGATAGTGTCTTGTTCACTGCTTTTGTTCAGTTCATCTTTTATGCGTTTGATTTCCCCTTTCACGACTTCCTTGTCTTGCCACACATATTTCACCAGAATCTCCAGCATGGTTCTAGAGCTTTTAGCAGAGTTGGCTGCCCATTCCTCGAGCATTTGCGGGTTCGGGGACTCGTATGACGGTGTGATATAAATTCTTAGACCTCTTGGGACCATGTTTTTATCAATATAGTCCTGGAGGGAGATAGCCTCCCATCATTTGGAAATTTCAGTTTTGCACAGTTTCTCCAAGTTCTTCAATTGGTCAATTACTGTTGATTCTTGTGTCCCTGTAGTTTTAGAACTGTGCCTCTTCCCTGGTTCGTGGGCAAACAGAGTTTGAGCTGCCACGCATCTGTCACTGTCATCATCCATCCTGTGATGTGCTGGATGTCAAGTGCCCCCCAATGTTCTTGTGTATACCACAGGACTGCCCCTCTGTATGATACAAAGTTCCTTCTGCGGCATAGTATGCCCCTGTTGGGGTTACATCGTTACAGTAGTTATAATGGCATGCCCGCCTCATGATGAGTTTCCTGAATTGGTGTTGTATTGTTGGAGGAATCAATAAAGTTGCATGTTTCAAAGGTTATTGTACATCCATGCCCTCAAATAAATGTCGTATCAATATAGAAGCATGAAACAGATAGTAGCAGAAACCCATAAAGTGGTGAGGTCACGGAGATATTCCCAAGCATGCTGATGCCGATCAGAGATCCGTGCGTCTCGCTAAGGCAGCCAAGGTCAGGTCCCCCCATGTCCTCCGAAACAAGCAGTACCCCCCCTAACTGTCTCGAGGGACGCTTCCATCTGAGACGCCTTCAAACTTCACAAATGATGGCAGCTGCATCTGGCGGTGATCCTTGATCCTTCCGCACTTCTCCAATATAAAGTCTGCATCCAAAGTTGGTCCTTGAAACCAGGCGACTGGTCTCAGATAAAGGTTCCCTCAATTGTAATCCAAGAAAAACTACTCCTTCCAGGAACCGGAGACCCATGGAAGGTGGCGCGCCGACCAGCAGAGCTGGCCAGTATTTAAATCCCATGTATATGAAAGTTTAGTAGTGCCACTCAGGCAAAGAGACAATGGTATACCACAAAAGGGATTTATTGCTTCATAAACCCTGCGTTACACATTTTGGCCATCCTGCGGCCTTGCTCACACACAGAGTGAAAACAAAGGAGCGACTTACATGTTACAAAATAAACTTAGGACTAAAAAAAGTCATGTGACTGAGTAAATACAGTTGCCATCTTGTAACATGTCTTTGGCCTGTAAAGACAAACCAAAAGTAAAATACATCAACGTTATACAGAGACTACCCCACGTTTCATATGAGGAAAAGTGTGGCCCACTGGTAAACGTCATCAAATGTATACATGAGCAGTACAACCCTATTACTTTATTAGGATGTAGATGCAACACAGAGAAAAAGGAGGGAGAGTCTGCTACAAGGTGAATAATGACTTTGTGGCACCCCTGTCAGAGCTCATGTTCTGGTAGTGACATAGTGTCTAAGAACCACCTCCTCATCAAAACATGTGTCAGAGAGCATAAGTCAGTCATGTGCTCCCACTGTGGGGTGTCTGTGTGATCTGGGGAGTCCGAAGGCAGTGCCCCAGTAGAAGATCACTGAGAATGGAAAAAATATTATACGCTATGGTAGCGACATAGTGTCTAAGAACCACCTCACAATCAAGACATGTGTCAAAGAGCATGAGTCAGTCAAGTGCTCCCACTGGTAAAATACAGCATGGAGGTATCCGTGTAGTCTAGGGTGTCCGAAGGCAGTGCTTACAAACGGGGGGCAAGCCTGTCGAATGCATGTCGCTCAAAGAAAAAAGGTGCATATAACCAGCAATAAATCCCTTTTGTGGTATACCATCATCTCTTCGCCTGAGTGCACGCTACAAACTTTCATATACGTGGGATTTAAATACCGGCCAGTTCTACTGGTCGCGTGCCACCTTCCACGGGTCTCCGGTTCCCGGAAGGAGCAGTTTTTCTTGGAGATATATATATATATATATATATATATATATGGAAGGAAAACCCCCAGCAGACACCTGCTCCTCTCCTAACGGGATCGGTGCGAGTTCCGGGTGCCGGGTCCCGGCCAAAAATCAAAGAAATTTCGGTGAGCAGTTCCCTCAGTGAAAAAAGAGACTCGCACACCAGGGTCCGTGTAAACGAAAGATTGTTATTGGCGACGCGTTTCGACCAGACGGTCTTCTTCACAAGCCACCTTTGCTACAAAAAGATCCACCATAAGAGTGTATTTACAAACATAGAAAACGGACCACTTTCCATGAAAACCACATCGACATGGAAGATCCACACATGTCACGAGCATAATCAGCGCTGCATAACAAAAGAAAGACGTTACTTTGCGAGTGAACATGCAAATTATGGTTCATAACAGAATGCATATTTTACAATAAAGTAACCAAAAAAAATACATCATTTATACAAACAGTGCAACTTTATCAATTTGCACGAAAGTTGCAAACACACACAAGTACACTTCTTCTTTTTGATTCATACCGGCTGAATTTATGTACTGCTCTGCTCGGGGTAGTGCTGGCCAAGTGGACGAGAATGGAAATTATGTGGGTCCTACTATTTAGGTGATTTAGGGCCGGTCACCTTAAAAATTCAGGCGAGATGTCCTAAAAATTCCTGCAAAAAATTACCCAAAATAAAAATTAAATTAAAGTAAAACCCCGAGCAGAGCAGTACATAAATTCAGCCGGTATGAATCAAAAAGAAGAAGTGTACTTGTGCGTGTTTGCAACTTTCGTGCAAATTGATAAAGTTGCACTGTTTGTATAAATTATGTATTTTATTTGGTTACTTTATTGTAAAATATGCATTCTGTTATGAACCATAATTTGCATGTTCACTCGCAAAGTAGCGTCTTTCTTTTGTTATGCAGCGCTGATTATGCTCGTGACATGTGTGGAAGTATTTCTTCCATGTCGATGTGGTTTTCATGGAAAGTGGTCCGTTTTCTATGTTTGTAAATACACTCTTATGGTGGATCTGTTTGTAGCAAAGGTGGCTTGTGAAGAAGACCGTCTGGTCGAAACGCGTCGCCAATAACAATCTTTTGTTTACACGGACCCTGGTGTGCGAGTCTCTTTGTTCACTGAGGGAACTGCTCACCGAAATTTCTTTGATATATATATATATATATATATATATATATATACATGGAAACATGAAAATATGCTTTTATATATTTTCTTAATCACAGGAGTGAGACTTGCAAATGGAATTATCCCGGAATTGAATGTCTTAATGTGTGATTTAGTAGTAAAATTCAAATTTAGAAAAAACATTCATGAAGATAAGAAATTAAATTATTCATGACATGTTTTAGAAAAGCTAAGAACAAATGAAAGAAAGAAAAATATGAAAAATAGAAAAAGTAAAAAAATAGCAGAATTGTTACCTGAAGAAATAAGCCAGAATGTAATGTTTAAAGAAATATACTTGTGCGTTACAAAATGGAGCTGATATTTTCACTTGCAATGTATGTGATGATTTGTAAAGAGACACATATAATGAATTGCTAACATGGTGTTCGTAATCTTGAACAAGGCTGTGCCTGGCAGTCTACATTTCCGAAATAAAAATCTTTTTGTGGAATTTACTGAAGTGCCGACATCATTCTCAAGTGAGAATGTCTGTATCAGGATATGCATATACTGGAGACATGGAAAAATGAAGGTCTATTGACTGTTGAGGAACACAGATTTTTACGTAATGATTATCCGAGGATGTCAGTGATTTATTTGATTCCTAAGGTGCTTGATAGCTTATCCTCTCCTCCAGCTGGCCAATCATTTTAGCAAGGCACAGTTTGTTGGAAAATACTTCACAATATGTAGACTTTTTTCTACAGGAGTTGTCCGAAGTTTACCATCTTATGTCAAAGACACAGGGGACTTTTTTAAAAGAATTTACGATATTCCGTGGAATCAAGATTAGTTGCTAATGACTATTGATGTAACCACTCTTTATACCAGTATCAACCATCAAGATGGCCTTAGGGCAGTAGAACATTTCTTCAAAAGTAGACCTCTCAGATTATACGAGCACAGTAAGATGCTAATCTGTATGATACCGTTTTGCTTGGAGAACAATTTCTTTTTATTCAACAAGGAAATCTTTCAGTAAATTCGTAGTGTAGCCATGGGGGCCTGTTTCTCCCCCAGTTACGCGTGCTTGCACATAGGCTGGTGGGAGGAAAGGGTTCTCATGGTGGACCACAATGAGAGTTGGGACAGGCATGTTATTTGTTGGCTACGGTACATCGATGATTTGTTTATAATTTGGAAGGGGTCAAAGGAAAGTGCTGACAATTTTGCAGCTAAAATCAATTGCAATACTGTCAATCTTAAGTTTACAGCTCAGATAAGCACAATTATGGTTGATTTTTTGGATGTCCATGTTTTCATACAAAATAACAAAATTGAAACGAAGTTACACAGAATAGAAGCAGCTGGAAACTCAGTACTCCATGCCAGCAGTTTTCATCCTCGACTCTTAATCAACAGTATTCCCTAATGGGAGATGCTCATGCTCAAAAGAATTTGTAGCCGTGAGGAAGACCTTAGAAAGGCCCAATTTGAGTCGAAACAGATATTCCTCTAGGGTAATTGACCAAGCTATTTTAAAACGGGAAAAACAAATAGGGAAAGTCTATTATTTGATAGGCATTCTGGAAGTGACACCAAACAGGGCAATTCAAGGACCACAGATGGAGGAACTAGGCTGATATTGACCTGCAGCAAACAAGAGTAGCAATTAAGAGCTATGCTGAGGCAACAGTGACCCTTGATTTTAAGAGATCCTGTCATTGGGTCAGTACTCCCTAAAAAATCTGTGATCAGATTCAGAAGAGCCATATCCATGAGCAACGCCCTACTCAAGAACAGTCTGGAGGTGACAGAGGCTGATAATTGGCTCTTTGTCAAGAAAGGATTTCATAAATGCAATTCATGTAGGGCATGCCAATTTGGCATCAATATGTCACAATATGATACCCCATTTCATGACAGGCATGTTAAAATAGATACATTTCTTACCTGTAAAACTGAGTTTGCTGTATATGTCCTTGAATGCACACGTGCATTGCGCTATATAGGCAGTACCAAACTGTAGGTGCATAAATGTATATTACAACATATTTCAGCAATAACAAACTTGGATCCTACATACCCAGCTGCTCGACATTTCAAGGACATGCATAACAGCAACCTCAGTCATCTCAAATATTATGTGATAGACACAGTACCTAAATTAAGGCGTGGAGGTAACCGTGAAGCAACATTACGTAAGTTGGAGGCCAGATACATTCTAGACTTGGATGCAAAACCTCCACATGGGCTTAATACCAGCGAAGACCTGCATACTTTCCTTTAAACTGCCTTGTAGCATTTCTCTATCTCTCCATAGTATAGTTGTGTCCCAAAGTAATCCACTGGTTCCTTTTTTCTATATGGGTTTTCCAATTGAGTAAATGAATCCACTATAAACCTTGTGATATTTGAATTAACAAATTATTAGGTTTTAGAGGGAAACAAATCTTTCTTTTTTGAATATGCAGCAGTACATTTCATTGCCAAATATTTTCTTTTCCTCAAAATATTTTTTAGTAGTTTGCACTTTTTAGCACTCAGGCACTTTTGTAGGTACAAAATTGGCTGTACAACTCTGCCCATGAGGGCTTATTGATCCATGATATTGGTCAAAACACTTTTTAGTTTATCGAAGGAGTGAGCCCGTATATAAAACAACATTATTTGATAAATTGAGCAACATTACAGTTATTTAGATAATAACATATAAAATATAGGAGTGATTGTGTGAGGTCAGACTATCAAAGACTGAATAACAAAAGGTACCCAGCTGGTATGTGTACGGGCACTAGGCACGTATTATGCGGAATTTGCACAAATGCATTAACAGGCACTAAGATCTGAAAGATGTTTGACTTAGAGCTTTCAGTGAAATGTCCTGTTTTTGCCTATTTTGAACAAGTGCATAATTTTGCACATTTGCCATTCATTGACGGGTGTCGCATTGTCATTTATACTATTTTCAGCATTGGGATTGCATTCACTTCCTTAATATGTGTGCAGTTTTATCACCAACTATATTTTTATATATGATATATCGTTGCAATAAGTTGAATCGTGATCACTGTATTGGGATTAATTCTCATCTGTACTTACAGCCAGTATTTGTTAACCTGTGTAGTTTTTCTTTCATGTTTATTAGGGGTAGCAAGCACAGTGTCATTTTAAATAGTATTGAAATCCCTGCAGCGCGTCATGTGATCAAGGCCAGGCTTGGCCGAAATGCGTCATGGCAGACAGTGAATAATTAAATAAAACAACCGCACAAGAAATCTGGCTCTGTGTCCCGACGTCTCCTTGGGGTGACAGGTGTAACGGTTATTGAAGAAAATATATATATATTACCTACTGGCGGTCGCCAGTAGGTAGTTATAGTTAGGACCTATTTTCCATAGGAAAAACATTTTTTGTTTTCTCAATAACTTTGGCGTCGTTTAATGAATCATCACGAAATTTTCAAAACTAGTGGGGCACTCCGGTCAGCTCCTGTCTTGAAAGTTTCGGGGTGATTCGTCATGCGGGGGCCGAGAAAAAAGGGGGGTCCCAAAACGTGTTTTCTCCATGTTATTTTCCATAGGAAACTTTAGACACGGCTACAGCCCGAACTGCTGAACGGAATTACACCAAATTTTGCAAAAAGGTAGTGCTTGGTTCAGAAAGCGTCCTTTTTTTAAAATGGTGTAAATCCGTTCAGTAGTTGCTGAGAAATTAAAAAAATAAAAGTTTCGATATCCCCCAGGGCCAAAAAAAGCATTTTTTTAAAAAAACAAAATAAGCGACATTCGCGCTGGGGTCGTGAATCCCGCCGAAATTTTTTTTAAAAATGAATCGCGGGCTCCTGCGCTTCATTTAATTGAGGCCCCCGGTTGGGCCAGGTCCCAGGGGCATTGCCAAAAAATATATGCGGGGGCCCCTGCAGACCCAGGGACCGCCACCCCCCGGGGCTTGCTTTAAATAATATGCGGGAGGGCACTCAGCCCTCCCACAGCCCCGGGGACCGCCACCCACCAGGGCTTCCTTTTTAATGTGTGGGGGGCCTCCAAGGCCCCCCACGCCCCAGGGACCGCCACCCTCAGGGCTTTTCTTAAATATTCGCCGGGGCAGGCAGCCCCCCGCTGCCCCGGGGACCGCCACCCCCCGGGGCTTTTAAAAAAATAAATAAACCTGTGTGGGGGCTCGAGCCCCCCCACACACCCCGGGGACCGCCACCTCCCCGGGGCACTAATTATGTAAATTCCGAGCCCCGGAGACCACCACCTCCCTGGGGCTTTAAATAGTAGGGAGGGGGGCTGCGCGGCCCCCCTCCTGGAGCCATCCATTGCCCTGGGGACCACCACCCCCCAGGGCCAGCTCCTGCAGTGTCCCGGGGTGCCCACCCCCGGGACACTGCTGTTTGCTATGACAGGGCGGGACCCGTGCGGCTCCCGCCCTTTCATAGCAAACTATCCAAAGCAGATTGCTTTTCCACACGGGGAGCTGCATGTCAGCAGCTTCCCGTGTGGAAAAGCAATGCCGGCTCCCACAGGAATTGGCCATGGGAGGGGGGCCCACGTGGCCCCCTTCCTGTTTAGATTTTTCTTTTCTTTTAAAACGGTGTCAGGCCCTGGGAGATGGAGTCCCCAGGGCCCAAAAAACGAAAAAAGAAGGGGGGGCACCCAGCCCCCTTCTAAAAATAGTTTTTTTTTAAAAAAAGACCAGCATCGTGCCGAAGGCCCCACCCCCTCCCAGCAACAGTCTGCAAACGCACCCTGGGGTGCGTTTTAAGATGGGGAATTAATTCCCCTTCAATACTGGGGGTCCCTGGGGGCCAACTAGCCCACCAGGTACCTCCAGTATGCGCCACAGGGCTGCCTTGCAGAAAGGTGGTCCGAGGCCACGCCCCTTTTTACACCTCTCTGCAACGCAGCTCTGTGGCGCTTACTGGAGGTACCTGGTGAGCTAATTGGACCCCAGGGACCCTCAGGACTCAAGGAGATTTAATCCCCCAATTTACAATGCACCAGGGGGCGCGTTTGCACAGTGGTGCAGGGAGGGGGCGTGGCCTGATTTGACAAGTGTGCAAACGCGCCCTGTGGTGCGTTTTAAGTTGGAGGATTAAGTCCCCTTCAATCCTAAGGGTCCTTGGGGGCCAACAAGCCCACCAGGTACCTCCAGTAAACGCCAGGGAGCTGTGTTGCAGAGTGGTGGTCCAAGGCCACGCCCCCTTTTTATACCACTCTGCAACGCAGCTCTGTGGCGCTTACTGGAGGTAGCTGGTGGGCTAGTTGGCCCTCAGGAACCCTCAGGATTCAAGGAGACTTAATCACCCAACTTAAAATGCACCACAGGGTGCGTTTGCACACTTGTCACATCAGGCCCCGCCCCCCTCCCTGCACCACAGTGCAAATGCGCCCTGTGGCGCGTTTTAAGTTGGGGGATTAATTCCCCTTCAATTCTGAGGGTCCCTGGGGGCCAACTAGTCCACCAGGTACCTCTTGTAAATGCCACAGGGCTGCAATGTAGAGAGGTGCTCAGAGGCCACGCCCCTTTTTACACCACTCTGCAAACGCGGCTTCTGGTGCACTGCTGGTGGGGCGATGAGGTCCTCTTGTGTCCTGAGGACCTCAAGACACAAGTGGACTTTATCCTCTGAGCAGCAGTGTGCCAGAAGCCACGTTTGCAGTGTGGTGTAAAAAGGGGCGTGGCCTCAGAACACCTCTCTGAAACGCAGGTCTGTGGCGCTTACTGGATGTACCTGGTGGGCTACTTGGCCACCAGGGACCTTCAGGATTCAAGGGGACTTAATAGGGATGTCATAGTTAGAAATTAGCATTTAAAAATCCTTTGAAATTCACTGATAAAACCATAGGTTTCAGGTACGTTATAGTTAGAAATTAGCATTTAAAAAAACCTTAGAAATTCACTGAAAAAACCATAGGTTTCAGGGACGATATAGTTAGCTGGACATTTCACTCTTACAAAACCGTAGAAATTCCACTGTTATAGTTAGTTGAGCTAACTATAACTCGCGCACCCGCAATGCACTGCTCATGACGTCACATATTACATCATTCATGACATGGTCAGTGACATGGTCAGCTCTCCAGTGAGCCTCCGGACAAACAGCCTCCGGTTTAATTCCATTCCTCTGTTCTTCTGGCAGCACAATTTCAGACACTAGAGGGCGATAAAAGAAATGAATAAGTGACTCAGACTTTCGCTTACTTCTGCCTTATCTGCATGCATATGCCCGTGAACAAGGAGTAGGATCTCCGAAACACGTAGGGCTTTGTAACAACGGCCATTCAATGCAATAGTATAGTTAAATATACTAAATTGAAATGCAGTGCAAAGATCACATTTTAAAGGAATACACTGATAAAGAGCTGCTATCAGAACTTAGTGGACTCTGCACTAAACAACAGCGGACCACCTCACCCTCTCGCCCCCAAAGTCCTGAAGGTCAGTGCTACTCATGGTGACCCTGCATAAGAAGGAACCACTAAAATACAAAAACAAGCATTAACAATGCCAATAGGTCTAACTTTAAAGGAATGTTGTATTGTAGTATGAAGCATTATAAGTAGATAGCATGGGAATAGATATGTATTTTTGTGGAAGCAAAGAACTGTAGAATAATATTGATGTTGTTAAATAGTCAGGTGACAGGTGCAGTGCCAAGTTAGACCTAAAACTCCATGTAGGTTAATGACTGCCCTCCTCCCATTTGTGCTGCTGCTATAGCAAAACACCATACATTATCTAGTTATCTAAGACACATTAATAACTTTGCAATGCCATGTGTGTGTCCCACAAAGTTGAAGCTCAGGCAGCTGGATAAATAAACAAAATGATCACAGCTGTGTGGAGGGCAAGCATTTTTTTTTTTGTGGAAGCACGCAGCTTGTCCTCAATCAAAACATGTACTCCTAGCTCCCAACATGTAGGCTGAGCCAACGCACCTCTCTAGGGGTGCTCACATAATTGTCTGGCAACAGCTGTGGTGTCAAGCCAGACCTTAACAAAAGGTTTTAGTTCCAATCGATTTTTATTACTTTTTCCATGTACAACAATGCAGTGGGCATACCCACCTGTCAAAACGAAGTTTCCTCAAGAAGCGGAATGAAAGAAAGCCACAACAACATAACCCCTTGCCCCCCTCCACACCTTGAACCACACCAGCCCCCCACCAGCTCCCCTGGTGCCATCACTATGTTAATGCAGGGAGAGAAACAAGCTGGCCCCTGGTAGTCAATTAACCCCAGTTAATTAAGCTGCATTGACACTTTAAAGCCATTTGTTTCGCATTGTTTATTTGTAAGCACTGGAGGCAGGAAATGCGGCCAGCCAACCACTGCAGCAACCCTGGCCTGCACCCCACTCTGCCAGACGTCCTGGAAAATAACCAGTACCCGGTAGTGTCTATCTGGGCATGGACTTTGACATTTCCTAGAGGATAGTGTCCTCTTCAATAGCAATTGTGACATACACACCTTTCTCAAAAAGTTTTCATTAGTAAAGGTTATTCTATACCTCAAAAAGCATCAGGCACACATTTAATGTATGTTTCGCATTCTTAGGATACCCTGCGGTATTTGATTAGCTTATCCAATGTGCATTCCTCAAACATGGCCTCCTCCGTTTTCTGTTTGTACAGCATGTTTGCTACATTCTCTCTGGCTCCCTGATTGTGAAAACTCTGTTGCTGGAATTCTGCACATATACAGAACTATGCGCAGGAAAACGGGACCTCAGTGCATAGGGGTGTACCAACCTACCACATTAGTACCCAAAATCCCAAACCAACTAGCTATAGTGTCTCATTCGTTCTCCGACTAACAGCAAAGCTACCAATGATTAGACAACCCAGAACACGACACTCCCGACTCTCTCAGGAATCATGGGAGCTAGACAACTCTTTCGCTCACTCACTCATACTTGTCCACAATGCGAGTAATCAGAGTCACGGTATAGTTTATAATGTTTATTTCAACTAACGCGCTCTATGGTACAGTACACGTGCCATTACCAGCAGCAAAATGCACAAACACAATATAGACAGCATTGTCACAATTCCATAGAATATAAACAGGGATATCATTTTGTAAAGACAGTGGAAAAGGTCTACAATACCTAACCACCCTCCCCGTGGTAAGAAATAGTTTATTATAAAAAAGAAGAAGAAGTCCTCTGGGCTTTGTCAGCAGACCCCATACCTCAAGGCCTAGATGAAAGGTTTACATCTCAGGACAAGCACAGCTCTTCTCTACGGAAAGGAATCTAAGTGCCTGCACCACATGTGTTGCTTGCAATATTGAAGCATACAATTTTCAGTAGTGCAGCTGTGTGTCATGTTATGTCTAGGTGCGAGGGACTGACCAGAACAGAATAACAAGGGGCATTGTTGATCGACCTTGTACATCGTGTGCAGAGTAAACCTCAGAGCACAGCAGAGAATGCAAAAAGCAGACAGTTCTCATGTGAAAGGGCACAAACAGAGTCTTGCGAAATCTATGCATGCAGTGTTGTGTGCAAAAGCAGCCTCATGGCAGCGAAGCTCATGCTAACTTAGCAGATGTCAACAATGGACCCACAATCCATACTACACCCTCCCCCTGGTAAGATCTTCGCATGTAGACATCGTACGAAAACAGAGTCCAAAAAGTGTGAGCAGAGTTCTAAAGTGTGATTGAGAGAAAAAAAAACAATTAGGGGAAAAAAATTAAGGTAGTTTTAAGGGCCTTAGAAATCCAAGGACTGGCGAATTTAATCCATTAGAGTGTAGGAGCAATAAAATGCAATACCCTCCAGAAGGAAATCATTGCTGTTGGTAGAAAAAAGGGACGCCATCCAGTTCATCAAACAAACTAACAGGTGTGCTCCACATATGCGGGTGCCTCCATTAGCATTTCCAGGCAACTTGCGTGATATTCGATGTAACTTCGAAGTAGGAGATTCTGAACAGCCTCACCGGCATCCCATTGAGCCAAGATTCCAAGTGTAGCCGCAAGCGCCATAAAGCCAACCCCAGAACAGTCCCGCTCATGGGCCACTAAAGGACCCACCAGCCGGTCAAAATCTGGGTCCGGACACGACGAATTGGAGAGGCACAAATCCAATGCCCATGTAAACGGACATTGTAGACATGAAAAGACAGGTTGCACGCAAGTGAAGTATGGAAAGCAGAAGGACAACCCATAAGACACTCTGAGAGCTGCCAGTGGTAGTGTACTGAATCATTCATGCATACGGTCACGGAGCAATCGCAGCCGATCTTGTCTGTGCAGTACCTAAAGAGGAGCAGCCATTGCGCAGCAGACACAGTAGAAGCAGGATTCCAGCAGCTAACGCCAGCATTAAGGGGAAGCCACCGAAGACGCTGGAAAAGATAGAATGAATGAATGCAGGAATAACACCAAATATAGTCTGAAAAGAACTCACAAGGCCAGAGCCAACAGCTTTAAAAAAATGAGCAAGGCCACTTGTGTCAGACGCATTAAATATGCGGTGTATTAGCTCCCCAAAATGCAGTGGGAGATTAGTTGTTAAAAGTGTTTGAATTTCACTAACAGCGCTAGCCACCTGCAGGTTGAAGGTTTCTCGTGCGGAAGTGAGGGCGACTTCTTGTTGGGTTAAAAGCACCTTTAATCTGCTCAACTTGTTGAAATCTGCTTTCAAAGTTGGTATGGAAGGCCAAATTGAGCTATCGAGCTGCCCACGCGGGGGAGGAAAAAGCAAATTTTTATAACAAATTACGCGCTGTGAAACCGTTACTATGTATGGTATGCCAGCCAGCAAGCCACAGCATTCATGGTTATTTAGAATAAGATAACTACCGTTAGTAATCAGAGTGAAAGTGGGAATTATTGCAGGAACCGGACTACCTTTTAAAACACATGCAAGGTTCGGAGCCAACATATTACATGCTTAGTGCAACTTGATATTTTTGCAAACAAGGGAATGACCCACTGTAGAATCACAGTCCTCCCCTGTAAGGTAAACTTCAGTTTCTTCCCACAAACAGTGGTAGGTAAAGGGCTCAAAGCGGCCTAATGTGTAATGTTTCATACAGGAGCTGAATTGGAACAGCGAGAAAGGCAAAGATATGACCCCATGAATTAGCCAAACAGCAGTGTCAGTTTCCGCTACAGAAAAGGGGAAAGGTTCTATTTTTTCGATGTGTAGAAGAGTGTACGTTGCATCTTTCATGGACATGAACTGCGGTTTGTCAGTTAATTTAAATTGTAAAAACAAAGCAGTCGCATTTGACTTATCCCATGGTACTTTTCCCATTTTTAGAGTTTGCAAAGTCCATGCGAATTGCATGACAGAACGCAATTGATTTTGACCATGATATAACTGAGACACACCTTCTTGCACAATATCAATAACAGAAGAAACATTATTATCTAATGTATAAATGTGGGAAGATAGTGTGTTAATACTATTATCGACTGCAGCTAGAACCTTTTCTAAGTCCGCTTGGTCAATTTGCCGCAGACGTGATGCCTCTTCAATCTGTGAAAGTTTCCATATTTCATTGTAAGCTGCGTAATAAAATCTCTTTGTTCTAGGAACGCTGGGCCCCAAGACAAAGTCAGCCAAATTAACGTTGTTGGACAACAACGATAAATGTTGTTTAACGGACGATAGTGTAGAGTGCTGCAACCACTGTTGACATAATTTACCAACCGAATAGGTTGTTACCGAATGTGTGTCTGGAAATCTTGGGTCGGGTCTGTCTTGCATATAACCCGAATTGGTGTTATGAAAATGAAGTTGGCAGGCATTCGAACTCGTCTGCCAAACTCGCCAACCTAAATAATCCAATTCAGACACATCAAAAGTGTTATTTTGAAATAACAATTGTAAGGATTCAATGGTATAATTAGTGTATATACGCCAATTATTATACTCAGCTATAGAAGGAATGGCAGGGGCGTTTAACTTTTTTGCAGTTGCCAAACCAAAGCAAGTGGTCTGGTAAACCGTTTCATTTAAAAACAAAATTTGTGCTGGGATAAGGCAGGCACGATGTAAGGCTTCAGTGCCTCGCACCTGCCAGGACCTAGAACCCCAGATCGACTTCAAATCAATGGTGGCCCTCCAGTGATCATAACCCTTGACAGACAGATCATGTCTGAAGGAATTTGAATAAATCAATTTTGTATGGGTCAACATTACTTTGGGAGTTGATGGAACATTTAATTTAAAATAATACGACTCGGGTGTTGACCTGTCAGAGTCTGTAAAATACGTAAATTTGTCTCTAAGAGTTTTCAAACTACCTTTTAATGGTGCAGGACAATGTTCCCACTGTGTGTAATTGACAACAGGACGTAATGTATTAGTCTTATGTAGGAAACGATGTCCATAATGTTGATAACAGAATAAATCAGCATGATTGGCAGAATTTAAATGTAAATCTTCAGCATTAAAAGCAGCATAATATTTCAAATCAGAAAACAATGATTATATAGCATGGACATCCCAGTCATCGGAGCGTATGTCCTTTGTTACCACATCACCCATGGAGACGCGAAATACGTATGGAACGTTAATAATTTCCATCGGACCATGGATCTGATAATCCACTTTATCCCAGATGATGCCATCCGCAACTAGAAATGCTGAAATGTTAACAAGAGTTTGGTCACGCTTCATGATGTGGGAAGATGAGTGAGGGGCCAAAATACCATCAACCAAGTTCACAGCAGAGCGTTCAGGGAAGTAGTGACCATTGACGAGTAGAAAAAACACCGTCACAAACCCAATTGACATAAAGAGAAAAATCGTGATCAGAATTAACCAGCTGTATGTCCAGGGATGGATGAAATAAGTCTGTTTAAACCAGGAAACAAAAATAGACAATTTGGTAGGGCCAATTGAAGTGGTGGAAGACGAGTCAAAAGAAAAATTGTCATGGTGTAACTAGCCTTCAGGCAAGCCATGCAAATACTCACTTGTGGGATAAGCATACTCAACGTCCTCGTTGCAGGAGGGAGCAGGAGGGACAGATAAATGGTCAACAACAGGGTCCATCTTGATGACAGTGTCATTAGGTGAGCTGAAAGATGCGCTAACCCCAGGATGCCTCGAAATTTTGGGGCACGAAACAGCAGGCGTCACACTATTCAGAATCGGCCAGATGTTGTAGCTTGACATTGTCAATAGAGATGTATCTGTTGTCCTTGCGACCAGGAAGTGGTGGTAAAATGACTGTACGAGTGCCCTTCAAGCCAAGCACTGGGACTGATGCACGATAAGAGGGACCAAATTATTTTTTGTTCTCCAACTTCTCGTGGACCAGATCACCAACTTTTGGAAGCCAGCCGGCCACCGGAATCAGCAGTGCAGCATCTGTTGCCGAAGGCAAATGTTCAGTAGCAAGATGGGCACGGGTCTCTTGTAGGTCCTGTAACATAGTAGAATGATTATCTACATCAAAGGTTGCGGCTCCGCCACAACATCTAGACCATCAAGGTCTGGCACAAACATTTTGATGCCAAAGAGCATCTCGTATGGGGTCCACCAACCAGAGGTCTTCTAGGGAGATTATTAAGTGCATGTTGAACCCCATACAAGTGGGCCAGCCAGTTCCTGCCAGTACCTAAGACTCTAGCTGTCAAGGATTGCTTTAAGTCACGGTTCATTCGCTTCTCAATTGAATTGCCCTCAGGCCTGTATGGAGACAAAAACTGCACCAGCACCCCCATTGACTTCATCGCACCCCTGTATGCCTTAGAGGCGAACGCAGGACCTTGGTCTGAATGAAAGGTGCCACAGGCAAAAATCCCTACAAAGACACACAAATCCCTGATGACATTTCAAGCGTCAGCACTGCGTTGTGGTCAAACCCAAAGGAATCTAGTGCGCAAATCAACTGCAACCAAAATGTATTTATACGCAGTATCAGAAGTAAATGGACCGCAGTGATCAAGATATACACAGGCAAAGGGGCGATTAGCAATGCAAAGCTGTGTTTTTGGTGGACGTGTTACCGTAGAAGGTATGATTTGCTGGCAGATGTCACACGACAGCACATAAGTACGGGTCTGTTTATATAAACCATGCCACCAATAACGTTGCTGTAAGATAGAAACCGTCGCGGGCACTCCAGCATAGGCCATACCTTCGTGCGCGGTTTTGATCAAAGCGTGTCTGCGGTCCGCGTTGGGAATCAGCCGATCTCCAACATCAGGTATTCTAGCAAAAGGAACTTTTTCAGGAGTTAACTGATAAGAATACTTCGAAGGGAAACCCTGTGGCTAATTAGAGCCCTCCGCAGTTGCAGCAATAGCTGCCAAAATGTCATTATCAATTTTAGTCATGGACCAAGTAACGGCTGCTACGGAGCATGTGGCTACTGCAGATTTGGCTGCTTCATCAGCCAAACAATTCCCAAGAGCGTGTGCTCCGACACGCTGATGGCCAAGAGTATGTATAACATGTGTGAGTGAAGATGTTGTTTAAGATCCGCCACTCGAACCCAAAGCGTTTTATGCTTAATTGTGCTGCCTTTAGAATCTCGATAATCATTTTGAGACCAAAAGTGTAAGTTGTCATTGAAAGACTGAACACAGTAGTAAGAATCGCACACAATGAGTGTAGAAACACTCAGATCTGCAAACTTGAGAGCAAGAACCAAAGCGTGCAGCTCGGCCAATTGGGCGGTACAGTCCCCTAGCACCTGTGTATGCACTATACCAGACTTGAATTCACCATTCACCATCGTACCAGCCACAATAGCACAAGCCGCTGAAGAAGCATGTTTAGAACAAGTGGCCGGTTGCGCCGAACCGTCGGTGTGTAGATGATACGTGAGTATTCTTCCAAGGGAACCAAAGACAGAGGAGGCGGATGAACGTGTTCATACTGCAAGAATTCCTGTGTCTGAAGAGAGGGGTCAAAGATAAATGTGACATCTGGAGACGTCAAAGAAGTAGCCCATTGGATGTAATGCTTTAGAGTTTGGTACACTAGCCTTTCATACTGCTCCCAAAGCAGGGAAAGCTGTAACCACTAAAATGCGTTTCCCTTGTGCCAGTGCGCGTTCCTTCAGGACCGCCATCTGCACAGCTGTCAAAACCTTTTCGACAGAGAAAACCGCATTTCATGCTGAAGTGTACAAATGTGATTTGTATGCAATAGGTACGGTGACGCCTTCATTGTACGTCAAGTAAGTGAAACCCACTACGCCTGGCACGATTCGTATCTCCAGGTTTGTGTGGTTATCATGTATCAACAAGTACTCAGATTCAAGTAGATCAGATTGCAAAGATTGCAGAATAGCAGAATGTTCCGGAAGCCAGCTGGCTTTTGAAAAGGTGGGTTGTATCAAAGCATGAAGAGGCTTGATACGCTGGGCATAGTTGGGAATGTAAGACCTCCTGAAATTCAAAAATCCCAGCAAAGACTGAAGTTTTTTCAGAGTAGTTGGAGATTGCAAGCATGCGCATTTCTCCAGAAAGTGGGGTGCCAAGCCCCGACCTTCATTATTGAGCTCATAGCCCAAAAACAGCACCGCATAGCAAGTGATGTGTGATTTAGCAAAATTAAATTTGTATCCGTAATCCACAAACTGAAGGATGATGCGATCAACACGGCATAGATGTGGCCACAATTCGTCGTCTGTGAGATAAATATCATCAACATACGAGTATGCATCTGGGTCTATGCTGTCTAACAAAGAGACAACACGCGTGGCGAAAACCCCCGGGCTATTCTTATACCCCATAGGTAAACGTCGACATTTTTTCTGTTTTCCACCGGCTGTGAATGCGGTCCATTGACTACATTCAGGGGCCAGGTTATGACTGTAAAAGCCATTGGAAATATCAAGTGTCGTTTTATATTTTTACGCACTATACTGTCCACAAGAGCAGAGCTGTGGGTATTTTGTACCGCACAAGTACGACAATGAGAGTTCAAATGCCGGTAATCTAAACTATGCGATAAGACCCATCAGGTTTGGAAACAGTAAAAAGAGGATTATTCATCGGTGACACATATGTCTCAATCACTCCTTGATACTCCAACTCAGTTAGAACATCAGAAACGGGACCTTTGGCTTCCCGTCGGATGGGATATTGGGGTTGAGGTTGAGGCATAGACCGCAATGGAATCTAATGTGGCGGAGAATCTTTATCCCAGCCCACTTGAATACGGTACACTGCCGGCGACAGGGCCAAAACCCACTCAGCTGCAAAAGCCTCTGCATGCTCCTTGGGACGTAACGCGAAAAACTCGGAAGAATCACGTCCTCCCCCCTTGATGCGGCCAGTACAAAAGGTGGGGGCCAATCTGCCTCTGCTAACAAAATGTCATAGGAAGCGGTCAGATTCTCCCCAAAAATCCCTATGACCACACGTTCAATGTCACCTTCAATTTGATAAACTATATTATACAGCCTATCCGGGGGGCAACCCGGGTGTCAGCTGTTTCTACAGTAATGAAAGTTTCAGTTGCTGTCGCCTCCAGACAAGGACGCAGTGCCTCCCGCACTATGGTAACTTCCGCTGCGCCGTCGAGCAGAGTCACCGCCCAAGTCCAATCCAGCAGTCGGGTTCTCACCATCTGAGGCACCGTCTGAGGCACTGTCAAAGAGGCAACCTTTTTCTTCGGAAACGGGAGACGGAAACGTGGTTGCTCCTCTTGTTTCCCCTTGACGTCAAATTGATGAGGCTGATCACATCCCTGTGGTGCAGGATGACTCTTGCCACGATCCTGGCGATCTCCACCACTGACTTGAGAGCCAGCTGTGTCCTGTAAAGAATGAGGAGAACGCTGATCAGGGACTTGAAACCTATCAGGAGACTTAATTTTCGCGCGGTCATGCAAGTCATAAGTACGCTCAGTAGTGTCAGGTGTCGGTGAACCAGCATGCGAACCCTGCTTCTGTTGTTGCTGCCCCTGTTTTTTCATTTTCCAGTTCTTTTTAGGAAAGAACGGACGTTTAGCTTTATCTGTCTGGATTTTTTGTGTAGTTTGAGATTGAGTTAGCGTTTGAGTAAAAGGCTTAACCCCAAACTATTGTGGCCTATGGTATTATAAACCTTTGCAATAATTTTTGGTAATTCGCGTGGTTTGTCTGCATCAGGCACAGCCTCCACACGATTTGCCACTTGAAAGCTTACAGCATCGCCCTTGACATTAGCAAGGATCACATCTGCAACCACGTCGAACACCTCCACCAAGCGCATCCCCAGCTCCACAGCTGCTTCGGCTCCATGTTCATCTTGAACACTTTTAATCACGGAAGGGAGTAGGGAGTACGGTCATGGAAGGAGTGCCGAAACACTTCGAATACCCCGCTGCAAAAACCTTGCCCCAGGTGTTACAATCAGCCAACTCGGGAAGTAAGTCCTTTGGCAAACTAATAGTCAATATCCTGTGTTTCTCCACAGGAGATGTGTTTGGAAAAACATCCTCAATTTGGCCAAATTTTTCAGCAAGCCAATAAGGTAATTCATCCTTATTCTGTGGACTCTTGCCCATCACTGAATTTACCATAACGGGACTGATGGTCACATCACCAGGTCCCGCAGGCTGCGCAGCAACTCCAGGTGGTCCCACCTGAAAATTGCGCGACATGAACTGTATAACAGCTCTATGTACGCGTATTAAAGACGTATGTAACACGTGGAGTTCTGCAAGCATCGCTGTTGTCAAACGACGCGGGAGAGGGGTATACCCAGCCAAAACGGGCCACATGGCCCCATCTATCGATAAAGGACCTAAACGTACCAGCGCTATTGGGTGAGGAAGGGCGCCATTAAACCAAATTTGGTGTTGCCAAGCTGTAAGCGGAACCTCAAGAGCCAGATAGGGCTGATAAGCATTAGGAAGGGCCGTAGGCGTATATCCGTGAAACAAGCTATCTGTTCCATCCACCGCCGGAAAGGTGACCCAAGAATAAAACACTTCGAAGCGGTAAGCCGCATCTGCTTCTTCTACAAAAATCAGTGCAACACCAGCATTAGGGACTCCATTCTGAGTCAAATAAGCGTGAGTGCTGCCCTATTAGCGGCCGGAACCGGGACCGACATAACAGATGTGAAAGAATAACAACCCAAAGCGCGGCAGCACAATAAAGGGTTTATAAGAAAGAGAAACCTTTTAAAATATCAAGCTTGAAAGAACCTATAAAAACATCAATATAGGAGGTTACACCATCACAACTGTCTCCGGAAACAGAGGTGAGGGGATTGTGGACAAGCACAAGCACTACTCAAGCGTCTCGCAGATAAGAACCAGACCAAACGTTGGCGGCGGCATGTTGCAGGGATTCTGCACATATACAGCACTATGCGCAGGAAAACGGGACCTCAGTGCATAGGGGTGTACCAACCTACCACATTAGTACCAAAAATCCCAAACTGACTAGCTATAGTGTCTCATTTGTTCTCCGACTAACAGCGAAGCTACCAATGATTAGACAACCCAGAACACGACACTCCCGACTCTCTCAGGAATCGCGGGTGCCAGACAACTCTTTCGCTCACTCACTCATACTTGTCCACAATGCGAGTAATCAGAGTCACGGTATAGTTTAAAATGTTTATTTCAACTAACGCGCTCTATGGTACAGTACACGTGCCATTACCAGCAGAAAAATGCATAAACACAATATAGTCAGCATTGTCACAATTCCATAGAATACAAACGGGGATATCATTTTGTAAAGACAGTGGAAAAGGTCTACAATACCTAACCACCCTCCCCGTGGTAAGAAATAGTTTATTATTAAAAAGAAGACCTCTGGGCTTTGTCAGCAAACCCCATACCTCAAGGCCTAGATGAAAGCTTTACATCTCAGGGCAAGCACAGCTCTTCTCTCCGGAAAGGAATCTCTCCAAGTGCCTGCACCACATGTGTTGCTTGTAATATTAAAGCATACGATTTTCAGTAGTGCAGCTGTGTGTCATGTTATGTCTAGGTGTGAGGGACTGACCAGAACAGAATAACAAGGGGCATTGTTGATCGACCTTGTACATCGTGTGCAGACTAAACCTCAGAGCACAGCAGAGAACGCGAAAAGCAGTTCTCCTGTGAAAGGGCACAAACAGAGTCTTGCAAAATCTATGCATGCAGTGTCATGCGCAAACGCAGCCTCATGGCAGCGAAGCTCATGTTAACTTAGCAGATGTCAACAATCGACCCATAATCCATACTACAACCCCTCTGACATATAATTTCTGACAGCAGACAATGCAAAAGTCTAAACCAAATAACTCTGTTGTATGGGAAGCCGTTCATGTCAAAATTACAGCACCCCATATAGAACACCTCCTGAAATGCATAGCATGTTGTAAAATAGATAGGACAATCACCAGAATGAATGTAATATGTGTCAAAATAAATATGATACCTGGCAGAGTGAATCTGACTTGATCCAAAACAAACATGAAACCTGGCAGAGTGAATATGCTATTTAGTGATTAATATGAATAACACTCACTCTGAATTGAGTAAGAGATATACTAAAATATATATCAATCATACTGAAATGAATATGGCCCTCACTGTAAACAATATGGCAATCACTGAAACAAATACAATATGCATAAAAAATGAGGCATTTCTTGAAATGACTGACATATGCCAAGAGGAATATGACATACATTGGAATGAGTATGACCTATTGAAATGAATACATGTTACTGAAATGAATGCATGATATTCTGAAAAGAATATAATGCACATTGAAAATAATATAGCATGCACTGAAATGAACATTACTCATGTTGCAATAAATATGGATTATATTGACATGAATATTACCCAGATTGCAATAAATATGAGATATACCGAAATTAATAGGAGATGATTTAAAATTAATATGGCTTGTGTTGTAATTAATGTAAGCCCCATTGAATTGAATTTGACTTGCCTTAAAATGCATATGACCAAAGCTAAAATTTTCACGACAGTTGTCAAAATGAATATGGCATGCATTGAAATTAATATGATACATATTCAAATGAATATAATATATGTGAAAATGGATAAGTTGCATCTTAAAATTAATATGACAAGTGTTACTATGAATATGACATCCATTGAAATGAAAATAACATTGATTAAAAGGAATATAACACATTTAAAAAATAAATATGACATGAGTTGAAATGAATATGAGCTCCATTGTAATGAATTTGACGTGGTTTAAAATGAATACAAGTAACGTTAAATTGAACATGACATTTATCAAAATGAATACAGCTTGCATTGAAGGTAATATGATACATATTGACATGACTATGATACGTGTATGATTCATGTTAAAATTAATATAAGATGTGCTAATATGAATAAGACATCCATTGAAAGGAATATGACACATGCTAAGATGAATATGACATGCATTGAAATGAATATGAGCCCATTGAAAATCATTCAACATGCCTTAAAATGAATATGACCAGTGCTGAAATTAAAAAGAAATTTGTCATAATGAATATGTTATGCTTTTAAATTAATATGATATGCATCAACATGAATATTACATGTATTGAAATTAATATGACCTATATTGAAATGGACGCGCACACAGCGGATCGGGGGTATGAACTACAACCCCCAGGCTCCTCCGTTTCCCACAGCCTCATCTCCTTGCGCCAGGAGGCCCTTAAAGTCAGCACTGAGCTCCCTCTGCGCAGGACGCATTCACAGTAAATCGGGGGAACAAACTACAACACCCAGGCTCCTCCGTTTCCTACATCCTCATCTCCTTGCGCCAGGAGACGCTTAAAGTCAGCACCGAGCTCCTGCTGCGCGGGATGCATGCAGGCCGCGCCCGGGCGAAGCCTGGGCCAAGGGCAGGCGCGTCCATGCCCGTCACTTACCAGAGGAGACTGAGCCGGGCCCCCCCTCTGACATCAGTGGTCAAACCTTACTAGAAGGAGCTGCGTATCTTCATCTCTTCAGCTCTTTGCAACAGCGGTGTCGCTCATTGTAGCTGTAAAGGGGTATCGGTACACTAATATTGTATTAACCTGGCATGGAAACAAGAGCTGTGTACTTCTAAAAAGGTTTGAAGAGGCCAGGCTGGGCCTTATTCCTCCTTCATCTGAGTCTTAGTGAGTTACAATTCCTTATTCTTTTTTACTATATTTATTTTATCCGCTGGGCTATCCTGTGCGAAGATGTTCGCTCATATTATATCTTGGGCAAAAAGCTAAGCTGGTGACTCTATCAAGCCTGAGACTAATCCCAAGAGACCCCGGAAGCCAGGACAGGAACAACCTGTGGCCGCTTTGCACTCTAATATCAGTACATTGGCTGACATTGACTCATTAATTGAAGAGGTAGAGTCCCTTTTAAATACAAACCCTAACAAAGGAAAGGGTAACCCCGCAAGTGTTCCAGATGAGTTTAAAAACACAAAAAATAAAAAACTGCCTGCACCAGTTTCTGTTCACATAACAAGTCCCGTTACTCCAGACCATCACTGTGTGACCACCGAGCCTACAGAGGACATAATCCCTGTTTTGTCTAAACTGAAGGAAACGATACCCATGGAGGAATCTACCCTGATCTCATGCCAGTTATTACCTGAAATTATTACTGTCTCTAACGTTCCCTGCCACAATCAATTTTCTCCCTTACAATCCCCTGAGGATATCGGAGAGTCACATGTACCTCAGGAGCAACCTGGAAAAAACTGTGTTGATCAAACTGACAATGGGTCACATCAAGATATAGGGGTGTCCGAGGAGAAATTGACCTTGCAATCATTAAATTCTAAATTGGATCATCTTAGTAGTTTGATTGTCTCCTTATCGGGCCAGATCACATTCTTTACAGCTAAAACTTTCTTCTTGTTGTTGCAATCAAGGACATCAGGCAGGTTCGACGGGATCCTCCCTGATGCCCCAAGAGGACCGTAACCCCTCTATTCCATCAGTGGACCCAAAAAGAACAGTGTGGACTCTGGGTCTTGCTGCAAATGTAAGCTCTGCTCAAATGGCCAAACAGGTATCGGCAAACATTCCACCTACAGGGCCCTCTTTCTCAATATCCTCCCTAAGATCTATAAGGCCCCCAACCCAATTTATACCTAATAGCAAGGTTACAAGACCACCTTATGCTGAGTTTAACAAGGGCATAGTGGATCGTATCAACAAAACCTCTTCCTCTAATCCAGTTATCCCTAAAGGAACTATTTCTCACTCTTCCCAGGATTACTTTCTGAAAGTTCCTCCTGCTTACATTCAAGGAAGATCAAGCCATGATTCTAATAACTTAATCTATATGACACAGGTGCCCAAACTAAAGCCTGGAGTTTATGAGGACACTGATGCATTAACTAACAAAGTAAATTTCTGGCTCAGGATAAAACATAAATGTCTCTCTGTGATTAGATCTGACATTCTGTATGCTAGGCGGTGTTCTGCTGACATTGCACCTTTTGATTATATTCAGGTTACACTGCGTATTAATCAGTTGGTCGAGAATCTTATTAATTTTGAACGGCGTACTTGCCATCTCTCGAGGAACAATGCAATGGGAATTAGACTGAAAATATCCCTCCCACAAATAGGTCTTCTGAAGGCTCTAATGTGCATTCTTTTACTTTAACTGAGCAGGCTAACTCCACTGCATTTTCGAATGATGTGTCAAATTTTAACGCAATTGATTGACTGAACACCCAGACCATTTCGCCTCCTTGCACACCTCTTGCAAGCACAATATCTGAGAGAGTGTTAGTTGGCCTACTAGGTGCCATCAATGCTTTTCCTAACATTGAGAATAGAAAACTAGGAATGGATGCCACTGGATGTTCTGTGATTCCAGAGGTAAATGAGGATAGAAGCTAAGAAATAATATCCTTATATGTTTTGTCATGCTCGAGCAGGTTAGATGAAATCTCCGAATGTCATAGACTTGATGGATGAAGAATGGAGGATGGTACAATTACTACACTTGCAGGTGCAATTCCATGTCCTTTCACTATAGTTGACTCTGAGGCCATTCATTCACAATCTGGCATTAGCTTAATATCTTGGAATTCGGCAGGAATTCCATTTAAACTGGTTGACCCTGATTGGCTATTGTACATTAGTGAACATGATGTTTGTATGTTTCTAGAGACCTGAGCCACTGAAAAAGTGTTTGTTGATGGGTTCACCACATTTAGTGTGGAAGCCAAACCCTCTGAGCACTATGGGAGGGCAATTGGGGGACTTCTGATCCTAATTAAGAACAATGTTTTTAGATCTTGCACCTCATTGCAATGAAAGTGTCCAGATCTAATGGGGATCAGTGTTACTCTTCCCTCTGGGCTGGACTTGGTACTCCTAAACATTTATGTAAGATCGATTGTGGTCTGTACTTAATCCCTATCTTATCCATTCTTGAAGAACTTCTAGACTCATTACACCCAAACACTAAAATAATACTGGCTGGAGATTTTAATACATCCTATGACCCCTCCTCCTACATCAACAAGGTCATAGAAGAGGAAGGTGACAGGTGGGGCATCCGGGTATTAACTGGGAAACCCCGAATTAACTTTACGGCCACTGGACTCAAACTTGCTTCCTTAACTGTTGCCAGTGGGCTCAGGGCATGCAATGGATGCACTACCTCTGATCCTGATTGAGCATCCACCTTTAGAAGAGGTAACCATACTAGTGTTATTGATTTCGTTATTCTAGATGTGAGATTGTGGCCACTCTTGGCTGATATGAAAGTGGACCGGCGCCCCAACAGTGATCATGACTCCTTGATTCTATCATTGACAGGAGCTACACTAGCCATACAATAGTGCCTGAACCCATGTTAGCCAATTGTCAACGTCATGTCTCATTGCCTAGAGTTCTGTCAAATCTGAAGTTGTTGTCCCAGATATGTGGGCTCTATGCTAAGTTTCTATCAAATTACGTAGAGTCAAATGAATTAGAAATTCCCATTCTGAGTATATATAACCTACTATTTAAAGAGTTACAAAAGGTATTTTACAAAGACATGGTTCTCACGAAGCCAGCTCTAGGCAAAGATGTTAAATGGTACGATCTCATGTGTAGGCAGGCCAAAAGCTCTTTAAGATCTGCTGTCCTAGGTGGTGATAGGAATTCAATAGCCCAAGCCAGGTGCACCTACAAAGCCTTGTTAAATCTCACAAAAAAGAACTGGGATGATAAAATTTGGGATGACATGCTGTCTGCTGTTAAAACAAATGATAATAGCCTTTTTTGGCGCACAGTGTCCCAATCTAGAACAGAAAATGCGAAGAGTTATCAACATCATATATCAGCTGATAAATGGGTATCCCACTTCTCTGATCTTTATGAGGCAAAGGTTTTAGATACTTCAATTCCCTGTTGCGAACTGACGACCACCGTAGATGCTTTCCGTCACGACATTACAGAAGCTCATGTCCCAGCCATTGCTTTTAACTTAGAGAATACTGCTAGAGCTATTTCCTCATTAAAATCTGCCAAGGGACCGGGACCAGATAAAATACTTTCTAATGCTATAGCACGAGGGGGTGAGATACCAGACTCCTGGAGAGGAGCTGAGATTGTCACAATATATAAAAAAGGTGATGCATGCGCCCCCTCAAACTATAGGCCAATTAGCCTAATCGATAATGCTCAAAAGATTTTTGAGAAGCAAATTCTTGAAAAACTGTTACATTGGGTAGACTCTAACAATATCATGTCAGCCCTCCAAGCTGGGTTTCATTGTAAGATGAGTACCTCTGACCAAATTTTTAGATTTGCCACATTATACTGGAATTTTTTTTTATTGCGTCACCAAAAACTTTATGTGGCTTTCCTTGATCTTAAAGTCACATTTGATCTCATTCCACGTACTAATTTGTGGCATGTCTTAAACACGATGGAAGTCCCCGGAAATTTGATCCATCTTAAGTCTCAATTGTACAGTAATAACTTAGCTCAGGTACGGTGCGGTCACATGGGAGAATTAACCGAATGCATTCCTATCCAGTGCGGTGTACGGCAGGGGTGCGTTCTTGCACCCATGCTCTTCACCCTCTATATAAATGACATGGTTGATATTTAGATGAACTGCAGAAATTATTCCCCTGTTCAGAATAACAATAAGGTACTGATTCTTTTATTCACAGATGATTCCTTTCTCATTTCAAAGACACCGATGGGGCTCCAGCTCCTTGTTGACAAACTTACAGATTTCTGTGCGTCAAGGGGCTTGGAGCTTAATGTTAACAAGACCAAATACATGGTGTTTGGAAAGGGAGTAGTCAAAAACTCCATTACTCGAGTTGGTGGAGAAGACCTTGAGAGGGTACAGAGCTTTGATTACCTGGGAGCTAAAGTAATGGAGGACTTTAAGTGGAAAGGTCAACTTAGCAAACGCACAGTACTAGTTGAACACAGAGCAAATGCTATCAATATATTGCATAGGCAAACGAGTTCTCGTGCGGTCTCACTGGCCCTAGAAGTATATCGCGCCAAGGCACAAGGGGCCGCCTTTTATGGTGCTGAGACCTAGGGTTGAACTGATGTTTGTCCACTTACCACTGCAGAAAATACATTTGTTAGACAGTTGGTTTCTGTTCCAAACAATTCACCGCTAATTCCCCTATTCTTTGATTTAGGATTAAAAAGAATTTCAGACCTGGCCGCACTTAGACCACTTGTTTATTGGGTCCGCCTATGGGTTACACCTGAGCTAAGCGAGTTCAGAGACTGCCTTGTAGACTTGCTTAGTGCAGGAGGTGCTAAGTCAATACCCTGGGCCAAATTTGTTTTGGACTGGCTGAGCAGGTTGGGGCTGCAAAGGCTACGGGCCGACCCAAAAAGAATGTGTAAAGATGATCCTAATACCTTGAAATTCAGCTACTGGACTTATATCCAAGAGGGCTATACAAATAACCAGTCAATTGGCCCATTGACAAATAGATTTTTAGATATTAAACCATTTCCTCATTTTGAGGAATTTTTAGATTTTGTTTCTTCTCCAATTTGAGAAAAGTCTCTATATCCGTTTTCGAGTTGGTATCTTGCCTCTGAGATCCTTCACTAACAAATGGAATAAGGACTTAGCTTCTAGTATTTGCCCGGCGTGTGGCTTGGAAAATGAAGAAGAGATACATTTACTGTTCTTTTGTCCTGGCTATCCAGGCCTGCGCCAGAAATGGATTACCCCTCTATGTCGTGATTTGGAGGTGACCAGATATTTAGTGGCCTACAGAATTTTTACAGGCGGTCTGGTTTAGACGTGGTAGATTACAGACTGAGATTGCCAGGGATTAAGATATGTTTGCACATAGCCCCTGTTCGACTTTTGACCTCCTCTTTGTACATAGTAATGATTGCAGAAATTAATTCTTAGTAGCACTTGCTTTTTATCACAAATCTGAGTCATGTGATGTTTTAAAATTGTATTTTAATGCTATTTATTGTATTATTCTTTGTATGTACACTTTGATGGTACTTGGATACCGAATAAAGTATATATTTTGAAATGGATATGGCGCATGTTAAAATTATTTTAAAGGTGTTATGGTGAATATGACATCCATTGAAATGAATATGACATTCATGGAAAGGAATATGACAAATAAGTGCTGGAGAGTGAGTAGAAAAGAGTGGGAAATAAAGAGATGGAATGAGGGATGTGGAGGGACAACTGAGGGGTGAGGGATGAAACATAAAAAGTAGACTGAGTGAAGCAGATTGAGGGACGTGAAGTGATTTTTAGAAATCACAAGTGAGAGATGACTTATGTATGGGGAATAGAGGATGGCTGATGGATGGTGAGGTATGAGGAGTGAGGGTAGAGGAGGAAGAAGGGCATTTAGGGCCTCCTTCATATTTTGCCGAACAAATTTTGAAATGTCTGTTGGCCCGACGGACATTTCAAGCATTGACCGGTACTACTGTGCCCTCTCCACCAAAAATGTAATGCGGGTCTTAAGCGTGATAGAAGAGAAGTAAAGAATGTGGAGTGAAGAAGAAGGAAAAGGCTGAGGGATGAAAAGAAACTCAGGAATGAGGTAGGATGAGTGATGGATAAGGACTGATGAGTGAGGGTTGAGGAGTGAGAAGTGATCCAAGACCCGTTAAAGCTTGGGACAAACTTACGGATGGGCAAATGATGGGAATGTGTATACAGACTATTCCTTGATAAGAGCACCAAATGTAATGGTACCTGAAGCACCCTTGTGGCCCCTTTTCAGATGTGATTAATTCCACTATACTTTGGAGGTGCCATCCTTATGTGCGGAAAGGATTTTTGGGAGAAGGGGTACATTACTGAACTGTTGATGTATTATACGCAGGGTCACTGGAATTATGCGGCAGAGGAGGGCCGAATTGTGCGGCAGGGTTGAGTAAATTATGTGGCAAGAAAAGCCAAATTATGCTGCATAATGCGCCACATTTTGTGATAGTATTACTGCATTATTTCCATTGTTGCCATCCTCCATGACCACTTCCAGCCTTCTGCAACTTCATCACCAACTTCATCGCCCCCCTCGCCATTGGCTCCAACAACTACGTTTTCCTCGGCAATCTCAACTTCCATCTCAATGACGACAATGACATCAACACTGCCAACCTCTTTGACAGCATGAACAAAATCAGACTCACCCAACTCGTCCACGACCCAACGCACACCGCAGGCCACACACTAGACCCCATCTTTACCTACCGTGAGTGTATCAGGTACAGCCACACCACAAAACTGGCCTCAATCGACCACTCCATCGTTCACTTCAACATCACCAGCTCACAGATCTCTGCCCCCAGTCTGCCCAACACTCCCACTGTAGGTGGAGCAAAGTCTCAAAGGACACATGGATCAACGCCCTCAGCACCAACAGATCACCAAACAGCACCAACAGAGTTGCTCCCATCAGCAACAACACCCACAGAAGGTCCACCAAGCAGGCTAGCTGGTACACTGAAGACCTCAGAACCACTATACCACACAGTAAACAACTGGAAAGGAGATGGCGCACTAGCAAGGTCACAACCGACAAGACTGCCTTCAAGACAACCCTCAACCTTTACCAGACATTTGAGAGAATCAAAGAAAAAGGCGTTAGCCTTACTCATCGAATCAATCTCCAATAACAGCAAAGAACTCTTCAACATCGTCAAAGAATTCTCCAACCCCTCAGCTGCAAGAAACATTACCCCCTCACAGGAATTCTGCAACAACCTTGCAAACTTCTTTTACAACAAGATCACCAGCATCTACAGAAACGTCAAATCCAAGCCCAAGGCCACCAATTTCTTCAAGCAACACAATGACCCCGCTACCACCACAAACATCTGACTAACTGAATGCAGCCAGCCCACCCCACAGGACACTGCCTCCATCATGAACTCAGTCCATTCATGGGCCCTAACCGACCCATGCCATCACCACATCTTCAACCATGTATTCACCACCTTGTTCAACACCTCAATTGCCGCAGCCATTTTACCTGAGGACTGGAAACATGCAGAAGTCAACAGCCTACTACAGAAACCATCGGCAGACCCCAGTGAACTCAACTACTGATCGATCTCCCTGCTCCTGTTCCAAGCCAAGGTATAAGAAAAAAAAACTCTCCTTACATCTGGAACAGAACCTCCTACTTGACTCCTCCCAATCTGGATTCTGCAGCAAACACAGCACAGAGACAGACCTCATCGAAGCTACCAACGACATCTGAACCCCACTCAAATGAGGAGGGTCTGCGGCTCTGATCCTCCTACACTCCTCAGCAGCCTTCGATATGGTCTCCCACCACACATTCATCCCAAGGTTGCATAACATAGGCATCTAAGGAGCCGCTCTCAGATGGATCAACACTTTCCTCACCAAAAGAATGCAAAAAGTCTGCCTTCTCCTCTTCACTTCGGAACCCAAGGAAATCATGTGCGGAGTACCCCAAGGATCCTCCCTCATCTCCACCCTCTTCAGCACTTATATGACACCTCTGGCCAGCATCGCCAAAACCCACGGACTCAACATCATATCCTATGCCAACGATACACAACTCATCCTCTCCCTCTCCAAAAACTCCACCAAGACCAACTTCCACAACTGCATGACAGACGTCGCCAACATGGATGAAGGACAACTGCCTGAAGCTCAACACAGACAAGACAGAGGTACTGAATTTTGGAAATTAAAGCTGCCCAGGGGACGCATCCTGGTGGCCCTCGTAACTTGAACCTACTCCTACTCCCTTTGACCAAACTCGGAACCTAGGCATCATTCTGAACAACAAGCTAACCATGATGACTCGGGTTAACTCCGTATCCTCCTCCTGCTTCTTCATCCTCTGCATGCTACGTACGATATTCAAATTGCTACCCCAAAGCTCAAGAAACGCCATCACCAAGGCCCTCATCTCCAGCTGACTGGACTATGGCAACGCTTTCTAAGTAGGGATCGCAGCTCACCTCCATCGACAGTAGACCATACAGAACACCGTCACCAGACTCGTCCTGGACATCCCTAGACGAACCCACATCACCCTCTATTTCAGGGAACTCCACTGGCTGCCCGTATAAAATATGCCAGTTCAAGCTCCTGACCCTTGCATACAAGGCCTTACACAACTGCGGACCCGCCTACTTGAACCACCGCCTGAACTTCCATAAGCCCACCAGACACCTCTGCTTCACGTCCCTTTCTCTAAACCTCACCCCTCACATCCGATGCGAAGGTCGCTCATTCTCCTACATAGCAGCAAAGTCATGGAACAAGCTACCCTTTCCTCTACAGACCTTCCCATCTCTTCCAGAGTTCCAAAAGTCCCTGAAGACCTGGCTATTCAGCTAATCAACTGTACCCTGCCAGCACCTGGATTAGTACCAACTGAATACCAAATACAGCAACAAGCAAATGAAAGCTGACCAAACAACATTTTCGAAGGGCTATCCAGTGTGCTGAACTACGTGTTGCCATGTTTTTCATAAGTTTTGATCTGTTTGAGCAAGAAACAACATTTGTTTTTGTTAAAATCAGCAGATTATGTTGCAGATGGATTATGTGGCAAATGTGGCAACTCAATAATTATGCGAAAAATGCAGCAGCTGCAGATTCACATAATTCCAGTGGCCCTGATTATACTATATGTTGTTCCATGTGTGTGTATTGTACTGTGATCTAGTGCTGGAAAGTGTACTGTTTTCTATTGAGCTCATATAACATATGGGCTAATTTAAAAAATAAACATTAGAGAATGATTTAAATATAACAAATCTTGAGATGGATAGAAATAACAGTGAGGCAAATAACACTGTACTCAAAATGAATATGTTCATAACTGAAATTGGATAGGAATCACATTGAGGTACGCAAAATATTGACTGAACTTGATAAGGATATGAATGAAATGAAAATGGTGAATTGTGCGTATAACACACACTGAAAAGCACCTGACACTGACAGCCAATCACAGTGAAGTGGCAGATCCCACTTTGGAAAGTGAACAGGGGGGCCTCCGGTGGCTCAGCAAGTGGAGGAGTTGTGGAAAGGAGCACATTGATAACACATGCAGGAGCAAGCCGCAGACAGTACAGTTATGCACCCTTTGCTGCTGTGGGGTTTGGGTTACAGGGCCTCTCCAGTAACCCCACAGCAAACCATCCCAGACTCTCGTTCCCAGCAGCTCTGGGGCTCCCTTTGTACAGACTTTTGAGGCTGGAGCAGGGCTGGTATATACGAAAGTGAGGCCCTGGAGTGCCCCGTCACAGCAGGTAAGACTGCATCGAGCCACCAGATGATTGAGTGCTGGTTGAGCTCAGAATCAGGGATGCCGTTCATTAAAAAAATCTTTTTGTAAAGCACAAATTCTTAACCCAAGTGTTCAAAGGCCCTCTAGTATGTACTAGTGAGTGCATTATAAACACATGAACATGCCTAAATCCTTTTTTTTGATACAGTTTACTTTTTGAGACGACATTGCATGACGGGCTTGTTTTCCCCTTGTTATGCAACGTTTTTGCCCTTGTCTGTGCCCTGGTTTCCCTTGTTTTGTGCCTCTCTGTGTCAGTTTTCTTCTCATCTAAACCCTTCTTTATGCCTCTCTGCACTTTGTTTTAGCCCTTGTTTGTGCATCTGTGTGTTTTGTTTTTGCCCTTCTCTGTACCCCATTTTCCCTGCTTTCTGACTCTCTTGTGCCCTGTTTTTTTTACTTCTTTCTGGCTTGTTTGTGCCTCATTGTGCTTCGTTTTTGTCCTTGTGTGTCCCATTTTCTGCTCGTTTCATCAGTGATGTCATCAGTGATGTCACTGACCATGTCATGAGTGATGTAATATGTGAGGTCATAAGCAGTACATTGCAGGGGCGTGAGTTATAGTTAGCTCAGCTAACTATAACTGCTGAATTTCTCTGGTTTTGTATGAATGAAATGTCAGCCTAACTATAACGTCTCTGTAACCTTTGTTTTTTTCAGTGAATTTCTAAGGTTTTTTTAATTATATTTCATAACTATAATGGCCCTGTGACCTTTGGTTTTTTCAGTGAATGTCTAAGTTTTTTTTAGTTATATTACCTAACTATAATGCCCCTGTAACCATTGGTTTGTTCAGTGAATTTTATGTTTTTTTAAGTAGCAATGGTGTTTGCAGAGTGGTGGGGAAAGGGGGCGGGGCCTCTGACCAGCTCTCAAGAATCCCGCTGTGTAGGACTTACAGAAAGTATCAGGAGGTCTTCTTGGTCCCAAAAGGTCCCATAGCATTCAAGAGAACTTAATTCCTGAACCAGTAGTGAACCAGGAGATGGTTTTACAGAGTGGTGGAGAAAGGGGACTCTGTCGACCTCTTAGCAAACTCACTGTTTGGGACTTGCTGGAGGTAGCAGCAGGGGTAATTGGCCGCAGACGACCCTCAATAGCCAAGGAGACTTCATCCCCAACTAGTAGTGTGCCAGGAGGCGTGTTCGCAGAGTGGTGGAGAAATGACGTTCTTGATAATTGCACAGGTAGTGCCTGTGTAATTCTATCTGTGCAATTGCAAAGGACACTCTGCGAATACTGGGTGTTTTTGACAAAGTGTAAAACACATATATAGACATATTTTACATAAAGTTTGTGTGTAGCTATTTAGTAAGATACTAATTGAAGTTTCCCTTTGTATTCATTTGCCGAAATAACTACATCAAAAATGCACTTTCCATTTTCACAGCAACACTGGAGGTCGCATTGACATCAGTAGTAATGAATACAAATGACAAAGTATAAAACAGATATATAAACATATTTTACACAAAGTTTGAGTCTAGCTGTTTAATAACAATGGTTGCACTTTATTTTAACAACACATTTGACAAAAACAACAATTTCAAAAAATAACTTTCAACATCTGAACTCACGAATAGACCATAGGTACCAAAACCCATCAAACTACCCATTGTTACCCAAACTCATGGGGAATCAAAAACTGCTGCAAACCTAGTACAATGCACTATCTTTGACAAGTCCCTCTCTAGAGGGATGAACAAAATATATTCATGTGGGATGATGTCCATATTCTGTCATCTTAAAACCTAACATAGAAAACGTCTCCATCTGGCACCAAGCAGAGGGAAGCTGGAGGACCCTCTACATCAGTGGCAGTAACAACAATTCCTGGCCAGATTGTCCCATCAGAGGTGCAGACTACTACAACAGATATGGCTCCAGTGTTTTCAAGAATGGCCCTTATTGCATGGACTGTAGTGTTGTTATAACTGCAGGTGAGCAGTGTGTTACTGATCCACAATGGTATCCCACCTAGTATAGAGGTGGTCGGGCACTATTCTCAACTCACGGGTCACCAACCGCCTAATGCGTTGGGAAGGAAGCAATTCATTTTTGTTAAATAACCCTCACACACTCTAGTAGTGTCATGCTTCATTATCGGGTTCACCCTGACTCTTAAAGGTCAGGGTGGGCTTGACCGTATTTCAGGGAGTACTTAAGAGAAACAGGTCATGGAGTTTAAAGATTAAAACTCCTCCTCCGACTCCAGGTATCCCTTTATTAGCGGAGTCGTAGGGGATATTAAAAATGGAAAGAGGGGGTCGTAAGGAGGTAATGGTCCTATGACCCTAATGCCAACATGTTTCAGTGCTATTAAGTGGCCCAAAAGGGTCCTGAACTTTCTTCAGGGTAAATGGATTTCTCTCCTTGGTTTTTAACAAGGTACTTTCCTATACTTCAATACAGAGTGCAGAAAGCTGCACTCATAAGAACCAGTAAGTACAATACTTATCTCTCATCCGGTACCGTATGGTTTCATGTCCGCCTGTAAAAGAAACAATGATTGTATCATCACGTGTCCAACTCGTCCTGTGCCTATATCACCCAATAATTCATTCAGGATGGGTGCTATAGTGTGCTTTCATCCATCATGCTTTGTGTGGTTGTGATCAAACATGAGCTTTCTGGGATGCTGTCCCAAGTAATTACAAATATTGAGTGGTGATGCCATTCACATCTCACCACCCATATCGTGGAGCCAGGTGAAAAGGTGTAGTTTTTTAAACCTCAAATCACATTCATCCTGCACCTTTATACTCATACTCATACTTCCGGGTTAGGTATTGTCCATGATTTATCACTTTTTACTCAATAATATTCACTACATTTAAATATCTTACCCTCTTGCAGATGTTCTAGAATGTCTCAAGGGACTGCGGGTAAAGGGGGGTAGCCTTGTAGTCAGACTCTGTACATGTACAAGCCAAAAATAAATAAATGAGGGGAAACAAAACAGAAGAGACACTCGCTTTGTTAATGAACTCCGGCTAGAGGACCTACACATGCATCTCTCGTTTGTTCACAATGCATTCCTACTCATCCTCGCCTCTTACTTACTTCATCAAAGGTCCTGCCCCATAGCCTCACGGACTTAGGTCTGCGTCTCCCGGCATTTGCGAGTCTCTACGCCGGGACTGCGTCTTATAACCAGTTCTTGCCTGAACATTTCCGGATCGCCCAGGGGTGGAGCCCCGCCCCTGGCGCTTTCCGATGGTGTCATTCCGCAGGTCCCGGATCGGGCCCACGAAATAGAGCTGCTTCATGGGAATTGAAGTCCATTTACTTCTATTGCCATGGTCGCCGAACAACGCCGGGAATGAGCGTAATGCAAGACTATCATGGCTATCTGTTGCAGCCTGTTTTTAAACATGTTTTTTGACACTTTCAGGATCGGTCAACCTTTTTAAACGGGGTAAGAACCATTTTTCCAAGGATCTCCAAAGTTCTTAAGGAAGTCCAATATTTATGAGTGGCCAATGATATTGCTTAGCCTTTTACGCCTGTTACCATTGTCATTACACATATCTGAATAAAGGACCATAGCTATGAGAAACATTTAAGGGGATGTGTGGTCCAGGGCATCACGACGTAGTGTGTTCACTATTAAAAATACGGTTGAAAGACTTATGGGATGGATTTTCCAGGGGTCCGATACCTCCTTTAGTGATTTATATTAGCGTGACATTATGGGTCCTGATGTAGAGAGGGCTATGGGATAGGAGGTCCAAGGGCCGGTCGCTTTCGGGTGATCTTTTAATGGAGTATGACCCATGGTATTCAGTGGTACCCAAGTCCGTTTAGGAAACGCCCTATATGTTTTGAGTGGGCAATGATATTGCCTAGCCTTTACGCTTGTTATTGTTGTCATCACAAACATCTGAAAAAAAGGGGGACATGATCACTTTGCTCATTAAATATGTAAGTCAGTAGTAATGTGACATACCTAACCACATTTCAACATGTGATGTATCGATTGTTATAATTATAATTATTTGTGTGCCTATGAATATAATTGAGGGGAACATATGCATAGTGAGCCCATATCTCAACGTTGTTTTAACATGTAAGCCCTGTGTTCAAGTAGTCCATAGTGTTAACTTACATTGGTTTTCTTGTTCTCGGGTGCTAGTGGATCCCATACTAGGGCCATGGCCTTCGCACCCAGAGGATGTGCTAAGAGACGGTGGAACCGAAATATATACATCATTTCTGTTTCAGTTGATTCCATGGAATGGAGTCATTTAGTCCCTGTATGTTGGTCCGTAGTCTATAAACCCACCGCTGTTCTTTCTCCAGCAGCCTCTTTGATATGCCTGTGCCAACCTTGATCTTCTCAATTGCAGTCCATTCCAGATCATTGTCTGTGTGTCCCTTATCAAGGTAGTGGGAAGTGAGTCTGGTAGCTGTGATTGCTCTCCTGATCATGCCCCTATGCTCACTAATCTGTATTTTGACCTTCCTGGTAGTCATTCCAATGTATTTATCTTTGCAGGGGCATGTGATCATATGCACAACGTTTTCAGTATTACAGTTCGTGTGATCTCTCTGTTCCCAAGGGTATGCAAGACCCAGGTCAACATGGGTGGTGTGACAGACAACCCACAAATTGCATGGATAATGGCCCTTCACCTGTGGTTGGTTCCATAAGGTCAATTGTGTATTCTGTTTTGGTTTCCAACTATCAGTATGGACTAGAGTGTTCCTGAAACTTTTGTTACATCTGAATGAGAACATGGGCTTCTCAAACTCTAGTTGGTTGGAGGTTAGTATATGCCATTTGTTGTTAATTATTTTCTTGATGGCGTTAGATGATGAATTGTAGGCGGTGACACATATCAATGACTCAGTTTCCCTTTTCGCATTGGCCTCCAGTAGGGCAGCGCGTGGTGTATTGCAAGACCTTTTCCGTGCCTGCTCTATAACCTTTCTAGGGTATGCCTTCTCCTGTAGTTTTTTGTTAGTTTGTCTGCTTCGTTGTTGTAGTTTTCAAGGTCAGAGCAATTCCTTCAGATTCTCAGGCATTGTCCGACAGGAAGGTTTTTTCCTCAGCGATCATGGGTGTGCACTGTAAAAGTGGAGCAGACTATCGCGGTCTGCAGGTTTCGTGTAAAGCGTGCTTTCCAATTTCCCGTCCTTGGCTATAACATTGACATCCAAGAAAGAGAGCTTTGTGTTGTGAGTAGACATGGTGAAGCGGAGGATTGGATTGAGATGGTTTATCCAGTCTTCAAATGCTCTAGTGCTTTCTTCATCTCCAGGCCAAATGATCAAGATGTCGTCTATGTATCGCAACCAGCTGCGGATCCTGCCGGAGTATGGATTATTAGCCCAGACGTGTTCCTCTTCCAGTTGGCTCATGTACAGGCATGCAATGCTCTGGGGAAAAGTACTGCCCATGGAAGTCCCATGGACTTGTAGGTAGAGCTGGTCTTCATACCTGAAAAAAATCTCTGTGAGAGCGATATGCATTAGTGTCATTATCCACTCTACAGTTGCTTCCCAAGGCCAGTCTTGTGCACGCAGTATATTTTCAATCACACGCAAACTTTCCTCTTGTGGAATGCTGGTGTATAGAGCCTCTACATCCAGACATATCATGGTTTCCTGTATGGGATCGTATTCGAAATGTGCTTGAATATTGAGCAGGTATTTACGTACGACCTGATGTGAGTGACAAGCAGTCGTAGAAACCAGTCAGTATATTTGGAAAGGGGTTCCAAAATCGATCCTATTCCAGATACGATAGGTCTACCAGGAGGTGGGTTTCTACCCTTGTGTATCTTGGGGATCATGTAGAATAGGGGTGTTCTGGGCTCTTCTGTGTTAAGAAAATCCCTTTCATTCTTTGTGATCCAATTTCTCTCCAATGCTTCTGCTGTTATTGTGGAGATGGTCTTCTGTAGGGTCCCTCTGCAACTTCTTGTAATGTTTCTTGTCCATGAGAAGGGTGAGACATGTATTCCTGTAGGTGTCAACGTCCTGTATCACGATAGCTCCGCCCTTGTCGGCTGGTTTTATCACAAGGTTATTCTTATTACTTAATGATTTTAGTGCTTCCCGTTCCTTTCTGCTGAGGTTGTTGTAGACGTTTCTTTTTGGTTGAAGTGATTCTACCTCCTTGGTAACTGCTTCCTCTAAAGCAATGACCTCAGGAGGCATCATTGACGGGTGCGGACAGAACGTTGATTTATGCCATAGAGGTGTGTAGCCTGTGTCTTTTTCTTGTTGAGATTTTCCTTTAAAGAATGTCTTCACCCGTATCTTTCTAAAAAAATTCACTCAATTCACACCGGGTCTTAAACTTACCAATCTGGGTAGTGGGGACAAATCCAAGTCCCTTTTAAGAACCCCCAGTTCATCTGGGGTAAGATTCTCATCCGTAAGGTTGACTAAGAGATCTACATTGAGCTCGGGCCTGACTGTTAGTCCCTTGTCTGGCTCCTCGTATTAATTTCTCTCATTGTATCGTCCCATCGTCTGCTGCCTCTTCTGCCGCGTCTTCCTCTTCTCCCGCCCGACCTAAAAAATATTGTTGGTTCTGATTAGGCTGGAAGTATGGTATGGTCTGGTATTGGATGACAACTGCAAACAACCAGACACGGATACAGGGTCATCCCATAGGAGCGACTCTGGATCTTCTTATTCAGATCAGGAGGATTGGTCGAGTGATAATTCTTCCAAAAGCTGGGGAGGAAAACCAAGACGACAGAGAAGATGGGGTTTTAACCCATCATGCCCCACCACAGATGTATGCGTGGCCAGTACCATACGGACCACAACAATTTCAAGGACCCCCCCCCCAATACCAGACCATACCATGCTTCCAGCCTAATCAGAACCAACAATATTTTTTATTGGAAACATGGTTCTTACCCCATTTAAAAAGGGTGACCGATCCTGGAAGTGTCAAAAAACACATTTAAAAACTCGCTGCAACAGATAGCCATGATCACCTTGCATTACGCTAATTCCCGGCCTTGTTCGGCGACCATGGCAATGGAAGTAAATGGACTTCAATTCCCATGAAGCAGCTTTATTTCGTAGGCCTGATCCAAAACCTGCGGAATTACGTCATCGGAAAGCGCCAGGGGCAGGGCTCCACCCCCGGGCGACCCGGAAATGTTCAGGCAAGAAATGGTTATAAGACGCGGTCCCGGTGATGAGACTCACAAATGCCGGGAGACGCGGACTTAAGTAGGTGAGGCAAAGATGAGTAAGAATGCATTGTGAACAACCGAGGGATGCATGTGTAACTCCTCCAGCCACAGTTCATTAACAAAGTGAGTGTCTCTTCTGTTTTATTTTTTGGCTCGTAAATGTACAGAGTCTGACTACAAGGCTACCTCCCTTTACCCGCAGTCCCTTGAGACATTCTAGAACCTCCGCAAGAGGGTAAGATATTTAAATGCAGTGAATATTATCAAGTGAAAAGTGATAAATCACGGACAATACCTAACTCGGAAGTATGAGTGTGAGTATAAAGGTGCAGGATGAATGTGATGTGAGGTTTAAAAAACGACACCTTTTTACCTGGGGATGTGAATGGCATCACCACTCAATATGTGTAATTACCTGGGACAGCTTCTCAGAAAAGCTCGTGTTTGATCACAACCACACAAAGCATGATGGATGAAAGCACACTATAGCATCCATCCCGAATGAATTCTTGGGTGATATAGGCACAGCGCGAGTTGGACACGTGATTGTACAATCATTGTTTCTTTTACAGGCGGACATGAAACCATACGGTACCGGATGAGAGATAAGTATTCTACTTACCGGTCCTTATGAGTGCAGCTTTCTGTACTCTGTATTGAAGTATATGAAAGTAACTAGTTAAAAACCAGGGAGGGAAATCCATTTGCCCTGAAGAAAATCCAGGACCCTTTTGGTCCACTTAATAGGGCTGAAACATGTTGGCATTAGGGCATTAGGACCATTACCTCCTTACAACCCCCTCTTTCTATTTTTAATATCCCCTACGACTCTGCTAATAAAGGGATACCTGGAGTCGGAGGAGGAGCTTTAATCTTTAAACCCCCTGCCCTATTTCTCTTAGGTGCTCCCTGAAATACGGTTAAGCCCATCCTGACCTTTAGGAGTCAGGGAGAACCCGATGATGAAGCATGACACTACTAGAGTGTGTGAGGGTTATTTAACAAAAAGGAATTGCTTCCTTCCCCGCGCATGAGCAGTTGGTGCCCTATGAGTTGAGAATAGTGCCCGACCATCTCTATACTTGGTGGGATACCAGTGTGGATCTGTATTTGAATTGGGAGGACGTATCCCCTCTAGGAACACCTCTCTACCCTTTTGGCTCAGGTGAAGGGATCTTCTCCTGTAGCCGTAGTACAATAGAGAGGGTGTGTTACAGCTCTTCACAATGCTGCAAATAATCATACATGCTAATTTTTTTCCCCTTTTATATTTTTTGCTCTTTTCTCAGTGCACATTTTTCGAATTCCTCCTGTCCCAGTTGCCATTTTTTTTACCATAAAAAAGAGCAACCATTTTTTACAACTTTACAAAACAACAAAAAAAATTCAAAAACAGAACAGAATATCATGTCATCAGAAAATAAAGGAATGTCAATGGATAATACACTTTTAACTAAAACAATAAGAAGAACACGCCCATTTATCTATCTTGAGCATTCTTTATGAGGAGTTCATAGTGAGCAGATTTGCACAAGGCACAATATGTCACAAGACATTGTCATGGGGTACAAATAAAAAATATTTTTGCAGGACTACATCCATGCTTTACCATCTAAAATCATACCAAAGCAAGAGTGAAAAAGCAGCAAGAAAGCAAAGCAAGGCTGAAGGACCACCGACTTCAATAGCAGCCACAACAACATCGGGGCAGAGAGTCCCTTCAGAGGTCCAATCTCAACTTCAAGATTTGGCTCCACAGTTTTCCCGGATGGCATCATACTGCATGGATTGTGGAATTGTAGTGAGTGCTGGATAGCAGTCCATAACGGCCCTTCGCAATGCTATTTTTTAAAATTTTTGCCCCTTCATAGTTTATCTACATTAGCAGGCATTTTATTATCTTACAAAATGGCTATCTAATATCTATGTGTTGTTCATTTTATTATCTTCTAATTTATTGTAACACTACCTACATATAACTTGCCATATGGAAAAGTCAAAGCATTCCTCTACAAATAAATACCCAGCTAACTTTTGACAGTTATCATTATTTACTTTTTCACTTTTTAAATATAAGTCAACAGACTGTGTTTAAATCTTCTAGTGAGTGCATCAACAACATATACAAACATATTCTGGTTGTTTAGACCACACTGTGTTAAATTGTGTAATCTCTTCTTCAAAACTATCAACTGTAATATATGTGTCCTGTTCTGCTACTCCTCCTCTTAACAGCTCTTCATTTTCCCTAAAACTCTGCTCAGGAGGACCAAGGAAACGAAGCTGCCCATCACCACAAACCTTTTCTACGTCTGCCACAGTACTATGCAAAAGTGCTCTATTCATTTCTCCTAAACATAAAGCAGGAGTTTTCACATAGTACAGCCTCCTAACTAAAGTTCGCATTGTTGAGTTGTGTACAGCTAACATCCTAAAATGATGAAAGGTGCTTTGGTACAGTTTGTTTGATAAACAAACTTGTGAGTGTCCCTGCAAATTTGTATGCTTTCTAATCTTGCAAGGATCCAATCCTTGTAAAGTGCTTATTTTCTGTTTTTAACTTCGCCTTGGAAAGATATGTAGAAAAGGCCTTCATATATCAATGGATTGCTGTTGAATACTATAAACACTACTACAATTCCATTTCAATACAGGCACCTGACTCCACTTTCCTTGTACCTGTTCTCCAATAACTTGTTCTACATTTGTAGGTACCATCAACTCTTTCGCTATAGGAATGCCACTTTTCATTTCATAACATCATCCTCTGTAATCAATAGCATGAATTAATATATTATCCTGACATAGCTTTCTTCATTAAAGAAAGACTCTGTACTAGAAGTATGTGTGCATTCTCCACTAAAAACTGCACAAAAGTTACTTCTATTCTCTAATCTTTTTTCTGGTTTTGTCTCCTCATGCATAACACCTTTTTGTCAAGATTCTTCATTTATTCTAAAAGCTTCACCTTCAAAGCAAAGGCCTTATCAACTACTCTCTCAATTTGTTCTTTCTGTTTCAGTGCCTCTCTCATTTTCTGTACTTTTTCATAGTTGTCAGTAGATTTATAACTACTCTACTACGAAACATCCTGGCTTTGATTCCTTTAAACTGCTTCTGTCTGCTGGTTAATGTGTGTCCATCTTTGTTACATTCTTTTCTGTTCTTGTTATATAAATTTTGTCCACTGTTATTCTTTCTCATAGTCTGAATTTTATTTTTATTATTTTGTAATCTTTGGAAATGCCCACATATATTTTTAAGAAAGGACTTTGTCCTCCTACCAGTAGCTCTTTTTTTGCCCCTTTTGTGTCTCAGTTCTGCATAGATACTGAAGTTGCTTCTGTTCCTTTTTCCTCCAAGCTTTTGTAGGCATTCAGTCTATAGTTATGCAGATATTGCTCTGTAAAAACATAAGTAGATTTGAATTTTTATTCTAGCTAATGTACCAACTACTTTACTACTGGCTTACACATAATAGAAAAACATTTTTTATATTATGTTGCAGTTTTAAATCTACAGATGAACCTAGCTACATAACTACAAGCACTTACTTAAATGTACCAAACCCAAACCAAAACTCAAAACTTAATTAATTAGTTACCTTTTAATATTATAGCACCCTCTCCTACAACACAGTTGCCCCATATCTCAGTTCTCACTTATACACCATAAAAGACCACTATATCCCTTTTGTATTGAATTTTAAAATATACATCAACCAAAGTGTAAAAGTACATACAGTGTCTCAATACTGTAAATCCGAAAAAAACACAGCATAAGAGCTATTTCTGTGCTTCCCTGCCACTGTGTCACTGGTAGATTTAGTGTTTCAGTACTTTTCTACTTAGGTGTGTCAGATTTATATTTTGAGAAACACTGCATATAAAAATCTGCACATTAATCTGTATCATAGCATATAGCTCTCTAATTCTTCCAAGTACATGCAAACAGGTTGTGACAGGTTACATATATAATTCACCAGATAGTTCTAAAAGAGTACATCTTCCTTACTAAAACTTGAAAATACATGTGTTTGTGGTTGAGTGCTATAATACTCCCTGGATGATTGGATGAGTGCATTGATTGTGTCTAGGTGATTCCCTCAGAATATAGGTAGTGCCTGCATGGTTCCCTGAGCATGTAGGAACTACATCAGTGGTCCCATACCAGCATAGTTAGTGCCTGTGTATTTCCATGACTATATTGGTACTATTTGGGTGATCGGATGAATGCATGGGTTTGCCTGCATAGTTCAATGAGTACATAATTAGTGCCTGCATTTTTGGAAGACTGCATGTATAGTGCCCGGGTGATTGAATAAGTCTAGATATCACACTTGGTATATAATTGCACACATGGCTCTCTAAGAGCATACATGGCTCTGTCACTCAGTGTGTACATGCATCAGTAAGTTTCTAAAACTGAAAATAACAATTCTCACTTTTTCAAAGCACAAAACCTTTTCTTATAGGCATACCTACATCATTTTGCAAATATTTCTTGTGGCTTTAAAACATATATTCAGCATTTCTCAAATAAAAGTTACACACCAAGTGAAGCCAGCATAAGAACTCTCAAGAGACATTCTGCACTATTAATCCCCCTCAATTTTAAACAGAGTATGTTTAAAGAAATACACAACCCTCACCAAATACATTACATTTTCAACAGCCTTAAAGAACATAGATCACCATGTAAACGTATATGTGATTTCATAATAGATATACATCTTCAGGCCATCTTTCCCAAAATATATAGTTCTCTGTATCTTTAAGTGAACTCAAGAGTCTCATTGTACCTATAACTATCTGCAAACACAAAAACCATATCTCACCATCTATCCAAACTGGTCATATAAGTTAAAAACCACATTCAAAAACACTTCCTAAAACCTATCTAACAAGTATTACTACTTTATAACTCATATACAGACGCAGCACATTTTCACATCTTTTATTTCTGACTATACTACTCCTGTTTAATAATGTGACTAAAACTACCACAAATCCCAAAATGCCAAAAAAAATAGAGGTATCTATTCTGCACATAATGCTTAGAGATTTAACACATTGTCATTTTTAAAGGCATTGCTCATGGTAATTTTCAACAGTATTGACATCTTAAACACATACCGGCTGCCAGAGACAGTTCATCTGATATATTTTTTTTACATCACCGTGATACTCTTTTTAATCAAACGCCCATATACATCTTCATTTCTAATGTACATTTTTTAAATAATTAACAAGTTATATACATACCAGTGAATTGAGTTCATATATTATATTGTTGTTTTAGCTCTTTCTGGATAGTTTTGACACTTTTAAGATTTGTAAAAACTAAGCACAAGAATGGTACACCACTCTCAATAACAGCAACTCTAAAATGGCAACCTCTTCAGCTTTCCACTCTATGATCATGAGAAAGGTAGCAAATGAAATCATGTCTTTCATTTTAGACTACTGCATCTCCACTTGTGAATGGTTAGCATCTGTTAACCCTTTCCCTCTTTTTCAAAACAAGGTTCCTGTCTCTGTGTGTTCGCGGTTTACTTTAAATACTGCACAACAGTTTATTACATAGTCCTGAGTTGGAAATTAAAGTTTGCCAGTACTCAGATTGTGTCATAACTCCTCAACTTTAAAGAAAAATATTCTTTCTCTTTAACACCCCTCCCCCAATACACTCTTAGCTCAGTCTACCTAGCAACCCAGTGGAACCAGCAGGTCACAAGTTCACAGCACATTCTAGAAGGAACATGCTACTTTCAAATGAGATACAGCAGGTGTGGTTACTCCACAGATTCAAAAGCATATCCATGTCTGCATTACATTTCTTTTTTAAACAACAGCTAATAATAGGACGTCTTGCTAAGCCATCCAACACACTACCTAATTTTATTTACTTTCATGCTGACAGCAACCAATGAAATATATCTTTTTTTTAAAAAACACCTCCATTTTAACTGCTTTTCATTTGGAAAACTACCTCATTCAGCTCCAGCCTTCTCCTGACTGCTATTGCTCCTTCACTTCAAAATGCTTAGAGTGTGGATTGTGGGCCACAGCTATCTCTATTGGGCTAAAGAGGCTGTAAAAACAGAGGTATTGACAGCGACTTGGGTTTGCCAAATGTGGAGATGAATTGTTTTGGCCAGAGAGGGTTAAAGTTTCATCAGTTGCTGGCTTTGGTTAAACCCATTAAGGATTGTCAAGCTCCTCATCTCATGATTGTGCACTGTGGTGGCAATGACCTAGGCACATTGACTGGGGTATGGCTGGAAATTCTAATGAAAGATACCTTTGCAGAACTGATGTGGCTTTTCCCTCACACTGTCTTGTACTCTAATATATGGCAAGACATAAATGGAAGTGGTCAAATCAATTCTGTCCACAGATTGACAAAGCCAGCAAACATGTTAATAAAACTGTTTCTGCATTCCTCAGAGACCATCGCATGGTCTGTATCTATAAAAACAATCTTCGTTTTGACATGCATGGAATTTATAGAAATGATGGAGTGCACTTTACAGATGAAGGCAACAGGGTGCTTCTAAGTAACCTGAAACTCTGCATCTGGTCTTATGTGTAGCTGTCATATGCACACAATCAACACAAACGCTCTTGTCAGAGCCACCCTAGTACCTGAAATATTGTATTTTTTTTTATAGAAATCCTTTTTTTTTAGTTTTTAGGAATTTTTGTGGCGACATCGCGATGGTTGGGAATCTGTTGCGACAACGGAAAACAAAAGCAGGCATTCAACAGCCACCAGCACATCCAAAAATAATAAGTAAAAAAATCCATTCTAAACATTGTGCTACACATATTATTATCTACATACCTCTATAAAAACATGTTTAAACTCATGTTTTAGTACTAAGTTTCTTTAAAATCCATCTTTAAGACCTATTTTCCATTTTCACGGTTATTCGGGGAGTCGCAACGACGCCGTTAACCGCGACGATCGCGCCTTTTCCCATAAAGTGAAAAACACATATATGCACACATATTACAGTATATTACACACTAGGGGTTTATTACTGTAAACTTCAAACTCATGTTTTTCTAGTGTATTTCTAGAATAACCATCTCTAAAACCTATTTTCTGTTTTCACGAGGAGGATGCAGATCGCAATGACGTCGGTAATCATGTTCCCCATGGATACAGAGTGAAAGAGGAATGCAAAAGCAGGAATTCAATAGACACCACCACATTAAAAAATTATAACTATATAATTAATTCTAACCATCACACTAGATAAATCACTATCTAAATAACTCTATAAAAACATTTATCAGAATCTCAATATAATAAAATGTGTGTTAATGATTCACTGATTTTTTTTTATATTTCCACCAATATTCGCGGTGTTGCCACGATACTCACAACGTCCAGGTGATGGTACATGGGGGGACGCACTGGTGGTCGTTTCGTCGTCGCTAATATCGCATGCAATGAAAAAAATCCATTTTGGACACATAACTTGTGTCACTAACACACCCATTTCTCAAACATGGGGTCAGAGTATGTCCACCCTGACCCCTTATGTTAGCTTTCACACACATTTTCAGCCCAGGGAACCGTTCCCGAATGATAAAATGGTGGCAATTTTCTGTTCAGGTTCCGTCCAGCCAATCACAGCATTCCAGATGGCGCGCACACCCGCGATTAATCACGAAACCACCGCAAAATATCGACAGAGATATATCTAAAATTTTCAGCTTAAATTTCTCAAAAATTACTGGACAGATTTGCACCAAATAACAAAAGGCACAATCTGCTTAACAACATCTACCTTTCTGCCAAATTTGGTTTAATTCCGTCCAGCATTTCGGGCTGTATGTTCTACAATGCGTTCCTATGGAAATTAACATTACAAACGCACCCTTTTTTGCTGCCACTATTTCTTGGTCCCCACTGTATGGATCACCCCAAAACTTTCCATGACACACAGAACCTACTTTGGCACTTTTTGGGGAAAATGTAATGAACATTGGTCAAATGACGGCAACGTTATAGGCAAGTCAAAAAATGCTTTTTCTTTGGAAACTAGGTCCTAACTATAACTTCCTACTGGCGACCGCCAGTAGGTAATACATGTATATATATATGGGTTAAACACAAGTTAAGATCTATATACATGCTTGTGAAGGCCATTAGTGACCAGGTTGCTCATTATTAGGGGTTGCAGTATAACATACACAGGATTGACTCAAACAAAGACAGCAGTAATTAATCCAGATAAATGAACATATCAAATCTGCTGCATTTGATCTCCCTTAAATTCTGTCTTTCGTTTGTATTCACTTTTTAGATGTAGTATTTTAATAGTAATTCATAGGCACATTTGCACAGTAGGGTGTCATGACAGGCACCAACACTGTACTGGCACTTAACACTGTAAGTATAGGCACTTTAAGTAATTGGTTGAAAGACAGGCCCACTTGGGCGCTATTTTGAAAATTACTTCCACTGTCAGGCATATACAAAAAATAGCATCTTGACCAGCTAATGAGGAAACAAGTATATGCGGTAACATCTATGAATGAAATAGCTCGCATTGTTTTTAAATTTATCTGTGCTTGTGATTTTAATGGAGTTCATTATATTAATTTGTCATAATTACAAACAATGTATTGATGCTTAATGATGAATACTCCGGAAAAGTATGCAAATGATTTATCATGTATATTGATTGTTAAATCCTGACGGTAGTCTGTCTTCCATATCTAGTATGCACATGTCACTTTAAATAAGGAGGGTTTCGTAGACGCGTCATGTGATCAAGGCCTGCGAAGGCCAAAACGCGGCATGGCGGTGAATTGCAAAGCAAGCTGAATAAAGAAATTGCACCAAGTTAAGTGGATTCCGTTCCTGTTTTCGTTCCGGGTGAAGATTTCAAAGTTATATATATATATATATATATACTAGCAAAATCCACAGAAACAGTTACATCAAAGGTATAGTATATACTGTCGCAGCCAAGACAAGTGCCACATCTGCCCATAAGTGGGGACATTACTAAATGAACAGATGTTAGTTACTGGAACCAGCACCTGCAGGTATGTGGCACAAGTGAGTGACAGTGGCCGAATGAGAGATACAGAACACTATTTACATTTTAAGCGCTCCCTTAAGAGTTTTGAAAAAGCCTGCATGCCAGCAATGGACTTTGATGCATTGTAAGGCGTGTGCTCACTGTGAGGAGGAAAACTACTGCAGTTACAATGAGCCCACAATGCAGCACAATTGGAAGTATTGAGACTCTGAAAACCAGGAAAGAATGTGCGATATGCTGGCATAGAACTTGACTGGGAACAAATAGTCCGTCCTTAATGGCAATGATTCATCTTTTATGGGAGTGCTTTTAAAGACCAATTAAGAACGTGTGTGACATTTCACGCTACCAGCATTGATAAAGGCAAACCCCTGCCGAAACGCGTCTGTTTGGTAAATAAATTGGCATTTCTGAAACCTGTAGAGTGCTCCTTATGCTCCATGTGGAGCTTTGTTTTTGGAATTTTTAACGTGAAGTCACTCTCACGCAGGAGGCACCCATTCTGAAAAGTGTTCAGTGGATTTACAGTGGCAATTGAGGTGGAATATATATATATATATATATTCACTGAAAAAACCATAGGTTTCAGGCACGTTATAGTTAGAAATTAGCATTTAAAAAACCTTACAAATTCACTGAAAAAACCATAGGTTTTAGGGACAGTTATAGTTAGTTGGACATTGCACTCGTACAAAACCCGTGAAATTCCCCCGTTATAGTTAGTTCAGCTAACTATAACTCGCGCCTCCGCAATGCACTGCTGATGATGTCACATATTACATCACTCATGACATGGTCAGTGACATCACTGATGACATCACTGATGACATCTCAAATGACATCACTGATGACATCATCCAGTGACTGTGTGTTTCTGTAAAGTTTAAATATATTTATACTATATAGGGAAAGGCGTATTGAAGAATGAGTGGGTGTATAAGTGTCTGTATGGATGATTTAGTAGGTGCGTGACTAACTCTATAAGTGAGTGATTAAACGTATCTTACTGAATGCATGGGTTAGTGACTAAACTGGGTGAATGTCTGTATCCGTTTGTCTGTTGCTGTGTAAGTGGCTGCATGGGTTTGTGAATAGCTACATGAGTGTCTATATGAGTTATTGATTGGTTGTCTGAGTATCTCTATGGGTGCCTGAGTGTTTGTGTGGGTGGGGTGTGTGCGACTCTGTGCATAGATGTGTGAGTGGGTGATTCACTGGGTGGATGGTTTCAAGAGTGCATCTGTGATAGACTGTATGGGTGGGTAAGTGTGTGTAAGAGTGTATTAGTGAGTGAATGTATGTCCCAGTGGTACATGTGTGAGTAACTACATATGTGAAAGGCAGTATACATGTGTGTTGTAGTATATAAATAGCTATAAGCGAGAGTGTGTGATTGTGAGAGTGACTGTATGGATGAGTGTGTGCTTGTATCAGTGATTGTATAAGAGCGTAAGAATGTGCTAGTATTTGTATGAGTAAGTGAGCTGGTGTGTGTATAACTGTATAGGTGAGTAAATGGCAGTGTGTTTAATTATTTGCATGACTGACTAGGTGTGTGAGTACCTCTGTGGATGAGTGGTGGTGTTTGAGTGTCTATATAGGAGTATGAGTGCATATGATAGTCCTGTACTGAGTGACCGTAAGTATGAGTGACTGTACGGGTGAGTGAGTGGATGTGTGTGTAGACCTAAGAATCAGTGAGTGGGTATGTAGTTATTGGTGTTGGAGTGTCTATGGTTTTGCGAATGGCAGTCTGTAATTTAGAGTGGGTGTATCAAAGGTTATATTAGGGTGTGAGGAGGTGCATCAGATTATCACGTGGATGATGTCATCAGTGATGTCATTTGAGATGTCATCAGTGATGTCATCAGTGATGTCACTGACCATGTCATGAGTGATGTAATATGTGACGTCATCAGCAGTGCATTGTGGGCGCGAGTTATAGTTAGCTGAACTAACTATAACGGGGGAATTTCACGGGTTTTGTACGAGTGCAATGTCCAACTAACTATAACTGTCCCTAAAACCTATGGTTTTTTCAGTGAATTTGTAAGGTTTTTTAAATGCTAATTTCTAACTATAACGTGCCTGAAACCTATGGTTTTTTCAGTGAATTTCAAAGGTTTTTTAAATGCTAATTCCTAACTATAACATGTCTGAAACCTATGGTTTTTTTCAGTGAATTTCAAAGGTTTTGTAAATGACAATTTTTAAATGTATTAATTGTTATATTTATTTTTTTGATACTGATTTACTACATTTTTTTAAACTATTTATTTTTAGATATTTTATTTTTTAAATACATTGTAATTACATTATACATTACATTACAAAATATACTTTCTCAGAATGAATTACTTTAGTTTAAATACTTTGCAAATAGGCAATAGACATTTAAGTACAGTAGTTACAGTTGTTGCAATGGGCAACACAATTTCAAACACAATGCAACATTGAGCTCAATGTGAATTTCTAGTTAAATGCAATTAGTTACTTTATGGATTACTTTTTCTAACCACAGGACTGGATCCTAGATTCAGTCCTGGGACATCTCCTGTAAACAGTTGTGTAAAAGCGTTTTGGTTACAGTAGTGATTTTTAAGGAATATTATTGTATTTTAAAAGTTGACAGAAACTTTTTCACATAGAATCACCAATGTTATCCTATGGGAGGAAATTCACTTAGCAGGTAAGTAGTGTTATCGTTACTTTTTCTTACTCAGTGGTGGATCCTGGATCCAGCACTGGTGCATCTCCTGTAAACAGTTGAAAGAATGCGTTTAAGTCATACAGGCGATTCTTAAGGAATATTTGTAGTTTGTGAAAATCGACACAAACTTTTCTGCTGCAAACCAGACAATGGATTCCTATGGAAGGAAATACAAGTTACTGGTAAGTACGGTTAGAATTACTTTTCAGGGTCAGTGCTGGGCTAAAAGATGCAGCACTGGGTTCTCTCCTGATAACAGGTGAGTAAATCGGAATTCGTAGTTCGGCTGATTTTAGAGGAATATTATAAAGTTCCAAAACTCCACACTTAGAAGTATTTCCAAGTGAAACCAGTCAATGTTAGCCTATGGAAGGAAATTCAAGTTACTGTTAAGTACGGTTAGAATTACTTTTCAGGATCAGTACTGGGCTCAAAGATGCAGCACTGAGGTCTCTCCTGATAACAGGTGAGTAAATCGGAATTCGTAGTTCTGCTGATTTTAGAGGAATATTTGTATGTTTCAAAATCGACACTTAGAAACTTTTTCAGCAAAAAGCAGGCAATGATATCCTATGGAAGGAAATTCAAGTTACTGGTAAGTACGGTTAAAATTACTTTTCAGGATCAGTACTGGGCTCAAAGATGCAGCACTGAGGTCTCTCCTGATAACAGGTGAGTAAATCGGAATTCGTAGTTCGGCTGATTTTAGAGGAATATTTGCACAATGGTGAAGGAAGGGGGTGGGGCCTGAGGTGACATGTCTGCAAACACGCCCTGTGGCGCGTTGTAAATTGGAGGATTAATTCCTCCTCAATCCCGAGGGTCCCTAGGGGCCAACTAGCCCACCAGATACCTCCAGTATGCGCCAGAGAACTGCGTTGCAGAGAGGTGTTCAGAGGGCACGCCCCTTTTTACAACACTCTGCAACGCAGCTCCGTGGCGCTTACTGGAGGTACCTGGTGGGCTATTTGGCCCCCAGGGACCCTCAGGATTGAAGAGGAATTAATTCCTGAACTTAAACACGCCACGGGGCCTGTTTGCACACATGTCACCTGAAGTCCCGCCCCCTCCCTTCACCACTGTGCAAACGCGCCCCGTGGCGCGTTTTAAGTTGGGGATTAACTCCCTTGAATCCTGAGGGTCCCTGGAGTCCAAGTAGCCCACCATGTACCTCCAAAAGCGCCACAGAGCTGTGTTGCAGAGAGGTGTAAAAGGGGCGTGGCCTCTGTACACCTCTCCGCAACGCAGCTCCCTGGCGCATACTGGAGGTTCCTGGTGGGCTAGTTGGCCCCAGGCACCCCCAGTATTCAAGGGGAGTTCGTTTCCATCTGCAAACGCGCCAGGGGTGCGTTTGCAGACTGCTGCAGCGAGGGCGGGGCCTCCGGCACGATGCCGGTCTTTTTACTTTTTTTTGTATGGGAGGGGGCTGCGTGGCCCCCTTCCCTTTGGCCCCAGGGACCCCATCCCCCGGGGCCTGAGCCTTTTTTTTTAAACGGGAAGAGGGCTGCGTGGCCCCCCTTCCCTGGGCCTCTATTGGCCCCGGGGACCACATCCCCCGGGGCATGCCCTCTTTTTTTTTTTTTTATATTTGGAGGGGGGATGCGTGGCCCCCCTCCTCAGGCCATTTAAGGCCCCGGGGACCCCATCCCCCGGGGCCGGCCTTGCCCTTTTTTAAATTGTTTTATTTTTTTGGGGGGAGGGGGGCTGCGTGGCCCCCCCTCCTGGGCCACTACTTGCCCCGGGGACCCCATCCCCTGGGGCTGGCCCTCTCCATTGGGGACCGTGGGGGGGTCCCCAATCCCCCCACGGTCCCGCCGGCTCCCGCGTCCCTCGGGAGCCGGCATTGCTTTTCCACATGGGGAGCTGCTAAGATGCAGCTCCCCGTGTGGAAAGCAATTTGCTTTGATTTTGGAAGAGAGAGCAGGTTTCCTGCTCTCTCTTACTAAAATTCAAAGCAGTTTGCTATGACAGGACGGGAGCCGCGAGGCTCCCGCCCTGCCATAGCAAACTACAGTGTCTCGGGGCTAGGCACCCCGGGACACTGCAGGAGCCGGCCCTGGGGGTGTGGTGGTCCCCAGGGCCATCAAGGGGTCAGGAGGGGGGCCGCGCGGCCCCCCTCCCAAAATGTTGAAAGCCCTGGGGAGGTGGTGGTCCCCGCTGCTCTGGGGGTCCGTAACGGACCCCCATATTTAACGATTTAGTGCCCCGGGAGGTGGCAGTCCCCGGGGCGTGGTGGGGGCTGGAGCCCCCACACAACTAATTTTAATTTCAAAAAAAGAAGCCCCGGGGGGTGGCGGTCCAGGGGCTGCGGGAGGGCTGAGAGCCCTTCCGCACCATTTTGTTTAAAGCCCCGGGGGGTGGCGGTCCCCGGGGCTTGGGTGGGCCTTAGAGGCCCCCCCATATAATTATTAATAAACCCCTGCATGCCCCCGGACTTGGCCCACCCGGGGCCATTAACCACGAAGCGCGGAGCCCGCGCTGCTTTTTTTTTTTTTTATCGGCAGGATCCGCGCACCCAGTGCGTTTTTTGCCGATTTGTTTTAATTAAAAACATTATTTTTTTGGCCCTGGGGGTCCTTATAGGACCCCTGAGCAGGCCTAGGGTGTCAGGGTGTTTCTACCCTGCCCCTTTTTGCATTTTGCGCAGTTGTTTTACTGCTTTCTTGTTCCTCGGTTCTACCGAGGAACAAGATGGCTGCCAACACTTCCTGATTTGGAGTGTTGACAGCCAATTACCATACAGCTCGTGATCGGGAGGGTACGCGTATCCTGCGCGGCCATAGATATATATGTGATTTTACTTTTGATTTTCTCAGGAACTACTGAACGGATTTACACCATTTAAGCAAAAGGCACGACTCTGAACCAAGGGCTACCTTTTTGGCAAATTTGGTGTAATTCCGTTCAGCAGTTCGGGCTGTAGCTGCGATGAAAGGTCCCTATGGAAAAATGAATGGGGAAAACACGTTTTGGGACCCCCCTTTTTTCTCGGCCCCCGCTTGACGAATCATCCCGAGACTTTCAAGATATGAGCGTACCGTAGCGGGCCACAAAGTTTGAAAATTTCGCAAAGATTCGTCAACCGGCGCCAAAGTTATTTCAAATAGAATGTTGCGGATTTCTTATGGAAAATAGGTCCTAACTATAACTATCTACTGGCGACCGCCAGTAGATAATATATATATATATATTCACTGAAAAAACCATAGGTTTCAGGGACAGTTATAGTTAGTTGGACATTTCACTCGTACAAAACCATAGAAATTCCCCCGTTATAGTTAGTTCAGCTAACTATAACTTGCGCCCCGCAATGCACTGCTGATGACGTCACATATTACATCACTCATGACATGGTCAGTGACATCACTGATGACATCACTGATGACATCTCAAATGACATCACTGATGACATCATGCAGTGACTGTGTGTTTCTATAAAGTTTAAATATGTTTAATATATATAGGGAAAGGTGTATTGAAGAATGAGTGGGTGTATAAGTGTCTGAATGGATGATTTAGTACGTGCGTGACTGACTCTACAAGTGAGTGATTAAACGTATCTTACTGAATGCATGGGTTAGTGACTAAACTGTGTGAATGTCTGTATCCGTCTGTTTGTTGGTGTGTAAGTGGATGCATGGATTTGCGAATAGCAACATGAGTGTCTATATGGGTTATTGATTGGTTCTCTGAGTATCTGTATGGCTGCCTGAGTGTTTGTGTGGGTGGGGTGTGTGTGACTCTGTACATATATGTGTGAGTGGGTGATTCACTGGGTGCATGATTTCAAGAGTGCATCTGTGATGGACTGCTTGGGTGTGTTAGTGAGTGAATGTATATCTCAGTGGTACATGTGCGAGTAACTACATATGTAAAAGGCAGTATATATGTGTGTTAGAGTATTTAAATGGCTATAAGTGAGTGTGTGTGATTGTGAGAGTGGCTGTATGGATGCGTGTGTGCTTGTATCAGTTATTGTATAAGAGCGTACGAATGTGCTAGTATTTGTATGAGTAAGTGAGCTGGTGTGTGTTTAACTGTATAGGTGAGTAAATGGGTGTGTGATTAATTTTTTGCATGACTGACTAGGTGTGTGAGTACTTCTATGGATGAGTGGCGGTGTGTGAGTGTTTATATAGGTGTATGAGTGCATATGATAGTCCTGTACTGAGTGACTGTAAGTATGAGTGACTGTACGGGTGAGTGAGTAGATGTGTGTGTGTAGACCTAAGAATCAGTGAGTGGGTATGTAGTTATTGGTATTGGAGTGTGTATGGTTTTGAGAATGGCAGTCTGTAATTTAGAGTGGGTGTATCAAAAGTTATATTAGGGTGTGAGAAGATGCATGAAATTATCACATGGATGATGTCATCAGTGATGTCATCAGTGATGTCATTTGAGATGTCATCAGTGATGTCATCAGTGATGTCACTGACCATGTCATGAGTGATGTAATATGTGACGTCATCAGCAGTGCATTGTGGGCGCGAGTTATAGTTAGCTGAACTAACTATAACGGGGAATTTCTATGGTTTTGTACGAGTGAAATGTCCAACTAACTATAACTGTCCCTGAAACCTATGGTTTTTTCAGTGAATTTCAATGGTTTTTTAAATGCTAATTCCTAACTATAACGTGCCTAAAACCTATGGTTTTTTCAGTGAATTTCAAAGGTTTTTTAAATGCTAATTCCTAACTATAACGTGCCTGAAACCTATGGCTTTTTCAGTGAATTTCAAAGGTTTTTTAAATGCTAATTTCTAACTATAACGTGTCTGAAACCTATGGGTTTTTCAGTGAATTTCAAAGGTTTTTTAAATGCTAATTCCTAACTATAACATGTCTGAAACCTATGGTTTTTTTCAGTGAATTTCAAAGGTTTTGTAAATGACAATTTTTAAATGTATTAATTGTTATATATATTTTTTTATACTGATTTACTACATTTTTTTAAACTATTTATTTTTAGATATTTTATTTTTTAAATTACATTGTAATTACATTATACATTACATTACAAAATATACTTTCTCAGAATGAATTACTTTAGTTTAAATACTTTGCAAATAGGCAATAGACTTTTAAGTACAGTAGTTACAGTTGTTGCAATGGGCAACACAATTTCAAACACAATGCAACATTGAGCTCAATGCGAATTTCTAGCTAAATGCAATTAGTTACTTTATGGATTACTTTTTCAACCACAGGACTGGATCCTAGATTCAGTCCTGGGACATCTCCTGTAAACAGTTGAGTAAAAGCGTTTTGGTTACAGTAGTGATTTTTAAGGAATATTATTGTATTTTAAAAGTTGACACTTAGAAACTTTTTCACATAGAATCACCAATGTTATCCTATGGGAGGAAATTCACTTAGCAGGTAAGTAGTGTTATCATTATTTTTTCTTACTCAGTGGTGGATCCTGGATCCAGCACTGGTGCATCTCCTGTAAACAGTTGAAAGAATGCGTTTAAGTCATACAGGCGATTTTTAAGGAATATTTGTAGTTTGTGAAAATCAACAATTTGAAACTTTGCTGCTGAAAACCAGACAATGGATTCCTACGGAAGGAAATATAAGTTACTGGCAAGTACGGTTAAAATTACTTTTCAGGATCAGTACTGGGCTGAAAGATGCAGCACTGAGGTCTCTCCTGATAACAGGTGAGTAAATAGGAATTCGTATTTTGGCTGATTTTAGAGGAATATTTGTATGTTTCAAAAATCGACACTTAGAAACTTTTTCAGCAAAAAGCAGGCAATGATATCCTATAGAAGGAAATTCAAGTTACTGGTAAGTACGGTTAAAATTACTTTTCCAGATCAGTACTGGGCTGAAAGATGCAGCACTGAGGTCTCTCCTGATAACAGGTGAGTAAATCGGAATTCGTAGTTCGGCTGATTTTAGAGGAATATTTGTATGTTTCAAAAATTGACACTTAGAAACTTTTTCAGCAAAAAGCAGACAATGATATCCTATGGAAGGAAATTCAAGTTACTGGTAAGTACGGTTAAAATTACTTTTCAGGATCAGTACTGGGCTGAAAGATGCAGCACTGAGGTCTCTCCTGATAACAGGTGAGTAAATAGGAATTCGTAGTTCGGCTGATTTTAGAGGAATATTTGCACAATGGTGAAGGGAGGGGCGGGGCCTGAGGTGACATCTGTGCAAACGCGCCCCGTGGCACGTTTTAAGTTGGGGATTAAGTCCCCTTGAATCATGAGGATCCCTGGGGTCCAACTAGCCCACCCTGTACCTCCAGTATGCGCCAGGAGCTGCGTTGCAGAGAGGTGTTCAGAGGCCACGCCCCTTTGCACCTCTCTGCAATGCAGCTCTGTGGTGCTTTCTGGACGTACCTGTTGGGCTAGTTGGCCCCAGGGACCCTCAGGATTGAAGGGGATTTAATTCCCCATCTTAAAACGCGCCACGGGTCCTGTTTGCACACATGTCACCTGAAGCCCCGCCCTCCCTTCACCACTGTGCAAACGCGCCCGTGGCGCGTTTTAGGTTGGGGGATTAAGTCCCTTGAATCCTGAGGGCTCCTGGAGTCCATCTAGCCCACCATGTACTTCTAAAAAGCGCCACAGAGCTGCGTTGCAGAGAGGTGTAAAAGGGGCGTGGCCTCTGTACACCTCTCTGCAACGCAGCCTCCTAGCGCATACTGGAGGTTCCTGGTGGGCTAGTTGGCCCCCAGGGACCCCCAGTATTCAAGGGGAATTACTTCCTTCTTAAAACGCGCCAGGGGGCGCGCTTGCAGAGTACTGCAGGGAGGTGGATCTGGGCCTCCGGCACGATGCCGGTTGTTTTTTTGTTTTTTTAATGGGAGGGGGCTGCGTGGCCCCCTTCCCTTGGCCACTTTTGGCCCCGGGGACCCCATCCCCCGGGCCTGAGCATTTTTTTTTTTTTATTAAAAAAAAAAAACGGGAAGGGGCCTTTCCTGGGCCTGTATTGGCCCTGGGACCCCATCCCCGGGGCATGCCCTCGTTTTTGTTTTTTTATTTGGAGGGGGCTGCGTGGCCCCCTCCTCAGGCCATTTAAGGCCCCGGGACACCATCCCCGGGGCCGGCCTTGCTCCTTTTTTTTAATTTTTTTTTATAATTTGGGGAGGGGGGCTGCGTGGCCCCCCTCCCTGGCCACTTATGGCCCGGGGCCTGGCCTCTGGTTGGGGACTGTGGGGGAGTCCCCAATCCCACCACATGGGATCCGGCATTGCTTTTCCACATGGGGAGCAGCTAACATGCTGCTCCCCATGTGGAAAGCTAATTGGTTTGCATTTTGAAAGAGAGACAGGTTTCCTGCTCTCTTTCAAAATGCAAACTAGTTTGCTATGACAGGACGGGAGCCGCGAGGCTCCCGTCCTGTCATAGCAACTACAGTGTCCCGGGGGTAGGCACCCCGGGACACTGCAGGAGTTGGCCCTGGGGGGTGGCAGTCCCCAGGGCCATCAAGGGCTCCAGGAGGGGGGCGGTGCGGCCCCCCTCCCATCCAGTGCACAGCCCCGGGGAGGTGGTGGTCCCCGGGCTCTGGGGTCCGTAACGGACCCCCATATTCAAATCTCTTAGTGCCCCGGGAGGTGGCGGTCTCCGGGCGTGTGGGGCTGGAGCCCCCCACACAGGTTAATATTTTTTTAAAAAGAAGCCCCGGGGGTGGCGGTCCTCAGGGCTGCGGGAGGGCCTTAGAGGCCCCCACATTAAATTTAAACCCCCCACCATGTCCCAGGGACTTGGCCCACCCGGGGCAAATTAACATAGAAGCGCGGAGACCGCGGTTCGATTTTTTGCTCGGCAGGATCCGCGCACCCTGAGCGCATCCTGCCGATTTAAAAAAAAAATGCTTTTTCAACCCAGGGGGTCCTTGTGGGACCCCTGAGCAGACCTAGGGGTCAGGGTGTTTCTACCCTGCCCCTTTGTGCGTTTTGCGCACTTGTTTCTGTCCCTCGGTTCTACCGAGGGATAAAATGGCTGCCAACACTTCCTGATTTGGAGTGTTGACAGCCACTTGAAAGCCAATTAACATGCAGCTCGTGATCGGGACGGTGCGCGCAGGGTGCGCTCAGGGTGCGCGAATCCGACGCGGCCATAGATATATATGAGATTTTCCTTTGATTTTCTCAGGAACTACTGAACGGATTTACACCATTTAACAAAAGGGTTCTTTCTGAACCAAGAACTACCTCTTTGCCAAATTTGGTGTAATTCCGTTCAGCAGTTCGGGCTGTAGCCGTGTCTAAAGTTTCCTATGGGAAAATGAATGGGGAAAACACGCTTTGGGACCCCTCTTTTCTCGGCCCCCGCTTGATGAATCACCCCGAGACTTTCAGAGTAGGAGCGGACCGGAGCGGGCCATAAAGTTTGAAAATTTCGCGAAGATTCGTCAACCGGCAAGAGAGTTATTTCAAATAGAATGACACGGATTTCCTATGGAAAATAGGTCCTAACTATAACTATCTACTGGCGACCGCCAGTAGATAATATATATATATATATATATATATATATATATATATATATATATATATATATATATATATATATATATATATATATATATATATATATATATATATATATATATACTGGCGGTCGCCAGTAGGTAGTTATAGTTAGGACCTTGTATCTATTCAAAAGCGTTTTTCTTATGCCATTATCTTTGGCGCCGTTTGACGAATCTTCGCAAAATCTTCAAAACTGATGGTTCACTCAGATCAGTTCCTTTATTGAAAGTTTTGGGGTGATTTGTCAAGCGGGGGAGAGAAAATAGGGGGGGTCCCAAAACGCGTTTTCCCCATGTTAATTTCCATAGGAACTTTGAAGCAGGCTACAGCCCAAACGGAATTACACCAAATTTGGCAAAAAGATAGCTCTTGGTTCAGAAAGCGCCCTTTTTTTTAAATGGTGTAAATCCATTCAGTAGTTGCTAAGTAATTCCAAAAATAAAAATATCGATATCTGAGCACCGAGGAGGATTCGCGAATCCTCCCGAGCACGAGCTTAATTCTGATTGGCTGCCAACATTCCAAACCAGAGTGTGTTGGCAGCCATTTTGTGACTCGGTAACCCAGTCACAAGAAAACTGTAGAAAAAACATTAAAAAACAAGAGAAGGGGGCAGGGTAGGAATACCCTGACCCCTTAGGCCTGCTCAGGCGGTCCCACAAGGACCCCCAGGGCCAAAAAAAGCATTAAAAAAAATAATAATTTCGGCCAAATTCATGCTGGGTGCGCGAATCCGGCCGAAATTATAAAAAAAAACGAAGCGCGGTCTCCCATGCTTCGTTTGTTTCAAGCCCCCGGGTGGGCCAGGTCCCGGGGGCAATTCTTAATTATGGTGTGGGGGCCCCCACAGCCCCAGGGACCGCCACCTCCCCGGGGTTTTGTTTATCATATGCGGGGGGCACGCTGCCCCCCCGCAGCCCCGGGGACTCACACCTCCCCGGGGCTTTTTGTTAAAAAATGCGTGTGGGGGCTCCTGCCCCCTCACGCTGCCCCGGGGACCGCCACCTCTCTGGGGCATTCCTAATTATGTGCGGGGCCTCGCAGGCCCCCTCAAGCCCCATGACCGCCACCTCCCCGGGGCTTAAATTAATGTAGATAAGTGTGGGGGGGGCTTCTGCCCCTCCCCACACTGCCCTGGGGACCACCACCTCCCCGGGGCAATTTTAAATAAAGGGCGGGGGTCCGTTGTGACCCCTGGCCCCGGGGACTACCACCTCCCCGAGGCTTTAAAAATGCTGGGAGGGGGGCCGTGCGGCCTCCCTCTTGGAGCCAACGATGGCCCTGGGCACCGCCACACCCCAGGGCCAGCTCCTGCAATGTCCCGGGGTGCCCACCCCCGGGACATTGCTGTTTGCTATGGCAGGGCGGGAGCACGGCTCCCGCCCTGCCATAGCAAACACTGCTTTGCTTCGTTGAAGCAAGAGCAGGAAACCTGCTCTCGCTTCAACGAAGCAAAGCAGAATTGCTTTTGGGCAAGGGGAGCTGCATGTTAGCAGCTCCCCTTGCCCAAAAGCAATGCTGGCTCCTGCAGGAGGTGGGGAACCGGCAGGGACCATGGGGGTATTGGGGCTCCCACCATGCTCCCCATCAAAGAGGCCAGGACCCGGGGGATGGGGTCCCCGGGGCCAGAAGTGGCCGTGGGAAGGGGGCCACGCGGCCCCCCTCCCGAATAAAAATAAAATACATTTTAAAAAAGAGGCAATGCCCAGGGGGATGGGGTCCTCGAGGCAGATAAAGGCCTCAGGAGGGGGGCCACACGGTCCCCGTCCATTAAAAATGAAAAAATATGTATATGTGACCATGCCCCGGGGGATGGGGTCCCCGGGGCTGAAATTGGCCTTGGGAGGGGGGCCACACGGCCCCCTTCCCGTTCCTTTTTTTTTTTTTAAATGTGGCTGGCCCTGGGGGATGAGGTCCCCAGGGCCCAAAAAAGATTGAAAGAAGGGGGGCCACACAGTCCCCTTCTAACAATTTTTTTTTTTAAAAAGCCAGTCTCTCGTCGGAGGCCCCGCCCCCTCCCTGAACCACTCTGCAAATGCACCTCCTGGTGCATTCTAAGTTGGGGGATTAGGTCCCCTTGAATACTGAGGGTCACTGGGGGCCAACTAGCCCACCAGGTACCTTCAGTAAGCGCCACACAGCTGGATTGCTGAGAGGTGGTCTGAGGCCATGTCCCTTTTTACACCACTCTGCAAACGTGCCTCGTGGCGCACTGCTGGTGGGGTGATGAGGTCCTCTTGTGTCCTGAGGACCTCAGGACTAAAGTGGACTTCATCCCCCAAACAGCAGTGCGCCAGGAGGCGTGTTTGCAGAGTGGTGTAAAAAGGGGGCGTGGCCTCGGACCACTCTCAGCAATCCAGCTGTGTGGGACTTACTGGAGGTACCTGGTGGGATAGTTGGCCCCTACGGACCCTCAGGATTCAAGGGGACTTAATCCCCCAACCCAGAACGCGCCAGGAGGCACTTTTGCAGAGTGGTGGAGAAAGGGGGCGTGGCCTGTGTCCGCCTTTCAGCAATTCCACTATCTGGGACATACTGGAGGCATCCGGTAGGCTAGTTGGCCCCTAAGGACCCCCAGCAGCGAAGGGGACTTTAATCCCCATCCAAGAGCGCGCCAGGAAGTACGTTTGCAGAGTGGTGGGGAAAAGGGGCGAGGCCTGCTATGAGAACTTAGCAATCCTGCTGTGTGGGACTTACTGGAGGTACTAGGAGGGGTAGTTGGCCCCCAAGATTCACCTTGGGGGCCAACTACCCCTCCTGCTACTGCCAGTAAGTCCCACACAGTGGGATTGCTGAGAGATCTTCGGAGGCCACGCTCACCTTTCTCCTCCACTCTGCAAATGCACTTCCTGGCACAGTACTGGTTGGGGATGAAGTCCACTTTACTCCTGAGGGACTTTGGCAGCCAAGTAGCCCTCCTGGTATCTCCTGTAAGTCCTACACAGAGGAATTCCTGACCGCTAGTTGGAGGCCCAGCCCCCTTTCTCCACCACTCTGCAAATGTGACTACCAATTAAAGAAGCAATTGTAATGAAATAGGTCTTGCATTTGCAAGAGTTAGAGCAATTGGCGTTGTAAATCTAAAAGATTTTACTAAAGTTTTTTGGAGTGGAGTGGATGTACTTTTTGTGTAGTGGAATTATGTGGTATGTTGTGCAGTGAAATTATATGGATAGAAAGTATGTGGTATTTAGTGTATAGGAATTATGTAGAGTGGGATTATGTGTTATGGAGGGTAATTATGTGGTATGGTAGTCTGTGTTGTGCAGTGGTAACCTCAGGTTTAGTCTTCCTCATTTCCATAGAAGCTAAATTATGAACTCAATGAGACAAAAAAAAGAAGGAATCACTGAAGAGCACTTCTGGACCTAGTCAGAGGTATGAGCAGGGCACTGGAATTATGCGACTGTTTGGCTGCACCGACTTTCGCACAATTATACATTTTCCGCATTAGCCACATAATCCATCATCTGCTGCCTAATCTGCAGATTTGAACAAAAAAAGCCTTGTTTCTAGCTCAAACGGCTCAAACGTTACCAAAAATGCAGTGACAAGTGTTACAGCGTGGTGGAAGGCCCTTTGCAAACCTAGAATGGTCACCTGTTACTTATTGCTAAATGTGGGTGTTAAATTGGTACTAATGGTGTGCAAACCACTCTTGTTTCTTTCTGCGCCTCTCTTGCCACTTTCTGCAATTCTGTTGCTTCTTTCTGCAACTTTCTTTTTTTTTCTGCACTTCTTTTGCCTCTTTATGCTCATCTCTTCTACTTTCTGTACCTCTCTTGCCTCTTTCTGCACCTCTCTTGCCTCTTTCTGCACCTCTGTTGCCTCTTTCTGCACCTCACTTGCTTCTTCCTGTACCCTCTTGCCTCTTTCTGCACCCCTGTTCCCTCTTTCTGCACCTCTCCTGCTTGTTACTGCACCTCTCTTGCCTATTTCAACACTTTCCTTACCTCTTTCTGCACCTCTGTTGTTTCTTTCTGCACTTCTCTTGCCTCTTTCTGCACCCCTCTTGCCTCTTTCTGCACCTCTGTTGCTTCCTTCTGCACTTCTCTTGCTTCCTTCTGCACCTCTGTTGCTTCTTTCTGCACCCCTCTTGCCTCTTTCTACAACCCTCTTCCCTCTTTCTGTACCTCTCTTGCCTCAGTCTGCCCACCTGTTCCCTGTTTCTGCACCCCTTTTGCCTGTTTCTGCAATTCACTTGCCTCTTTCAACAGTTCTCTTGCCTCCTTCTGCACCTCATTTGCTTCTTTCTGCAACTCTCTTGCCTCTTTCTGCAGTTCTCTTGCCTCTTTCTGCACCTCTCTTGCCTCTTTCAACACTTCTGTTGCCTGTTTCTGCACCTCTCTTGCCTCTTTCTGCACCTCTCTTGCCTCTTTCTGCACCTCACTTGCTTCTTACTGCACCCCTTTTGCCTGTTTCTGTACCCCTCTTTCTTCTTTGTGTAACTCCCTTGCCTCTTTCTACACCTCTCTTCACTCTTCCTGCACCACTCTTGCCTCTTTCTGTACCTCTGTTGCTTCTTTCTGCACCCCTCTTGTCTCTTTCTGCACCCTTCGTGCCTCTTTCAGCACCTCTGTTGCTTCTTTCTGCAGTTCTCTTCCTTCTTTCTGCACCCCTCCTGCCTCTTTCTGTACCCCTCTTGCGTCTTTGTTCACCTCTCCTAACCCTTTCTGCACCCCTCTTGCCTCTTTCTGCACCTCTGTTGGTTCTTTCTGCACCTCTTTTGCTTTGTTCTGCACTTCACTTGCCTCTTTCTGTACCCCTCTTGCCTCTTTCTGCACCTCTGTTGGTTCTTTCTGCACCGCTCTTGCTTCTTTCTGCACCGCTGTTCTAACTTTCTGCATCCCTCTTGCCTTTTTCTACACCCCTCTTCTCTCTTTCTGCACCTCTCTTGCCTCAGTCTGCCCACCTGTTCCCTCTTTCTGCACCCCTTTTGCCTGTTTCTGCAACTCTCTTGCCTCTTTCTGCAGTTCTCATGCCTCCTTCTGCATCTCACTTGCCTCTTTTTGCACCTCAGTTGGTTCTTTTGCACTGCTCTTGCTTCTTTCCGCACCTCTCTTGCAAATTTCTGCACCCCTCTTGCCTCTTTTTGCACCCCTCTTACCTGTTTCTCCACCTCTCTTGCCTCTGTCTGCACCCCTGTTCCCTCTTTCTGTACCTCTTTTGCCTGTTTCTGCAACTCTCTTGTCTCTTTCTACAGTTCTCTTGCCTCCTTCTGCACCTCTGTTGCTTCTTTCTGCACTTCTCTTGCCTCTTTCTGCACCCCTGTTGCTTCATTCTGTACTTCCCTTGCTTCTTTCTGCACCTATCTTGCTTCTTTCTGCTACCCTGTTGTCTCTTTTTGCACTCGTCTTCCCGCTTTCTGCACCTCTTTTGCCTCTTTCTGCATCTCACTTGCCTTTCTGCACTTCTCTTGCTTCTTTCTACACCTCTGTTGCTTCTTTCAGCAATTCTCTTGCCTCTTTCTGCACTTCTCTTGCCTCTTTCTGTACCTCTCTTGCCTCTTTCTGCACCTCTCTTGCCTCTTTTTGCACCTCACTTGCTTCTTTCTGCACCCCTGTTGCCTCTTTCTGCACCCCTCTTCCCTCTTTGTGCAACTCTCTTTTGCCTCTTTCTACACCTCTCTTCCCTCTTTCTGCACCACTCTTGCCTCTTTCTGTACCTCTGTTGCTTCTTCCAGCACTTCTCTTGCCTCTTTCTGCACCCTTCCTGCCTCTTTGAGCACCTCTGTTGCTTCTTTCTGCACTTCTCTTCCTTCTTTCTGCACACCTCGTACCTCTTTCTGCACCCTTCTTCCCTTTTCCTGTATGTCTCTTGATTCTTTTAGCACTGCTTTTGCCTCTTTCTGCAACCCTCTTGCCTCCTTCTATATCTCTGTTGTTTCTTACTGCACTGCTCTTGCTTCTTTCTGCACCTCTCTTGCAAATTTCTGCACACCTCTTGTCTCTTTCGACACCCCTCTTCTCTCTTTCTGCACCCCTGTTCCCTCTTTCTGCACCTCTTCTGCCTGTTTCTGCACCTCTGCTGCCTTTTTCTGAACTTTTCTTGCCTGTTTCTGCACCTCTTTTGCTTCTTTCTGCACTTCTCTAGCTTCTTTCTGCACCCCCCTTTGCCTCTTTCTGCACCTCTGTTGGTTCTTTCTGCACTGCTCTTGCTTCTTTCTACACCTCTGTTGCTACTTTCTGCACCCCACTTGCCTCTTTCTGCACCCTTCTTCCCTCTTTGTGCACCTCTCTTACCTCTTTCTGCACCTCTCTTGCCTCTTTCTGTACCCCTCTAGCCTCTTTCCGCATCTCTTTTGCTTGTTTCTGCTCTTCTTTTGCCTCTTTCTGTACCCCTCTTGCCTCCTTCTGCACCTCTGTTGTTTTTTACTGCACTGCTCTTGCTTCTTTCTGTACCTCTCTTGCAAATATTTGCACCCCTCTTGCCTCTTTCGGCACCCCTCTTCTCTCTTTCTGCACCCCTGTTCCCTCTTTCTGCACCTCTTCTGCCTGTTTCTGCACCTCTGCTGCCTCTTTCTGAACTTCTCTTGTCTCTTTCTGTACCTATGTTGGTTCTTTCTGCACTTCTCTTCCTTCTTTCTGCACTTTTTGTGCCTCTTTCAGCACTTCTGTTGCTTCTTTCTGCACTTCTCTTCCCTCTTTCTGCAGCCCTCTTCCCTCTTTCTGCACCTCTCTTGTTTCTTTCTGTATCCCTCTTGCCTCCTTCTCCACCCTACTTCCCCCTTACTACATCTCTGTTGCTTCTTTATGTACTTCTCTTACTTGTTTCTGCAACTCTCTTGCGTCTTTCTGCACCTCTGTTGCATTTTTCTGTACCTCTGTTGGTTCTTTCTGCACTTCTCTTGCTCTTTCTTCACCCTTTGCGCCTCTTTCAGCACATCTGTTGCTTCTTTCTGCACTTCTCTTCCTTCTTTCTGTACCCCTCCTGCATCTTTCTGTACCTCTCTTGCCTCTTTGTGCACCTCTTCTACCTTTTTCTGTACCACTCTTTCTTCTTTTTGCACCTCTGTTGATTCTTTCTACACTGCTCTTGCTTCTTTCTGCACCTCATTTGCCTCTTTCTGTACTTCTCTTGCTTTTTTCTACACCTCTGTTGCTTCTTTCAGCAATTCTCTTGCCTCTTTCTGCAGTTCTCTTGCTTGTTTCTGCACCTCTCTTCCGTCTTTCTGTACCTCACTTGCTTCTTTCTGCACCTCTCTTGACTCTTTCTGAACCCCTGTTCCCTCTTTCTGCACCTTTCCTGCATGTTTCCGCACCTCTCTTGCCTCTTTCTGTACCTCTGTTGCTTTTTTCTGCACTTCTCTTGCTCTTTCTGCACCCTTCGCACCTCTTTCTGCACCTCTGTTGCTTCTTTCTGTACTTCTATTGCTTCTTTGTACACCTCTGTTGCTTCTTTCAGCAATTCTCTTGCCTCTTTATGCACTACTCTTCCTTCTTTCTGCAACCCTCCTGCCTCTTTCTGTACCTCTCTTGCCTCTTGGTGCACCTCTCCTACCTCTTACTGTACCCCTCCTGCCTCTTTTTGCACCTCTGTTGGTTCTTTCTGTACTGTTCTTGCTTCTTTCTGCACCTCACTTGTCTCTTTCTGCACTTCTCTTGGTTCTTTCTACACCTCTGTTGCTTCTTTCAGCAATTCTCTTGCCTCTTTCTGTACCTCACTTGCTTCTTTCTATACCCCTCATGCCTCTTTCTGCACTTCTCTTGCCTCTTTCTGAACCTCTCTTGCCTCTTTCTGCACCTCTCTTGCCTCTTTCTGTACTTCTCTTGCTTCTTTCTGCACCTCCCTTGCTTCTCTCTGTACCCTTCTACCCTTTTTTGCATCCCTCTTGCCTCTTTCTGCTGCTCTCTTGCCATTTTCTGCACCTCACTTGCCTCTTTCTGCATCTCACTTGCCTCTTTCTGCACTTCTCTTGCTTCTTTCCACACCTCTGTTGCTTCTTTTAGCTATTCTCTTGCCTCTTTCTGCACTTCTTTTGCTTGTTTTTGTACCTCTCTTGCGTCTTTATGCACCTCTGTTGCCTCTTGCTGCACCTCACTTGCTTCTTTCTGCACCCCTCTTGCCTCTTTCTGCACCCCTCTTTTCTCTTTCTGCACCCCTCTTGCCTCTTTCTGTACCCCTCTTGCCTCTTTCTGTACCCCTGTTCCCTCTTTCTGCACCTTTCCTGCCTGTTTCTGCACCTCTCTTGCCTCTTTCTGTACCTCTGTTGCTTTTTTCTGCATTTCTCTTGCTCTTTCTGCACCCTTCGTGACTCTTTCAGCACCTCTGTTGCTTCTTTCTGCACTTCTCTTCCTTCTTTCTGTATCCCTCCTGCCTCTTTCTGTACCTCTCTTGCCTCTTTGTGCACCTCTCCTACCTTTTTCTGCACCCCCTTGCCTCTTTTTGCACCTCTGTTGGTTCTTTCTGCACTTCTCTTGCTTCTTTCTGCTCCTCACTTGCCTCTTTCTGCACTTCTCTTGTTTCTTTCTACACCTCTGTTGCTTCTTTCAGCAATTCTCTTTCCTCTTTCTGCTCCTCACTTGCTTCTCTCTGCACCCCTCCTACCTCTTTCTGCACTTCTCTTGCTTCTTTCTACACCCCTCTTGCCTCTTTCTGCCCCTCTCTTGCTTATTTGTGCATTTCTCTTGCCTCTTTCTGCACTTCTCTTGCTTCTTTCTGCACCTCTCTTGCTTCTTTCTGTACCCTTCTTCCCTTTTTTGCATCCCTCTTGCCTCTTTCTGCTGTTCTCTTGCCATTTTCTGCACCTCACTTGGCTCTTTCTGCACTTCTCTTGCTTCTTTCCACACCTCTGTTGCTTTTTTCAGCAATTCTCTTGCCTCTTTCTGCACTTCTTTTGCATCTTTCTGCACCTCTCTTGCATCTTTATGCACCTCTGTTGCCTCTTTCTACACCTCACTTGCTTCTTTCTGCACCCCTCTTTTCTCTTTCTGCACCCCTCTTGCCTCTTTCTGTACCCATCTTGCCTCTTTCTGCACCCCTTTTCCCTCTTTCTGCACCTTTCCTGCCTGTTTCTGCACCTCTTTTGCCTCTTTCGGTGCCTCTGTTGGTTCTTTCTGCACTTCTCTTGCTCTTTCTGCACCCTTTGCGCCTCTTTCAGCACCTCTGTTGCTTCTTTCTGTACTTCTCTTCCTTCTTTCTGCACCTCTCTTGCCTCTTTCTGCACTTCACTTGCTTATTTCTGCACCGCTCTTTCCTGTTTTGTCACCTCTTTTGCTTCTTTCTGCACTTCTCTTGCCTGTTTCTGCACCTCTGACTTAGAGGTAGTTTTAATCCCCCTGCCCTATTATGTACTATGGCCTTACAGGGGAGGTCATGCCAACCACAGGGGTACTCCAACCCATAGTGTACCCTAGTGTATGTAGGTGTTTGCACTGTATTCTAAGTGTCTTTCAGCATACTGGCTCCGGGCCTGGTTATTCAGTCAGTTACCACCAGTACCAGTCAGCACAAAGTTGGGGGCACAGGATTGTAGGAGAGTAGGATCTGCTTCACATGGGTACCCCCAATTTTTGCTGATGCTTCACTGTTTTTTGACTTTAGTCTGGCTGGGGCCCTGCTAATCAGAACCCCAGCCTAGCTGCTTCCTCTCTAAAATGGTTTCCATGTACCTTAGGTACATCTATAATTGGAATCTGGAGTGCCCTTATACGTCCCTAGTATATGGTATACTATGTACCCAGGGCATAGGTACCCCGGAGGCCTACTAGGGGCTGAAGCATGTATTATCCCACCCCTGGAAGGCCAGCCAAAATGACACCACAGGTCTGCTACTGCAGCCTGGGTAAGGTGGTGCCAGCACCCCTTACTGTGATATAGGCTACTTATATCACTACCATTGCACACACATATAAACCTATAAGTCACTCCTATGGCAGGCCTTACCAATCCTGAAGGCAGAGTGCTTGGTTTTTATGTGAGAGGGTGCCCCTGCATGAGCAGAGCCCCTCTACAGCATTCGGGGTCCATCCTCTGATGCTGTTTGTGGTATAGCCTGTCCATATACTCTTAAGTGCATTATATCCTCGCGGTACAATGCTAACTTTGGACTGGCTGCACCAAAACATGTCGTGTTTGGTGTCAAACACCTTGGAATACTACCCCCCGCCAGTCCTAGCGGCGGGGGTAGCATTCCACCCTTCTAGAGGGAGAGACATGTACACACCGGCATACCCGGTATCATCTTTTCAGAGCCCAGGCATCACAAAATGGATGCCGCTACCACAGACACGGGTCTGGCCTCCTGCTGCTGACCGAAACTCCGGCAGGGGAGGCCTGGACAATAGGTTTCCTGTCGCAGGGAGGTGTAACCACCTCCCCAGACAGGATAATATGTATTGGGGCTGGGCGGGAGCACTTCCTGGTGCTTTGAAGACCTGCACTGGGGCACATTTGGTGTCCCTGTGCATAGTCCAGTTCAAACCGGTTGCAGGGGCTGCCTGCCCCTGCTCTGGCGCGAAACTGGACAAAGGGAATGGGTGTAACCACCCCTCTTCCCTGACCCTCCCATAGGTGGGTCCCCAGAGTATGTCCAACCCCCTACCTTAGTATAAGTATGGGACCCCAGACCTTAGGACTTTAGATTACCCTGGATGAAACTCTGAAACCGAATCCTGGACCTTCGATGCTCTACTCGAAGATTAGAGGACTGAAGAATCTCCCTTGGGGTCAAGGAGTGACTCTCCTGCTTGGCAGGCACCAAAGAAGCAATTGTCCGGTCTGCATCGCTGAAGCTCTCGATGGACGCCAAAGTCTTTGCATCACCAGAGGTAGATTTCCAGACTTCCCCAAGGCTGCTCTGAGTCCCCAGTGAATCTGAGGCCCATAGCTGTCATGGGTAATGTGGAACCGTGACCCCTGGGCACCAAGAACTTTTGCAAGTGCATCCTCTTCCTGGGCTCCCACAAAGTTGTGCATTGGTCTCCGAGTAGCCCCCGCCTCCAGCACCAACTGCATTGAAGATCACTGGCCTCCACTCTATGAGTGTCCTGTGAGCCAGCTCCAAATGCATCCACTTGAGGCTCCTTTGCAGTCGCTAGTCCATTGGCTAGTGGGCCCTCCCGAAAGCAACTCTTCTTCTGCTTGGGCTTCCCTAGTTGCTCCCGATGTGCCCTGACTTACCCTTTCTGGGTGAGTCCCTCAGACCTTGCTGGTCTGCACCAACGTCCTTTCTTTGTTTCCACAAGACTTGCCGTTGCCAAGGCTTGTTGGGTCCAATCTGGTCGCCAACACCTCAGCAATCGACAGACGTTGTGGGACAGCTCAAATCCAGCTCCTAGTCATCGCCGACGCCTCCTGGACCTCATGGCTAAAGAGTCAAGATGACCATCAACTTACCTGAAGCACCCGACATAGGTGGGCATCTGCTCATCGCCTTCCTGGTCACTGGCTAGTGACCCAGACTCTGTCCCCTCTGCTTTCAGGTTCTTCAGATCTTCAATCCAGCCTTGGATCCACCTGGACACTGTCAACTTGGCCGCCAGCAGCATTTTGCAGCAGATCGCCATTGAAAACGATGACGAAACCCGACACCGAAAGACACCTATGCACCCGGCTTCCCTGGGTGAGGTAACTCGAGTACTCCAGTGCTACCGTGGGTATTGACTCTAGAACTGCCTAGTTCTAAAGGGGTTTGCTCCAAGTCCTCCACTAAGTGTCCTTTTCTTTTAAAAATCCAACCGCGACTTTCCCCATAGAAGTCAACGGCGGTTCGCGGCTGTCTTCCCATACTGCAAGCATCCCCGTGGGTCCCCTGTGTCACTACTTTGGGTGGTTCCTTGAGGGCCAAGCACTTCTACAGGCTCTAGGCCTTGTGTCTAGCTCAGTCGTGGTTCTTATACCACTTTTTTGGTATATGGTTTGGTACGCCCCTAGGGCTCAAATGTGTATTTGTGCTATTACTGTTGATATTTCACTTGTAACTTATGTACTTCGAACTCTAGCCTCATAAAGAGACTAGAGGGGTGTGTTTAAGACTAAATACATATAATTTATACATATACCTGGTGTGGTCCTCTTTCATTTGGTCACTCAAGAGATTATAGACTGGTAAAACAAGCTGCTTTACATTCCTTCAAGACTTAGCCTGAAGGCTGCTCTCCATAGCTACCACTAGGATAGCTTTCATTAAAGGTTGTCTTTAACCTATCTCCAATAAGGGGTTGTTTGGACTGGTACAAGGTGCCCACTATAATTAGTGGACAGCATATACCAGGCCAACTTCTCACAAGGATGACTTTGCAACAAGGCCTCTTTCTGCCCCTCTGTTGGTTCTTTCTGCATAACTCTTGCTTCTTTCTGCACTTTTCTTCATCTTTCTGGACTTCTGTTGCCTCTTTCTGCATTTCTCTTGCTTCTTTCTGCACTTTTCTTCCTCTTTCTGCACGTCCTACCTCTGTAGGCATAGTTAGAAATTAGCATTTAAAAAACCTTTGAAATTCAGTGAAAAAACCATAGGTTTCAGGGACGTTATAGTTAGGAATTAGCATTTAAAAAACCTTAAAAATTCACTGAAAAAACCATAGGTTTCAGGGACGTTATAGTTAGAAATTAGCATTTAAAAAAACCTTTGAAATTGACTGAAAAAAACATAGGTTTCAGGGACGTTATAGTTAGAAATTAGCATTTAAAAAACCTTAGAAATTCACTGAAAAAACCATAGGTTTTAGGGAAAGTTATAGTTAGTTGGACATTTCACTCGTACAAAACCATAGAAATTCCCCGTTATAGTTAGTTCAGCTAACTATAACTCGCGCCCCGCAATGCACTGCTGATGATGTCACATATTACATCACTCATGATATGGTCAGTGACATCACTGATGACATCACTGATGACATCTCAAATGACATCACTGATGACATCACTGATGACATCATCCATGTGATAATTTGATGCATCTTCTCACACCCTAATATAACTTTTGATACACCCACTGTAAATTACACACTGCCATTGTCAAAACCATAGACACTCCAACACCAATAACTACATACACACTCACTGATTCTTAGGTCTACACACACATCCACTCACTCACTCGTACAGTCACTCATACTTACGGTCACTCAGTACAGGACTATCATATGCACTCATACACCTATATAGACACTCACACACCGCCACTCATCCATAGAGGTACTCACACACCTAGTCAGTCATGCAAAGAATTAATCACACTCCCATTTACTCAGATGTGCAGTTATACACACTTCAGCTCACTTACTCATACAAATACTAGCACATTCTTACGCTCTTATACAATCACTGATACAAGTACACACTCATCCATACAGCCACTCTCACAATCACACACTCTCACTTATAGCCATTTATATACTCCAACACACATATATACTGCCTTTCACATATGTAGTTACTCACAAATATACCACTGAGATATACATTCACTCACTAACACACCCATACACATACTCACCCACCCATACAGTCCATCACAGATGCACTCTTGAAACCATGCACCCAGTGAATCACCCACTCACACATCTATGCACAGAATCACACACACCCCACCCACACAAACACTCAGGCACCCATACAGATACTCAGACAACCAATCAATAACCCATGTAGACACTCATGTAGCTATTCAGAAACCCATGCAGCCGCTTACACACCAACAGACAGACGGATACAGACATTCACACTGTTTAGTCACTAACCCATGCATTCAGTAAGATACGTTTAATCACTCACTTATAGAGTCAGTCACGCACCTACTAAATCATCCTTTCAGACAATTACACACCCACTCATTCTTCAATACGCCTTTCCCTATATAGATTAAACATATTTAAACTTTACAGAAACACACAGTCACTGGATGATGTCATCAGTGATGTCATTGGAGATGTCATCAGTGATGTCATCAGTGATGTCATCAGTGATGTCACTGACCATGTCATGAGTGATGTAATATGTGACGTCATCAGCAGTGCATTGCACGGGCGCGAATTATAGTTAGCTGAACTAACTATAATGGGGGAATTTCTATGGTTTTGTACGAGTGAAATGTCCAACTAACTATAACTTTCCCTAAAACCTATGGTTTTTTCAGTGAATATACATATATATATATTAATATATATATATATATATTGTAGACACCAGTCCCGGTACGTCTCAAGGCTGTCTTAATGGGCGGTCTGAGTTCAGGTTACCGGGTAACCCGCAAATCCAAAACTCCTTTCTCCCATCCGAAGAAATTACTCAGACACTCGAATATGCTTCAAAAAGATCCAATTTAATGACAATGACAATCCCGACGCTTTTCGCCTTTACGCCTTGCTCACGACAATAAGATTTACAAAATCATTACTCAATTTTTAAATACATGTATAAAAAGTGAAAAAGGACTTTACCACCCCAATGTGATTCTGACAATAAAAATGTGTCGGCCATCTTAACATGATCAAATCCAAGGCTTTTCAATCCACATATTAGCAGCTTCAAAGATGTTACAATTCATGCTTATTCTATGATTACGTTTTGCAAGAATTTGCATGATAAATGTAAAATTTCATCAGAAAGAATGCAAAAGAGTATTTGGGAGTAAACCAAAATTCATATACTCCTCTTTACCCAGTACATGATCCGCCACCTCCAATATCGCCCAAGTGGGCAATTAAAGGTGGAACAAGCCCCATATGGGCTATTGGTTAACTCAACAATACAAAATTTAATTCAAAATTTGCAACAAAAATAAAAGAAATGCAAATAGAATAAAGCACAATATAAGTACTCCTATGTTAAACATAAATACCCTGCCAATGTAATCCAGCCCTGATAACATTTCCAAAAGCAGAATTTATGCCCTATGGGCCATTTAATCCCTCAAGAATATCACACAAATATTGGTGTTATACAATTCTGCCCAAGTGGGCTATTCGCAGAGGAGTCCATATCCTACATATGAATTAGTCTGGACATCAGAAGCAGATGGTTACACAATAAATACCCAAAAGAACAAAGGTGAAAGTGCCCGCACCTGTGTGAAAAAATGAAAAAACGGAAAGAACTATTACCATTAAAAGCCATCTGGAAAGAATCTATAACTATAGAACAAATGCTTTAAATACTCAGGTGGATTGTCAGTTCCTCACTTGAATTTAATCCCTTTGGCATAAGGGTTTCAAAATCAATGATGTATATAGATTCCAGCTTCCTCAATGTTAACTCTCGGTTCCCACCCCTGACATCTATGTTCACAGCGTCAATTACCATCATTTTCAATAACCTTTCATTTTGAAAATGGCAATCAAAGAAGTGGCGTGCCACCGGGTAATGTTTATCATTATGCCTGATGGCACGTACATGCTCTAACACACGTTTCTTGGCATGATGAATTGTGCTGCCTATATACATTTTATAACATGGGCAGATTAGAGCATATGCACAGTGGGTGGTATTGTAATTCAAAGACTTTTGAATGACAAATTGACTTTTAGAGTTAGGTATCTGGAATTCGATGCAATCAGAACTGTGGCAACGCGCTTTACAATTTTTGCAACAGCGCCTTGAGACCCTCGCGGGTATGTAGTGCGCTTTATAAGTGACATGATTGATTGATTGAAACCTGATCGCCCCCCAATCCTGGGTGTTACCTCTCTAGTAATCAGGTTCACACTTAACCCATCCCTCAATGATCTACTCTTTTTAAAAGTTATCTGAGGGTTACAATTCAAATGCTTGGCAAATCATCATCTGTCATCAGTGCATCCCAATGTTTATTCAATATTTTCTGTACATCTTGCGCCTGGTGGGAAAAAGTTGTTATAAATCTTGTTGTTTCTGATTTTTCTTCTTGTTTTACTGGATGTAACAACTCTACTCTTGTAACCAATTCTACTCTCTTGGTTAATCACCTTTTGACTGTATCCTCATTCTACAAAACGCTTGCACATGATTTCTTTCTCCATATTAAAATCTGATTCAGTGCTGCAATTACGCTTTGCATGTAACAGCTCCCCATACGGGATGCTGTACACAAGTTTTGGAGGATGAGCACTCCTAGCCTGTAACAGGCTATTACCTGCCGTCTTTTTTTGAAACAACTTAGTCTCCAGTGTATTTTCCTTAACACTAACTTGCACATCCAAAAATTCTATCTCAGTTTTACTGATGTGCTCTGTGAATATTAAGTTGTAACAATTATTGTTCAATTTTTGTACAAAACTTCTGGCAGGTTCTTCATTACCATTCCAAATGAAAAATATATCATCAATAAAACGCAGCCACAGGACAACACAGCTTTCGAATTCCTCCAGCTGTGCGGCCACCTGCTCCTCCCACCAGCCCATGACCAAATGCGCATAGCTGGGGGCGAAGCAGGTGCCCATACCTGAGCCCTGTGACTGCTTGTAGATGGTCTTGTCAAAGATGAAAACATTTTTTGTTAAACAAAAATAAATCATATCTAAAATCATTTCAGAATGGAATAACAGAGAAATAGAACGTGTCTTTAAGAAATGCCTTACAGCTTTCATACCTATATCATGTTTGATACTAGTGTATAAGCTGTTTACATCCATGGTTTCTAAGGTATACTCATTTTCCCAATGGATGCCATCAATTATAGTCAAAAAGTGTGTGGGATCACGCAGATAAGCTGGTAATCCATATATATATATCCACTGAAAAAACATAGGTTTCAGGGACGTTATAGTTAGAAATTAGCATTAAAAAACCTTATAAATTCACTGAAAAAAGCCACAGGTTTCAGGGACGTTATAGTTAGTTACACTTTCCACTCGAACAAAACCAGAGAAATTCGGCCGTTATAGTTAGTTGAGCTAACTATAACTCGCGCCCCCGCAATGCACTGCTGATGATGTCACATAATACATCATTCGTGGCATAGTCAGTGACATCACTGATGACACTTCGAATGACATCACTGATGACATCATCCAGTGACTGTGTGTTTCTGTAAAGTTTAAATATGTTTTATATATATATATATCGACAAAAGAAGGTTATTCCCTTTGTAGAATGATTTTTATCCTTTAATATCTCACGTGTATTTCACCAACTCCACACTCAACCACAGAATCCAAATCACATAGGAGAAGACCTATGTGATTTGGATTCTGTGTTTGAGTTGGAGTTGGTGAAATACATGTGAGATATTATAGGGTAAAAATCATTCTACAAAGGGAATAACGTTCTTTTGTCATTGTTACTTGCCCAGTTCCCTTTGGTGTAAGGGCTACTCTCTACTTTTTGAGTCTTATATATATAGATGCCAAGGTGTATTGAAGAATGAGTGGGTGTACAAGAGTCTGAATGGATGATTTAGTAGGTGCGTGACTGACTGTATAAGTGAGTGATTAAATGTGTCTTACTGACTGCATGGGTTAGTGACTAAACTGTGTGAATGTCTGTATCAGTTTGTAGCTATGGCACAGAACAGGCAGGGTTAACTTTAACAAATGTGTTAAACATTTAGAAGTACCAATACAGTTAAAGTAAAAAACACACCACACTAAATATCCAATTTCAATTTATAAAAATAGAGAATTATTTAATGAACAAAATTACATCAAAATGACAAAAATCCAGTAATGATTATTTGAGATGTGAATTCTCAAAGTGTTAAATGAAAATAGCGCCAAAAAGTGTTAGGTGCCAACTGCGTCCATCTACTTAAGCTTGACCAGTACCTAGGCATGATTTAAGGCCAAACTTGATGGACCATGAGTCAGATCCAGAAAGCAGGTTCATCCCGTTATGACATTTTACCTTCTGACTTGGTCTCCAAATTCTCTCTACGGGTGGTTTAACAGCAAATGCAGTCCTTCTTCAGTCTTCCACAAGTCCAGCAGTGTTTTGAAGAAGGTTTCCATGGTTGCCACTTTTATGCCTGGCAGTAGCCTGGGGTGGGGATGACACGTAGTCTCTCCCTAACCAATAGGGAATAATTTCCCCAGGGGTAAACCTGCCTACTTTTGCAGCAGTTCCTGTGTGGCCTACTGCAAACAATCCTGCAGTACCCCTCTTGCCCTAAATCCAACATGGCATAACCTTTCTTCCCCTGTGCACAGCTCCTGTGCCCATTGTTAGAAATTGGGCCTCTAGTTGTCAGTGGTTTGCACCCTGTCCAAGTAGGGACCCTCACTCTAGTCAGGGTAAGTGAGTTGCACACCTCAGATAACCCCTGCTGACCCCCTTGGTAGCTTTGCACAGAGCAGTCAGGCTAAACCTCCGTGGCAATGTATAAAGTATTAGTACACACACATACAGTAAGACAGTGAAAACACTACAAAAGGACTCCACACTAGTTTAGAAAAATAGTCAATATTTATCTGAGTCAAACAAGACCAAAACGACAAAAATCCAACATACACAAGTCAAGATATACATTTTCAAAGAATAAAGTTGTACTGGCCCATGCATCAAGCAAAATACCCCTCGCTAAATTAGCGATTCGTTAAAATAGGCCGTTAGCGAGCGCAAAACCCGCAAGTGCAATGCATCAACCCCAATAGCGAAAAAACTACCCATTCGCAAAAAATGCCCCGCTAATTTACCGATTCGCACATTTGAGAATCGTAAATAGCGAATACATCAATTGCGCACGCAAATAGCGAGTCGCAATTAAAGAATCGCAAAGGCATGCATCAAAAATCGCTATTAACGAATATCCCCAAAGTCGCTATTTAGCATGAGCAGAATAAGGGGAATCTCAAACAGGAGGTAAATCTGATGAAACAGACAAAAAAAAAAAAAAATTCAAACACAGGTGTAAACTATCTGAAACCCTTCAAAATGGCACTGGAGACCCCGTAAGGTTTCCAAAATGGCAGCCCTCTACGTGCTTGCAAGGAGGATGAGACTTAATGCAGCAGCACAGCGCAGGAGGAGGATCCAGGAGAGGGTATTCAGAGTGCGCATTACATTGCTTGGCCAAAATGAGGAGGAAGTACATGACAAGTATCGTCTGGATCGTGCCATGATAATGCGCCTAATTGCTGACCTGGAACCACTACTGCAGCACCAGACCCGTAGGACAAATGCCATTCCTGCGCACGTCCAAGTCCTATGCAGCCTTCACCTACTGGCGTCCGGTAGTTTCCAGGGGGTCGTAGCGGTGGCCGGAGGCGTCTCACAAAGCGCACTTTCACGCTTCTTCCGTTGATTCATTGATGCCATGCTGACAATGATCCATACCCACATCACCTTCCCCACAACCCCACAGCAGTTGAACCAGACCAAACTGGAGTTCTACCAGTTGGCACAATTCCCCCATGTCATAGGATGCATTGACTGCACACATGTCCCCATCTGTCCCCCCTCAGCCAACGAGTACATCTTCCGCAACCGGAAGTCCTATCACTCTATCAACGTACAGGTCGTGTGCAATGCCAAGCACATAATTACGGACATAGTGGCACAATTTCCGGGGGCACACACGACTCATATATATTCCGGCACAGTGGCATCCACAGGCGTCTGCTCAACGGTGAATTTGGAGAGGGACACCTACTCGGTACATACATATTCCTATTTTTTACATCATGATCCCATATGTAATTGCATTACTGCGGCTAATCCTTTGCTTCCCACCCTGTAGGTGACAGCGCATACGCCTTGCGGGAATATATCCTGACACCCCACCTCAACCCAGCAACACCACAGGAACGGCGCTACAACGCGGCACATATCAGCACCAGAAATGTGATTGAGAGAACGCTTGGGATCCTGAAGAGTCGCTTCCGGATCCTACATAAGACTGGTGGTGCATTGCAATATGACCCCGAGACCTGCTGCAGGATTGTAGCAGTATGTGCCATGCTGCACAACATTGCAACCCGAAGGGGGATCCCCATTGTGATGGACAGAAATGCCAACGGCCGGGATAACCAACCACCCGCAAAACACCGACAGTCACATGTGCCAAACACAGCTGAGGGTCAGAGGAGGCGGACATACATCACACAACATCACTTCTGAGCCTGGTAAGAATGAGCCATCACAAAATGTCTTTGGATGCTAATGTTTTATTCACATAGGCACAGGTCAAAGTAAATATTCATGTTTCTGAAACATAACAGTGATTGCATAGGTTGATGAAATGAAAAGTAATCGTTAACAGCACGGGAGTGCAATCCCAATATCTAAGTGGAACATGGGTACCCCACCATGGACAAAGAGGCAGGAATGCATGTCTAGCGCCTCTTGCCACGTACCCCCAGCCTCCTGTCGCCTGGCTCCTCGACATCACCCTGATGTGTGCCTGTGGCTGTTGAGCTGCGCGAACTGCGCCTCCTGCTAGTGGGCTCCGGCACGGACACGCTACTCATGCTCGATGCCTCCTCACTACCCTCCTCCCCTCCAAGTTGCTAGCACTCACTGTCCCAGTCTGTAGTTGTTCCACAGCAGTGGTCACTTGGCCTAAGGCCTTAGCAACATCCCCGCAGAAATGTCCTAGGTCAATCTGCAGTGACACGGAGCGGCGTGACAAGACAGCAGTGCTGTTGCAGAGCTTGGTGATGGCCCTAGTATTCGCAGTGAGACGAAGCAAGCCCTGCCGATGCCTCCTGCGCTTAGTGCGTTGTCCTGCTATGACAGCACGGGTGAACTCCTGTAGGCTCTTGTTCATTTCCTGATTCCCTCTGCAACAACTGTGGTTAGGTGACGCAGACAGTCTGACATCGTGCTCATGTTTTTGGCAAGCTTGGAGATATGCAGGTTGATTGTGCCCATATGTCTCCCTGCAGGCGCTGAACACGTAGCATCTGCGACTCAACCCCAGCATAGACATTCGGAGCCTCTCCTGATTCTGTCGCAATACTGCTCCTGGACCTGCGCAGTTGTCTGACTCGTCCACGTGCTGGTGTTGGAGCTGCTGAAGGGAGACGTGTCTGGCAAGGGACTGTTGGGGGTGCTGGGGTCGGCTCAGTTTCCATTTCCTGCAGTGCGGGTACATGTGGCCTGCGTTTTGGTGGTGGTGGTGGTGGTGGTGGTGGTGGGGATTGAGGGTCCAGCGGGGTCTCTCCATCCGTCTCTGCTGGTGTCTCTGAAATCATGAGGCGCTCACTCTCATCTGAGTCCACCGGAGATGCATCTGTGTGTGAAACAGTGCATTGTTATTTTAGTTTGTTCCTCTATCTGTTTATCATTTAGCCTATTTTACACATTATAAATCACAGATTTGAACAAACTGTCGGACATGTACTGCTGGTGTCTATTCTTGCGCATTGGTGATTATCCATGCACACTTGGCTGACATGACTACAACTCCCATGATGCTGTTCGTATGTGAGGGTATATGTGTAATGGACTTCTTCCAGCACACTGTGATTTGCCTGGGGGGATGTGCATGTGTATACAATTCGCAGCGTATTTGCGCAGGCATGCTTCTTACCTTGTTGTGTGGTTGCTGGGCCGGAAGTGTCCATTTGGGTGACTCCCACGACTGCCTCAGGCTCAATCGTCCCCTCAACGAGGTCCTCCAGGGCTGTGTTGGCGGGTACTTTTGATGGTCCCCTCCTGTGCCAGCTGCTTCCTTCACCCTTTCTGCCATGCGCTCCTTGGCACGTTTTTTGAGGTCGTACCACCTCTTCTTCAGGTCGTCAATGCTGCGGTGTGTGACTCCCACAGCATTTACCTTCTCCTTAATGCGCAGCCATATTTTGCGCTTCTCAGCCTCTGGCACCTTCAGGGACAACTTGCCAAACAGTTTGTCATGGCTGCTGCTCACCCCTCTATCAGGTGTTCCAGTTCCCTCTCTGAGAACTTTCTCTTCCTCTTCCTGGGCGTGGCAGTTTTCTTTGCAGCATTGTTGTCCATCCTGGCTAGGTGTGGTGTAGCTGGATTGTGAGGGTGAAGTCTCTCAGCTCAGCTTCAGTCCTCTGCCTCCTCCTCTGAGCTCCTCAGGGCACTGAATGATGCATGGCCTGGATGACTTCCTGGTTGTGATGTCATCAGCCTGCTCCTGCTGCGACCCGTTTTTTGCGAATTCGCTAATACCGAATTCGCTATTACCGAAATCGGTAATAGCGAATTCGGTATTAGCAATTTTCTTACTTTGCGAATCGCAATCGTATAATCGGGTTTATTTAGCGATTTCTAGCGAATCGCTAATTATTACCGAATATGTACATGCATCCCAAAGAGCGATTTCTTATTAGCGAATCCTTATTTTTCTCTAATAAGGAATCGCTTTACCGAATTTTGATGCATGTGCCCCGTAGTGCCTAAAAATCAATGGTTGCGCTTGATCAGGACAAAGTACCTTAGATGCATCAAAAATCAAAGATGTTGCGAGGCGCAGGGGAGGTGATGCATCAGTTCCTCACTGCTAGGCAGGGGAGGTGATCCTTCGGTTCCTTACTGCTATAGGGGAGGTGATGCATCATTTTCGGACACGATGCCTCGGTTCCTTACTGCGGTGTGGTGTCAATGAAGAAACCGGAGCCCAGGGATGATGCATCAAAAGTCAAGTCGTTCTGCGTCTATTCCACAGCTTTGAAGCAGGCGCTGCATCAAAGTCGGGCGATGCGTCACAGACTTGAGTGAAGCAGTGCTCAAGACTCACGCAGCAGCAGTTCTTCAGACACACTGCGACAAAAAGCTGGGGCCTGCATTGTAATCCACGGTTGTTGCATCAAGGGGAGACCACACTCCGGTGCAGGCAGCAGCGATGCATTAAGTTTTGGTGGTGCTGCGCTGGTTCCGGTTGGAGTCGTTTTCGTGGATTTTCTTCTTGGTTTCACTCACTTCCAAGGGCCCAGGAACTGGATTTGTCACCATTTGGTAGGACTTACAGCAGCAGAGTCCATGTGATTGCACGTGAAATATTTGATGGCTCTGACACTTCTTAACAGGAGGCAAACTCAAATCAAGCCCTTGGAGAACCTTGGAAGCAGGATGTAGAAAGCTAATTCCAGTCCTTTCACTCCCAGTACAGAAGCAGCAAGCAGCAGGCCAAGACAGCAAAGCAAACAGCAAAGTGGCAGCCCCTCCTGACAGCAACACAAATCTTCTGCCTTGCAGAATGTCCTCAACCCAGAAGTGTTCTGAGTATATGGTGTCACAGGTCCAGTACTTATACCCCTTTCAGCCCTTGAAGTAGGCAAAGTTCAAAGAAATGTCTTTGTAGCGCACAAGACTCTGTCCATCCTTGCCCCGGGTCCAGACACACTATTGAGGGTGGAGACGTCTTTGTGTGAGGACATGCACAGCCCTATTCAGGTGACAGTGTCAACACCTCCCACCACTCTAGCTCAGGAAGGCACAACTGCCTGGTGATAGGCCATGAGCATATGCAGGGCAAAACCTCAGCTCCCTTTGTGTGTCTGTCTAGAGTGAATGCACAAACAGCCCAACTGTGCATTCAGAGACAGGCAGAGGCACAGAATGGTTAAGGTAAAAAAATACCAAATTTCTAAAAGTGCCATTTCAGACCCGTAATTTAGAAACCAACTTCACTAAAAGATGTGTTTTTAAATTGTGAGCCCAGAGACACCAAACTCCAATTTTCTATCAGCTCCCAATAGGCAGATACACTTGTAAGATGTTACACGGCAGCTCCAGTGCTAACTTCTGGGAGAGATAGGCCTTGCTGTGTTGAAAAATGAAATTAGCAGTATTTCACTACCATGGCATATAAAAAACAACATTACATGTAATACCTTTTAAATGTGCTCCAACCTGCCCATGGGGCTACCTTAGGCCTTCCTAAGGGGTGCCTTATATGTAATAAAAGGGAAGGTTTGGGCCTAGCAAGTGGCTGCACTTGCCAGGTTGAAATGGCAGTTTACAACTGCACACACATACACTGCAGTGGCTGGTCTGAGGCATGCTTACAGGGCTACTCATGTGGGTGGCACAATCAGTGCTGCAGGCCCACTAGTAGCATTTGATTTACAGGCTCTGGGCACACATTGTGCATGTACTAGGGTTCTACTAGTAAATCAAATATGCCAATCACAGAGAAACCAATTACCATTACATGTTAGACATATAGCACTTGCACTTTAGCACTGGTCAGCAGTGGTAAAGTGCCCAGAATCCTAACACCAGCAAAAACGAGATGTAGCACGATGTCAAAAACAGGAGGTCAGAGGCAAAAAGACAAGGGAAACACACCAAAAGATGCCAGGTCTAACACCCATCATAAAGTTGTGGCAAGTTAAATGAGCAACCCCTCCTCTGCAGTGTCTCAAAACCAGTTCTAGGGGAAACTCTTCTCGAGGAGGATTGCTGTCTAGGGGAGGAGGATGGGGCTGGCTCAGGTGTTAGCTGTTTCTGCCTGTGGCAGAATAGGCCTCTTAGGAGTTAATTAAGCTGCAGGCCAGAGCCCAGATGGTCATCTTGTCAGAAGACCAGAACACCTCACCACACCATAGGCCTTTTTATTAGCTCTGGGAGCAAGTTCACACCTCATCAAAGGTGCTATTCAGCTCCAGGGTGACAGCTGGAAGCTCATGCAAATAGACTTTTAGAGGCTTTAAGCAGATAAAAGATGACTTTTCAGCAAGACCTTTTGTAAAATATGTATTACAAATCCAACTTTACCAGTGAATTGGGCTTCTAATAAATATTTTGAAAAGTCCAAGAATGAACTTTGTAGCTCACTCCTAAGTGAATATATCATTATTAAATGTAATATTGTATCCCAATTCATCCCTAGGGAACAGCTAACCCTGCTACAGTGAAAATAACGTTTAGGGCATTGTCACTGTAAGGACATGTTTAACATTAAACTTTAACATATCTAACTTCTAAAAAATACCTTGCACCCCGCCCTATGGTCATTTAAGGCCTACTAGGTGGTGACTTAATATTATTCAAAAGGAGGGTTTAGACCTGTCAAAATCGAATATTTTGGCATGTCAAATTTCCAGTTTTAAAAATGCACACAAAGGCTATAGTAATAGGCCTGCAGACATGTTTTGCACTGCCACTCAAGTGGCGGCATAATGGGTTCTGCAGTGCACTAGTTACATTTAGCTTACAGGCACTAGGTACACTTTGCACCATATAATAGGGACTTATAGGTAAGGTAAGTATGGCAATTAGGGGTATACCCAATTTCAACATGTTTTAGGGGTCAAAGCATATACACTGGGGCTAGTTAGCAGAGTTCGACTGCACACAGTCAAATAAATCTGCAGCATTAGTCCAAAGAAATTGGAGGTGATCATGCAAAAAAAAGCATTTTCCTTCAATAGGGATTTGCAACAAACCCATGGGTGGTTGCATTTGAAGGCCCATGCACCACGCATGGAATGCCTCTTAATCACCAATCTACACACACTGCACCTGCACACACACACTTCATCACGTCGTTTAGAATCTTTAAAAGATCTACAGAAAAGAGCACCCTCGAGGGGCCCGTTGGGCATTGCATCACAGTCCCAACGAGGAGATGCCGATGATGAAGCATGACACCGATCTGGGTGAGTGAGGGTGATTGCTTCTGATCAATCAGATTACTTTGATCAGTTTGACCAGTCTCTTCCAACCTGTTTTCCGGCTTTCTTTCCCTCAATAGAAACAGCATACCTTTTTGTGGATACATGTATACTTAGGGAGCATGCATGCTGGACCTTAGATGCTCTCCTAGTCCCTCCTTGTTTTTTTATCTAAAGAGCAGGTGCATGGCTGCTTGGAACTCTTCGATCTGTTGTGTTGTGTTTCTGCCAGCTCTGGAAACTTAGGGTGGGCCGGAACAAGTTGAGGCATTGGCTTCGAAGTTGACCGACTTAGGGAGTAAGATTGTATACTGTGGTGCTGCCTCTGTGCCTGTACAGGGGAACCTGAGGGGTGGACTCACGCTTCGACTTTTCACGCTACTTCTTGGATGTTTCTGAAGACTTTGACATTGAGGAAGACCAGCCTCTGGACTGGCTTTGTCGACTTTGAGAGCCGGACCTTGACCGATCATCAGTCTTTTTGTGCTTAGCAATGTAGAGCTTTGCCTCACGGTCCCTGATGGCCTTTGGATTCATCAATGCTTAGTGCTGCAGGCACTGGAGTCGTGGCTAAACCCCAGACACCATAGGTACACCTGATGACAGTCTGTATGGACATTTGCTTGCGACAGTCCCTCCAGTGTTGAAAACCTGTTGTTTTTGGGGTGACATGCCTTGCATACTTAAGACAATTTTGAGGTAAATGTCTCTGAGAGATGTGAAGGGAGCACCATATCCTCATCTGGTGGCACAGAAAGAAAGGAAATGGAGTCACTGTGCAGGTGCAGTGCCTGTATAGGCTCCGCACGTCATTCCTGGAGTGGAACTACACAGCACACATGGCGGCGCACTGAGCTACTGCTTAAAAGTGTTCACTGTGACACCTGGGGAATATTCAAAAGGTGAGGAATCTGCAGCTAGCAGTCTCTATCAGAAATAGAGCATTCCAGATACCGCTCTTGATATTTAAAATGTGACTAGTCATCTGTTTAACAATTTTTTACCTACTTTGTAGAATTTCTAGCAATGACTGAAAGCTACAAAAAGCAGTGCACTGCAAGTTACAACATCCTGGCCCAAGGTGCATCAACCTGCTGAGTTACCTTATTAGCTTTGAAAACTGTGTCGCGCAGGCTTGCACGTAGATAACTATAGCAGACACATTAATTGCCTCTGCTAGCTTACCACAATTTAAATGGTGAGCTACATGTAACACTTATCTCTGCAGCAGGTGAATTTGACAAACATCTTATATATTGACTATTCTTTCTTTCAAGTCAGTAGGTTTCCAGTATCTCAAAGTGATTATGCATTAGCATGCTGTCAATAGAGAACAACACATGAACAGAGAAATAGAAGTAAAAATTGTATCTCCACTGGGACTGGACTGTGTAGGGTGCCACGTCGCCTACGATTCAAGACATTCATACAGATAATCAGGGCTTGTCATTTCTAGGACTGACGACTTTCTGGAATGGTAAGGGTCCACAGTTTGGATCCTACAGGGTGAGATGATCAGATTTCACCACATAAATAGAGAGCCAGCATGGTATAGGGTTTAATGGGCATTGGTTTGTCATAAGGATAAAACTTCACCTCTAGAGTGCGATAAACTCAGTGGATGGTTCCAAAGCATCTTCTTTCTAGGGCTGAATGTCTGTAATTGGTTCTTTGATATTACCTTGACTAGGTATGAAGGTTTTCGGCAATTGAAACAGCGATTCCGGCCTTGTCATTTACAGAGCTGATTTGCTCTTGGTAAAGGCACATAGATACATGGAGAGTTATTTAGAGATTGGAGGATAAGGGATATCTACCAAAAACAAGATGATTTCCCATACACTCTATTTAGATATCATAGTCATCTATACACTGTAAATATGATCGATGGGAATCTGCCCATTTGAGCATTTGTTCTACTTCTGCGAAGCTCTAAATGACCCAAACAGCCTGTTACTTTTGGTAGTGGACATGATTTAAGGACCAGCAAAGAGATGCAGAACATTTTACTTCTCGGGTTGGTGACTCAAGGAACTGGTACAGTGCTACAAGAAATTACCTTGTAAACCAGGGTGGCTCTGGTGCAGGGGAACAGCTATCATTAGTGTATCAGGTGCAGTGCTACTGGGACCCAGAGGTATGAGGGGCCCACTCACCCCAATTATGACAGTTACTTACTCCCAAACTGGAGACAGTGTAGCTTCTTTTCCTTGCTTGCTTCATGGCCAATGCTATGCCCACTTCTTTATTTTACCGCTGATCCTGAGCTCCTTCCAGATTCCCAACTCCATTTTACTGATGGCTTTCCTGAAACTACTAAATATCACTGTAGTTCTTTACCTCCCAGTAGCTCCAAGACTCCTCAGCACTCTAACTCTCCTACTGCACCTAGCTCTACTTCAGTTTCTGACTCTAGCTGCAAATTCTTGCTCCTCCTACTACTCAATATGTCCATGCACGTCTGATCTCAACAGGTCCTAGGCTCCCAGAAACAACTATGTTGGATCTTCCTGAAATTCCTCCCTTCCCAGAAGCTCCTGGATTCTCTCTCAACTATTCTTCTGCTGTAGATCCTGACATTTTTGCTCATGTCTCCCACTCCAACTCTTAATCTGACTAAAACACCTATGCTGAAGGTTCCTTTATGCACCCTGTGTCCCTGCATTTCCTAGGCACCTGCTCATCTGCCCTCCCTCTACCATTCCTGTCTTTCTTCAAGCCATGATCCGAATGCAGGTTTTGTGCCACTTCACTCCCAACCTCCCAATGTAGAGCTCTTGGCCTCAATTTATTTTATTTTATATTGAGGACATCCTGAAGGTTGTAGCTCTCTATAAAGCTTCAAATTTCTTATGGCACTCCAAACCATCCCTTTAGCTCAAGCTTTCAAATCCCCACACTGCTCGTAGGATGGGGACTTCCTGTTCTCATTGCAATTGTGACCTGTTCTGCCACTACGTAGTTAGATATCTTGCTGCTCCCATCCAACCTGCAACCTCATCCTCTCCTGATCTCTTTCTCCCCCCTTCCTGTGTCAACTACTGCAGATCGCCATCAGGCCCTGGCCAAAGTTAAACGCACTACTAAAGTCAGGATGGGAGATCGCTCCTTTTCGAAGTTAGCTGCTGTTCAGTGGAATGACCTTCTTCTTGACCTACGCCTGACAGATGATTATCTGCTTTTGAGAAAGAAGCTAAAAACCTTCTTGTTCCCCAGATACTAAGTCATTTAGAATAACTTGCGCTGCAATCAAATACTCTCCTTTCCCACACTGCAATGTATGCTGTCCTAGCGCCATGATGTCCTTCGGGATGAATGTTGCGCTCTACAAATACAAATACAAATCGCACTGACCAGAGACTTTTGACCTTTTTCCAGCCTCTGAGTTGTGGGTTTATTTAGTGCCTGGCTACCTTGCAGCTCCTGGTTATATTTGTCATCTATATAACCCATGCCGTTCCAGTACTCCTTTCAGCTATTAGTCTCCCTAATGTTTCTGGCCACTCACTAATATCTGGGTTGAGGGATTTGTGCTGCGCCTCACACACAATTGCAAAAACAACAGTTGATGGACAGAATGCAGAACAATGTCATACATTCACCCCAGTACAGAGATCTGGGCCTAAATCCATCGTTTTTTTGCTCATCATGCCATTCCAGTTTGGACCCAGCCGTATGCAAATCAGTCTTGACCCTGTGCCTCATGGGAACAGTCCAGCCCGAACTGCCAAGCCAGGTCCTCCCTGGACTGGAAACAAGCATCCTATGACCGGTTTCGGGGTTGCGCCTCACACACAAGCCACACATGACTTTCACATCACCATAAGACAGGAATGAGTAGCTTATGTTGTGCTGGTTTCTACTTGCAGTGGCTGCTCTTCTATTGGAACTTGGGGCATTGCCCTCACACTGCGAGCCTCCAACAGTGCATAACTTAAAAATCCCCGGCTGTCTTTTATTTAATACTTTGCCATTTGTCCTCACTTCTGCATTTGTCTGGTGGGGGTAGGGGCAGTGCAACAAGACTGTGGGGGTCAATTCTGTTGTTTGTCAATGGCTACCTTAGTCAGCACGGCAGAAGTCTAGTGCGCATGTCCGTTTGAATAGGTCTCTGACTATGGTCAACCAGACATGCATACTTCAGGCCTCTCAAACCTGTGCCCTGTTAGGAAGCCAGGGGGAACACAGCACAACCCACGTGCCTCTTTTGGTGCCCTGGTTCACCTACCCGAACCGATCTTTGCATTGCTCTCATTCAGCTTTAGGTATAAAAAGCACAAGAGAAAAGTCTGGATAGGTTGCGGTCAGCCTGGCCTGTCCTCATGGGCCTACGCTTACAGGGCAGTGCATGGGAGAGATCATTAAAGGACATGACTAATCACTGTCTGGCCTTATTTTGAAGCCATACTGTTATTGGGCATGTTTCTTTAAAGTTGATGCAACATAGTGCAAATTGCTTTGTTGTGTTACTCTGCCCCAGTGAGGTGTTCCATGGGTGAAGCGTGGATGTTTTCACACATCCACCCATGGATTTTGGCGCATTCCCAGATTATCCATTAATGGTAGACCTGGGAATGCATCAAAATGCTATGCCTTTCCAGGTGAGGCATTACGAGGAGAAATGTCTTTATTTCTCCTCGTTTCTCCTCTTTCTATGTGTGCTGCATTCTGCAGCACACATAGAAAGAGAAAAATGCCTTAGGGGATTGTTTGTGTGCAGGAAAATATTCCTTCCTGCACAAATACAATCCTGCTTACAATTCAGGCACCCTTGCACTGTGGCATTAGGGTGCCTGCGTTGGCGCTAGGCATCACATTATGCGCCGTATGATGTCAAATAAAGTGCCTTCCTGCCCTTTCCCTAGCTGTGCTGTGTTATTTCTTTATAAATGTGCCCCTAAGTCTTTAAGCCACTGATCATGTGTGGGAGAGTCTCAAAGCCTCCAGTGTCACAGAATACACATATTTTGGCAACAGCCAGTGTTTTGTCTATCCATCTGTTCCAGTGGTTCATGATACTAGAGTTCTCCTGCATGTCAATTAATATCACCAGGCATGTAGATAGGGTGAAGGCAAGGACACTCATGGCTGTCATCGTATTACATATTTTATGCTAGTGCCTATGCAGGTTTGGGCAGGACCATATAAGATTCACCCCTGCACCTCCAACAGTTGAAAGTTGGGCTGCAGTTGCCTTTTGGATTTTTTGTGGAGGCTAGTGCCAGCCTTTCAGAAATTTGAAGAAGCAAAGGTTGAGCCTGCTTCATTCAGACCCCTGTCAAGAACTTCCAATAGGTTGGAACAGTCATTGTCTTTGAAGTATCTAGAGAGATTGGTTTGACATATGCCCTTAAGGGAATTTCTGGCTTGACTATGGGACTCTAGTGTCAGCTTCTTTTGAATCAGTATGGCATCTTCCCCCTTTCTGTATGAGGGGCCGGATGTGGAGATTATCTTCTCTACCCAGTCTCTCTTCAACTTGACTGCTGCTGGTTGTGACAAATGAGTTTCTTGTAACCAAACAATGTCATGTCACTTGTTGGCATTTTTCCCATCTGATGAAACCTCAAAGCCCATTAACTTTAAGAGAGAAAATAGAGAGAGCTCTCGTGATAGCAGGTTGTATTGACATGATCAGGCCTCAATTCAAAGATCTCCAAGCTATGATTGTGTATGGTATTGTTTTTCGAGGATGCGTGGTGTCAGGACCTAGAATCTATGAAGGTCGTTGTTGAAGGCTTCAAATTTTGTGTTGTCACCTATGAGCACAAAGGAATGGCTGAGATTGATCAATGGAAAGCAGTAGATCAGTATGTAATTCAGATTGGTGACTGAAAGCAAGCAGTGTGTGTTCCATCACTGAAATCCAGCAACAGCATTAAAGAGCTGTTGGGTAATCTTTCACTGGAGACCTTGCTTTCTGATGGCCTGTATGGTGTGACCCTTTTTCCTCCTGAGATCAGAAGGGTTGAGTATGTGTAGAGTTGTATTTAGCCAAGTGGCCAGCTTGATGCTGTTCTGTGTTTGGGTCTGAGTGGACATTTATCTTCAGAGGGATGCAACAATCCCAAATTTATTGAAGATTATTCCAACAAAGAAGGAATAATTCCAGTTCTTCAGGACTGTCATATTCTTTAGCTTATCTCTCTGTCAAAAGCTATAAACATTGTTCCAGGTTGTAGCGAGCCGAATAGGTTTTTTTTTCAGAGTCGGTTTCGATGCCAGAAATGTCTTATGGAGGACATTAGTTTCATGGGAGAAATCAGCAGAATGTTTTTTTTGTCTTTATATAGGAATGGTCGTGTGTTTTGGTTTTGAGGATAATGGGGCATATTATCAAGAACGGCGTTAAAAATTATTGCCGGTTTAGTGGCAGAAAACTGCCGCTAAAGCGGCGATAATGGGCTTGATAATATGCCCTTGAGAATTCCAATAGAAGCCCATGTTCTGGTGTCAACATGGGCTTCTATTGAATTCTCAAGGGCATATTATCAAGCCCATTATCGCCGCTTTAGCGGCAGTTTTCTGCCGCTAAACCGGCGATAATTTTAACGCTGTTCTTGATAATATGCCCCATAGTTTCTGATTTTTCCAGTGGAGGACTGAAATCTACTTCAAGGAGTGTAAGTAAAAATAAGTTAGGAAGGATATCCTTTTGCCACCTTCTTGGATATCAAAAAGTTATTATGTTGCCAATTCTTCTCCTGTTCTCAACCTTGATCACTTTCCTTTGAAGGTCCCAAAGATCAGGGCCCCGACCAGATGTGGTCAGTGGTTGTTGTTTCAGATCATCTAGGTTTCACTCATAAACTTCCAGATTAAGGGCAGTTCTGAGTTCATGGACTCAATCTTCCATTTAGTATCTGCAATCAACATCTCCACCTTAATAGATTTTGGTTCTGCCATCAGGGTATCCAATGTGACTGAAGCAAAAGGTCAGAAGGGTTTGCCTGTATGGCGTTGTGTTTCCTGCCAGGGTTGGCTTTTGAAAATATTAGCTGATGTAAGAAATTGGGAATATTAGTTGAGGGGGGAGAGCACCCACCTCAAATAATGATGACAATCCATGTCAGGGAGAACAACCAAAGTCACTAAATATACCCATGCTTAACCCTCTGGTGGCTAGGCACAAAATCAGTAAAGCTTAACTGAGAGGCAATGTGTAAAGTAGTTATGCAGTATTCAAACAGTAATAAAGTGAAAACACAACAAAAGAAAAATCCCAAAACAATTTAGAAAAAATAGAGTACAATTTAATAAATAAAAAGACACCAAAATAATAAAAATCCAATAAGTTATGAATTTTTAATGTTTCAGTTGAAATTAGCACCACTAAGTGCCACTCGCAAGTTTCTGGTTGTGCTGGACTAGGTCAAAGTCAAAAGTTCAGGGCGTCCATCAAGGAGTGCAAGTCGGATACAGGGACTAGGTTTGTCTGAGTGAGGAGTTTACATTAGCTGAGCCCAAGTCCACATGAGGAGCCTCAGCTGCAGTTTCGAGTTTGCGGTAGCCTTGAGCAGATAATTGCCGGTGTGATGAGTGGTCATCGCTGGAGCTTTGCGTTGGCGGAGACATAGGCTGTTGCTATTTATTGTGAAGAGCATGTCACCATAAGAACTTCGTGTTGGTAGTACACATGGTGATTGTTGCTGAAGTGAGGAAATCGCTCGTGGCCACGAAGAGCCCAAACTTCTGGATTGTCACCTGAGTTTCAGTTTTGTGGCAGGAGGAGTACACACTGATGCCAGCCAAAGGCCGGGGATCTGGGTGGCACCTCCTCGGGATCAGGACTCACTCCAACAGAGGCCAGCAGCAGTGCTCAGGTAGGTCCAGTTGGTGCTGGTCAGCTGGGCAGTTGCAGGTAAGGCTTCTGGAAGCTTGTTTTGTCCCTGTAGCTCAAACAGCAAGTCAGCCAACCGACCCTTGGAGGCACTTCTGGGATCCAGATTTCACGGCAAGCAGGTCAAGTCTTGAATCTTTTGACAGGAGGGCATTTCTTCCTCTGAATCTTCCACAGTTCCAGGAGTGTTCTGATGAGAGGTTCTGAGGATGTCATTCTTATACCCGGTTCCAGCCTTTGTGTGGGGACAATCCAGGGATTAATTCCAAAATCGTGCTGGCCTGATCATCCCCTTCCGTTGGGTTTGGTTTCAATCTGTCTAGTGGGATAAAGGCAAGGGCAGGACTGGTGTCAGGTTCCTTTGTGTATGCTGTAGACAGGGTCCTTTGAAATGAAGGGCACAGCTCCTGCCCAGCCATCCTGGCAGGAAGAACCACTCTCTCTACACCCAAGCCCCCTTTGTCTACATATCAGAAAGAAATACACAACACACCGCAGGAGAGCCATTCACAGCCAATTATTCCAATGTCAGGAGGTCGATATGGGTAGTGGGGGCCACTTTAAAGTGCTGATTCAGATAGACACTAACCTCAATTTATAGGATCTTAGGAAAACAGTGTTGTTGGCTTACCAAAGAGGTTTTAGGGGTAGAACTTGCCTGTTTAATCAAAAAGATGTGGATCCAGTAGGCAAGATCGATGGTAATGAAAATGACACAAAGGAGCTTCATTAAAAGGTGGCTGTCACAGTTGAAGCCTAGCTCCTAATCCCTACTTCTGTTTGCTTAATAAAGGCCCTCATGAACTCTCATCGACAGATGCAGGGACAAGCATTGACAACCCACTTGAAGGGAATTCTGCCTGGGTTCCTCATCAGGATAGTAGCTTCAAAGGGTGTGTATGTGGTGGAGCACCACCTAAATACTATATTGGCCCTGGCCATGACACAGCAAGGACTGTTGGGTACAGTTGTTAGATACCGTTATATCACATCGTGTGAAGTGCAGGCAGAAGTGCTTTAAGTGGGTCGGGTAAGAATTGGCTTTCAAATGGGTCCCTACCAGGCCTTGTACTCATGCCTTCAACTTTACCGGCAAGAACACACATCGATTTCTCAACAATAATTGTAAAAAACTCTTGATGCAATCAGTGTCAGTGAAGGAGCCGGGTTCCACGTTCTAGATTTACTCTGGAACCCTCAGGCCGATGACTCTTTTTATTAGCATCAAAGCGTGGAGGGGAGAAAATTGTTAGCCAACTAATCATGCAATTCCAAGAACTATGACTCTGAAGACTCACAGACTCTGAATTCGATTTGATTAGTTTATTACAAAACCAAAAACAGTTGGACATCCAGGCACCTCAGGATGAGGGTGTAGAAATACATTGGAACTAATACAAAGCCAAACCTACGAGTAAACTTAAGGCGATGCAGCATACACAAAATAATCAATTCTAGGAACAGAACGCAAAAGATGGCAGCACAAACATCAAGATTCCTCTTCATTGGAAGTTCATGGGTATAAAACATTAGTCTGTCCCTACACTACCAATAACGTGACATCCCTACTTAGCATTTCCCAAGGCAAGATCCATAAACGTGTAAGCGTATGAAGTCTTCCTAAGAAGTCTCTTCACATCAGATGGGTCAAGTAGCATGAAGCTACAGAGCTCGTTCTAAGATGCTCTCTCACTCTCAAGGCAAGGCAGAAGTCCCCGGACACTTTCCCTAACTTCAGTACATCAATTCTTTCAGATAGCATCCCAAAATGCACTGCAACATGACCCCATTCGTCTCAGCCACCTTCTCATGGGTGATTTTCCACTGGCAGGGTTACTCCCAGGCCTAGGCAAGATGACCTTGATTCCCAGGCTCACTCTGATGAGAAAGTACAACAGTTCTCCTTTATCAGTATCAGCGCTTAATGTACCCCCTTCTCCCTAAGCCTGACTCCTAAAACAAAGACATTATTCTAACTAAAAAGGATGAATTCTCCACCTGTAACAGAAACATGAGAAAGAATAAATCCAACATGCATATGAAATTCACTAGTAAATCTAATGCGAGAGCTTCCAGGGGAAAATACAATTCAGGCCTACCGAAATAGGAAACATAAGAAATGGCAGAAGGCCTCATGAAATCACATATAAAATTAACACTATTTACTGAGTATTTCTAAATTAACACATTACATAAGCACATCAAACACACAAATACTTGTCAGCAGCATGTACGAATTCTGCATTTAATGTTTTCAGCTAAACACATATAGTTGCAACATTTGTTTCTACATGTTACATCTAATATATCCCTATGTTACATCTAATATATCCCTAACACGTCACTTTTTTATTACAGTTCACGTTCTAACGGCCTAAGTTAGTATAGTAAAGGATAATATGTAGGTGCGGACTACCCATGATTATAATGCACCCCTACAAATGAAGAGTGAAATTTGCGCTCTAACATCAGCAATGCAGACTTTGTTCCGTTTCACATATTACGTAATCTTGCACTCCCTAAAATTGTTTTTTTTTCAAAGTTGAGATTCTGTAGCTTCTTCATTGAATAAATAATTCTTCTATAGTGCATACTGAGAGTCGCCTTGAGCTGTCTGGATGGGTTCAAGCTGTGGGTGGGTGTTTATGTTGGGGCACAATTCGGTCCTCTAGATCTAAGATTGAAGGCAGTGTTAGTTTCTAAAGGTGTTCAAAGTACATGCACATCCAATCCTCGGCCTCTCTGCAGACCGCTGCATTTTATGGTCTTTTTGATTATTGGAATCTGATATTAGACCAAGTACCTGTGAGTATATTTGCTACACCCTGCTGCGGTGATTCTCCCCCTACACTCTGCATGTTGTAGTCACAGTCTGCCCATGTGTCTGTTCCTTACCTTGGGCCTAAGCAGGTAAATGTTGTCCTAATTGGACTTGTGGATTTTATTCCCTACAATTCCCGTTGAAACAGGTTCTAATTTCTTCATCTCCACATTTCCTCTACGTGTCCCTGTGACATTCTTTCGTCCTGATGAGACCCTGAAACCCGATGTGGGGTCAAGACCTGTTGACTAATTTATCAAATGTCATGTGATTTACGTGTAAACAAGCAACTATGAGCCTGTTCAAACTGACTAAAAAATCTGCTAAAGTGTGGTTAAAGGTGTGGTTCTCCAACCATGCCATAGGTTGAAATGAAGACCCAGGCCATAGATCTCACCCTCGCCCCCCCTCGTCCCCTCACTTCAAACCTGTCTATGGTCCTGTTCTCATCTGCTGCGCGGGGGAGGTGAGCTTTCTTGGCTTTGACTCAGTAACCCGCCCTGACCCCCTGCAAGACTTGTTTACACTCCATCCCCTTCTCTCTGCCATGAGGCCTTTTGTCTCACCCCTTGGCCTGCTGTAAAACGCGGACACCCTGGGAATGACTTCTCCTCCCACAGCCTCTCAGCTTTCTCCTTACAGAAACATGCTGACAAGTGTCACAGTGAATAGGTAAAACGGACACACCTGGTTAAATCTTTGTACAAATAGGAAAAATGCTTCACATAGCCACAGGCTTTTATTCCTATTTTGCATTTTTGTGTGTAAAGTGTTAATCTGCAGTTCAGACCAGGCCAGAAAAGAAAACCAGACAACTGAAAATCATAAAGTCTGTAGATATTTCTGATAATGGCCCTTCAGCTTTAAACAAGCAGTCTAGATAAAGCCTCATCAACTGTCTCTCTCGGTTTGCAGAGACGTGCCAACATTCTTTATCCGCAGGCAAAAAATATGGCACATATTTTGCACAAAGATGCAATTCATATACATCCAACTTTGGTCAGATGACAATGAAGTCAGAGGCTTGTTCTGTTCGGTACGAATACTAATGTAAAAAAACACCAAGTGACATGCGCAGATCCTGTTACATTGCAAATAAATAAAACAGCAAAACTTTGGTTATTTCTTTTGTACACGTAAATCACAGAGTGTGCCTGAAAATGTCATACTCATTTTCACTTCCCCCCTTTCTGCTGGAGCCTTTCACTTTCGTCTATGAGAAACGGTCTTCTCTTTTTCTGATCAAACAGTGCTTCACTTTCAATCATGAAAACCCTCATTGGATGATCCTTAAGTGGAGACAGGTCTCCTGTCCATTCACATTTTCAGCTTGCCGCCTATGTGTAATGCAGGCATGTCCTTTTACAATAAATTGGGCAGACACACTACACAACGCAGAAGTTGGGGTAGAATCCATTTCCACCATATAAGGGAGGAGAAAGATTCTAGCCTTTAAACCTCTGATGAAAGGGTCTGAGTGTAAGCACAATTTTATTTAAGTGAAGATGACCTGGGCTATTTATGTTTTACATTTCTAATCTTGGGACCCTTTAATACAGATAAAAGAGCTATGTTTTCTGTTTGTTTTTCTTAGAATGTATGCGAGTAGAAAGATTGTACTCATGCCATAAGTGTAATTTGTGGAAAGCACATGGTCAAGTTCCACATAACAAAGCTTTTAACAATAAAAAGAAAGATTTGCTTCCCTTCAGATTTTGTAGTCGCAGCACATGAAGTTCAACAGTAACTTATTCCTTATGTACCACGCGTTTGTTTTACAACGCCGCTGGGCAAGATATATTTTGAAGATGGATGCGTTTAAACTGAAATCCTCACCCTTCAACCACAATCGCTCTAAGGTTGCCTTAATCATCAGTGCATCAGACCGCTGCACGAGGTTTGGAGTTAGTTTGTATACAGATGGAGGAAAGATATTCTGCAGTCCCTGCAATATTATTTTAGATCATAGCCGTTATGAGGATTGTGGTGTCAGTCAGTGAAATATTCTTTATTCGGTTCTTTTTACAACCATAAAAGAGAACGTCAAAAGTCAAAACAAGAAACAAACAATATATTACAATTCATTATGATAAAATTCATAGTCAACAGTATAAACTAAAAGATGGTATTTCATCAGATAGCAGCAAATCACTAATTTCCAAATGAAGGCAAAGATTAAAATTTTGTGACAATAACCATAGGTCAGCACACAGACAAGACAAATATAAATCCTAAAAAGAACACTGTATCCCCAAAAAGGCCGTGATATCCAGAGGCAATTGATTAAGAATCATATAAAACCAAAAACCATAAGACATGTGACCAGAACATGGCGTGATGGTAGCAATACATTTAATAAAAGTACCATTTAGAAATAAATAAAATCATTTTCCAACTAAATTCCGTAAGCGAACTGCTGCAGAAATATATCTATACACCGTTAAACATGTGTATTCGTCATTCGAAAGCTAGAGATGATACAAGGCTGGCCTACACTTCCCGATATTTAAAAATCTTATTAGGGGGATAATAAAATCCCTCCTCGGTTTAGTGTAGAGTCGACAGAAGAACAAAAAGTGCAACATGTTCTGAGTTGATTTTGAGTCACATGGGCATGGCTCGAGTTCAGCATCGCGGTAGACTTTACGAGGATAAGAGATCAAGAAATGTGCAATGCTGAACCTAAAACTAATAAGAAAGAACATTTTCGTGTGACAAAAGAAAAAGGAAAGACAGGGCTCTACAGATGGAGAGTGTACTAAGAGCAAATATTCCAAAACTCTCTTTTTCCCAATCTCCAGATGCTCACTAGTCCTCTTTAAGAAAGATAAAAGATCCCCTTTCAGCTGAATTTTTGAAGTCTTGGCAATTCGTTTGTGGTTATAAAAACAATCCACCATCCCCACTGTCTCCAGCTGCCTTTTTATGTAATTAAGCCATGGTTTCTTCTGCTGCACGTGGTCTAGTCTAAGGCAATCCAATATTATTGCACGATTAAGAGCCGGCTCGTCTTTTGCCCATACAGAGTGCCATAGCAAAGTTGGAGCAATTTGTATGCGGAGGGTTAACGGAGTCAAGCCAAGTTCATTATGACAATAAATAATGGGGAGACTACTTGGGACTGTTAGTAATCGTCTAAGGAAATTATTTTCCACTACCTGAAGGCGAGACAGATTGCAAAAGCCCCACACTCCAGCCCCATACAAGATTACAGAGCACGAGCGAGCCTTATAGATGTTAATTATTGAATCAATAGGTCTGGATCCTAATTTCTTTGTGAAAATAAACAGTGCCTCCAAGTTTTGGTTGAGGCTGCTAACCCTAGTCTGAACTAAGTGATGCCAAGTACCTTTCTGGTCAAAGGGGATGCCCAGGTATGAAAAAGTTGGAACATAAGACATCCTCTCATTAATAATAAAACATGATTTTAAAAGGTGGGGGGGGATTTACCAACTAACATGGCATAAGACTTATCCATGTTGGTTTTTAGACCCAAATCAGACATAAAATCATTGAATCTAGTGACAAGCGTTTGCAGGCCCACACTCGTTCTAGACATCAACTTACAATTATCAGCATAGAGTAATGCCGGAAGATTTCTAGTGCCTATCTTGGGAACATCAACATACCCTTGGTTAATATAGCTTTCCAAATCATTAATGTAAAGACAGAATAAAAAAGGGGCAAGCACGCACCCTTGGCGTACCCCAAGGTTAATTTTAATGGGAGAAGTAAGTTCTCCATCCGCCCCATACCTGACCCTCCCAGTCACATCCTGGTGCATCTGTGCTAGGAAATGGACTAGTGATGTGTCTATGCCCAGCTCCAGCATTTTTTTCAATAGTTTCCCTCTCTACACCCAGTCAAATGTCGATGTAAGGTCCATAAAACCAAGATAGAGGGAACCATTCTTGGCTATTGTGTACTTGCTTTTGACCAGGTGGAGGTTGAGACACTGCTCAACAGTTCCCTGGCCCCGCCGGGACCCATACTGTATATCGGAGAAGTTCCCACTTTCTGTTACCCAGGTCTCCAGGTGATCTAAAATGACCCTGCCCATCAATTTGCATGTACAATCAATTAATGAGATTGGGCGGTAACACCTCGGTCCAGACCTGTCCCCTTTTTTAAAGATGTGTACTATGATCACTGTTGCCCATGATTTTGGGGGGCCCTGGGAAGCCATACAGCTTAAAATATTTTTCAGCAGTGGGAGTCAAAGGACGGGATTGGCCAGGAAAAGGTCAGCGGGGACGCCATACGGGCCAGAAGCCTTGTTCTTTACAGTTTGATTTAAGGCTTTTTTAACTTCCTTCAAAGTCGGAGGTGCCAGCTCCAGAGTCCTGGGCCAATTTGCTTGTCTCTATTATTTAAAGTGCAATAGTGCTCACCCTCATTGCTATATAAGCTAGAGAAATGTTGAACCCACGCCTTGGGTATGATTGTAGCGTCAATGCTGCTATTGTGGGGGCTTTGAAAGAAAGCTGAATTGACAGTTTTCCAAAAAAGTCAAGGGTCTTTGTTGAGACTAGCCTCATGCATTTGTTCCCATGCCTCTTTTCTTATGGCCATTTTACGTTTCAGGATAACCTGTTTATATTCATTTCGAAAGTGTCTCTCCACTAAGTTATCCCTAGGTTTTTCTTTCAGTGCCTTAATGAGGTTACTGTGAGAACGTGAGCAATCACTGTTGAACCATTTACAGGGCTTAAGTAGTCTCGATTTCCTGTCCCACGTAATACAACATTAATTGTCTCCGATATTTCAGCAAAAGCCCTTAGCATGGACGATGGATTTATTTTGCTTTCTAGACACCCCAAGATCTGTGCCTTGTGGGCAATTAAAATCTGCTGAAGAACAGAGTCCGGGTCCACCAAAGACCACTTACGCAGGAGACCCTCATTTTTATTATGAATTATAGGATGTAGGTTTGATTTCCCAGGAAAATTACCAATCTGGGTCTCGAGACGAATGGCTAAGGGGAAATGATCGCTAAAACAAACCTTTAAGATGGAAAATGCCACAGAATTAGGATTATAATATTCAGAAAGGGCAATAAAATCATTGAGGCTACCTCGGCCTCTGCCCTTGTACGAGACATTGTCTGGACCCACTGGTTTAATAAGATCTATTGTTAAAAAAAGAGAATATTTGGAAAGTAATGAATTAAAAATGTTCTCACAAGGGTTATGCTCAAAATGACAACCACCATCGTTTTTCCCCCCTACCATGCTACATGCAGACTGCTTGGATAGCGGGCATAATCTACAGTTAAAATCCCCCCACAAAGTAAAATAAAATCTGTATTAAGTTCATGTAAGTGTTTACTGAGTGATTTTCCTAGCTCCTCGGCAATATCAGTGTTTTTAAGAACAAAATTATTATGATAAAAATTAACAATAACCAATGCTACACTTAATAATTTGAAAATGCGGTGATTCAAGCTACATCTTTCCAACCTTGACTGCTACAGTAGTTGCTAATAAAGTAAGTAAGCCCCCCTTGAGATGACCACCCAATGCTGCACCTGCCGGGGTATGAATAGAGACATTGCCATCAATTTGGACTATTTCCCTGGCCCAGGTTTCTTGGAGGCATATGATACTATAATCTTTCACAAGGTTGAGCCAGGCCTCATTCCTCACCTTATTTAGTAAACCTGCAATGTTCCAAAACAAGCCTCCACGAACAATTAAATTATTGCTGGTAGATACACCCCAGCTACTTGCATGGCCATCTACCCGGCAGTCAATGTGGAGCTTCTGAGCTGAATTTGGAGGTATCATATTCTGGCCTATTCCTAATACTAGAGTGTTCGAAGTACCCACTGGCGCTACTATTGCTAGATCCGGCATAGTTAGTTTTTCCACACATACCGGGCCGTTAATCACAGGCGTATCAGTGCTGCCTTCAGCATCTATCATGAGAGAGTCACAATTAATATCCAATATAATTCCCAGCCCCCCCTTGATGTAGTCAATCCACCTGTTCCAGGGGAGAAAATCGATTAGAGGTAGGATTGTGGTGTATTATATGGTGTGGTTGTGAGCCCTTTCCGTGTTCTACACTCACTAAACCATCTTGGGTCCAAATATGGCTCGTTTATAAAACATCTTGCTCATTCTTGGGTAGCTGTGACTTCGAGTGGCAAGGCTTAATCAAAGGCTCTAGTGTAAAGCATTTAGAAGCACCAAACAATGGAATAGGAAAGCCACACAGAACGAAAAAAATCTGACAGCAATTTCTCAACATAGATTATATTTTTATGAATTTGTAGACACCAAGATAAAGCATAGTCCACTGGAGGGTTCCAAAGATATACATTTGTAAGTAAAACATAAATCTCAGCTTTTCAGTCCAGAGTGCAGACCAACACTGGTAAATGTTAAGTTGGAAAACTTTTGAAAAAAACTAATTTGAAAAGTTCTGTTTAGCTACTACACCCTGCACTGGACAGTGAATTCTGACAGGGAGAAGGTCTGGGAAGCCAACAATGGAAATTTGGACAGGTTCCTGGTCGTCAAAGCAGTCTCAAGTCCAGGTCCACACTTTACACAAGCACTGCCATAGACTACAATGGAGTGGTCCTGATGCTGAGGATACAGGATGCTGAAAGATGCTTTGGGGCTGAGCTGTCAATGTGGTCTTCCTGGGGTTATTCCTAGGTCACTTTCGCCACTGGAGTCTGGATCCCTCAAAGTCCTCTTGAAGCCAGTAGAAGTCCAGCGACGGCTGGGCTACCGGTCTCCAATCACACCAGGTCCAGCGGTTTCCTTTAGTGCAGGCTAGTGTCCTTGTTGGGCAACCAATTCACATTCTGGTGACTCTCCCAGGTCCAGCAGATACAGGTGCAACTTTTGAGTACCATGGGGTGGTCTCCTTGGCTGCTCGTTGGCAGTCAGAAGCGGTTCTTTAGAAGTGGCTATGACTAGCCAGGAAGGGCTAATTCAGTTTTTCTGGCCCCGTTGTGCTGGACTAGTTCAAAGTCACAAGTTCAGGCCTAACATAAAGGAGTGCAGGTTTTTCTGAGTGAGGAGTTTGCATTAGCTGAGCCCAAGTCCACATGAGGAGCCTCAGCTGCAAGCTCGCGTTTGCAGGAGCCTTGTGGAGATCATTGTCGGTGTGATGAGTGATCACAGCCGGAGCTTCGTGTTGGGAGGAGACATAGGGGGTTGCTATTTAGTGTGAAGAGAGATCATCATGTGAGCTTCGCTTTGGTAGTACACATGACAATTGTTGCTGAGTGAAGAAACTGCTCGTGGCCACGAAGAGCTCAAACTTCTGGATTTTCTCCTGGGTTTCAGTTTTGAGGCAGAGGCCAGCAGCAGTGCTCAAGTTGGTCCAGTTGGTGCTGGTCAGGTCGGCAGTTGAAGGGAAGGCATCTGGAAGCTTGTGTCTGTCACAGTTGAAGCCTAGCTCCTATTCCCATCTTCTGTTTGTTTAATAAAGGCCCTCGTGAACTCACATCGACAGATGCAGGGACAGGCATTGACGACCCACTTGAAGGGAATTCTGCCTAGGTTCCTCATCAGGGCAGTATCTTCAAAGGGGATCTATATGGTGGAACACCACCTGAATAATATATTGGTCCGGTAACGCCCCAGCAGGCACTATTGGGTGCAGCTGGTAGATACCGTTATATCACATCATGTGAAGTGCAGGCAGCAGTGCTTTAAGTGGGTCGGGTAAGAATTGACTTTGAAATGGGTCCCTACCGGGCCTTGTACTCATGCCCTTAACTTTACTGTCAAAAACACACCTCGATTTCTCAACAATCATTGTAAAACACTCTTGATGCAATCAATGTCAGCAATGTAGGCTTTGTTCCGTTTCACATTTTACTACATCTAGCACACCTTAAAATTGTTTTTTTTCCAATGTTGAGCTTCTGTAGCTTCTTCATTCGATATATAATTCATCTATAGTGCATGCTGGGAGTCGCCTTGAGCTGTCTGGATGAGTTCAAGCTGTGGGTGGGTGTTTATGTTGGGGCACAATTCGGTCCTCTGGATCTAAGATAAAGGCAGTGTTAGTTTCTAAAGGTGTTCAAAGTACATGCACATCCAATCCTTGGCCTCTCTGCAGACCTCTGCATTTTATGGTCTACTTGATTATTGGAATCTGATATTAGGCCAAGTACCCGTGAGTATATTTGCTACACCCTGCTGCGGTGATTCTCCCCCTACACTCTGCATGTTGTAGTCACAGTCTGCCCATGTGTCTGTTACTTACCTTGGGCCTAAGCAGGTAAATGTTGTCCTAATTGGACATGTAGATATTATTCCCTACAATTCCCGTTGAAACAGGTTCTAATTTCTTCATCCCCATATTTCCTCTAGATGTCCCTGTGACATTCTTTCGTCCTGATGAGACCCTGAGCACCGATGTGGGGTCAAGACCTGTTGACTAATTAATCAAATGTCATGTGATTTACGTGTATACAAGCGACTGTGAGCCTGTTCAAACTGACTAAAAAATCTGCTAAAGTGTGGTTAAAGGTGTGGTTCTCCAACCATGTCCTAGATTGAAATGAAGACCCAGGCCATAGATCTCACCCTCGCCCCCCCTCGTCCCCTCACTTCAAACCTGTCTATGGTCCTGTTCTCATCTGCTGCACGGGGGAGGTGAGCGTTCTTGGCTTTGACTCAGTAACCCGCCCTGACCCCCTGCAAGACTTGTTTACACTCCATCCCCTTCTCTCTGCCATGAGGCCTTTTGTCTCACCCCTTGGCCTGCTGTAAAACGCGGACACCCTGGGAATGACTTCTCCTCCCACAGCCTCTCAGCTTTCTCCTTACAGAAACATGCTGACAAATGTCACAGTGAATAGGTAAAACGGACACACCTGGTTAAATCTTTGTACAAATAGGAAAAATGCTTCACATAGCCACAGGCTTTTATTCCTATTTGAATTTTTGTGTATAAAGTGTTAATCTGCAGTTCAGACCAGGCCAGAAAAGAAAACCAGACAACTGAAAATCATAAAGTCTGTAGATATTTCTGATAATGGCCCTTCAGCTTTAAACAAGCAGTCTAGATAAAGCCTCATCAACTGTCTCTCTCGGTTTGCAGAGACGTGCCAACATTCTTTATCCACAGGCAAAAAATATTGCACATATTTTGCACAAAGATGCAATTCATATACATCCAACTTTGGTCAGATGACAATGAAGTCAGAGGCTTGTTCTGTTCGGCACGAATACTAATGTAAAAAAAACACCAAGTGACATGCGCAGATCCTGTTACATTGCAAATAAATAAAACAGCAAAACTTTGGTTATTTCTTTTGTACACGTAAATCACAGAGTGTGCCTGAAAATGTCATACTCATTTTCACTTCCCCCCTTTCTGCTGGAGCCTTTCACTTTCCTCTATGAGAAACGGTCTTCTCTTTTTCTGATCAAACAGTGCATCACTTTCAATCATGAAAACCCTCATTGGATGAGCCTTAAGTGGAGGCAGGTTTCCTGTCCATTCACATTTTCAGCTTGCCGCCTATGTGTAATGCTGGCATGTCCTTTTGCAATAAATTGGGCAGACACACTACACAACGCAGTAGTTGGGGTAGAATCCATTTCCACCATATAAGGGAGGAGAAAGATTCTAGCCTTTAAACCTCTGATGAAAGGGTCTGAGTGTAAGCACAATTTTATTTAAGTGAAGATGACCTGGGCTATTTATGTTTTACATTTCTAATCTTGGGACCCTTTAATACTGATAAAAGAGCTATGTTTTCTGTTTGTTTTTCTTAGAATGTATGCGAGTAGAAAGATTGTACTCATGCCATAAGTGTAATTTGTTTATTCACCAACCTGGTGCACAGTGTGTGTGAATATAATGGAAATATGTGTCAGTGGAATGGCTTACATCTTGCAGTACTGAGCAACTAATAAAAGATATGCGCCTTTTACTGCCCTGCAATGCAGCGGGCGAGAATTATACACAGTATGGACCAATATCATGGGGCATAGTAATCAATAGTGCAGCAGGTGCAGTGGCACTGGAGACCAGGGGTCTGAGAGGGCCATTTCACACAAGCTTTTTACTTCAACACCAGGAGATGTGGGCCAATTTGTGTTGTTGCATGAGCCATCATGGTGCCCCAGCTACATCACTGAGCAACGGACCTACAAAAAATTATATAATAAAATTATATATAATATGTTGGCGCATACTTGCAGCAACAAAGCATAAAACGGCGAGTAATTTTCCTTTTACCTCAATGATCAAAGGTTTTCAGAGTCCGTGAAAGGTGTGACCCTATTAATATTGGCATATCTGCTATTTATTACAACTTTTTGTAACCAATAAGTCCCCAATTATGATGTAGGCAGGTGCACAACCCCTATTGCCCACACCAGATCACTCAGAACTATGGAAAGCACATGGTCAAGTTCCACATAACAAAGCTTTTAACAATAAAAAGAAAGATTTGCTTCCCTTCAGATTTTGTAGTCGCAGCACATGAAGTTCAACAGTAACTTATTCCTTATGTACCACGCGTTTGTTTTACAACGCCGCTGGGCAAGATATATTTTGAAGTTGGATGCGTTTAAACTGAAATCCTCACCCTTCAACCACAATTGCTCTAGGGTTGCCTTAATCATCAGTGCATCAGACCGCTGCACGAGGTTTGGAGTTAGTTTGTATACAGATGGAGGAAAGATTTTCTGCAGTACCTGCAATATTATTTTAGATAATAGCCGTTATGAGGATTGTGGTGTATTATATGGTGTGGTTGTGAGACCTTTCCGTGTTCTACACTCACAAAACCATCTTGGGTCCAGTTAGGCTTGTTTGCAAAACCTCTTGCTCAACCTTGGGTAGCTGTGGCTTCGAGCGGCAAGGCTTGAACAAAGGAACTAGTGTAAAGCATTTAGAAGCACCAAACAACGGAATAAGAAAGTCATACCTTCCTAAATAAATCTGACACCAATTTATAAACATATATTATAGTTTTATGAATTTTTAGACACCTAGATAAGCAGAATCCATATTGCAAACCAGCACTGGTAACCGTAAAGTTTGAAAACTTTTAGAAAGTTTTGAAGAGTTCTGTTTAGATACTACACCCCACACTAGATGGCTAATTCTGACAGGAAGAAGGTCTGGGAGGGCAACAAGGAAAATATGTACAGGTTCTTGGTCGCAAAAGGCAGTCTCAAGTCCAGGCTCACACTGTACACAAAGAATGCCATAGACTACAATGGAGTGGTCCTGATGCTGAGGATACAGGATGCTGAAAGACGCTCTGGGTGCTGCTCGGTCAATGTGATCTTCCTGGGGTTATTCCTCGGTCCACATAGAGATGGGGTGACTTTGACCACAGGAGTCTGGATCCCTCGAAGCCCTCCTGGAGCCAGTAGAAGTCTAGCAACAGCTGGGCTACCGGTCTCCAATCACAGCAGGTCCAGCTGTTTCCTTTGGTGCAGGCTAGTGTCCTTCTTGGGCAAACAATCCACACTCTGGTGACTCTCCTGGGTCTGGCAGACACAGGTGCAAATTTTGAGTACCAAGGGGTGGTCTCCTTGGCTGCTCGTTGGCAGCCTGAAGCGGTTCTTCAGAAGTGGCTACTGACTAGCCAGGAAGGGTTAATTCAGCTTTTATGGCCCTGTTGCTGTAACAGGGAGTCAGCTGACTGACTCATGGAGTTCACCTATTCTGCCTGGGCCTCTGTAGCAATGTTTTGGTGAGCCAGGCACCACATGTATAATCCTCTCTTCACTAGCACAGTTAGCAGCAGGTGGGTGCAGCCTCTCTTGCCAGGTCCAGGGGTCATCAGAGCAGTCCTTCTTCATTCCTTCTCCAGTCCAGATGTGATCAGAGGTTCAGGATCCCAAGGATGGCATATTTATGCCCAGAAAGTGCCCTGGGAGATGATGTGGTCACCAGCCAATGGGCTGCCAGGATGCCTCTTGCCTTGACAACTTCTGGCTATGTGTGGCATCTAGCAATTCCACAGTGCACTATTCTGCCCACTGTCAAGATGTATGAAGCCTTCCTTTAACTGTAAGGAGCTTGGCAGACCACCCTCAAGGGTAGAGGCTAGTCGCCCATTGAAAAACTGTTTGGCAACTGTTTTTTCCTCTCTGTTCCCACACCCACTCTGTCTACCTGAACAAAGGGACAGCCCCTCTTGACTGTGGTAGCCCTAGGCCCATTAAAGGTGGCTTCTCCTTTGAAGCTCACCTTTTCATCCAAAACCGTGTGTGGCTTCTTGTGAGGGGGAGGTAAAACTTCCCTCTTTGGCAGGCCTCTATTATTCTAGGACTAGGGAGTCTTTAACACTACTCTCCTGGAAGGCAGAAGGGTATCTGATGGCCAGCAACTGCAAGTAGCCACTGGAAAAACTGGGCAACTGAATGGCATCTTTTTAAAAGTTGCCTTTTCTTAATAGTGACATTAAATTCAACAGGGCTTCAAGCCAGGTTTAATGCCACAATTAATTTGATACCTTGAAGTACCAATTTTGGTGGTTCCATTCAGAAGTTAGCACAGCTGAAGGGTTAGTATGTAACTCTGTACTAGCCAATGGGGCCACCTGGTTATCCACAGTAAAAACTGTTTCTACTCTTAGGACATATACAAATAGATGACCTACCTAAAAATATACAGCTCCCTGCTTTAGCACTCAATAGGCCTTCTCCAGGGGAGACTTACATATGTTGCCTAGGAAAGTGTGGGCTTTGCCATTGGTTTAAACTCATACACCCAGTCCAACCCCCATTGAGACTCTCATGTGTTGACTCATAGATGCAGTCAGAGACTCATGCACCCACTCACAGACCCACTGAGACACTCATGCACCCACTCACAGACCCACTCAGACACTCATGCATCCATTCAAAGACCCACTCAGAGAGACACACGCACTCACTCAGACACTCTCGTACCCACTGTCAGACCCATTGAAACACTTACACACCAACTCACAGACCCATTCAGACACTCACATACCCACTCACAGACCCAGTGAGAGACTCATGCACCCACTCATTGACCCAATGATACACTCACTTACCCACACACAGACCCACTCAGACATTCATGCACCCAGTCACATACCCACTCAGAGTCATGTGCCCACTCAGAGTCTCACTTAGAGACTTATGCACCTACTCGCACATCCACTCAGAGACTCTTGTGCCCACTCATAGACTCACTTAGAGACTCATGCATCCAGTCCCACATTCAGCAGACATTCACGCACTCACTCACAGACCAACTCAGAGACTAATGCACCCACTCAAACCCCCACTCAGAGATTCATGCACCCAGTCACACATTCACTTAGGCAATCATGCACCCACTCACAGACCCTGTGAGAGACTCATGTACCCACTGAAGCCTGCACTCAGAGACTCATACACCCACTCACACATCCAGTGAGACACTCATACACCTACTCAAGTCTTGTTGTGCATGGAAAGTTTCGGGGTGATCCGTGAAGCAGGGGCCGGGAAAAAGTGGGGTAAAAAAAGTGCATTTTCCCATGTTAATTCCCATAGGACTTGTCAACACACCTATAGCCTGAACCGCCGGCCGAATTACACCAAATTAGGCAAAAGGGTAGATTTGGCTACGCAAATTGTTCTTTTTGTTATTTGGTGTAAGTTTGTTCAGTAATTGGTGGTAAATTAAAGGAAATTCAAATTTGTTTATCTGGGATCATGGGTAAATCGCAACAATTTCACGGTTAATTGCGGATGCGCAAACCAATAGGAATGCCATGATTGGTTGGCCGCAACCTGAGCAGAGAGTTACAGCCGCTATTTTAGTAGATCGGTTAAGTCCCCAGGGCTGAAATGAGATGGCAGAAAGTGAAATGAGGGGTCAGGGTAGATGTAACCTGACCCCATGGCTGCATTATAGGGGTATTGAAGGGACCCCAGATGGGTAGAATATGTTGATAAACAGGGTTTTTTTCCACAAGCGATATTTGCAAAGACGTCGCGTATATGGAGAGACATAAAAAAACATTCAGAGACTCATAGAGAGACTTATGCATGCACTCACTCTCCCACTCACACACTCATGTACGCACTCACAGACCCACTCAGAGACTCATGCACCCACTCAGACATTCACGTACCCAATCTCAGACCCATTCAAACACTCACACACCCACTCACAGACCCACTCAGACACTCAGGCACCCACTCACAGACCCAGTGAGAGACTCATGCACCCACTCACAGACCCAATGATACAATCACACACCCACTCAAAGACCCACTCAGACACTCATGCACCCACTCAGAGAGTCATACACCCACACAGAGTCACACTTAGAGACTTATGCACCCACTCAGGGACTCTTGCGCAAACTCACAAACCCACTCAGAGACTCATGCATCCAGTCACATTCAGTCAGACACTCACGCACCCACTCACAGACCAACTCAGACACTCATGCACCCACTCACACACCCACTCTGAGAGACTGAGAGGCTTTTCAAGGACAGAATTAAACATTTAGTGTTCTTTTGCGTTGGACTTGACCCTCTCTGGAGGGTCACCCCCAAAAGGTTTACCTTCACCCCTCCTATATTTTGCTGGATTTGTTTTTGTTGGCCTTAGGACTCTGTGCACTTTACCACCGCTAACCAGTGCTAAACTGCTTGTGCTCTCTCCTTTAAACATGGTAAAATTGGCTTACACCTAATTGGCATATCTAATTTACTTACAAGTCCCTAGTAGAGCAGCGGTATTCTATATACCCAGGTCCTATAAATTAAATGCTGTTAGTGGGCCTGCAGCACTTATTATACCACCCACTTAAGTAGCTCCTTAAAACATGTCCCAGGTCTGTCATTGCAGCCTGAATGCAGTTGTAAACTGCCTATTTGACTTGGCAGTACAACCCTCTTGTCAAGCCTTAAACTCTCCTTTTATTTCATATAAGTCACTCTTAGGTTGCCGATAGAGCAGGGTGCATTATAATTAAAATGTTGGACATGCACTTTTAAGTTTTACATGTCCTGGTAGTAAAAACCACCTAAATATGTGTTTCATTACTAAAAAACCTACCTCTCCCATAGGCTAACATTGGAGTTACATTATTACATTTATTAAGCTGCAATTTCCAAATGGGAGCAGACCAGATCATGTTTGGTGTCTTTGGAATTTAAATGAAAAATCCTAACTTATGATGAAGTCAGATTTTAGTTACAATTTTAAAAATGCCACTTTCAGAAAGTTGGCATTTTCCTGCCTTAACAATTTGGTGCCTGCAGTTTGTTCCTAGGGTACATGGCTGGGTGTAGTTGGCAGTTGACTTTATTTATTCCACCCAGACAATCAGACAATAGAGGTATTAGGTGTGCCTAGGTGGGCCATGACTGTCAGGGTGGGGGGCAGAGTTGGGCACAGCGCCACTGGCAACTGAATAGGCTGCACTCTGCCTTCACATAAAATAAAGGACTTGTCACCCATGCATTGTTCATGCAGTCAGCTTGGAGCCAGGGCCGGGGAAGTAGAAAACTTCAAACACTTCAAAGGGAATTCTCGAGAACCTTCTACTTCAAAAAAAGCACCAGGTATAAAAATAGGACCCTCAGATCCAATCTTCAGTTCACTTTCTGGACATCCTGAACAACTCTCAATGAACTGCCTGCTGCTGTGGCCTGCTTTGTTCTTCAGAAGACTGGTTTGCTGCATCTGGAAGGACTGGTTTGCTGCATCTGGAAGGACTGATTTGCTGCCTGGAGCCTGCCTTGAACCCTCAAATGGCCTTCCCTGCTGCTTGAGCCCTGTTTCACTGCTTGAACTCAGGACTACCAGAGTGACTCCAAGGGCTAGTTGGCTGGACTCCTGATCAGAGCCTCAGGGGCAGAAAAGGCTCCAACCGTCTTGAACCCATACCTGGACCCAGACTTAGTGAATCCTAACCCCACATGTGGTACCCCTCCAGTGATGGGCCCTTGGTGGTGGTGTTAAAGATGTTCAGATAGCCAAAATCCAAAACTTAGGACTTAAAACATTTTTGGCTAGAAACTGCTCTGAGAATGGAGAGGGGACCGGGACCAACCTGCTTGTCTACCTGCCCAAGGTGCATCATCGGTTGGCATGACTTCATAGCAGCTTCTGCTACATTCTTTTCCGCAGCAGCAAATCTTGTTCAGCAGTCCTTTGCCAAAGGGTTATCCGGCCTCATGGAAATTTAGTCCGTTACAGCCTACAGCTGTGTCCTGATGGAGATTATCGACTTCCAAAGCAAAGACTAAGTCTGAACGTGGATCCTTCACAGCAACTTCATCCAACGGCTCCCCGACAAACAACGCCTCCTCCTCGGATACTGCCTGCAGCCTTGCCCTGCTGAAATTCTACCTTCTCAGAGACTTTTTCTCAAAATGTCTTCTAAGTATGAAGGTAAGCACCGACAAGGCCCAATCCATTTTTTGTATCCGACTTGCGCTTCATTCCGGTTGGACATATTTTTCGATTTTGACCCGGTCACGCAACTAAATGTCAGAAGCTCGCGCTTTGATCTTTTAGGCACTAGTTTTAACCTTAAATTTACAAACTAATAACACCGGTTCTACTGATTGGATTTTTGTCATTTTGGTGTCATATCATTTATTAAAATGTACTCTATTATTCTAAATTGGTGTGGGATTTTCTTGTGCTGTGTTTTTACTTTATTACTGTTTGTGTGCTTCATAAGTACTTTACACATTGCCTCTACGTTAATCCTGACTGATTTTGTGGCAAGCTACCAGACGGTTAAGAACAGGTTGATTTAGTGACTTTTGTGGTTCACCCTGACGGGGATTGTGACTGTTACTTGAGCAGGGTTAACACCCTCCTCAACTCACAACCTAATTTTTCACACTATGTTTTAATGGCAGACAAAATTATTAATTAATTATTGATAAATTACATTGTGTACTGTATTAACAAATAATTTAGTATTGTTTAGCATCATACAATTCTTGAATTAAAGGCAAATGAGTAATACCTTTCAAATGTGATACATGAAGAGTCCCCTAAAATATGTCTTGCCCAGGGCTCCAAAACCTTTAGATGACACTGCCTAAAAGATGTAACACAGCCTTGAATGAAAATGTTATGAGTTGATATTTTGCAAGCTGGGGGCATACTGTCATCACTTGAGTGCTGACATCTTCCAGTACACGGGTTCTTGGGCTGTGTGGGACCAAGGTAGAGAGTACGGAGCTGGATGCTTATAGAATGGAAGAAAGCAGACGCGCCCAGACCCTGCATATTATTTCTTCTACTCTAGAGACGATGTGGCATATCTGCCAGAGCAGCCGGCTTTGAAGCTATGGAACCAGGGTTTAGTCTTGGCCTTGGCTCAACATCCTGGGATTTCTGGCCAAATAACTTAATCTCCCTCCTTGTGTAATGTAACTGGTGCTCGTGTAAAATGCTCCCATACCTCCGGGTCAAGTTTGCGCTATATAAAACAGCCAAAAATAAACCTGATCCCAGTCCATTCATTTTGAGGTCTGCCACACCTCCCACGGACACCATGTGCCTTTTCAAAAGCAAATGTGATTCCACCCTAGGAAGATTTCCTCACTTGACCTAGTACACTTCCAAAATCACTCTACTCAGTCTGTTTTTTTGTGTTTCCTCATCACTTTCACGATTCATTAGAGTAAATGATTATAGAATTAGTAACTGTTCTGTACCCAGCATGATGAGTCAGCTGGTACAGCGAGGTTGCAAGAAGGTAAATGCAATTTGTAAAATAAGAATGTTTTATGGCTCACTGAGTGTCAGAAATGTTTTTTGCGTACTAAACACATACTTGGATTTAATGGAATTACTTATAAAACAACAAGGCAACAAATTGTTTTGACTTACGCTTGCCTCTATTCTGTGGGGTTCAGACCTAGATGTTTTCCTGTTCCCTCCTTCTATTTCTCTTTGCATGTGGACAACTATTGTGCCCACTTTTGGAACAGTTACCCCCGTTTGGTCTGAGATTATTATATGGATCACGGGTACTGGACCATAACAAGCTCCTAGTCCCCTCTTCCTTTTTTGATACGTAATGTATTTGTGCAACACTTTAAGCAGTAAAACAGTGAAAGCGCCACACAAAAAGATTCCCACACCAGGTTAGAAAAATAGAGCTTAATGTAATGAACAAACCAACACCGCAGCAACAAAAATCCAATAAGTAGAACTGGAGTTCTGGATTTGTAAAGAATAAACTGCAATACAGTGCCCAAAAAGATAAAGCTATGACCCGAGGATATCTGGTCACACTAGACCGAGTCAAATCCAAAAGTTCAAGCTGACCATGAGGGAGCGCAGGTTGGATACAGTCCCAGATTAGTCCCCCTGAAGGTGTACCTTCTCAAGTTTTGTGCTAAGAGTCCGTTCATAGGGAAGGAGGTTCCCGGGAACAAGGAAAGCGTCACTGGCGGTGGTGGGTGTGGTGCACAACAAAAATCCGGTTATGGCCTAAATTTTGCCTGCACACCGTTTATCCCTGACGTTTTTGAGAGTGCTCACTCCTTTGGATCAACCGAAAAGACCCAACTTTATACATACAATTCCACAATTTTGAGGAGCACAGCAAAGTTCTACCATAAAAGAGTCTAAAAGAATCTCTTATAAATTACAGCGTTTATACACTACTTGTATTTAGGACAAATGACAGCAAGAGACTTATACACACAAGTGAAATTCACATTTGGATTATTTTTCAGCATCTTTATTCTTTAATTTCTCAAGTTTTGTGATAAAACAGGAAGACAATTCCAAGATGAAAACAGCCTACGCGTTTCGTCCCTATTCACATGGGACTTCTTCAGGGCAACACTCAAACTTGTGGGAAGTCTTATCCTCAACCAACAGTAGGATGCTGAGCACTCCTTATATACTGTTAAAACCTCATACATTTCCTCTGTAGATCCAATGTTTGTTAGACACATCTACAGCACAGTCACATTTGAACACGGTATCTTGTTCCTATTCACACTCTCCTTGTGACCCCCTATTAGGTAAACCAAAGAGGAAAAGATGTGTGAGTGTTCACTCAAAGGTCCTCTTCTCATCAGGCATCAACTTCTATCAGCCCTTTCTGCACTTTCCTTTGACCATCAGGGCGTGTAGTGCCCCCTGGTTATCGTAGGAGTCTGCTGCTACCAATATCCCGAACCTTTTGGATTACCTAATAGGGGGTCAGAAGGAGAGTGTGAATAGGAACAAGATACCGTGTTCAAATTTTGCTGTAGATGTGTCTAAGAAACATTGGATCTATAGAGGAAATATATGAGGTTTTAACAGTATATAAGGAGTGCTCAGCATCCTACTGTTGGTTGAGGATAAGACTTCCCACAAGTTTGAGTGTTTCCCTGAAGAAGTCCCATGTGAATAGGGACGAAACGCGTAGGCTGTGTTCATCTTGGAATTGTCTTCCTGTTTTATCACAAAACTTGAGAAATAAAAGAATAAAGATGACAAAAAATAATCCAAATGTGAATTTCACTTGTGTGTTATATGATTAGTATAAGTCTCTTGCTGTCATTTGTCCTAAATACAAATTGTGGAATTGTGGGTGTGGTGCGAAGAGAAGGCTGGGTGTCACAGGAAGGGCCGAAGCCGTGTGGGGCAATTCATGCCAGCAGACGATGCTTGCTGTGCGAAGAGATGAACTTGCAGCATCTCTGGCTGATTTCCTGTGCTGGCGGAACAGTTCCTAAGCGAATGGGCCCATTTGCGTCCATGAAGAGTCAAGAAACTTGACTTTAAGAGCTTAAAGAACACTTCCGAGGGTCCATGACCTGAGAGGGACCTCTTGGGGGTCAGGAGCTTGTTGAAGACGGGTCCAGGAGCTGTGGGCAGCCTGTTGTGTCCCTGAGGCTCAAATCAGGAGGCCAGCAGACTAGCCCTTTGAGTCACTCTGGGACCCTGGGTTCAAGATGGGTTCCAGGTCCAGTTCTTCTTCCCCAGCCAAGAGGGCAGCAGCAAGCAGGTCAGTACAGCAAGGCAGCAGCTCCTTCAGAGTAGCAGTTCAGCAGAGTGGCAGTCCTTTCAGCAGCACAGCAATCCTTTTTCCTGGCAGAGTATCCACAGGTCCAGAAGTGTACTGAAGTGGTGGTGTCTGAGGTCCAGTACTTATACCCAGTAGTGCCTTTGAAGTGGGGGAGACTTCAAAGGCATGCCTTTGAAGTGCACAGAGGTCCTCCCTTCTTGCCTTGGCTCCAGACTCAATACAGGGGGGTTTGCAGCCATGTGTGTGGGGACAAGATACATCTATTAAGGTGCAAGTGAGGCTGGGTCCAGCTCTTCCCTCCCATCCTGCCAGGATGGCCCATCAAGTCATACCTAACCTCCCATCATGGGTGGCTGTCTAGGGGGACTACACAAATCCCAGCTGTCACCGACCCAGACATGTGATCAGAGACAGGCAGCAGGCACCAAAATGGCTAAAGCAAGAAAATGCCAACTTTCTAAAAGTGGCATTTTCAGAACTGCAATTTAAAATCCAGGATTTTAAATTCTGATTCCAGAGACACCAAACTTGAAGGGGTCATCTCTTCCCATTTGGAAATGACACTTACAAAATGTAATAAGGCAACTCCAATGTTATCTCCCCGGAGAGATAGGCCTTGCAGTAGTGGAAAACTAATTTAAGAGCTTTTCACTTCGAAGACATGTCCGACCTTTTAAATACACTGCACCCTGACCTTGGTGCTGTCCTGAGCCTTCCTTAGGGATGACTTCTATGTATTAGAAAGGAATGTTTGGGCATGACAAGGGATTTACCTTGCAAGATCGACATGGCAATTTAAACTGCACACACAGGCTCTGCAATGGCAGGCCTGAGACATGTTTAAAGAGCTACTGCAGTGGGTGACACAATTAGTGCTGCAGGTCCACTAGTAGCATTTAAGTTACAGGCCATGGGCACATGTAGTGCACTTTACTAGGTACTTATACGTAAATAAAAAATATGCCAATGGTGGATAAGCCAATGTTACCATGATTTAGGAAGAGAGCACAAGCACTTTAGCACTGGTTAGCAGTGGTAAAGCGCATAGAGTCCCAATGCCAACAAAAACAAATTCAGCAAAAACGGGAGAAGGAAGGCAAAAAGTTTAGGGGTGACTCTGCAGAACGGTTCATTTCCAATAGAGGCTCTAATGTGTTAAGGGAATGAATGAGTGACTTCCAGTTTTGCTTATGCGGATGCGGAGAGTGTGTGCGTGTGAGAGTGAGGCAGAGTGTAGGTTTCTTGTTGGTTGGTGAAAGTGTATTCAGCTGTTCAGTTATTCTGGCCCTGTGTTGTGTAGAGCTTTGTATGTGTGTATGAGAAGTTTGAATTGTCTGCACTTGTGAATGGGGAGCCAGTGACTTCCTGAGGTGAGGAATGATGTGGTGTGAAAGGTCAAGTATGAGTCTTGTGGCAGCATTCTGGATGGACTGGAGTATTTGTGGGAGTTGTTTGGAGATTCTGGCATAGAGAGTGTTGCTAAAGTCAAGCCTGCTGGTAATGAGTACTTGTGTGATGGTCCATCAGCGTTCTGAGGACACCATTTGAAGATCTTTCGCAGCATCTGTAGGATGTGGAAGCAGGAGGTGCATACTGCATTGACTTTAGCCATCATGTTGAGCTTGTCATCTAGGATGATCCATAGATTTCTAGAACGGTCTGTGGGTGTGGGTGTTGGTCCTAGCTCCAATGGCTACAAGGTGGAATTTCCATGGGGAGGTCTTGTTGCCAAAGACCAGTACAGTGTCTTGTTAATGTTGAGCTTCAGGCAGTTGATTCGCATCCAGTCTGTTACCATGGTCATGCAGTTGGTGAAGTTGGTTCTGCTGGTGTTTGTCTTGTCCGTCAGGGAGATGATGAGTTGGATGCCATTGGCGTAGGAGATGACGGTGATGTTTTGTGATCGGATGATGTTGGCAAGCAGTGCCATGTAAATGTTGAAAAGAGTGGAGATGAGGGACAATCCCTGTGGGACACTGCATATTAGTTTCTTTGTCTCTGATGTGAAGGGTGTCAGCCTGTCTTTTTGGGTTCTTCCCACGAAGATACATTTGAGAGCAGATCCTTGTATGCCATTCTTGTGAAGTCTTCTGATGAGGGTGTAGTGGGAAACAGTGTTGAAGGCCGCAAAGAGGTCAAGCAGGATAAGGGCCACTGTTTCTCCTTGGTCCCGGATTTTTCAAATGTCGTCTGTGGCCATGATGAGTGCTGTTGTGGTGTTGTGATTCTTTCTGAATCCAGATTGTGTGTTGTCTAGAAGATGGTGAAGTTCGAGGTGGGTTGTGAGTTGCTTGTTAATGGCCTTCTCAATCACTTTGGCTTAATAAGGGAACAGGGAGATTGGTCGGCTGTGGGTTTCTTAAGGAGGGCGTTGATCTCTGCACCTTTCCATTCATCTGGGAAAGTGGCAGACATGATGGAGGTGTTCATGATGTGGGTCAGAGTGGTGCTGATTGGTGATGTTGCCAGGTTGTAGATGTGGGGGGAGCATGGGTCAGTTGGGGCCCTTGAGTGGAGGGTCCGCATGAATGCCGCTGTGTCGTTTCTGGTGAGGGTTGTCCATTCGTTCAGGTGACTGACTTGGTTGGTGGTGGGTAGGTTAGCAATGAGTTCTCTGGGGTTGGGTTGGTGTGTGAAGTTGCTGTAGATGTTTGCGAATTTGCTGTGGAAGAAGTTGGATAGGTTGTGATGGAGCAGTAAAAATAAAAAAATTAACCCCTAACAAATAATATAATTAATTAATTAAAAATGTTCGTTTAAATGTATTAATCAACATTGTATATGTGGGAATGGTAATATGCTAATGTACGTGCTAAATAATCTACTAATGAATGTCCGTGTGTCTAATCATAACGTAAGAATAAAAAGCGTACTAAATAAAATAAATGCATGTTTGTGCTTCATAGAAATAAAATGTGTCGTTGCAAAAACAATAGTGATGGTAAGTAAGGAGCAGCTTAAGTGTCGCTTTTGCTAGGTAACAACTAATTGGGGTACGTAGACGGGGGGAAACGAAAGGGATATTTTTCTCTATTTTAATTATGTTTTATTTGCCTCAAATTAGTGCTTCTAAAGTAGAACCGAGTGGCGAGATAAAATGGCCGCAGTGGGAAGATGTGCGCAGGCGCAAGGGGACACGTGGTACGGGATGAGATTGAAGAAATCTGGAGCCTCGTGATGTCTCTGAGAGGCTAGGATGCAAGAAATGGTCAAGACTGGTGTGACCTAATTGAACTGATAGTGTGCCGTGATGATCAGGAGAGAGTCCGTGGGAAAGGAGCCCAAGAGAAAGGACAATGACTGCGGAGTTCTTGAATGTGTCAAAAGAAGATACAAATGGACTGATCGAATCGGATGGAAATGTTTAAGCGTATGGGAAAGGAAATGATCCAAGGACCTTTGAATCCAAGAGAACTTGATTAAAGAATGAATAAGCTGACATGCATGGACCAATGAAAGAAAAGCGTGATATTAATGTTGCAACAGTTAGTTAGCAAAGTTAGAATTAGGGTATAAGAGGGCCTACTCTTAGTGGGAGGGGGTCAGTTGCGGTTGGAGTGCAGTTCGAGAGTCGTGGTTGCAGTAGAGGAGACGGGTTGCAGGTAGCTGATGCTGACGAGCTGAAGTTGCTGTTGCTGTCTTAACTTTACAGTTGAGTATGAGAATCAGGCTATTTCTAATCCCAAAGTTAGGTTAGAAATCATTAGGCTAAATTAGGAAGCTAGGCAGGTAACTAGGGTTTTGGCTTCATGACAAAATTTCCTTTTCTGCAATAAATTGATTATGCTTAATAAAATTGTGAAATTTAAAAATGAATAATTGAATAAAGTATTAAATCTTTTCATGCTTTTAAAATTATATAAAATTTAAGATTCTTTAAAAACCAAAATGACTCAGTGGTTATTTTCCTAAATGATTGTGACATGAGTAATTGGTTGATTGTGATTCAGCTGGTCTTAATCACTATGAACTAATTTCTTAAATGAATGATTCATCGACAAAACAATGAGCAGGAATATCTTAAGAAATAATTAAAAGAAAGTGACAAATTAAGGTAAATAGATATCCTTGCTCTTCCAGCGGTACACAAAATGGTGTTCTCCATTTAGTTCTCATGTTTCTCCTAGGAGTACAAAATTTCATAAAGGTGTAAAAGGAAAAATCCAGGAGTGTGCGTGTGTGTTAGACGATGTTTATGGGCCCCATCGTCATGTGGATATGAGAAATATAGTTTGCCCCTGGATGACCTATAAATAACCTAGGAGGAAAATAGTTTTTATTGTACGCGCTGCATCAGATTTCTTGGTAGCAGAGTTATGGTTTTCTATAGATTAGTTTAGTGATTATTGTTTATTGATTATTGATTATTTGATGACTAACACTATATGTTGAGTCGCGTTATGTTATATGTAAGTTTTCACGCTTCTGGGATGTAGGAAGTGGAACACGTGTGGCAAGAGAAGTCACATGGAATTTGGTACATGGTCTGAATTCATTTTGGTTATAACACAGGTTGTGTTATGTTAGGGATTTCGGTATGAAAAGTGTGTAAATGAAATAGCAAATCACGTTTACTTGTGAAACTTTGGCCTTAATTCTCAGGAGCCTAGTCTCCACATGTGTCTTATCCCCAGAGAAACGAGTAAATTGTTTGTTTGAAAGAAGGGTAAGGTAGAGGGAAGTGCTACTTTATCGGCGAAAGTAAATAATTCTGTGGTAGGGTAGAGGTAAGCGCTGCCTACTGGAAAAACAGGATTCTTGTGTAAAAGGACAAAGCTGTCACTTTGTTTAGCGAATAAGACTATGGAATTGTTTATTTGTTGTAACTAACGAAGAAAACTGTAAAAAGAAAAATTGCCGATAAATTTTGTAAAGGAGGGGTAAAGAGTAGAAGTGACGTGAAAAAGTGCCGCGCTAGGATTGGTCAGTGCACTAGTCACGTGAATACAGAGCAGGAGTGACGTAGAAAAGTGCCGCGCTAGGATTGGTTGGTTCGCGGACGGTGGAAATTGTTCTGATTGGTACGTTAGTGTGAATCGCGCTGTAATTGGACGAAGTTCCGTACACAGAAACAGCGTTAGAGTAAAGAGAAAACAAATAGAAAACATGCCGTATTACGAGTATGAAAGGGAGAGAACGTCATGGACGACGAAATTGAAGAATTTCTTTAAGAAAGACAAAAAGGTTGTGACTAGAGAGGGACAAGTAATTCCTCCGCCGAAATCAGCAGCTTCACATATGATGCTGAAATATGGATATCATACGTGCATATGGTTGGATAATTGGGTAAAATATACAAAGAATGATGGAGCATTGGCTTTTCCTGAAAATGGTTCTTTTAATGTAGCGATTTTACGGAATTTAAAAGAAAAGATGCTTAAATTGGAACCTAGACCTAGACCGACACAGTTTGAGGCTTTAACAGAATGGGAAGATGAGATGTACGAGAAAGAAAGATTCAGAGGTATGAAAGGTTATGAGTTCGTGCCCGGAAGAATGTGGGGAATGAATCATGAGGACAGAATAAAACGATGGAGATGTGCTAACATGACAGGAGGTTTGTTTCCAGCTTTTACAGTTGAGGAAGGGACTAAGAAAAAACGGACTGAGAAAAAGAAACATTTAGAGAGAGAAAAGTATATGCATGAGAGCGAAACGGATGACGAGTTGCTGGAAGATATATTAAATAAAAATCCACCTCCGTATCAGCAGAATTCTACAGTGGTGACACAAAATGCGCCACCAATAGAAGCTATGCGAAATGAAAGTCCAGAAAAAAGACAAGAAATAAATAGGTCACAAGAACAAATAAGAACTTCCCAAATTGAGGGAATAGAAAATGATAGTGCAAGAGAATTGGCAAGGACAACAAAAGAACTAACTGAGAAAATTAGAGAATTAACAAAGAATATGGAAGCAGTTACCGTACCCGTAACAATAGGTCCAGTAATACCAGTTTTCGAGAATCAGAAAATTGATGAACGATCTTTGGTGATTCCCTTGAGTTCGCAATTCCAAAGAGAAAAGGAAAGAATAGAAACAAGTCCAGGTACGAGCAATTTGACTAGTGTTTACAGACCAAGTCCACCTGAAAATTTGACAGTGAATGAGTGTAGCGGTAGGAAAATGCCTATGGTAACTGAATCTGCAACAGTGACACCTGAAAAGAGTGGAAATTGGACAGAAATAAATAGTACTCCTATAGGTCCGACTCCTGATGAGTTAAATGAGTGGATAAAAGCTTTTAAAATAAAAGAAACGGAAGAAAAACCATTAGATGTGATCAGATTGAAGATTGACATGGAAGAATTAATTCTAGGAACGATTGGTACAGAAAAGATAAAGAATTATCAGGATGATGAAATAATGTGTCTGTGCAAAAGTATAACATGGAGGGCAAAGAATTTACATGACAAACTAGAAGAAGTGGCCGGTGAGATTGGAATAGATTTTGCAAAAGTAAAAACGTTGCAGAAACCATACAGAGTAGATTTTTGTGAAAAAGATATTGAAAATTTGAATACAGCAGGAAGGCTGACACAGATAAAGGAGTTGATTGTTTTGTTGAGAAAATGGGGTGATGTGGACAGATGGAAGGTTAGATGGACAAAGAAGAATGAGAAAAGCGTAGACAAAGGTTCATTGGCTTTTATGATAACAGAAAAGGAACATGTTGTTAAAGAGTATCCTATGAGAGAAACTCCAGGTGGTAGTTATGTGCATGTTCCCTGGACTAGGCAGGACATCCTGTCATTTACAAATGACTTTCCAAAATTAAGAGAAAAGCCAGTTGAGTGGTACCGACAGGTAGAAAGGTTTGTAAAGGTCTCGAAAGTGTTGTGGATAGATTTGGATGGATTGTTTGACATAGTGGTACCAACGGATCTGTGGTCAGAATGTAAGATTACAGTTGACTGGCCAACTACAGAATATCCAAGAGATCCTAAGACAGGAGCTCCAGGACCAGATGTGATGAAGAAATACGATAAAGTGATTACCTTTTTGAAAAATAAGATTCCTCCAAAAGAGACAGATTGGGTTAAGATTGATAGAACTACACAGGAAAGCAAGGAGAGTGTACATGCATATTATGAGCGATTGTTGTTGGTTTTCAAACAGTATAGTGGTTATGAGGAATTAAGTGAGAAGGATATGAGTCATTTTGTATACCGATTTGTATTTGGCTTGAAACAAGAAATAAGTGATATGATTAAGCAACATATGATAAACTGGCAGAATGCAAGTGTAGATGAGGTGCTGAGGTATGCTAAGTATTGTGGTGATGAAGTAGAGAGTAAACAGCGTAAGTTGAAAGAAAAAGCAATGTGGGCACAAGTGAAAGTGGCAGAAAAACAAGAAGCTCAATTGGATAATAATAATGGAAACGAATCAGGACAGAATAAGATGCGACCAAATATAGGTAAAGGAAAAGGACAAGTGAGTCTAGAAGAGGCAAAGAAGAAATGGCCATGTCATAATTGCGGAAAATTGGGGCATTGGAGAAATGAGTGTAAGTTCCCACCTAAACCTAATCCGGAACATCAATCATTAACTCCACAGGTGCAGAATGAGGTAGTTGTTCAACAAAGTCAGGTGCCACAACCACCACTTCCCAACACTGTTAACCAGCAAAGATACAGTACAGAAACAGGATTCTACGGAGGAGAGCAGGTAAAACAGTTGCCGAGAGCAGCTAACATTTCCCAGTATTGGTTGCATCAGAGTGAGGATGACCCGGATGAAAGTTTCTGACGGTGCGCAAGAGAGGGAAAGAGTGTGTGCTTGGCGCAACTCTAGAGGTAGATCAGTCTGGTCCCTTTGTGGATGGAGAAGTGAATGGAGCAAACGTAACATTCCTTGTCGATACTGGAGCTACCCGTTCTACTGTTAGGTCAGTGGAAATTCCGAACCTTCCTCTCTCAGGTGAATGCATCCAAGTGGTAGGAGTTGCCAATCAGCAGATTAAAACCCCACTTACTGAATTGGTAGAAGTAAAAATTGGTTCTTTTAGGAAAATGCATAAATTTGTAGTGTGCGATTGTAGTCCTGTAAATCTTCTAGGTCGTGACCTCTTGTGTAAAATGAATTGCACAATTTATTGTACACCAGATGGAATTGGTTTCCAGACTTCAGATGAAGATGCTTTGTATAAAGTAACTTTGATGAATCAGGAACCTGAAATGAATGGGTTGTTTCCTGCATTTGATGCAGGAAAACTTCCAGAGGAATTAAAAAGTGCAGTGAAAGAAAGTGTGTGGGATTTTACAGGAGAAGACATTGGATTAATGAGAGAAGTTGATCCTGTAAAAGTGACAGTGAAAGAAGGGATAAGTTATCCAAACACGCCACAGTACAAATTAACTCCAGAAATAATTGAAGGAATAACTCCTGTGATAAATAAGATGATTGAACAGGGAATTCTGAAAGAAATCATGAGCAGTCCATGTAATTCACCTATTATGGGACTGAAAAAGCCAAATGGAACATACAGAATAGTACAGGATTTGAGAAAGATCAACAAAATAGTTGTACCATGCTGTCCAATAGTGCCAAACCCTGCAGTGATTCTATATCAAATTCCGCATGAAGCTGAGTGGTACACTGTGATAGATTTGTGTCATGCATTTTTCTCTATTCCTTTGCATCCAGATAGCCAGCCATTATTTGCATTCCGTTTTGGAGAGCGTATTTTGGCATGGTGCCGAATTCCTCAGGGGTATACAGAGAGCCCCTCAATTTTTAATCAGATTCTAAAGAGATCTCTGGAAGATTTAAAAATGCCAGAAAAATCAGTGATGGTGCAGTATATCGATGACCTATTAGTGGCATCGAAAACCAAAGAGGCATGTGTAAGTGACACAATTGCTTTACTGAACCATTTGGAGAAAAGAGGACATAAGGTGTCCCCTTCAAAATTACAGTTTTGTCAGAAAGAAGTCCAGTATTTAGGACATAAAATTGAGAAAGGAGTGCGGAAAATAGCGACAGAAAGAGTAAGAATGATTCAAGGAATGAGAGCACCAATGACTCAAAGAGAGGTAAGAATGTTTTTGGGAATGGTTGGATATTGTCGACAATGGATAAGTGGATTTTCTTTGATTGCAAAACCATTACAAAAATTGACAAAGAAAGATGTAAAAGACCCTTTTGAGTTAAACAAGGAAGAAATGAAATCTTTCAAAGAATTGAAAAAGAAACTGTGTGAGGCCCCTGCATTAGGCATGCCTGATTATGAGAAAGATTTTGAGTTATACTGCAGTGAAAGAGATGGATGTGCATTTTCAGTACTGGTACAAAAACATGGCACCATGAAGAGGCCTATAGCTTACTTTTCAGCTGTTTTAGATCCTATAGCAAAAGCATTGCCTGGATGTTTGAAAGCAGTTGCTGCTACTTGTGTAAGTCTGGAACAAAGTGAAGGTATAGTGATGGGGTATCCACTGAGAGTATATGTTCCCCATTCAGTAGAAATTCTTTTGACAAGAACAAAAACACAGTACATGACACATAGTCGGCTGACTAAGTACGAAAAAGTCATCTTGAGTGCAGAAAATGTGACCATAGATAGATGCATAAATGTAAATCCTTCGACATCATTGCCAGATGAAGAGAGTATAATTGAACAAGATGAAGTAGATCATGATTGTCTGAATGTGCTGGAATATTGCACAAAACCAAGAGCTGACATAAAAGATGAACCGTTAAAGGAATCCGATTATGTCATGTTTGTAGATGGTTCATGTTTACGCACAAAGGAAGGAGTGTTAGCGCAGCTTATGCAGTATGCACAGTGGCAACTGTAATGGAAGCGTCTTGTCTGAAAGGAGTTAGGTCTGCCCAAGTTGCGGAACTAATTGCTTTGATTCAAGCATGTAAATTGGGGAAAAATGTACGAATCACGATTGTGACCGATAGCCAATATGGTTTCGGTATCGTACATGATTTTGGCCAGATTTGGTCACAAAGAGGATTTTTGACATCTGCAGGAACACCTATCAGAAATGGAGATTATGTTAAAAAAACTGCTTGAGGCGATACAGCTGCCTAAACAAATAGCTGTAGTGAAGTGCAAGGCGCATAAGAAAAACGAAGATTACATAGCGGTCGGCAATAATTATGCTGACGAGATCGCTAGATATTGTGCGGAAAACATGGCGTCCCTGAACAGAAATAGAGAAAGGGAGCATGTCTCTTGTCCTTTGCTTTTCACTAATGCAGTCGAAACATGGGATGAAGTAAGGCAGTTACAAGAAACAGCAAGAGATGAGGAAAAGGATTACTGGATTAAAGCAGGATGTAGAAGACAGGAAGATAATGGAGTGTGGGTATACAGAGATGAAAGACCAGTTATGCCTGATAGCATGATTGCAGACATGGCACGGATGTACCATGGACAAGCTCATATTGGGAGAGATGCAATGATCAGACTTTTAGACAAACTTGGTATAATCCAAAATTCAGAGCCATTGCTGAAAGTCTTTGTCAAAGATGTCTTATTTGTCAACAATTTAACCCAGGAAGAAAAACAGTAGTGAGTCTAGGAACAATAGGACGAGAAGGAGGTCCATTCACAAGGATACAGATGGATTTTATTGAGATGCCCCCTAGTAACAGATTAAGATATGTTCTGGTGGTCGTCTGTTTGTTCTCTCGTTGGGTGGAGGCATACCCCACAAGAAGGAATGATGGAACAACAGTGGCAAAACTTATGCTACGAGAGTTCATTCCGAGGTATGGTTTTCCAGTCACAGTTGAGACAGATAGAGGAACACATTTTCAAAATGAGTTGATCCAATTGATTTGTGAAGCATTGAGTATTAAACAAAAACTACATTGTGCTTACAGACCCGAAGCTTCTGGGGTAGTAGAGCAGATAAATGGAACGATTAAAAACAGATTAGGAAAGATGTGTCAAGCTACAGGACTCAAATGGCCAGATGCACTGCCTCTTGTTCTGATGACCATCAGAAGCATCCCTGAAAAGAAAACGGGACTCAGTCCTCATGAAATGATCATGGGACGAGCAATGAGACAAGCCCACGTACCAGTCAACAAGTTATTGACAATAACTGATGATCTAATACTGGATTATTGCAAAGGACTGGCTGATGTGGTGCGTTCTGTGTTTCATCAGGTTGGACCGGATGCGACCACTCTTGAAAGAAAACCAGCCCACGACTTGAATCCAGGAGACTGGGTCCGTATTAAAGTCCACAGGAGAAGAAACTGTCTAGTTCCGCGTTGGGATGAGCCAAGACAGGTAATCCTAGTAACAACGACTGCTGTCAAGTGTGCAGGAGTAAAGAACTGGGTTCATGCCAGCCACACAATCAGAATTCCAGAACCTACAGATCGACATGTGAGTCGGCGTCTGGAAGTGTGGGATAAAAGTTTAACGGCGGGAACAACCAAGATAAAAGAAAGGGTGCCAGAACTTGAAGATCGACCTGAAAGTCGACATCTGGAGACCCCAACGGAAAACACCTCTAGAGAAGAAGAGGAACAAGAAGAAGAAGAAGAAAGAAATTCAGAAGTTCCAGAACTTGAAGATCGACCTGTAAGTCGACATCTGGAAATATCTGACACAACTTCAGGATCTGATGATTCAGCTGCAAATTGGGAAGAATTCCGAAAGAGAACTTGGGGTTATAAACCAATTAGAGAAGAAACTGAGCAAGAAATTGAGTTAGATGAACAACCAAGTACAAGTTATGGTGGAAATCATTCAGAAACAATATTAATAGATGAAGTAGGGAAAGAGGTACACAAAAAGTTAGAAAATCGAGAAGAACCCCGAGGAGCAATAGGGATAGATAGAAAAACAGGAGAACAGGGAAATTCAGAAACAGGAAAGGAGGAAAACACGAAATCGGAAGAACCCCGAGGAGGGACAGTGATAAGGGAAAACGAAAAGGAGAAGATAGATCCACCAGTAGGAGATGACGAGATTATAAGTTTCAAAATAAGAGACAATAGTGAGACAGTTGAAACAGAAACAGAAGAAAGTGGAGGAGAGGAAAAAGCAAAGACTGAATCAAGAAAAAGAAATTGGAGGTCGGAAAGAGAAGAAAGAGAGGGTGAGGTCAAAAGGCCAAGAAAAGGAGATAATTGGCCCAACAGCTATGTAAGAAAATTGAGATATAGAATAATAAGAGCAGAAGATGAAGATGCTGAACAAGTAAATGAAGTAACAAGTCAAAAGGGACAAGAAAAACCCAGTGGAAAAAGATTACAAAAGTCCAAAAGGACAAGGAAAATAAATTCAAAATTTAAGTCACCTGAGTGGCTGTATATTGCACTAACAGATTACAAAGGAGAAGAAGAAAACACTCACGAAAACCAGAGACTGAGAAGTCGGATGGGAAAAGGTGAGATGCAACAAAAGGACTGAAGTGAAGACTTAAAGTGCTTCTGCCGGACGTGACAATTTTACTGGATGTGACAAATCACCGGAAGTGACAACGAAAGAATTCTGGAGAGAATTAAAGAAAGTACCAAGCAAAGACTTTTTGAAAGCAGAGTGGCGTCTAAGTCATTTTGAGGTGTAGTGATACAATTTTCTGAAAATTTAACAAATAGAAAAAGAAAAATGGAAAATAATGAGAATAGAAGAGATAAATGTGATTTTATAAAGAGATGGTGCAAAATGTGCTGCTTTTGTACAGGGTTATTAATGACCATATGGATAGTATTAGCAATCACAATTCCTATTAGTGTAGCTGTGATAGAAGCAAAGAATGATACTAAACAAGAAAAAGAAACTAATATTAAAGAACCAGTTGTTTTAAGAAGTAGTGCAGAGTTGCATAAGGATAGGTCAGTAACAGATTTCTCAAAGAATGTTTTTACAAAGTTGTTGTATGAGTATGTAAAAACAATGGAAGTGAGAGATTGTTATGTTTGTATGCAATTGCCTGCATCAGTATCTGAAGGTGTGACTTATCATCACTTACCTTTGACTTATGGAATAACATGTAGTGTAATAGCAAGTTTATTTTATAAAACAGGTAGATTAGAATCTTATTATACTGATATAGATAAGATATTTGCAAACATTCCTGTAGTGCCAGAACTTAACAAAGTGAAACCAGCAAAGGTTTTAGGAGAATTCTTTTTAGAACATAGAAAATTAACGTTAGAAGAAATAGTTAGTAACAACCTTACCTGTGAGTTAAGGAAAGAAGAAAAAGTATTTCTAGACATGGTTGAAGAAAGAAGAATGAAATTCCAAAAAGAAGCAATGAAAGAGGAAGGAAAACGTTTATGGACGTTTGAGGAAGGAAATCATGAAGGGAAAAAGATAAATGCAGCAATGACATTAGACTGGCCACAAACAGGAAAGTTGTGCATTAGGAGAAATAAGACAGTCTATGACAATTACTTTGTAGGTTCCAGTGTCTGCCATGACAATTATCAAATTCTGGGAGGTTGGGGATTCAAAGGTGGAAAAGATCCAATATTTCCAGGTATCTATTATATTTGTGGGAATAGAGCTTATTACAGGTTACCGGACCATTGGTATGGAACTTGCTATGTAGGCCTGGTCTTTCCAAAAATCTTTCACATGGACAGAGAAGAAAAGGGAACATACAAGATGATTAATAGATTTACACGTAGAAAGAGGGAAAGTTTTTCAGAAATTGTAGGAGATATTTTTGGAGCATTGATACCAGCAGTGGGAATATCTTTGAATGCATTTAAAATTCGGAAGTTATCCACAGTAGTAGATCGTTTGTCTACAGATACTGCGGGAGGGTTCTTAATGGTAAATACCGAAATGGTTGCCATGAGAGCTATGGTGATGCAAAATCGGCTTGCCCTTGATATTCTTTTGGCAAAAGAGGGTGGAGTCTGTGGAATGTTGAAAGTCCAACATTGTTGTACTTACATTCCGGATAACAGTGAAAATATACAGAAGTATATTACAAATATTACAAGTCTGCACAAAGAATTAGTCCCACTGGAGGTTGAAAGTGTTTTGGGAAAACTTGGTAGAGGGTTTTCCTCAGTAGCAAATTGGTTAACTAGGATGAGCAAACTAGTAATAGGGAAAGTTATAATAGTAGCAACTATAGTGATATTGTTAGCCATGACATTGAAAATAGTAATAACATGTATAAAGAGAAAAGTAAGACAGAATAAGATAAGAAGAAATAACAGAATAATGAGAGAAAGAGAGAGAGAAATGGGTGAAATTGAGTTGGAGAAAATGAAAGAAAGCATGTATAAAGAGACTAAAAGGCAAGATGAAGAAGAGACAGAGATATGAATAACAGAAAGTAAAGGATGAAAGACATGCTGCCTGAAAAGAAGTATGACTTGGGTTTTATGTGGTGATTTAAAAATCACCAAAGGGGGGATTGATGGAGCAGTAAAAATAAAAAAATTAACCCCTAACAAATAATATAATTAATTAATTAAAAATGATCGTTTAAATGTATTAATCAACATTGTATATGTGGGAATGGTAATATGCTAATGTACGTGCTAAATAATCTACTAATGAATGTCCGTGTGTCTAATCATAACGTAAGAATAAAAAGCGTACTAAATAAAATAAATGCATGTTTGTGCTTCATAGAAATAAAATGTGTCGTTGCAAAAACAATAGTGATGGTAAGTAAGGAGCAGCTTAAATGTCGCTTTTTGCTAGGTAACAACTAATTGGGGTACGTAGACGGGGGAAACGAAAGGGATATTTTTCTCTATTTTAATTATGTTTTATTTGCCTCAAATTAGTGCTTCTAAAGTAGAATCGAGTGGCGAGATAAAATGGCCGCAGTGGGAAGATGTGCGCAGGCGCAAGGGGACACGTGGTACGGGATGAGATTGAAGAAATCTGGAGCCTCGTGATGTCTCTGAGAGGCTAGGATGCAAGAAATGGTCAAGGCTGGTGTGACCTAATTGAACTGATAGTGTGCCGTGATGATCAGGAGAGAGTCCGTGGGAAAGGAGCCCAAGAGAAAGGACAATGACTGCGGAGTTCTTGAATGTGTCAAAAGAAGATACAAATGGACTGATCGAATCGGATGGAAATGTTTAAGCGTATGGGAAAGGAAATGATCCAAGGACCTTTGAATCCAAGAGAACTTGATTAAAGAATGAATAAGCTGACATGCATGGACCAATGAAAGAAAAGCGTGATATTAATGTTGCAACAGTTAGTTAGCAAAGTTAGAATTAGGGTATAAGAGGGCCTACTCTTAGTGGGAGGGGGTCAGTTGCGGTTGGAGTGCAGTTCGAGAGTCGTGGTTGCAGTAGAGGAGACGGGTTGCAGGTAGCTGATGCTGACGAGCTGAAGTTGCTGTTGCTGTCTTAACTTTACAGTTGAGTATGAGAATCAGGCTATTTCTAATCCCAAAGTTAGGTTAGAAATCATTAGGCTAAATTAGGAAGCTAGGCAGGTAACTAGGGTTTTGGCTTCATGACAAAATTTCCTTTTCTGCAATAAATTGATTATGCTTAATAAAATTGTGAAATTTAAAAATGAATAATTGAATAAAGTATTAAATCTTTTCATGCTTTTAAAATTATATAAAATTTAAGATTCTTTAAAAACCAAAATGACTCAGTGGTTATTTTCCTAAATGATTGTGACATGAGTAATTGGTTGATTGTGATTCAGCTGGTCTTAATCACTATGAACTAATTTCTTAAATGAATGATTCATCGACAAAACAATGAGCAGGAATATCTTAAGAAATAATTAAAAGAAAGTGACAAATTAAGGTAAATAGATATCCTTGCTCTTCCAGCGGTACACAAAATGGTGTTCTCCATTTAGTTCTCATGTTTCTCCTAGGAGTACAAAATTTCATAAAGGTGTAAAAGGAAAAATCCAGGAGTGTGCGTGTGTGTTAGACGATGTTTATGGGCCCCATCGTCATGTGGATATGAGAAATATAGTTTGCCCCTGGATGACCTATAAATAACCTAGGAGGAAAATAGTTTTTATTGTACGCGCTGCATCAGTTGTCAAAGAGTTGTTGGGAGGCAGCAATGTTGTTGACAGTGGTTGAGGGCAAGGGGAAATCCTTGGCAATCGAGAAGATCTCCTTGTAGATGTTGGAGCTTCCTTCTATGCAGTCCACTAGTGCTTTTTTCTTGATGTCTCTAATTTGCTGGTGATAGCCTTTGAGTGCAGCCTTGCAGGTTGTTCTGTTGGTGGTGTTGTGGCTGGCTCTTCATTTCCTTTCTTGCAGTTTACAGTGTCGCTTGGTGTCTCAGAGGTCTTCTGTGTACCAACTGGCCTACTTGTTTAACTTCCATGCATGTTGGTTTCGATTGTGTGAGGGAGTCCGTGCAGTCCTTGATCCATTTGTTGAAATTGTTGATATCCTTGTCGAGGTTATCTGTAGGACTAGGCTGATCAGTGCTGAGGGTGCTGAGCCACTATGCTTCTGTGATTTTACCCCAGCTGTGGTTTGGAGTGCTGAACCTGGTAGGGGTGTTGACTTGAGGTATGTTGATTTAGAAGTGGATGATGAAGTTGTCAGTCCATGTGAGCTGTATGGTGGAGTTGTTTTTGATGCTGTTGCTTGTGGTGAAGAAGGGGTCAAGTGTGTGTCCTGTAGTGTGTGTTTGTTCTGTGATGAGCTGGGTGAGTAAAATGCTGCTTAAGCTTTCGAGGAGTGCTGTGGACCAGGGGTTGTTTCGGTCTTCCAGGGGAAAGTTGAGGTCAGCAAGGATAATGCATGCTCTGGGGTCGATGGTGAATGGTGATGAAGTTGGTAAAGGTGGCTCGTGGTCCAGATGGTCGGTAGCCAAGGGTTCCGTTCAGGGTGAATTTTTCGTTGCTTTGCAGCTCGAAGGGCAGGTGTTCCATGAAAGGGGTGGCATTCTATGTGGATGATGTGCATTTGATAGATTTTTTGCAGATGACAGTGAGTCCTCCTCCTTGTTTGTGAAGGCGATCTTGTCGAGGGATCTTGTAGCCCGCTAGGATTGCCGTAGAGATGTTGGGAGCCGATGAGGGGTTGAGCCAGGTCTCTGTGATGAAGAGGATTTCGGTGCGTTTTTGCTCAGAAGGTCCTATTTTTCGGTTGTGTACTTGCTGAGTGATCTTGTGTTGAGAAGCCTGCATGAGAGTGGGTGTTGATATGAGGATTTGCTGTGGCGTGTGGTGTAGGGTGGGGGTGTAGGCGTTGTTAGCTCCTGTGTGGTGTATGTGTTTGGAGGGAATGTGGAAGGCGTTTTTAGTATTTGTGTAGGGGGTGTGGGTGTGTGGCTGCTGGAGAACTGGCAGTGGGTACAGGTGAAAGCTCCTACCTTGATGTGAGGTGCGGCGTGGCAGCAGTGGGGGGAATGGCATCCTAGGTCTAGGGACCTAAGGAGTGCTACAGAGTATTGCTGGGAGGTGATGGGACCAGGGTTCCTGGTGCTGGCACAGTCCAGGTGTGGACGGGAACAGACGGGCATCAACATTTCAATCAATTTAACAAAGATGTGAAATTGGTGCATAATAATACAATAGGACCACCCAATAAAACACTCGGCATTGAAAGGCACACGGAAAGCACTGCATAAAAGAATATACAATCAAGAAATCTCAGCTCATTACGCTTTACCTATTTATAAAGCACTATTAGCAGAGTGCTGTCACACAGTATCTGAGAAAGAATAGTGCCAACCTTATGAGGGTGTCCAGGAAGCGTCCAAAAGCTATCTCACACTGAGACTGTGTTCGTGAACAGTATTTTTACTTTGTGCATGCGCATTCTATTTTTCAGAGCATTTAACTGGAGTTTCTGTACAATAGATTAGACCTCCTATCTCCCGTTGCTCTTAAGTATATTAGTTAGGAAGGGGAGTATTTTACCAGTCTGTGAATTTTCCTTTCCCAGTGCGGCTCGAAGGAGGTTTGCAAGTGTGCGTCTGAGGCTCCGTGCCCCCGGGGAGGGAGATGTGTGTCTCAGTTTTTTCTCCTGCCTCACACAGTTACCCAGTAGGAGTTGTACTTCCATCTGGAAAACCAAAATGAAAATTAGGAGAGAAATGGCCCAACAGGCTTCGAATAATGTGAGTTATGTACTGAAATCGAGGCACTACAATTTCCTCAATGCATATTTATGATCCCATGAAACAGCATTTTAGTGAGTACAGCTTATTAGCCCCATATGTGTGTGTGTCATGGCAGAGTATCTTTAAATTCAGTTACATTCAGCCGACATGGCAACCTGTTCAATACCCAGGATGGATATCTCAGCAGTTGACTCTTCGTGGCAAGTGAAATCAAATGGCTGGAAGGGTGGTTGCGTCCAAGTCAGTGTTCAGGTCTAAAGAAGACTAAAGTCTGTGGAGGCCTTTGGCTTGTTGAGAGGGTGAATGTGATTCCTAACATAGCTATCAAGTTTCCAAAGTCCATGCGTGATGAGCTGTTTCTGTCTATTCTTTCCTTCGAATTCTTTGACTTTTAGTCCTGTTTTATAATGGCATAAACAAGACTACAAGTCCCAGGGCCCGATTCACAGAACTAACTTAAGACAAAATCCTAAACTTACTACTTTTGGTATTCACAGAAGGCATTTAGTAGTAGTAAAGTTAGGACTACTAATTTTACTACTACTAACTAAGACAAAATCCTAAACTTACTACTTTTGGTATTCACAGAAGGCATTTAGTAGTAGTAAAGTTAGGATTTTGTCTTAAGTTTGACTTAAGACAAACTTAAGACAGACTTAAGACAGACTTAAGACAGACTTAAGACAAAAAAATATGGACGGAGAGTGGGCGGGGCTTCTATTCCATACTCCAATACAGCATGCGGCAGAGCAGCACATGCACCGCCCAGGCTCAACCTAAAAACTGGGATTGAAGCAGGACATCATGCATGGACCTGAAAAGCTTGACAGCTATGTGACTCCAATGAACCGCGCATGCTCCAATGATGGGAAAGAGATGAAGGTGCCACCTGAGTGGGTGGCGTTCATGAACGCTCGAGGTTTTCTAGCTCCCTTGTTCTCTTATCCACCCATTAACGGTTCTAGAGGGGGTGGGAGATCTGTTAACTTCCTTCTTAGGAACTTGTCTTCTTAGTTTAAGCAGGGCTTCATGTATGTAGACTTTAGCGGCTACTATTGTTTTTTATTATGTAGTGTTTGACAAGTTGGAGAATGAATAGACAAGCAATTTGCCTTTTTTTGTTTGCACATGCATTTTTTACTGCTGATTTATGGTGCCATTGTTAGCGATATTTGCCAAGCCATTGTGAGTGTTTTGAAGGAGAAGTAGTCTGTGTTTACCATTTCTTGCACATTACGTGATATAGATATTGAATCACTGGACCCCTCGCAGCTTTATTTGATTTCACCGTTGGTGCTTGCACGTTATTTTGAAAATTTAACTGAAACAGAGTTGATTCACATTCGCACACCTTTTGGGGTTTTTAAAAGTGACTGGAATTGGGTTACTTCGTGACCTACAAACTTGTATATTGGTGGTCATGGGCTGGTGCGCAGCGCCCATAGGAATAAAAGGGCTTTAGCCCCCCTCGTTGTGTGTCTCAGGCTAGGCTGCTCCAGCTTCCAGGACACACAAACACAGTTTTTGAGCTGCTGTGGGCTCAGCAGGGCACTGTCTAGTGTCTTATCTCAGCTTCATCGAGTATTTTTTAGCGTCTTCCCCAGCCCGGGAGCATGCAAATGAAATTTGCTGCAAACGGAGCTCTGCAACAGACGTCTTTATTCTTCAACATACATTCACTCACTGCACGCATTGCATCATAATTTTCATAACCACACCATAATTCTTGTTTAGAGTCCATCCAGAACTGGAAGGGTACTAGCGCACGTAATATTAAGACATTACATAACCCTCTTTGTTAAATAAAAAGTACAGACAGCATTAGCATCATAGTTCCTCAATGAGTCTTCGAGGGGTTCACACTGGTCTGCCAAATCAGGTGGTATGAGGTAGTTGAGGTACACCTTGATTAGGCACCGATGACGTAGGTTCAGATGCTTAATTTGGACATTTATGTGGGGGTCACCTCACTTGTGATACCAGGATGGGTGACGAGTCTTTGGTGATGGACTTTCCGGGACGATGCTCTGTCACCATTTCTCCTTTCCACGCTACAACCGTCAAAGAGTCGACAGTAAACAGAGTGTCCGCTTCCGCTTCTTTTTCTGTTTAAGCAGCATCAAGTACCCTTTGTCGAAGACTATTTCCTGGGCGTGTCGGCGCTGATCAGCATATGTTTTCATTTTGCCCTTTCGAGAAGTGTCTGTGACATGAACCTTATCGCCATTCATCGATTGGTCTGATGTTCATTGTGATAGTTTGGTTCTGATGGCTCTCCCAAATAGCAAGGTGGCAGAACTCTCACCAGTTGTGGAGTGAGGAGTTGATCGATAAGCATGAAGGGCTTGACACATAGCTTGGTTTAGATCAGTTCCTTCCACTGATGCTCATTGAATAACTCCCTTGAGGATGCCCATGAATCATTCACCAATACCATTGGTCTGGGGCCACAGAGCTGTACTCTGTTGATACCTGACATTAAGGTGAACAAGAAACTCTTTGAATTCTTTGCTATTGAAAGGTAGGCCATTATCAGATTTGAGAATAGTGGGGATGCCCCACGCTGCAAAGATGTTATCAAGCTGCTTAATTACTTTGTCTTGGGTTGTTGATGATGAGTCTTCCACCCAACAAAAAAACAAATATTCATCAATGACTACCATGAGATGGTGGCCCAAAGAAATCAACTGCAATTCTCTCCCAGGCATGCGCAGGAAGGTCAGACATTGATAGTGGATGCTGCGTCACCTTGGGGGAAAACAGTTACAAAGGTGGCACACTTTCAGCTTTTTCTCAACTTGTTCATCTAGGCGAGGGAACCACACTCGGTCTCTCAGAGCTCTTTCATTTGCCACAATGTCCTTCACTGGCCACTTCAATGATTTGCTGTCTCAGGCTCATAGGTCAATTCTTGAGGCTCTCAATATGGTACCTTCTCCGGTGATGTGTTGGCTCATCCTGTACATTTTAGGATTTTTGGAATTCAGTATCATCAGCAAAGGGTTGAATACTTTTCTTCCAAGATTGCTTTGTAATGCGGTCTTTGAGGATGAGCATGTCTTCATCTGCATTGGTAGCAGCAATAATCTGTTCAATGGCTACAGCTGCTGCCATGCTGGACCTCACAATCAAATTGAGATATTCTTCATCAGATTTGTTGTACTGTGGTGCTGTAGTGGCACTCGTGAAAAGTAGTCTGCTGTGTTTTGATCTTTCCCCGACTTGTGTACAATCGCATATTTGTACTCTTGCAGTCGCAACCACCTCCTCTCGATGCGAGGGGGCATCTTATCTTTCAGGTTTCCATTGATAGTGAGCAAAGCCTGGTGGTCTGTGATGATAGTGAAACAGTTCCCATATAAAACACATGAAACTGTTTGCAGGCCCACACTACAGCCAGACTCTCTGGCTGAGAGTAGGCATGCTCTGTTTCAGGCAGACTTCTACTCGCATAGGCTACGATGTATCTCTGGGCATTCGAATGCCCATTGTTTTGAGCAAGGATTGCCCTAGTCCCACCAGGCTCACATCTACTGTGATCTCAGTATGTAACTGGTGGTATAAATCAGTAGCTGCCCTTGGAGGGAGGTCCGTGGGGCGGTGAGGCGGGGCAGGGGAGGGGCTGAATGGGGGGTAGTCAACACCGGGAATATGGATGAACGGAGGTAAGTAAACAATTAAATAAATAAAACGAATTTCGTTGCTCGCGCTGCATCGCATTTTGCGATGCAGCGCACACAACGAAATTCATTTTATTTAATTCATTGTTTACTTACCTCCGTTCATCCATATTCTGGTGTTTACTGCCCCCCACCCTGCCCCTCCCCCGCCCCGCCTCACCGCCCCACGGAACTCCCTCCACAGGCCACTACTGGTATAAATAGGTTGCATTCTCAGGAGACCACTGGAATGGGACATTCTGCCTTTTTAAGTCTTTCAATGGGTACTTACTGTAGCAAAATCACAAATATACCTTGAGCAATAACTGGCTGGGCCTAAGAAGGATTGTAGCATGCAGCCGCAGTCCGTGCAGGTAACAGCGGTGGGGCGGTGGGGCAGAGTGAGGGGGGATTTAGAGGGACGATGCCGAGGGAAAATTAAATAAATAATTAATTTTCCCTCTGCATCTTCTCTCGAAATCCCCCTTTACTCGGCCCACCCCCCTACCGCTGTTACCTGCACGGACCGTGGCTGGTAGCATGGTTACATCTTGTGGGGGGCAAGTAGATGACAGTGCTTGCACTTTATCCGGGTCAGAAGTCATTACCCCATTAGAGACTATGTGCACAAAGAATTTAAGATTGGTTTTGTGAAACTCCCACTTTGTTACATTCAGAGTGAGACCTGCATCAGTAACTAATTGGCACACATGTGTAAGAGCCTTGTCATGCTCCTTTTATGTTGTCCCATATACCAGTATGTCATCACTGTTACTTAAAGCATGTGTAAAAGGTTAAATTACTTAGCAAATCACATCCGGAAATATCTCCGCAGCTGAAGATATTCCAAAACTCACTCTATTGTATCTGAACAAACCAAGATGAGTCGAAATGCAGTAATGTACCTTCAGTTCTCTTCCAGTGTGAGTTGATGGTATCCTTTGTTCAGGTCAAGACGGGAGAAGACTTTGGCTCCATTCAGCTGCATATCATGTCCGCTATATGGGGACCAGGATGTCTTTCTCTCTCAATTGCTTTGTTGGCCTGGCGCATATCAACACAAATGCACACTGCACCTCCACTGTCCTTTTTTGGCACAACAACTAAACCCACGGTGTAGGATGGGTGGAGTTTTCAATGATGTCATGTTTCAACAGTTTTTCTAGTTCTTTCTCAATGGCTTCTTGTAAGTGGAAAGTGACTCTGCAGTGCCATTGGGCCACAGGGTGAATGTCCTCATTGATATGTAGTTGCACTTTTATTTTCTTGAGTCTTCCTAGGCCATGAAACAATGACTGGAACTGACTCACAATTTCAGACTGAGCACGGATGTTGTAGTTGAGAGATATCAGTCCCATGTCAGCAGCAGTGGCAAAGCTAAGTAAGCATACACTAGATAAAGTTTCCTGAAGGGCATGAATTGGTGTTTGCACTGACGTTGTTTTATGTCGCATGGTTGCTGTAAATGACCCTTGACTCTGTATCGGTTTAGAATCAGTCCACATGTATACCTTCATGTTTCATGGAGTAAGATGTGGCACAGGAGACAGGCTGCTGAAAGTTTCTACTGGTATGATGTCAATCATCGCACCACTGTCTATAATGAAGGTTATGGGGCAACCAGTCACCTTGAATGTAATTTTCAGACAGTGTCCAAATGAATTTTGTTGCTCCGTTCAGTGAATCTTCTTTGATCTTTTATCTTCATTGCAAGCAGCTAATTCTACATGTGCATGTTGTTCCTTAGTAGATATAATCAACACTCATCCGTCTTCTCCACTAGCGCTTGATAATGACATGAAGGAGCCTTTGTATGATGAACCTGACAGCGATTGACTTTGCTTGGTTTCTACTTTTCATAACTGATGTTACCTTTCGGTCTTGTTGACAAGAATGTTTCTGGAACCTTCTAGCACCCATTTTCTCTTCTCACTGTGATGCAGTTGCTTTCTCTTTTGCTTTGCAGACTGTTACGAAGAAGCCTGGGTGGAGTTCGAGTAGCGGGGCTACGATGAATCCCGCGAAGTTGTAAAAGAACTCCGCGAGCTACGAGTAGTTCCGCGAGCATGCGGAGTTGCTTGCCCCGCCCGTTTGCGATGCATTTTTGACATTCTGGAACGCGTATTGCGTGTTCGGTACCGCTTATTGCGTGCTCGGGGGGAAATATCACGCAAACTTCACCACGCGGTCGCCCATGGGCTCGGCCATCTTGTTTTTCCTGTTTGCTATGGTTCTGGGCCTGTTTTTCTATCCTCCCTATATCTTTTCAATCCTTTGTTTCTAAAACCTTTTTTCTGATCTTTTTTTATTTATTATCTATCTCTGTATATTTTGCAGTTTTTTCTACTTTTTGTGTGTTTTTAGTGCGTTTTTGACTGTTTTTCCAATACCTACTTTTTATTTTTTTTACTTCCTTTCTTTACTTCTGACATTTTCTTTTCTGCCTCCTGCCTCCCCAGAACCATGGCTAAAAACTTGAAGAAGAGTAGTAAGCAGGGGAAGAGGAGGAGCGAGAGCCACAGCCCCCTTCCTTGCGGAGGGCGTCGCCCGGAAGGGGTGCATTCCCGGGCCTTATTTTCTGAGGTGGAGGTGGCCGCACTAGTTTTTTTTGTCCAGCGCCATCTCCCCTTAACCCTGGCAGCAGGCCTGCGTCTGGGTTTGGGCTCCGGGAGCGTCACTGGCGTTGGGCGAGGGTTTGCCGGGCAGTGTTTTGCTGCTCTGGGGTCCGGAGCACCCATAACAAATGACGCACCAGTGGTTGGACATCCTGGACCGGGAGCAGGACCTGCTGGACCTGCTAGGTGTTGAGGTCCCGGGGCTTGGTGAGTAGCTAATTCTATGACTATTATGTTCTTCTGTTCTGTGTTATTGCGAATATTATTTTTTTCCCAAACAGCAAGAATGTTGCTGCTACTTAGATGCAGGTAACTTACGTTTAAAAATCTTATATTATGTGATTGTTATTCTTCTAGACAGGTGCTCGGCGCTACTAATCGTACTTGTTTGCAATTTTGTGCTCGCTTGGGCTGGTTATGTAAGAGAGGTTAGAGAATTTAAGTTAGGTAATGCAGATAGGAAAGACTTCAGTCCTTTCCTTTGGCCTGTCAGGCTGTCTTGTCACTAAGATAGTGGTAGTAGTTAGTTAGTTACTTACTTAGTATTATTTGGTAACTTAGCGGCCTGCGTGACGCGTCCCCTCACGTGACTTCAGTCCCAGTAGAACCTTTTGTAGTTCGTATAGTGAGTGAATAGCAACCAACCAATTTGGTGTATGCAATATGCATGCGTCCATCTATGCATTTAAGAAGACTAAATGCAGACTTAGTGAATTGGCCCGACAAAGGGGGTTGAGACTGAGAGATGATTGCGAATAAGATCGGAACTTAGAAGCAAATATCATTTTTTTGCATTTCATTCTAAAGTCTTTGGGATAGGCGGACTAGGTAGGTTTAGGATTCAGGAATCGGAATGGAACTGTGGAATAATAAAGATAGGACGGTCCGCGACCGTGATACTAGTCTACTATTAGTCGATCTGATTTAGGATATGTAAATTTTATTACAATTGCCGTTTTCTGTCCAAAAATATTTTTGGAGCGATTATTTAATATTTATTTATTTAACATCAATCATTTTTTGTCTCTTTAATTATGTCTTACATGATCAGCATCCAGGGGCAAGAACAAGAAGAAGACTGGGTCTGCTGAGGCGGGTGCGGTAGCCGGAGGGGCCTCCCAGGGGCAGGAAGCGGCCTCAGACGCAGATGGCTCTGCTGGACCCAGGAAGTCCTCCTGGTGTTATATATTTCCCTAACTTTTACCGCTCTATTATTTCCGTTTCCTAATTTTAATTTTTCCCAAATCCTCTTCGATCTGTTTCTAAATTCTTGTTATTGCGTCATTTCCTACTAACATTGTTATTTATATTTCTAGTGTCTTTTTTTACATCAAATCAAACTGCCTCTGACTCTGTATTATTCTGTCTGTAGCTTGCTTTCTTCTGGTTTTCTACTCAGCTTTCCCTCTCCCCATATATATTTTGTGGATTGCCTAGTGGTGGTACTGTATGACTCAGAGAACCCATTGGTCCTACTACTAGTACTAGTACTAGTAGTAGTAAGGACTCCTCACTACTACTAGTACTAGTAGTACTAATCTGCTGTGCAGATTGCATGCCCAAGTAAGGTATTCTAAGTAACTTAATTCTACGCATGTTTGTTGAGATGAGCAGGCTTTCTTTTACTGTCTCATGCTCAATCAGTAAATGATGGTCACTCATGTTGGACACCCCCAAGTGGTGTATTTTACTTTTTCTCGTCTAGGCCTAGTACTTTTTTTATTAGCAGCAGTTGATGGTAAACACTGAACAACTGATTACCGTGCACCATGGCTGGAAGGAAGTATGAGGAGGAGGACGGCACCATTATTTTCCAACCAAGAGAGACCTCATTTCTGATTGTCCGCACAGTTGGCTGCTCTTTTTCTTCTTTAAAAAAAATCAAATGCACCAATTGCCCTAGCCACTGAGTCCAGTCCTTTGGGTTGTCCTCTTCTTGAGAGGCTTTTCAAAAATTGCCACCAACAAAATGCCCAACCGGATATTTTGTTATTTTTGATAGGACATACTGTCTACTCTACTACTCTAGTACCCGAATTGTAGATAGTGATGTGTGTGGTGTACGTATTATTATGTATTTTCAATCTTGCTAATGAAACAAATAAATAGGGGAGGGGTATATGGAATCTAAAAAATGTGGAATGTTTTTTCCAGGCGACCACCAGTGCCGGGGCCACCGGCGAGGGCCACGCCACTCCGGAGGGAGTGGATGCCGCAGCCGCAGGGAGTGAGCCAGCAGCAGTGGCGGGCAGGCGGTCGTAAGTCATCAAATTCCTTACTTATTGAGAAATGCAATGGTGTACACCCAGTACACTGTACTGCTGCTGAGACTAAGTTGTTGTGAACAGTTGAAGAAGACACCCTTTACTGAACAATAGCATTAGCAGGAGTTGAGTAATTAATGGCCTATTCTATTCTATCTTCAACTCAGCAGAGAAAGTTTTATGATGAAGACAAAGAGTCAGATGACATGTAATATATGACTGGCAGAGAAGGATGAGTGGGTGAAGGAAGGGGCCCCGGGATGCATATAGGTGGCTGATAGGATGCATGGGTGGTTGAAGGATGGTTGAAAGGTGAAAGAAAGCAGAAAGGATGCCTGCCTGGGTGAAACTGTATGGGGGAAAGGAATCCTCTGGGGGGTTTGATGGGTCAAACTCAAAGGCAAGCAAGGACGCATGGGTGGTGGTTAAAAGACAAATGTATGTTGTTGGTGAAAGGTTTGTTGAGATTGAGAATGATAGCCATGTTTGGATGGATGAATGCCTGGATGATATCATAGTAGGTGAAGAGTCAGACTGGATGAAGAGTATGTAAAGGAAAATGAAACCGTGCCAGAGTACCAAAGCCAAGGGTGAAGAATAAAATAATGCTAGAAGAGCAATGCAATGATACATTAAAAACCCTGGGAAGAACAAAACAAGGACTGTTTTCTTCAAAGGTTTTTGATTCAAAGGTTTGAGGTTGTATTTCAGAATGAAATACTCCCTCGACTCACAGCAGCTTGCAAGCACAACATATATATTGTGTATGACTATGTATATGTACCCACCCATCATCAATCGCTTCCCTCCGACTCCGAAGCCCACCCCCGCTTCCTACCCCTATCATTTTGACCGTGTCAGCCATGGGTGGCCTATCGGCTGCATGGCTAACTTACAATCAAACAATAGTAGTATGTCATGTCTAAGATCATCACATGACGTGACGTCGTGCAGTATATCATCATCATTCATATTAAGCATATCATGTGCCTTGTTGTAGTAGTCAGGGTGAAAGTGAAATTGAGCATTTGCCATTGATTTAACAGAGTATGGCCGTAATGGAAAAATAGATAATTGTGTAGTACAGCTGCCCCACCTGCAGACAGTAGTAAAGTAACGTGAGTCTGCGGCACGAGAATGTCTGTCTAGGGCACAAACAGACTGAGCTGGCATGCCTACAAGATTAATTGAGCTAAACAAGAGAGAGAAGAAGAATACTTGTCTACTCCATAGTGCCTAATGCCTGAAAGTCTAATCATCATCACATCCAAATCTTAGGGGCAGAGGAAGTGAGGATACCACAAATGTTATGTACTGCTAGTGCTACTGTGCCACTATAATTTTATGTGTATACTTTTTTTGTGTTACTGTTTTACTAAGAGTATTGGTTACAAATTGTCTTTTTTCTTTCTTGATATAGCTATTCCTTCCCAACCCAACAGGCAGGAGTTAGCAGCAAGGACACAGCAACAGAAGCTGGAGGCCATCCGGGCCGAATATCGCCGGCTGGTTGTCCTGGCGGAGGAGGAGGTGGAAGCTGCAGCTTGCTCCAATGCCCCGGGCCCCAGCCAGGCCCCCCGTGCCTCCTGTGGTACGGCGCCTTGTTCTGGCAGCTGCCCACCGCAACTCATCCTCAACCGCTGCTGCCCACCCCTGTTGTTCCTGCAGGAACTTTCAGCACCGCATGCTCCTCCCGATGGCGCGCCTAGAGGCCAGGCTGGAGGAGGTCCTGGAGCTCAGTAGCCGGCACGCCCGCCGCTAGACCTCAGTCTTCTTGACCCTGGCCCCTTTTTAAATCTTTTTTTTGATGGTTGGGATTTTGGGAGTTGGGAAAAATTTGGGTGTTGTTCTTTTTTTATGGACATTTGGACTTGGAGTGGGTACTCATGGACATTTACTGGACATTGGTTGGGGTTAGGGAGAGGGGTGGATCAGATGTTGTGGGTTTCTTCTAGTTTATTTGTTAGGGTAATAAATTATTTATAGTTTTACCATACATATGATGTAAATCTTTTCTGGGGGGGTTACTCTTTTACTTCCCCTTGTTTCCTCCTTTGCTGCAGGGCTGCAGCCAGTTTTTGAAATCTGCCAATTGAGTAACACACCAACAGATAGATGCGGTACCCTCACTTGTCCTACTACTGTCAGTCTCTCCTCCAAGTCTATGCAGTCTGCAACTAAAACCCCTATGTACTCGGAAGGATGTGGATGTGTGAATTAATTAATTTCCATAGTATATACATTATTGCCTCCCCCACATTTCTTCTCTTACCTGTGGTTGATGTTTGGGCAAAGCGATGGCTGCATGGTGATGGTTTGGTTTCTCAAGGTGCCATGGTGGGTGGTAGTAGCAGTAGTAGACAGTAGCATTTGCAAAAAATAAAATGAGACAGTCAGTCACCTGAGGGAGACCAGGGAATGAGTAGCAGAAGTACAGTACACAAGAAGAAGCCAAACAAGAACCCATGATGATGATAAGCAATGCTAAAGTAAAATAAAACATAATGGTGGCGGGGATAGCCTAGTACAAGTTGCAAACTGAAGTTGACTCGACCTATGAAGTGGACAAAGGTAACCTTTAGTGCTGGAAGGATGATGAATCGATGCTGGCAATTAATTATGATGGATTATGTTCCTATGGAAAAAAAATTGAATAGCGAATACTGAGCATGGGTGGGCAATCTAATCTATATGTTGCCAGTGTGGGCTATATATATATATATATGCCCCACCTTCTTTGTGAAACGTTCCGGAGGACTCGTAGTAATTTTGACGTTGGGGTTGAGGCGTTTTGTGAGGCACCACCCACGATCAGGCGCAGTCAAGCAGAGCCGCAGGAGGAAGGAAGCAGAACACAACCTGACAGCCCCCGCACAGTTCACTGAAGTGAAGCGCCATGGGAAACCAGCACCGAAGACAGGAGGACCTGAGAGGCGGCCGGAGGGCAGCCGGGACGGAGCACCACTGCTGGAGGTGAGTGGCGACCGGGTGCAGAACACGATCAGTACCGCGGAGTGCGGCGCGACTGTAGAGTGTTTGATTCAGCACACTCGAGTTGCAATCGCTGGACTGTTTAATTACTCACGGGGGCCAAATGACCTCCAAAGCAACCTCGGTCTTCGCTACGAGACAGCTTAGGTCAGCGACTATTTTTTCAAGCGCATCCAGTCAAAGTGCAGGTGCCAGCAGTAACACAGGAGGCACATCTGATAACAGCGATAATATCTACGTACAATTCAAGTTATTGGAGAAAATGAAGAAAACCAAACTCACTAAATGGTGGGAGTGTGAGTCCCTACAAAAGTACTTGGATGTAGAGAGAGTACCAAGAGGCCTGAGGATATTAACAATGCCCAGTCACGAGAATCCCAACCCTGAGATTCTAAAAGAATGGGCAGAGCATAATGCCAACAGCTCTGCGGGCATGATAAAAATACTTATAAAATACACGGAGATTGACAGGGAAAGAATCCTAGGAGAAATCAAAGAAATGGAAGACAAGATTGATAAACACACCAACCAAGAACTAGTACAATCCATGTCGAAGGCCATGAATGATAGGCTAACTGCAGTAGAGGATGGCATCGTTCAGAAAAAGGCACGGAAATTCAATAGAGATAGAATTGACTATCAAACAGGCCAAATATATACCTTTGCCAAACGTTTTGATAACATGAGAAGACAAAAACTAAAGGGAGTGATAAGAGCGCAACAGGACCCCCCGCAAAGCGATGCTAGCACATCGGACACTGATCACGAGGAAGGCAGGAGAATGGGAGGCCATACCACTCTACAGGATGAGTTTGATCTTTTAAAGTTGGACCAGCGAACAAACAACAGACCTTGGCTTGGGAACATGAGACAAAGAGGCAGAGGAAGAGGAAAAGCAGACAAGGTGGCCAAATAAAAAGAGACTACAGAAGACAACAGTGGAAAAGTAACAAGGAGCAACAGACATTATTAGACATTGGACCCAAACCGGTAATAAACCTTTTTGATATGGAACTTACTGAGGAAGACCAGAGAAACCTGGCTCTGGGTTTATCCTTTTGCGGGTCCAAACAACTTGACTATGTAGAGGCCAGGATCTAACTCTTTAGGTTTGTTCGCAAATTAAAGTTGGCGAAATTGTACAAACTTAACACCAGGGCCAAACCTACTCTCACAGTTAGGAACGTCCCTGAACTGAATCTTGTGGTAGGAGATATCAAAGTTATACAGGAACTGTGGGAGTTAGAGGATACTAACCAGGGCCCGATGGAACACACTATGATAGCAGAAAGATTGGAAAGAGAGGGGGTCTGGGTGTCTGAAGAGGGTGGGTCCAACCTGAGACCAAAATCCAAAGCCCTACCCCGACCCTTAACAATGACATAGACAAATTTTCAGCTAGGGTTACAGCTGAAATTAAGGAGCTGAGTAACTCCAGAGAACAAGGGAGTCACAAAATTAATCACAGTCTAAAGGAAGCCATTAGAACGATCTCAGAAAATCAAGACATAGTCATCAGAAATGCTGACAAAGGGGAAACATTGTCCTGTGGTCTAAAAAAGCATATATGACTAAAGCTTACAACCACCTAAGAAACCGTGCCTGTTACAGAAAAGTTAACATTGCAAATGTTGAAGAAGTAGAAAGAAACTTCACAGAAAGACTCACACATTGGAGGAATAAAAGGCTAATCAGTAGCAATGAGTTTAGCTTCCTCAAAATTGACAAACCCAAGTTTCCTGTTTTCTATCTTATTCCTAAGATTCACAAAGATGCCGCTAGACTACCGGGTAGACCCATTATTGCAGCGCAGGGAAGTCTTTTAGAAAATGTATCCAAATACATAGACACCTTTCTTAGACCTTTTGTAGAAAGGTTACCGTCGTACATTAAAGATACTACGGATTTCCTGAAGCATCTAGAGAATACCTTGTGGGAAGAGGGATATTTATTTATTACATTAGATGTCCAATCACTCCATACTAGCATTAAGCATGAAGAGGGCATTAGAGGCACTGAACATTTCTTGAAAGAAAGACACATCAGGTTCTATAAACACAATATGGTGATCACAGAAATGATAAGTTGGTGTTTGAAACATAACATTTTCTTTTTTAACTATGACATTTTTGAGCAACAGCAGGGGACTGCCATGGGGATCTGCTTTGCCCCTAGTTTCATGACATTCATATGGGGTGGTGGGAGGATCAGGTACTCAACACCCCCCCCACTGGAAAAATGGAGCAACAGAATAGTTACTTGGCTCCGCTTTATTGATGAAATTTTTATCATCTGGTGCGGTGACACTGGCTCAGCAGGAGAATTTGTCAGTGAAATTAATGACAATAATCTAAATTTAAAATTCACAAGCCACATACGCAGGACCCAGGTAGAATTTCTGGATGTCAAAATTGAAGTGGTCAACAATGAAATCACTACCTCCCTATTCAGAAAACCTAGCGCAGGAAACAGCTTGCTACATGCACGCAATTTCTACCCCAGCAGCCAGATACTAAGCATACTGCATGGGGAATACCTAAGGGGAAGAAGAATTTGCAATTCAGAAAAAAGCTTTACCAACGCTAAAGAGGACATAACTTGCACGTTTCAGGAAAGAGGTTATGATAAAGAGGCCCTTACCAAAGCTATTGAGAGGGTAGAAAAAATACCTAGAGAGACCTTACTTCACAAAAGTAAACGTAGATCAGAGAAGAAACCGGAACACCTTTTCATCACCACCTATAACACAGCACACTTGAAATTGAGATCTGTACTACAGAAAAATTGGCATCTGCTCAAAGGAGATCCGATAATAGGGATGGATCTACCCAAAAACCCACTGATCACATATAAGAAAGCTGATTTGATTCGTGATAGGCTAGTACACAGTGATGTGAGAAACAAAAAGAAAACCTGGCTATGACCTACAGAAGGCTTTTTTCGCTGTAGTAAGTGTAAAGCCTGCAGAAATTGTGAAAATCTCAAAGAATTTAGGATCCACAATAGAACACAGAAGATCAAAGAGCATTACACCTGCAAAAGTGAGTTTGTGGTTTACACCATCAAGTGTGGATGTGGGAAAATATATGTAGGGAGAACCACTCTACAAGTGCACAGGCGCATCCTACAGCATCTTAGAGCGGTTAAAAATAATGATCAAAGCTATGCCCTTGCAAAACCCTGCCATACATGCCAGAATAATGACATAGGAAATTTAAAATACAGTGTTATTGATGGTATCATAAGTGACGAAGGAAGGGGGGACAGAGAAAAAAGACTCAGGATACTAGAATCGAAATATATTCTTGCATTAGACAGCATTGAACCAAAAGGGCTCAATGCTGATGAAGAGTTGTATCTTTACCTTTGACTGGAATAATGTGAATTGACCTATGTGCTTGCTTACTGAGAAAATGTTGACTGTCCTATGCTGCCAGCAGCTTGTAACCTATTCCATTTTGAGTTTAATGTTTTTAGAAATTACCCGTGTTAGTTGGAGATCAGTCAACTAATGTGTCACTGTTTATGTTTTATTTTTCTGCAGATTATAGAGAATGCGAGCACATTCAGAGTAGTCATGGAGACCAGAGAGCATCTAATGAAGCAACCTCTTCTTTGGGGCAGAGAATTACCCAGTAGCATTGGGTCTAGTAAGAGTTTCTTTATTTATCATTGAGCGATAGAGTCTATAGCAATGGCATGTATGATGCTGAATGCCATAGAGATAATGGACTTTTTTTGTTTGGGATGGAGACCCCTCCCCTGTTTGCTTACCTTTTCCCACTAGGGCGGAAAGTTTTTGTATTTATTTTCTGTTGTGACAGGAGATTAATCTCACAACATTAACGTGATGGTGAAGGTTAGCTTCATTGCCCACTGGGGTTTGATTCATTTTGATGCATGACGGGCAGGAGTAGCATTGAATTGAAGTACAACTCTACTATGTCTATGCCTACTTGGGCTGGAGTGTTCTAGTACTGTCTTCTAATGTGAATGAATCTAATTTCATGATAACATCGCAATCAACTTACTACCTCTGTCCTGGCCCACTGGGGATGATTATGCAATGTTACTAAGATAGTAAGATTATGAATGAAAACGTAATGCAACTTTTCCATGTCTACTAGGCATTTGCCCTGCAACGTGTATATGCTATAAATATCTTTCGAAATGGTTACTTACCTGTTGATGAAGGCGAAAAGCTGAAACGCGTCCTGTGAGACCGTTGTTTTGTTGGTAAACCTGTGAATAAATAAATCCACTTTGAACAGCTTTGAGTGCCCCACCTTCTTTGTGAAACTTTCCGGAGGACTCGTAGAAATATATATATATATAAACATATATATATATATATATATATATATATATATATATATATATATATATACTTAGAGCAGAAGAAGATCCTCGCCCTGCCTTGAGTTAGTGTTGCTTTCACCACATCCGCCCCAGAAAGTGTGTGATCAATTATTGGTGTAAATTTAATTTAGTCACACCTCAATATAAATCACACAGCCCGGGGGAAGAGGGTTAGGGTTTGATGAATGGTTGGGAAGGGGAATTTGAGGGAAAGGTTTGACAAACACTACACATGGACAACACATTCATCTTGGCAGCTGACCATCATAAATCTGTTGAGGGAGAAAAAGGAAATGCATGCATGATGAGGAGTAGTACTAGACTAGTACAGGGCAGTATGTTAATTATGCAATTGCCTCTCTGCCCCCAGAGACACCAAAGTTACATACATACATACATACATTATGTTCTGTTGTACCGGGCTTCCTTTGAAAGATAGCAAATAAAGGTAAAATATCTGTAGGAGTAAAATATAAGCAAACAAACAACACACACAGCCGTAATGATTGAAGAGAAAAAAAAAAAATGAATCAAATGAAGAAGATACTGTTACTGTATTATATTTTTGCCAAATTTGGAGTTGCATCTCTCCGCATTCCTCTTGGTCCTTCCTTGGACTGTCCGTCCATCAATTTTGGGTACCTGGCGGATGCGGTTTGGTAAGGTACGTGTGAGTTGTTTTTCCCAGTATGGCGCAGGGAAATAAAGGGCCTGTAGATGAAAAAAAAAAAGGATATTGAAAAATCAAGGAGAAAAGTTAAACTGAATAATTAAGGAGGAGTGCAACAAGAAGACTTTCAGAGGTGGCATGGCTAAATCATGTCTGTTTACAGCAGTTAGTTACCTTCAACAACAGGAACAGGCCTCCCACCCAACCTCCACTAAACTCCGAATTTGAGCTAGACAGCAGTAGCACTGAGCGCACACACACACACAGCAACATAGCATTTTCCAAATTAAGTAATAAAATCAATGCACCACTGTCATTCACACCACCACTACACAGACATGTAGGTTTGGTCTGGTGTTGTTGTTTACCTTTAAGCCACTTCATGCCCTGAGTTATCGTTCCATCAATCATCTCTGATCCTCTTGACTCTGACTGCGAGTATGGTATGGTGTCCAACTCTGTACCAACCAACAGTGTCCCTACTCTTGACTGAGTCCTCCAGACTCCAGACTCGTCCTGACTCAAAAATGCAATGGAACTGCCTGCAGTAGTACAATTTTATTATTGAACAACAAGAAGGGGAAGATTGACTTGAGTCACTTTTTTTGTGTGTAGATTCAGAATAGTAGACATCATGCACAACAAACAACAAGCACTCAGCGTGTGCAATGCATGCCATCACATGTACCTGTTCTTCTGGGGCAGTCCCTCTAGGCTCGGAAAGGATATTTATAGTCAGGGCCTAGGTTTGGAGGCAGGCACACACTTCACATTTGTTGTATTATCCATTCAATGTCTGGCGTGAGAGAAATAGCTTTAGGGAGAGTCAGGAGTAGACTAGTAGTTACTTCTTCACTGACTGCAGTTGCAACTCCAATTCAGCAATAATTGAGTAAGACGGTCGGGATGGATTTGTAAACCAGAAAGACAGTGACACACACAAATAATATAAAGTAAATGATGTTCCTCAGCTATATTTTTTTTTTGTGCTTCAAAAAGGAAGAAAGAAAGTAACTTGAGTCGGTTCGAAGGTCTAGTCAGGGAAGTAGAGCTCGTCCTCAAACTCTAGTGGTTTGCCCAGAAGTAGGTCACCTAACACACTACATCCACGACCTGAGTCGCCGTCATCATCTTCCTGCTGTGATACTTCCGGTATGGTGTAATCCGGTGGTATAAAGTGCTGATTCATTTTGATCATGGTTAACCTCTCCACGTTTTAGGGCGAGAGACTGGTCCTTCTCACTGTCAGAACAGCACCAGCAGCACTGAAAACATGCTCAGAAGAGACACTTGTGATAGGGCAAGCCAGATAGTTTATCGTCAGCCTGCTGAGCACTGGCCATTGGTGCCTTTTCCCATACCAATACAGCAATGGCTTTTGATCAAAGTAGACCTCTGTTGGGTTATCCAGATAGGCCTGGACCATCCGCTCAATGCTCATGGGTGCTCCGCTTTGCTTGGCCTCTTTTGCCTTTGCCTCAGCACTGGATCTAACAAGCCCTTCCTGTAGAAACCATTCCTGTGCCGATTTTGGGACTGATGTTCCTGTTCTTGTTGTTGTTGTTGATGTTGTTCTTGGTGTTGTTGGTGGTTTTGGCTGCTGTGAGCCAACTTCACTGCCCTTAGGCTCTGAAGTTGAACTTGAAGCCGGCTGCCCTGCAGTACTTGTTGTGCCCTGGAGTGGCGGTCCTCTAATTCCTGGCCGCTCTTTTTCTAAGTGACTGGCTTCCACAGCTATCCAAGTTTTGTAGTTGGCAACATCCCCGTCTGAAAAAGAAATGAAAGTGTGCAGTAATGGTTTGTACCGTGGATCCAGAATTGTGGCACAAATGTAATGGTTGGATGACACAATGCCTCTTTGCACCCTTGTATTTTCAGATAAGCGAAGGGTTAAGCTCTCCACCAACTCATATGCTTCTTTTTTTTTCTCCACATTCGTACATTGCAGACACCCCCTTCAGCGGTTACTGTAGCATGTGCAATAATGGGATAGTTTGGCCCATAGTACAGTCCTCCTTGCTGACTTCACGTGTGAGGAGCTTGAAAGGAAGTAGCATCTCTGTCAGGCATTTAACTAGGCCCCATTGGTCCATCTCAATGATCATGCCTTTCACAGTAGCATCCCCTCTTTGCATGACATATTCATTGATTGGTCTGTACGGCTCAAACAGACGTTCAAGCATGTAATAAGTTGAGTTCCAACGTGTTGGCACCTCCTGGATGAGTGCTTTAACTGGCATTCTATTATTACGTTGAATGATCCTCAGCTGCTTCCGGGCTTTAAAAGAATGCCTGAAATGTGTGCAGATTCTTCTGCAGGTGGCCAGTAAGTTGCTGACTTGGTCTTCTTTTTTCAGAAAGTCTTGAACAATGATGTTCAAGACCCTGAAATAGCCACCATCGGCCATGGCCTTAACTATATTACTGCCATTGTCTGTGGCAACAAAACCAATGTTAAGCCCTCTTGGTCGCAGCCATTCAAAGACCTTGCTGTCAAAGTCTTCCAAAATGTTTGCAGCAGTATGAGATTTCTCCATGGCGAACATGGCTACGTTTGCATGTTTCCGAGTGGCATTACAAATCTCAGCAGTGTCAACAACACCTGCTGCAGATATCTTTTCTCTAACCCCCACAAAAGAGATCCAGTGTGCAGTGATGCACATGTAATCAGTGGCTTGGCAACTGGTCCACATGTCTGTTGTCACGTGGATAGTGTGAAGAGCAGTCTGCTGCAAAGCTTGTCCAAGCAATTCCAGCACGTCGTGATGTAGTGCTGGAACAGCGACTCTGGCGAAATAGGACCGGCTGGGAACCTTCCATTTTGCGCAGATAGCTGTCACAAATTCAAGAAAACCCAACCCTTCCACAAAAAAAGGAAGGAGGTCCAGCACTAACATTTTAGCCAGCTTCAAGTTGTACAAACGTGCCGTTGGGTGGTTGCATTCATACTGCCCCTCCGACCTAAACATGCTGAGAATGGTAGCCTGGATTTTTTTCTTTTCTGGTGCCACTGATGCAGGTGACTTCTTGACGCCAGATGTTAGGCTCAACGCATATTTTTGCTTTGCAGTACTCTCTTGTCTGGGACCCCTTGGTGTCTCAGCCTGACTCTTGTGCCATTGCGATGTTACTGATGATAATGTGGGCGGTACCACTGCACTGCTAGGGACAGGGCTGCTTTGTGTAACAGAGAAAATGTCTCCCTCTTGTTCACCTTCCACCGTGATCGGATCTTCTTCTTCATCCCCTCCACCAACAACACGTGCAGTTTTTTGACCGCTAAGGTGCGCGTCCCACTGGATCAAGTGGTGTTTTCTTATATGGGTTGTTTGGCCTCCGGTACCATAGTTTGTACCAAGCTTACCCCAACTAACACCTTGACACAAATGGAGCATATAGCAATGTTCACCTCCTTCCTGCTAACCAATAAGAAGTCCCAAACTGGGGAGGTCAACTTTCTGGTGCTGCTGGTGTCACTTGCAATGTCCGTTGAACTGGTAGGTGGGCGTGAAGTTTGACTCTCTGCAGTACCTACTTCTACTGAGGTGGTTGTGGTGGATGTAGGTCACTTCTGGCGAAATATGGAAGTTGGAAGTGGTGTTGGTGGTATCATCTGTGTTGGTGGTATCCGTGCCACATCCCTCACAGCAATTTGGGTTGGGGTAATGTCAGTCTATACTGGGGCAGGACTAATGTCCATGATGACTGGCTCGTCATCATCCTCCTCTTCTACATCTACCTCCATAACTCTAAGGCTTTCTGGAACCTTCCTTTTCCCTAGCCTTGTCTCATGGGCATGGCGTGTCTCCAACTCAGACTGAGGCGCGATCCAAGTGGTGTCTAGATCATCAGAAGGTGGGCTTGGAGAAGAAGTTGATGGACTAACCCTCCTTTTCCTTTCTGGGGATCTGGAAGACAATGGATCTTCTGAAAGAGTGGCTTGCTCTTCTTCTTCCTCTGCAGGAAGCTCGATCTCCTGAATTACCCCTACTTCGGGAGGAACAACTACTATTGGGGGCGGTTGCTGTTGTTGCCCACTTATCTGAGTTTCCTGCATTGATTGGGTAATACTTTGCGATAATGATAAGTCAATTTCAACATCGCTGCTCGTCAGCGTTGGACTCGTTATTAGACTGGCTGCCTCTGCAACAGACATGGGCTTGGGCCTAGGTTGGTGGGGTGGGTCCCCTGATGCAGGGGTGCTGCTCCCAGCTTGCTCCCCGGACACCGCTGCTGCAAGCGCAATTTTTGGTTTCCCAAAAAAAGGTCTTGGGCGACATACCGGTCTTGGTAAGTGGCAGTGCCTTCTTCTCACTGGCAACTTTCTTGGTACTGGACCGCTACCTTTCTTTGGGGCCATCTTGAAGATGTCAGCAGCACGCAGTGGCACAAGTTGAAGAGATCTCTGTGGTCACATGTCATGTGACGTCGTGCGCAGCAGGACTTCTGTCTGGCAGTACAATGGGTGATGTCATCTCCTCCACTTTTGTGCACCTAAAAGCAAAGAAGCAAGAAGAACATCAGTGAAATGTGGCATTCATTGTTGTGGTTCAATTACTACTAGTACAAACAAACAAATATAATTTGGCATTGTGCATCACGTGGGATTCAGCATTCAGGGAGCTGCAGCTGACAATAGATAGAAGCAATAAGCCAAGAGGAACAAAGGAAAGACTTGCAGGCCTAGTGCAGAAACACACTGGCTGTCACTTCACAAAATGGCTGCCAGTCACATGGCCAGGCCATAACAACAAGAAAGGGAAGACAGACAATGCAGGCTTATGGCAAAAGCACACTGGCTGCCCCTTCACAAAATGGCCGCCAGCCACATGGCCAGGCTACAACAACAAGAAAGGGAAGACAGACAATGCAGGCCTATGGCAAAAGCACGCTGGCTGCCCCTTCACAAAATGGCCGCCAGCCAAATGGTCAGGCCACAACAACAAGAAAGGGAAGACAGACAATGCAGACCTGTGGCAAAAGCACACTTGCTGCCTTCACAAAATGGCCGCCAGCCACATGGCCAGGCTACCACAACAAGAAGCAATAAGCCAAGAGGAACAAAGGAAAGAAGACATGCAGGTCTATGGCAAAAACACACTAACTAACACCACCACAAAATGGCCAATAGCCACATGGTCACTCACAACAACAACAAGCAGGAGGCCTGGAAAACAATTAAATCAAGCAGGCCTATATGGACACAGACTTTACAAAATGGCCCCCGACCACATGAGGAAGCTCAGCTAAGGCAAATGCTGGCCCACTATTACAAACACACTCACACACTGGTCAGACAAAGGAGGCATGCTAAACAACACAGCTTTAATGCAACAATGCCAAAAACGAAAATCCACAGGGCTAAAAAAGGTTTGCAAGTTACCCAACAACCACACACATCCAACAAAGGCATTTATTTAACACACATGAAAAAAAGTGAAATACCAAAAAAAAAACATTTTGCATTTCAATCCAATGCCTTCCATGCCCTAAATGATGTTTAAATTCAACAGACACCACAGAAACAGTTGTTTCATGCACCCATGAGTAACTCTGGGCCTACTGGCTGAAAGGCCTATTGGCAGACAACTGGGCGACTAGTGAATTAAATAAATATTGCAAATTGATTTCAAAAGTTGGAGAAAATGTAGTGAACTGTGCAACATGTTTCCTTTATAAAAGAAGAAAAATTACTTATAAACAAACAACTAGGCCCCTAGTGAAACTACAGGCCACCCACAACAGTAAAAGTACAAAATAATGTAGGTGCAATGCCTCAATCAAACAAACAACACCAATTTTCAAACTTACTTGTGAAATCTCAAATTCAAAAGTCCTCAAATCCAATGATATATGATGCAGCAGACACAAAGAGGGATCCTTCCAGCTTCAAATCCAAATGAAAGTGAACAGGAGATAGACAAAGCACTGGGAGGAGCCTGCTGAACAGGAACAGGAAGTTGAAGACTCTGGGGCACTTCCTTCCTCTTAAAAAAAAAGTAAAAAAAGAAAAAGGACTCCTTGCACAGAAAAGAACAGCCAAATGTCAATCTGAGGAGTTTTTTAAATACAAATCATTTCGAGAAAGTTTTGATGCTGCTCGAGAGAGAACCTTCTCCTGATTGCAAATTCTGCGTGTTCGGGATCGCGATCGTCACAAAACTTCCGCCATGAGTCCGATGGCACGCCCGAATGACGTGTTCACGATTGCAAACTCTCGCGGGACCATGTGGCCACGTAGAAAATCTCCTGGCGCTCACGAACGGATGGGAAATCTCGTCGGCGATTGCAGGCACCCGATAAGTCGCTCCCGCATGCGCAAAAACGCATTTTGGGCGCGTGAGCATAAAAAAAACTCCAATCCGTTGCAGAGTGCGGAGTTTTTCGGCAACTCCGCGTTCTACGCAGAACGCGGAGTTGCCAAAAATCCACAAACTCTGCGAGCAGAGCAGAGTTTTACACCCAGGGTTAGTTATGAAGTGGTTTTCTTAACTATGAAGTGGTTTTCTTTCCCGCAGCCTTTGCATGTCTGTCCTATGGCTGGACATTTACCTTCATGGGGAAACAGAAATCCACATCGGAAGCAAAACGTTTTCTTCTTCGGAAAAGTTGATTTGTGTGCATCTATTTTGTTCTTCTGCTTATGTTTCATGGTCTACGCTGACTCATTGTGCACTATTCCTGCTTCCATATGAGCAGCTTGTTGATCTGCTCATTCTTATGCTCTTGCAGTCATTAGCATCTTCTCTAAACTGAGTGTCTTTCTCAACATGTGTCTTCTGGAAGAGTCTGAAAGACAACCACCTATTCCTCTGAGGCACATGGCTCTTTATCATTGATGTCACAGAACTTTCAGTTGTTGACACGTGCATCAAGTCTCTCAACAAACTCATTCATAGTTTCACCAGCCTGTCATTGTGCTTGATTGAAAATGTACCTACCTTTCATAGTCGACATTCAGCACCGGATTGTACTTGGCTTCCAACGGGTTAGAAATGGGGGTCTCTAGTTGGCAATGGTTTGAACCTTTGTTCAAATAGGGACCCTTCCTTCTAGTCAGGATAAGGGGGATACACTACTGAAATAACCCCTGCTCACCCCTTGGTAGCTTGGCACGAGTGGTCAGGTTTATCTCAGAGGCAGTGTGTAAAGAATTTGCACATAACCAACAGTAATACAGTGAAAACACTAAAAAAGGACACCACACCAGTTTTAGAAAAATGACATATAATCATAATATCAATAAACACAAATAGGCTTACATTTTAGTTCCTTGAAGTCGATAGCTCTGTCCGGGGCTATCACGGCATCGTGAACAACAAATCCAAACAGTTCTGGCTCACTGCGGCGTTGCGGGCCAGCTACGGTGTCGACAAGACCCACAAAACAGTACTGTTAGAAATGCAGGGTGTCAGCGACCTCTCGTTGAGCTCCGAAGAGCCGGCGTCGGGCAGGAGTCGGTTCCGGGGGTCAGTGCAGGAGTCGTTGGGCCCTTGAAGTCACACGTGTTACAGATTGAACTTCTCGCAGTTGAAGTCAGGAGTGCCGGCGTCGGCAGGCATCGGGGCTGCGGTGCGAAGTACAGCGGTGCAGCGTGTGGTGCCCTCAGGCCGTGGTGCAGGCAGCTGCTCAATGACGGTCGTCCAGCAGTGTCGGTGAGACCAGTGCTGCGGTGCAAAGTGATGCGGTGCTCGTCGTGGACCTGACAGGTCACGGTGCAAGCAGCAGCGTCATCGTTGCTGAAGCGCTGTCGTCGGCTGATGAACTGGAGTCGATGGCGCTGGCATCAGTAGGCCAAGGCTGCGGTGCGGGATGAGGATGGTGTGTCGTGTAACTTACAAGCTGTGCCCTTGAACCACGGTGCAAGTAGCGGCGTCGATGTCAGCGTGGAGCGGCATCGTCAGGGATACCAGTGCAGCAGCATGAATCAAGGCGGGGCGAAGTGCGGTGCCCACAGGTCGGGTGCAAGTAGCGGCTCAGTGGCGGCATCGGGCGGCGGTGAGACCAAGGTTGGGGTGCGAAGTGCGGCAGTGCCCTCTGATGTGCCTTCAAGACACGGAGTCGGCAGCGGCGTTGTTGATGGTGCCGGGTTTGCTTTTTCTTCTGTTGCAGCACAAAACACACAGTTCCCAGTACTGGTAGCAGATGAACTTGAAGTCTTTACTGTTCCTGAGACTTCTTGAAGAGGGAGCAAGCTCTACCTCAAGTCCCTGGAGAAACTCACAGAAAGAAGTTGCAGAAAGTTCAGTCCAGTCCTTTCACTGCCCAAGACAGAAGCAGCCACTGCAAGCCAACACAGCAAAGTGGTAGTTCCTCCTCACAGCTTCTCCAGCTCTTCTTCTTGGCTGTCTTCTTGGTCCAAAAGAGTTCTCTGAAGTCTTTTATCTCCCTGAGACTTCCATTTGGAGGCAAGCTTTACTTCAAGCCCTTGGAGAAAACTCTAACAGCAGGATGATGAAAGTACAATCCAGTCCTTTCCCTGCCCAAGACAGATGCAGCAAGCAGCAGGCCACCACAGCAGAGCACGCAGCAAAGTGGCAGTTCCTCCTGACAGCTTTTCCAGCTCTTCTTCCTGGCAGGTTTCTTAGTTCAGCAGTAATCTAAAGTTCTGGGGTCTGGGCCCCAATATTTATACTCAGTTTCTCTTTGTTCTTTTGGGAAGAGAGTGTCTGTGCTCAGCCCAAACCAGTTCTGGCCCCTCTGACCCAGTTTCCCAGCAGAAGGTGGAGACAGCATTGTGTAAGGCAGACCAGGCCCATTCAGGTGCAAGGAAATCTACTCCCACTACTCTAAATGCAACCTAGGTCCATTCAGCCCAGCCCTGACTCATCCAGGAAAGGCAGGTCACTCCTCAACCCCCCTAGTGGCTATCTATAGTGAATGCACATCCCCAGCCCCTGTCACTCCAAAGCCAGACAGTCAATCCACAACCCAGCAGAGTCACACAGAATGGCTAAGCAAGAACATACCTACTTTCTAAAAGTGGTATTTTCAAACACAGAACATAAACATAATCTTTAGTAAAAGATGCATTTTTACATTCTGAGTCCAGGCATACTAAACTCCATATTTCTATCTCGTAACAATGGGAAGTTATACTTGCAAGATGTTACAAAGTATCTCCCATTCTATGCTATGGGACAGATAGCCTTTCAATAGTGAAAAACAAAATACACTGTATTTCACTATCAGGACATGTCACACACACCAGTACATGTCCTACCTTTCACATACACTGCACCCTGCCCACAGGGGTACCTTGGGCCTACCCTAGGGGTGCGTTACATGTAAGAGAAAGGAAGGTTAGGGCCTGGCAAGTGGGTGCACTTGCCAAGTTGACCTGGCAGTCACAACTGCACGCAGACACTGCAGTGGCAGGTCTGGGATCCCTTTGAAAGGCTGCTTGTGTGGGTGGCACAATCAGTGCTGCAGGACCACTAGCAGCATTTGATTTACAGGGCCTGGGCACACACAGTGCACTGTACCAGGGACTTAGTAGTAAATCAAAAAAGACAATTATGGAAACACCAATCCATAATAACAATTTACACAGAGAGCATATGCACTTTAGCACTGAATAGCAGTGGTAAAGTGCCCAGAGTCCTAAACCCAACAAAAATAAGGTAAAAAACAGGAGGCCAAAAAGCAAAATGTCTGGGGGTAAACCTGCTGAACAAGCCAAGTCTAACACAACCCCCTCCCAGCTTAAAGCCAGGGTAGACTAATCAATCCCTTGATGGACTTCCCTGCTTGGGGCGATAGAACATAGACCTGGTCCACAACAGTGGGGGCACATTCTGGTTCTACGCCTTGCTGAACCCAGATGGATCCCTCTGTCCATACTCTCAGGGCCCACTAAGCTGACCCATGGGGAACCCTTCTCCTCACCTGTGGACCCCATCTGAGCAGCACCTAACCTTAACTTGCTCACAGGTGTGTCCCAGCAGGTGGATGGTACCACCATGGCCAACACAGCGATGTGGCTCAGTCCACCCCCGGGGTGTGACTCCTGTCCCCCCCTGGGGCAACGCTGTCCACCAGGACAGCAATCCACAGAGGCCACTGACAGCTGTCAGTGCCGAGAGCCAGGTCTCATGCCTCTCAAGGTCCTCTAACCTCAATGGTGTTAGAGAGTGGGGGGCGGTAGCCCCAGGTGCGTGGTACCCTATGTCCACTCTCCCTCCTGCCTGTTCAGGCATGGCATCCTGACACTGGCCCACCAGCCCAGGGTCTGTACCCTGACACTGGCCAGGACACCGGGGTGGGCTCTCCCACAGCCTGTCCTCCCTGATGGAGTCCTGCACCCTCCTACCTGGAACAGTACCCCCAAATTCCAGAATTGTCAAGGCACCTTTGGTAGGTGTCCCACACAAATCTCCCACCGGTCCAGTGGTGAAATCCTGCAACTAGTTCCTCAGCTCAGGGTCTGTACCCTCAAGCTGACCAGGAGACTGGGGTGGGCTCTCCCACACCCGGTCTTCACTCCTGGGGTCCTGTACCCTCCACTGTGGAGATATACCCCCAGGCTCTAGAATCTTCTGGGCGACTGGGCCAGCCATCCTGCACAATTCACCCACAAGTTCAGGGGTGCTATCCTATAACTGGTTTTCCAGGATAGGGTCTATACCCTGAGGCTGAACAAGGGACTGGGGTAGGCTCTCCCACACGCTGTCCTCCTCCCTGGGGCTCTGTACCCTCCCACCTATGGGGGTACCCCTAGAATCCGAACCAGTAGGGGCACTGTTAGCAGTCACCCCTTCCTCCAGGTCAGGGGGGGAACACCCTGGACCTGGCCCTCCAAACTGGTCTGTATCCTGGCTGGACCTGTGCCTGGCTATCCAGGACTTCTGGGGAAGTACACCCACCCCCCCAAGGGAAACACACTCCTCTTGAGTTGTGCAAGAGTCTGCCAGGCACAGGTCTCCTGCCTCCTGTCCACATAACAGTGCGTGAAGACCCCCCAGGCCAGAAGTGGCCTCACCAGGGTCAGTCCTGGGGTGCTCTGACCTCAGAGCTGGCAACCCCTGACCATCTGGTCCTTCTACTGGGGACTGTTTCCCCCCTCACCCCTTGCTGGTTACACTTTGGGATTCCCCTCAGGGGATGGCCTCTCGGTATAGTCTAGGCCTCCCTCCTGGTGTTCCCTCATGGAACCAACCAGGCCCTGGGATGGGGATTCAGGCACCTTGGGCATCAGCCAACCCCCACTCCCTCTACTCTGAGAGAGGACATGGGACCCCTCACCCAACCCACTACACTGGGACCTATCTGGATCACTACCAACCTCTCCTACCTCACCTGGTGGGAGAAAATCTGAGCCACCTCCTTCAGGATCACTCCCCAAAGCTTCTCCAGACCCTCTGGGACCCACCAAAAAGTCTGCCTCTAGTGCAAGTTCCCTGGGGTCAGAGAACTCATACTCCACTGTGTGTTGGCATAGCTCTGGAAAACAGGGACTGAACATATGCTCTCCAGCATCCAAATTACACAGCCCATCACATGTGCCAACCAAACTACCCTTCACCCAACCATCCAGTGCCTCAGGAAAGTACTCCACATCACCCTCGCAAGACTGGTGAGACAGTGTCTGACTGTTGCTGTCACTCAACCCACACTCTTCTGGGCGGTCTCCAGACTCACATACCAGGACTTCTACCATGGGGGAAACCCTCTCCCTGCACCTCTCATCTAGAGTCAGTAGAGTGTCCCTCCCAACACTAGGAATATGATCCCCTGTGCCAGTTCCCCAATCCACCTCATGGACACTGCACACCACTGGAGTTACCTCACAATCCTGAACCCCCTGGTGTATGTCAACTCCCTCCTTGAAGCAGGGAACCAAGCCTGTGTGTGTACATCCCCATGGTCAGTACTGGACCTAACACTTTTGCTGCCACCATCTGGGCTGGACCTAGCCCTCCTGGCTTCCCAGTCCAGCTCCAGCTCTCTCACATTAAGCTCATAAGCTAAAATCATTTCCCTTTCCATCAGCTCCATTTCTCTTTTTACCTGCTCCAACTCGAGCCTCCTGGCTCTCCTCCTAATCTTCAGCTCCTCTGGAGACAGACTTGGAGAGGGAGCACTGCTGCCTGACCCAGAGGGTGCCTCCCCTCCTAACAGCCCCTGAGCTCTCAGCACATCTTCCCTTTGAATTGGCTCCCTGGTCTCCACATTAAGATCCTTAAAATGCCCCCTATCATTCCTGGCTGCTACCCAGGCAATCAGTGCCTTTCGTATCTCCTCCTTTTTGGTGAGACCTCTCAATGGGACTTTGAGGTTTATGCAAACTGCCTTCAGTTCCTTTGGGGTGTAGGTTTCCAATCCATCCTCCTCAAAAACCAATTCTAGGAATGTAACTGACGATGCTCTTGATTGAGGCATTCACAAATAGGGAAAGACAAAAATAGATCCAAAAAGAAAAACCCAGTATGTGGTACGTAGTGGTCTGCGATATGGTAGTAGTGCACACCAATCACTGTAGGTCAAGTGCAAATGCAAGTCCTATCCCCACCGCTGACAACCAGTGTTAGAAATGGGGGTCTCGGGGGCGTGGCCGGATGAGCCATCATGGCGGACGCTTTCTAAAGCGCTCCGGCTTAATGTGCCGCAATTTCCAACAGCATCCGTCAAATTCCCCTGCGCAAGCGGACCGGGCAATTCCTGGACGGGTGGGAACAAACCTGGAGAGAGTGCCGGCATCTGTGGGACTGAGGTAACACCCAAACGGGCTCCCCAGCCCTGTGGGTAACCGGGCCGGCTGGCCTCGGGGACATCAGAGTTTCGCTTCCGCATCTGATCTGTGTCCGGCAGAGGTAGAGGACCGTGGTCCTGTGGCAGACCTAACTTCTGCAGGCCAACAACGATCCTGGTGCGGTAGCTGCCTGGGAGTGCGGGGGAGGAGTGGCGCACCCGGGCTATCAGGCGGAGCGGGCGGCCCCGGGCTGCCAGCTTGGTGCCTACGACTACAGTGAGGCCTGTGGACTGTCCCTGATGCAGGAGCCTACGGGCCCACCATTTTGAAAACTACCACCTGATTCATCTAGCTGGAATTAGTTGGTGTCTCCATTTTTGTTCTGATGAAGACCCCAGGCTAAGGATTAATTAACCCACACACGACAAGGGGGTCGAAACGACGACGGTCTTTCTTGTTTTGTCAAGCACAAACAACAGAAATTAACTATCTGTGTCCCGAGGATGCAATGTTTTCTTGTATAATTCGCCTTCATGTGGCTGGATAGGTTTCATCAGTCTATGATGTATATATTACACATTGCCTTTCCTTTTCTACAACCCTCACAAGCACACATTTCCTCCTGAGCACTCTTTCCTTCCCCTCTCTGGAGCACCGATTTTAGAAATGTACAGACAATTGTGCTGTCCTCTGAACATACAAGCATATTATGATTATGAATACATTGCATTTAATTGAATTGTTATGGTGATGTTTTGACTTTCTTGTTAAACCAATCCCCACTGTGACCATTATTTTTGTACTGTAGCTTACCCAGGTCCAGTGGATTTTCGGGTTCCCCCATTGTTCTATAACTAAGAGATCTTCAAGTGGACTGATGAGACTGTACAGCTTAAGCCACATACACCACCTCCACTGGAGTCTGACTCTTCCCAAAGCCAGATCTGTCTGAAGAAATCCACATCGAAACGATGACACAGATCGAGATCCAACTGGCGCTCCCAGGCACAAGAGGATGATTCATAAACAAAATAAACTGGTTGGCCCGGAGACAGATACATCGCCCCAGAAGTGCTACTTTCCATGTGTTTTGCCTGGTCTGATTGCAGGGGATATCAAGCACGGTTGGCCTCCACGAACTTCATCTACATGCCCTAAAGAACTATGTTTGAGGGTGTTGGGAGGTTGGGGAACCATTGGCGCGAGGCCCTTCTGGTCCCACGTTTGGGCCCGGGCGGTACTGGCAACGTGACAGATACTTCATGTTTGCTGAGGTATTGGGGGAAGGGGAGGGGGAAAGGGAAGTTCAACTTAGATAGGAAATGTTCCACACTTATGGCACAGGCACAAGGACCCAACCGAACCCATGCACCCGACCCACACATGGCACCCTCCCTAATAACAAGATGACTGTAGACTCATTCAGTGATCATCCCGGCGGAATCCATATCATGACTTGGAACGTATGGGGGGTTCTGGATAAAACTAAGAGAGGGGCAGTTCTGAAACGAGCAAAGCGACTGGAAACTGATGTGCTGTTAATGCAAGAAACCCACATGATGGGAACTAGAGCTCCGTGCTTGGCATGTTATGGGTGTGAACAAGTCTTTCACTCTGGATTTGCCCGTGGGTCACGGGGCACAGGTATTCTGATTCATCGCAGAGTTCCCTATAGAAGTATGGATGGACCAAGGGGGGCGCTACACTCTGGTGGCAGGTACATTACATGGAGAGTCACTGATCTTAGGCAGTTTTTACGCACCCCCTCCCCGAGGACAGACCTTTATAGAGAGGGTCATAGGCCTGTGGGTGGAACTGTCGGATGGCATATCAGTGATGGGGGGGACTGGAATGGCACCATGGAACCCATTGATATGTGCACACAGGTGGATTTGGTCACGTCATAGGAGAATCGAAACTGCATTACCTAGCATCCTCCCTGGGATGGTCAGACGTGTGGAGAGCATACCATTCAGAGGAAACTCAATATACCTTTTTCTAGATTGTCCATGGGTCTCTATCCAGGCTAGATTATTTATTCCTCCCCCTTTCCCAAATCCATAGGGTCACAGCGGTTTTCATCCTGCCTCGGGGACTATCAGAGCACTCCCCAGTGGCACTCAAATTACACATAGGGCCCCAGAGATCCCCATTTCGGTGGCGAATGTCACCCTAGCACCTGAAAGACCCATCTTATAGGAATTTCCTTCACCAAGCCGTCACAGATTAGGTGGCATTCACTCTAGACTCCACCCCCTCTAGCGTGCTACTATGGGAGGCCCTAAAGTCTACTATACAGGTGATAGATTTCAGTTACTACGCAGGAGAGAAACGCCGCCGCCTCATGCACGTTGCAGACCTGGAGACTCGCCAGCGAGCTCTTAAAGACGAAGTGAAGGCATGTGGGCAGCCCAAGCTAGGTGCCGCTTCCTATTTTCCCATACAGCAACTACACCAATTACTCACGAATGAGGCTCAACTGGCGTGGCAAGTGACACAGTACAGAATTTACCAATGGGGCAACAAATCGAGTAGGATGCTGCATCGCCTATGCCAAACAGCGCAGTCACCGACCCCAATACCGGTATTGCGGGATGCCGAAGGTATTCTATGTACTAACCCTCGCGCGATTGCCCAGGCTTTTGCAAACTATTATTTGAACTTATACGCGAAAAGAGAAACTCTATTCTCTGACCAAATCAAAGAATTTCTAAGAGACATACCTCCAAAACCGGTTCCAGATAGTGTACAGGAGCAACTAGACACACCAATCACAATAGAAGAACTCACCTAGGCATGCGCCCTGGCCGGGCTCCAGGCCCAAATGGGTTTCCTAGTAAATTCCTAGGACTACATGCTCCCCAATTAGGCCCCCACCTACTCAGGGCACTTCAGGAAACCCTCGAACAATGAATCCTTCCACCAGACTGGCGAAATGCAGAACTTGTGGTATTTCTTAAGCCAGGGCATCCTCCAGAGGAACCTTCCTCATATCACCCCATCTCATTGTTCAACCTGGAAGCCAGGCTCTTGGGTAAGATTCTCTCAAATTGCCTCCTCCCATACATATCAGATCTTGTTCACCCGGATCAGGCCGGCTTTATGCCGCAATGATCCACACATCATAATAATAGGCGGGTCCACAATGAGCTAGCCATGGCGCCAAAACTCGGACAACCAGCAGCCATTTTACTTGCTGATATTGATAAACCATTCGATTCTCTCAACTGGGAGTATTTATTCCTCCTGCTACAAGCTCTTAATTTTGGCCTGAAATTCATATTGTATATCCGTCTCCTATATACAGATCCTTCAGCTTCAGTGTGTGTGGCTGGAGCAACATCAGCTCAATTTCCAATCCATGGGGGTACCAGGCAGAGGTGCCCGCTCTCCCCGCTTCTCTTTGCACCCGCAATAGCCGCAGGCAGCATGGGTGAGGTGGGACCCCTAGTGCACGGTTTTGACTGGTCCGCTGAGGCATCGGACAGGATCCCATTGTACTCAGATAATGCCCTGTTCTTCCTCACGGACCCAGGGTTCACAGGCCCACGGATCCTGCAAATACCCGGAGTATTTGGGGAGACATCCGGACAGTGTACTAATCCGACCAAATCAGTGCTGTTTCCTGTATATGGAGACCATGGGAGAGGCACATGCGCATCCCATCTGACACATGCTTCAGGGGGTTTTCATTACCTTAGCATATATATATATATCACCAAACCAGACACTATCCTGGACGCATAACACAAACCCCTTATTACCCAAAATTCGAGATGAGGTGAAAGCCTGGTCCCCCCTACCCCTATCCCTGCATGATAGGTCTGCTATTTTCAAATTGGTATCATTACCACGGATATTATATCGGCTCCAGAATTTTCCTTATCATATTCCACGATCCTGGTTTAAGCAGGTCAACGCCACCCTTAACACCTTCCTGTGGGGAGGTGGGACAGTCAGGTCGCCCTTCGGACATGCACACAATCCACCTATTGTTGCTGGATTGCTGCGCCAGATATATTCGCCTACTACTCGGCCTCCCATCTACTCAATATAAATGAATGGTGGTACAGCCCCCAAACAGACCCAGCATTCGCGGTGGAGAGACACGTGATAGATAATCAAACACTGCTAGACCTATTATATAGCCAGACCAGCCTGGGTCACTTACCCCCAGCAACAAAGGTGGCCATCCAATGATGGAGACATACGGTCCGGAAGATGGGCTGGAGGGGACGGCTGACACAGATGATCCAACTATTGCAGGGAACTTATATTCAGCAGGTAGCTGTACTAGCTGGGTTTCGCACTTGGGATCTCATTGGATTATCCACACTAGGTGACGTAATGGAGGGGACAGTGCTTAACCCCTACCATGCTCAGGACGGCCAGGAGCCATCCTGTGCCACGGTGCTCGTGTGCGCAGGACAGCTCCTGACCGTCCTCGCACATGGCACCTGAAATCCCTCTGGTGCGGGCACCAGCGGGATTTCTTTTCCCCCCAACAGTCTCAGGAGCTGGAGAAGAGCTTCCTCAGCTCCTGAGGCTATGTAGTTGGTTTCCCTGAAATGACTATCAGCGCGCACATCGCTACATGCTCAGGGGGCTATCTCAGCCCCCTGAGCAGGTAGAAAGTCAGGAGAGGTATCATTGGAAATGGGAGAATCTCCCCTTTCCAATGGTACCCCTCCCTAGTGGTTCCCTGCTTGGGGATCACCTCAGGAGAGCGATCCTCAAGCAGAGATCCACCCACTAGCCACCAGGGAGGGGGGAGCAGCCCCTTGGGCAAGGGCCTTTGCTCCCCCAAAACTATTTAGGGAAAATCAGTCTCTCTGCCCCCCGGGGGGGCTGAAAGCCCACAAGATGCCAGGGATTTTTTCATGGAATTTAGGGGTGGGGGCATTGGCATGCCCATCTTGGGCAGTCTTTCTGCCCCCCTGGGGGCAGATGGGCGCAGCAGCCCCCAATCTGCCCCCCGGGGGGGGCAAAAATCCCAATAGATGCCAGAGATTTTTTTTTCATTCAATTTAGTGGTGGGGGCTGCCCAAGATGGGCATGCCGAATGCCCCCACCCCCTTCCCACAAAATTCCAGTCTTTATGCCCCCCCGGGAGTGCAGAAAGCCCACTAGATCCCAGGGCTTTTTTTAATTGGATTTAGGGGTGTGGGCTGTCCGAGATGGGCATGCCAATGCCCACACCCTGCAAAATTCCATAGTCATTCTGCCCCCCCTGGAAGGCAGATGTGGGCAGTATCCCCCGATCTGCCCTCCCAGGGGGCAGAAAGCCCACTAGATGCCAGGGATTATTTTTTGTATTGTTTTTAGGGGTGGGGGCTGTCCAAAATGGGCGTGCCAATACCCCCAAACCCCAAGAAAAATTCTGCAGTCTTTCTGCCCCCCCCCCCGGAGTCAGATGGGGGCAATAGCCCCTGATCTGCCCTGCAGGGTGGGGCAGAAAGGCCACTAGGCACCAGGGCTTTTTTTTTATACATAGGGGTAAGGGCTGCCCAAAATGGGCATGCCAATGCCCCCACCCCCTAAAAAAAATCCACAGCCTTTCTGCCTCCCCTGGGAGGCAGATTGGGGCAATAGCCCCAAAGCGCACCAGGGATTTTTTTTATGTATATAGGGGTGGGGGCTGCCCAAAATGGGCATGCCAATGCCCCTCCAAAACAAATCCCACAGTCTTTCTGGCCCCCCAGGAGGCAGATGGGGCAATAGCCCCTGATCTGCCCCACTGGGGGCAGAAAGCCCACTAGGCACCAGGGATATGTTTATGGGCATGCCAGTGAGAAGCCCCATTGGCAAGGGTCACTCCCTTTTTTTAGGCACACATTTTGGCTGTTTCAGTGATATTTTTATTCTCATCTGCACCCAAGCAGGGGCAAAAAACCACTAGAAGCCAGGGAGAGTTTGTGTGTGTGTAAACTGGAGGTTGGGTGACGGTCTGTGTGTACTGACCTTTGGCTGGCATTTTGCTGGTGGTGTGTGTTGACCTGCACTTGGCTAATGGTGTGGGTGGACTCGTGCTTGATGACAGTATGTGTACATTGGCGCTTGCCTGGTGGTGTGCATGGAGTGGTGCTTGGCTGGTGGTGTACGTGGACTGGTGCTTGGCTGGTGGTGTATGTGGACTGATGCTTGACTGTCTGTGTGCATGGATGGTGCTTGGTTTCAGGACCGGCGTGCCGTAGTGGGCACCAGGCATGTCCCCGGTGAGCCATTTTTTGGGCTGTTGGGGGCAGTTTTGTCACTGGGGGGGCGGTTTTGCAGCAGTGCTGCAATATTGGGCCCCAGTAACAAAAGCGGGAGTGGTGCTTTTTACTAGCACCCACCCCAGCCTCCCCCTCCAGGACCGGTCGAGCAGATATCTGCCAGGGCTGGTTGCTGTTCCCAGTCCGGCCCTGCTTGGCTGGTGGTGTTTGTGGTGGTGGTGATGGCGCTTGGATGGCAGAGCGCATGGATGGTGCTTGGCTGGCGATGTACGATGTACGTGGATATTTCTTGGCTGACTGTGTGCATTGATAGCATTTGGCTGGCGGTGTACTTGGATGGTGCTTGGCTGGCAGTGTGCATGGATGGCACTTGGCTGGCAGTGTGCGTAGATGGTGGTGTGCGTGTACTGACTCTTGTCTGGCGGTGTGGCTTACATTGATCCCCCAGCATTTTCTTACCCAGAATCCCACACAAGCCTTAAATTTACTTACAAAGTCACATTTTCCTTACATGTCTGTGAGAGTAAGTTGTAGGATCACTGCGCAGGCACAAATTTCTTACTACCCAACTTTCCCCTTGGTCCCCCGAGAAAAATGATACCTCACTTGTGTGGGTGCCCAAAGTAGCGTCAGCCTAAAAATGTATAAACAAACTGCCCTTTTGGACCCGCTTTGGGCCCCCCTCAATCTCTACACATTTTTGTCCCTTCCATATCATATATGGAAGGGCCATATACACCATATCCTGCAGGTGCCGGTGACCACGCACCCACTGCTATGAACCTGATTAGGCATCGTCCTTCTTAATTGTACCGTGGTCTCTCATTTTTCCCCCATCTGCTGTGCCTCTTGCTCAGCGTCTACCCGGAATACCCGATTCGGATCCTGACTGGATCCGCTGCTTATCTGTCTTGGTAAATATCTGCATGCTCTTTATCTCAATAACACCTGCACCTCGTTCCAATTCCTGGAACATTTACTACTGTGCCTCCCCTTGCTGGCATCCTTGCCATACCAGTACCCGGAATTCTACCCGGATATTTTGAATTCCCATCCGGAGTCTCGATTGATGGCAAAGTTAGCGTCCATTCTTTGTACCATCTGAACCATTAAGGATGAATCCGGACCCCCTCAGGGTCCCAATATGTCGCCTAATTTCTTGCAAGGTTAGTGCCTCGCTGCAGCTGCTATTCACCAGGCATACTCACCTACTTCCCGATACACCTAAATGGTAAACAAATCACAGCACCAAACCAATTTTTCCAGTGGAATAGTTTCACCTTAGACACTTCTCAAATTATTCACTGCTCTTGGCTCACTTTCTATGTTCGTACTTATGAACTAATCTTCTTGTTTTCATTTTTCCCATCTTCCTCCCTCCCCCTTTTATCTTCTCCTTACAGCAGGCAAAATTCTATCAATATTGTGATTTTCTCAGGCCACACATCCTTTTAGTCCTGATGATGATCCCATAATTTTTTGTGGGATCGAAATGAAGTCGACTTTAGCACCTTGACATAAAATTGTTGTATAATAAATATTCCATATAAATGCAATGGTGCTCCTAATATATTGTTTGGCCTTACTATTTGATTATGGTTTTGGCCACTGACACAAATTTCTGATCACCCAATGTTCCCCCAGGTCTCCCGATAAAAATGGTACCTCACTCGTGTGGGTGGCATAAGTACCTGCGACAGGCAAGGACCCAAAACAAATTGTGGAGACATCAAAATTACCTATCACAAAACGACCTAGTTTTGCAAAGGGGGGCACCTGGGTTTGTGGCCCCGGGCTCGGCGGCCATCTTGGGAAACCTACCAAACCCACACGTTTCTGAAAACTAGACACCCTGGGGAGTCCAGGGAGGTATGACTTGCGTGGACCCCCCCAAAGTTTTCCTACCCAGAATCCCCTGCAAATCTGAAATTTAGCTGAAAAAATTATATTTTCTACATATTTCTGTGTGGGAACATTGTGGGATCACCGGGCTGACACAAATTTCCTACCACCCAGGGTACCCCCAGGTCTCTTGAAAAAAATGGTATCTCACTCGCATGGGTGGGCCAATTACCCGCGGCAGGCAAGGGCCCAAAAAGTATAGGAGACGTCAAAATTACCTATCACAAAATTACCTGGTTTTGCAAGGGGGGCACCTGGGGTTTTGGCTCCGGGCTCTGCGGCCATCTAGGGAAACCTACCAAGCTCACACATTTCTGAAAACCCTGGGGAGTCCAGGGAGGTATGACTTGCGTGGATCCCCCAACATTTCCCTACTCAGAATCCCCTGCAAACCTAAAATTTAGCTGAATGTTTGTATGGTAAAGTTGTAGGATCACCGGGCAGACAAAAATTTCCTACCACCCAGAGGTCCCCCTGGTCTCCTGAAAAAAATGTTACCTCACTCGTGTGGGCGGGTCAAGTACACGCGACAGGCAAGGGCCAAAAACTTATTGTGGAGACTTCAAAATTACCTATCATAAAACAACCTGGTTTTCCAGGGGGGGTTACCTGGGTTTTTGGCCCCAGGTTCGCGACCATCTAGGGAAACCTACCACACCTACACATCACTTTTTCCACACATTTTTGTGTGGGATCACCGTGCCGGCACAAATGTCCTACCACCTAGCATTCCCCATGGTCTCCCGAGTAAAATGATACCTCACTTGTGTGGCTGTCCAATGCAGACTTGGCTAAAAACGCATTTTTAAAAAAAAATGTAGCGCTTAGAATTCGCTGTGCTATACCCTTAATCCCTATGTTTTTGGCCCTTCCCAGTCACGGGTACTTGACCCACCCACACAAGTGAGGTACCATTTTTATCGGGAGACTTTGGAGAATGCAGGGTGGGTGGAAGTTTGTGGACCCACGCAGATTCCAGAACTTTCCATCACAGGAATGTGGGGTCGTGTTTTTTTTACAAAGTTTGAGGTTTGCAAGGGATTCTGGTTAACAGAATCTGGTGAGAGCCACACAAGTCACCACAACCTGGATTCCCCTGGGTGTCTAGTTTTAAAAAATGTATAGGTTTTATAGATTTCAAAAGCTGCCGGCAGAGCTGTGGTTCAAAATCCACAGCTAGGCACTTTACAAAAAAAAGGGTCAGTTTTCACTGTAAAAATGTGGTGTGTCCACGTTGCGTCTTGGGCCGTTTCCTGTCGCGGGCACTAGGCCTACCCCCACAAGTGTGGTACCATTTTTATCAGAAGATTTTGGGGAATGCAGGGCAGGTGGAATTTTGTGGATCCATGTAGATTCCAGAACTTTCCATCACAGAAATGCGAGGAAAATTTGTTTTTTTGTGCAAAGTTTGAGGTTTGCAACAGATTCTGGGTAACAGAACCTGGTGAGAGCCAGACAAGTTACCCCCTGCTAGAGTCCCCTGGGTGTCTAGCTTTCAAAAATGTATAGGTTTGATAGTTTTCCCTAGGTGCCGGCAGAGCTAGGGTTCAAAATCCACTGCTAGGCACTTTGCAAAAAAAAGGGTCAGTTTTCACAGTAAAAATGTGGTGTGTCCACGTTGCGTTTTGGGCCGTTTCCTGTTGCAGGCACTAGACCTACCCACACAAGTGAGGTACCATTTTTGTTGGGAGACTTTGGGGAATGCGGGGTGGATGGAATTTTGTGGATCCACGCAAATTCCAGAACTTTCCATCACAGAAATGTGGGGAAAATGTGTTTTTTTTTTTACAAAGTTTGAGGTTTGTAAGGGATTCTGGGTAACAGAACCTGGTGTTAGCCACACAAGTCACCACATCCTGGATTCCCCTGGGTGTCTAGCTTTAAAAAATGTATAGGTTTTCTAGGTTTACCTAGGTGCCGGCAGAGCTAGGGTTCAAAATCTACAGCTAGGCCCTTTGCAAAAAAAGGGTCAGTTTTCACCTTAAAAATGTGGTGTGTCCACGTTGCGTTTTGGGCCGTTTCTTGTCGTGGGCACTAGGCCTACCCACACAAGTGAGTTACCATTTTTATTGGAAGACTTTGCGAAACGCGGGGTGGGTGGAACTTTGTGGATCCACGCAGATCCCAGAACTTTCCATCACAGAAATGTGTCAGGAAACGCGATGATCAGCGCCTGCCTAACCATTAACTACATTTCCCAGATTGCAAGAGGAGGAGGAGTAGCGTCTACAAGAAGATGCGATGCGCGCTCATTAGCGTGCGTGATTCTAGTGGACTTTGTATCGGCTCGGCTGGATGTCGGAGCCAAGCTGTAAAGGAGCGTCATGCACAGCGGGTGTTGTGCAGAGGAGAGACGCCGTTTTGTAGTGCTCGGCTGAGCACGTTCCGGTCCCGTGTGGGGGCTTTGGTGCATTGGAATTTCTACCGGCCGGTGAGTGCACTCTGGCTAGTAGTGGCATCGGGCGGCGGTGAGAAAACCGCTGAGCCCTTCTAAAGAACTCCGGGAGCTAGGAGTATATCCGGGTGGTGGTGAGGGAAACTGCTAATGCCCTTTCAAAGAACTCCTGGAGCTGTGGGAGTACATCGGGCAGCGGTGAGGAAACCGCTGAGCCCTTGCAAATAGAAACTGTAATTGCTGGAGAAGTAGGGCTGTTAATTCCTACTTAGGTTATTTTCTTTAATAAAAGAACAGAAGGGAACCGCTTTCATTTTAGTTGGGTTGCTGCATTCTTTTAACACTTATCCCGGAGTGTGCTACGTTAAACACTCCTGCAGTGGCCATGGACAAGTTATACTTTTGAGCACCGTGACTTTATGAATCAAGACTTTGGCAAGTTATTCACCTTTCTTTCCGCTGACCTTAGAGAACCGGTAAGCAGTGGGATTCATTGGATTCTAGGGTGGTGCTAGTGTTAGGATGTGGCATGAGTGTGGTTTTACTTACTGTGTTATGTTTTGTAGGATTATCCACCAAAAGGGACTGGTTGTTTTCAGAGGCTAGATGCAGGCTTGAAACAGCACTCCGGTGGATAAGGTATTTATAGCCCATTAGTGAGACCCTATGAGAGTAGCATTACGTATATCTGTATTCTTGATATCTGTTATTTTTGTCTTATAGGTTCTCATCCCTGCTGTTTCCAACCCTTCCTTTTCCTCACTTGATCGCCCTAATACTCCGTAACATTTAGTTGGAGGTTGGGGATATCAAGGGGTGGACCCCTTATTGCATCGTCCGGACCCTGAGGAGTACAAGATCCTGTCAGAATCACGCACCCAAGAAAGGATGCTCCTCCCGGTTCGGGTGTGGCAATAAATGGCGTCCATGGATGATGTGGTTCAGGCATTGGCCTTGGTTCAACAAGAGCTCGCGGCCTCCAGGCTTGAAACCGCTGCTTTGCGTGACAGGGTAGATAGGTTGACCAGGAACCCTTTTGATGTATCCGCCCCCGGTACCTCCCAGATACAGGTTACAGTTCCTCCACCTATCCCTTTAGCGAGCCCAGAGAGGTATGCAGGTGACCCACAAAAAATCCAGGTATTCCTAACACAGATTATGCTTCATTTCTCTTGTAAACCCTCATCATTTCCAAATAATCACTCCAGAGTAGCTTTTGAGATCTCATATTTAATTGGAGATGCAGCCAACTGGGCGGTTCCGCTGGTTAGAAACAATGACCCAGTGTTGTCCGATTTGGAAGCTTTCCGGGCTGCATTTGAAAAAGTGTTCGATAGGCGAACCACTTCTTTTAGCACAGATCGGGAGTTGTTGGAGTTGAGGCAAGGGAAACATGATCTGGTGACATACCTCATGTCCTTCAATCGGTTGGTTGCAGAAGCGGCGTGGCCAGAAGAAAAGAGGATGTCTCTTTTTTATCAGGGTCTACGCGACGAGTTGAAGGATGTGTTAGCTCAAATTGATCCACAGCCCATCAACTGCTCTGATTTAATCAGTCTGACGTTGAGACTAGATGGACGCATGTCTGAAAGAGGGGGAGAGAGGCAGAAAGGAGATCGGCCCTTCTATAGGGCGGACAGGAACCCCAGGAAAGAGACAGCGAGCAGTGAAACTGTGGGCGACCCCATGGAGATAGGAGCCATCAGGGTACCACTCTTGTGCACTGAGAGAGAGAGCCATAGAACACAGGGGCTATGCATGTATTGTGGCAAACGAGGGCCTTTCGTACGGGACTGCCCCTCAAAATCTAAGACACAAGGCTTTTCCTATAGGAATAAGAAAGCTGCGGTTTCCGTTTTATGCGCAGAGTCTGGCACAGCAGCAACGACTCCTTCTGTTCTGTCAGAGGAAAAGGAATGGAAGATCCCGTCTGTATCGACCAACAAGTTAAAAGACACAGAATCTCACATAGTGTTGGCTGTGGGTCTAGAGTACAAACAATACGTACATCAAGTGTTAGCCATGTTAGACTCAGGAGCGATGGGGAACTTCATCGATAGTGGACTGGTGAAACAGTTGGCAGTCGCTAGTGTACCTCGTGATACCCCAGAGGAGGTGTTGGCCGTGGATGGGAAGCCCTTAAAGTCAGGTCTCATTACGGACCAAACAGAACTCCTCAAGTTATCGATCGAAGATGGGAAAAGCCAGCATCTGGAAGAAATAGCCTTAAACATTATAGACGCCCCCAGTACGAGGTAATCTTGGGGATGCCATGGTTTTGGCACCACAATCCCACCATAGATTGGAAAAACAAGACAGTACGGTTTCTGTCGAAGGAATGCCAAGAATACTATATACAGCACAAAACGTCTCAAGCGACAGCGCTCACTTACCCTTTTTGTGTAGCTACGGCAGCAGAGAAAGAGGTAGTCTTGCCATTAGAGTACGCTCAGTTTTCGGATGTGTTTAGTAAGATACAGGCAGAACAGCTCCTGCCTCACAGAATTTATGATTGTCATATTGATCTGGTCAAGGGGGCGACCATTCCGGTTTGTAGAGTGTACGCCTTGTCAGATCCTGAAACCCGACACCTCAGAGAATACCTTGATCATTTTCTTGCAATTGGTTTTATTAGACCCTCACGCTCTCCAGCAGCCTCTCCCCTTTTCTTTATAGCCAAAGCTAGTGGCGAGTTAAGAGCTTGTTGTGACTATAGAATGTTAAACAAGAATACCGTTCATAACAGATATCCCTTGCCACTTATTACGGATTGGTTGGATCAAGTACGGGAAGCCACTATTTACACCAGATTAGACTTGAGAGGGGCATATCATTTGGTACGCATCCGAGAGGGGGATGAGTGGAAAACGGCTTTTAAGACACGCTATGGGTTGTTCAAATATACGGTGATGCCGTTCGGGCTGTGCAACGCCCCGGCGGCCTTCCAGTATTTTCTGAACGATGCCCTGAAAGAGCATGTGGACCGTTTTGTTGTTGTATAGACTGACGATATACTTATTTACTCTGTCTGCTGAGGTGCATAACAACCATGTCATTTTAGTGTTGGAAAAACTAAGAGAATACCACCTGTTTTGCAAGTTGAGCAAATGCGAATTTGGGGTGCATGAAGTGGAATTCCTAGGGGTGATACTTTGTCCAGAAGGGTTGAGCATGGCAGAACGCAAGGTGCAAGCAGTGCAGGAATGGCCCATCCCAAAGTGTACGAGAGACGTCCAATCCTTTTTGGGATTTGCGAACTATTATCGCAGGTTCATCCTGAATTTCTCCCAGGTGGCAGTCCCTATCACCAGATTGCTACGAAAGGGGGTTCCTTTTCTTTGGACAAATGATGCTTCTGCGGCTTTTGCCTTCTTGAAACATGCTTTTACCACTGCTCCAGTGCTCAGACATCCTCAATTGGAGGTACCTTTTATAGTTGAAGCAGATGCTTCAGATGAAGCCATCGGAGCCATCCTCTCTCAGAGAGCTAAATATACTGGACAGTTACATCCAGTGGCCTATCTCTCCAAAAACCTAAATGCTGCTGAAAAGAACTACACCATTGCAGAGAAAGAACTGTTGTCCATAAAAAAGGCTTTCCAGGTATGGCGACACTACTTATGGGGGGCCTGTTACCCAATCACTGTGTATTCCTATCACCGGAACTTGCAATACATGAAGACAGCGCGACATCTCACACAGAGGCAGATGAGATGGACGCAGTTTTTTTACTTTGTTATTACCTTTAGGCCAGGAACTGAAAACCGCAAGGCAGATTCTTTATCCCGGCAGGAAACAGTCGAAGAGCCCCTCACTAAAACCCCAGAGGCAATAATCGATCCTGCAAAAGTTATATGTGTTCACAGGGCTGACAATTTTCTGAAAGAGGTGACCAAGAACAAATCTGCAGGTGGATGGGAGAAATGGGCACAAGAGGCTGTCACTCGCAGCATCAAACAAGGTCTGCCTTTTCAGAACAAAAAGCTGTATCTCCCTACTACAGAACTACAGAAAAGAGCATACAGATGGTGTCATCTGTCTCCCTTGGCCAGACATCCAGGAATCCGCAAAACCGTGCAATTGGTACAACAACACTTCTGGTGGAACTCGTTGACCAAGGACTTTCGACCCTGGGTATCACAATGTGAAGACTGTGCTAGAGGAAAAGGGGAGAACACAAGGAAGAAAGGGAAGCTCATGCCCATGCCAACCCCTCACCAGCCATGGCAAAACATCAGTCTCGATTTCATCACTGGATTGCCTATGGATCAAGGATGTTCTGCCATTCTAGTAGTAGTGGATAGCCTTACCAAAATGGACCATTTCATTGCCTGCAAGAACCTACCAACTGCGGGACAGACAGCCCAACTACTGCTGGAGAATATCATATGATTACACGGATTGCCTGAAGTAATTGTGTCCGACAGGGGCCCCCAGTTTATTGCGAGTTTCTGGAGAAGATGGTGCAGAGCTCTACAGATCGAGTCGGCTGTCTAAACAAGCTTCCACCCCCAAACGGATGGGCAGACCAAAAGACTTAACCAGACACTGAAAAAGTATCTGCGGTGTTATGCCAAGGAGGCTCAAGGATCTTGGGTGTCTCTGTTATGGATGGCGGAGTTATCATACAACAATGATTTACACTGTTCTACCGGTGTATCCCCGTTTGTGGCAAACTTTGGTTATAGTGCAAGGACCCTGCCCATCAACATACCTGTCGACCTTGCAAATCAACCCTCCGTTCAGGCACACATTGAGTCTCTACGCTCTGTCCACAAGAAAGCAAGATGGCGTCTGGTGTTAGCTAAACAGGTGTACAAGAAATGGGAGGATCGACACAGAACGGACGGTCCCCAGTACCAGGTTGGTGACCAGGTATGGCTATCCACGAGGAACATTAGATTCAAACTACGCAGTGTGTTCCATCCCAAGTTCATTGGTCCGTACGCAGTGGTGAGACAGATTAATCCAGTTGCTTACAAACTGAAATTGCTGGGCAGTCTCCGCAATCATCCGGTGTTCCATTGCAGTCTCCTGAAACCAGCTTTAGGGGCTCGACGTCGGACGCCTCCTCCGGTATCCTGCGAGGGAGGTCTGGAGTACGAAGTGAAGAGAATATTGGATTCGCAGTATCGGAGGGGCAAGTTATGGTATCTCATCTCTTGGAAAAGGTATACCGCTGAGGACGATTCGTGAGAGCCATGTTCCAACGTGCATGCCCCTGCTGCAGTAAGATCATTTTTCCGCAGGCATCCCTCCAAGCCTGGTTTTAGGAGGCGCATGGCGGGGGGGGCCTACTGTCAGGAAACGCGATGATCAGCGCCTGCCTAACCATTAACTACATTTCCCAGAAGGCAAGAGGAGGAGGAGTAGCATCTACAAGAAGATGCGACGCGCGCTCGTTAGCGTGCGTGATTCTAGTGGACTTTGTATCGGCTCGGCTGGATGTCGGAGCCAAGCTGTAAAGGAGCGTCGTGCACAGCGGGTGTTGTGCGGAGGAGAGACGCCATTTTGTAGTGCTCGGCTGAGCACGTTCCGGTCCCGTGTGGGGGCTTTGGTGCATTGGAATTTCTACCGGCCGGTGAGTATGCGCTGGCTAGTAGCGGCATCGGGCGGCGGTGAGGATACCGCTGAGCCCTTCTAAAGAACTCCGGGAGCTAGGAGTATATCCGGGCGGCGGTGAGGGAAACCGCTAATGCCCTTTCAAAGAACTCCTGGAGCTGTGGGAGTACATCGGGCGGCGGTGAGGAAACCGCTGAGCCCTTGCAAATAGAAACTGTCATTGCTGGAGAAGTAGGGCTGTTAATTCCTACTTAGGTTATTTTCTTTAATAAAAGAACAGAAGCGAACCGCTTTCATTTTATTTGGGTTGCTACATTCTTTTGACACTTATCACGGAGTGTGCTATGTTAAACACTCCTGCAATGGCCTTGGACTAGTTATACTTTTGAGCACCGTGACTTTATGAATCGAGACTTTGGCAAGTTATTCACCTTTCTTTCCGCTGACCTTAGAGAACCAGTAAGCAGTGGGATTCATAGGATTCAAGGGTGGTGCTAGTATTAGGATGTGGCATGAGTGTGGTTTTACTTACTGTGTTTTGTTTTGTAGGATTATCCACCAAAGGGGACTGGTTGTTTTTAGAGGCTAGATGCAGGCTTGAAACAGCACTCCGGTGGATAAGGTATTTATAGCCCATTAGTGAGACCCTATGAGAGTAGCATTACGTATATCTTTATTCTTGATATCTGTTATTTTTGTCTTATAGGTTCTCATCCCTGCTGTTTCCAACCCTTCCTTTCCCTCACTTGATCGCCCTAATACTCCGTAACATTTAGTTAGAGGTTGGGGATATCAAGAGGTGGACCCCTTATTGCATCGTCCGGACCCTGAGGAGTACAAGATCCTGTCAAAATGTGAGGAAAATTAGTTTTTTTTGCAAAGTTTGAGGTTTGCAAGGGACTCTGGGTAACAGAACCAGGTGAGAGCCACAAAACTCACCTCATCCTGGTTTCCCCTGGGTGTCTAGTTTTCAAAAATCTATACTTTTGCTAGGTTTCCCTAGGTGCCGGCAGAGCTACTGTTATATTCCATATAGGTATCCCAATATAGGCCGGGTTAACATTTCCAACCTTTCACCTATATTCGTCCCTACACTACATACATAACGGGCTGCTAGATCTGACCCTTTACATAGTTACAGTACTGCTTACAGAACGTGGGGTTTTCCCTGAGCAATAGCCTCATACATTAGGCATGAGGATTCTTGGATTCTTGGAAACTCAGCAGGACTACCATCTCCTGCTTAATAACTATGTACAGGGTTAATTCCCGACGTCATCCTAAGTCCGACAGTGGCACAGCAAGGTAGAACCCCCGGGGGATACCTTTGGGTGTATAAACACCACATCTTGCTGAGATAGTCAGAGGAGATCACGACTTCTATGCCGACACACTGACGTGAGACGCTGAAGCTCCTGCATGCAGATACTCCAGCTCGCAGTGGTATGAACATCCCTTGCGGGTTGTCCAACTTCGAGACCAAGACGGGGTCCCACAGTCTCTCACTTCAGGTAATGGGGTTGACTTTATCCTAAAGGGATTCTTGGCTTAACACCTACACACATGCTAGGTACACTTAGGTACATCTAGTTAGGGTAGCATTGTAGGAGTACGCATTTTATTGTCATGTATTTTATATACTTGCCTATGTTCATGACTATAGCAGAATGGAAGAGATCTACCATCCTTTCAACTTCTTAGTGCTTCTAATCGTTTATATCTGTTTCTGTCTAGCGGTTGTTTCAGCACACCTATTTTACACTAGAATGACGAGTGTTCAATAAATGCTTATTGAAAAACGTCCACATCGTTTATTCTGTGCATTTCTCCGAGACTAAGTGATCACGAGTGACTGAGCGAAAAGTATTGCACTGTTTCAACAGTCCTGAGGGATCAGGGTTGTCATGTTCGATAGTTGCCAAGAACTATTCTCTCCTTGGTAAGAGGAGTTTCTAATGGCACTGTGAGCTAGCTGGTATACAGGCCAACATACTCGGTGGGGGTGTCTGGAATCAGTTTGGACACCAAGCCCGCAGTGTATGTTGTCTAAACATGCAGATCCTGTATAGGTTTTACAGGAACTACGCAACACTAAGGTTCAAAATCCACAGCTAGGCACTTTGCAAAAAAAGTGTCCGTTTTCACCTTAAAAATGTGGTGTGTCCATGTTGCGTTTTGAGCCGTTTCCTGTCACGGGCACTAGGCCTACCCACACAAGTGAGGTACCATTTTTATTGGAAGACTTTGCGAAATGCAGGGTGGGTGGAACTTTGTGGATCCACGCAGATTCCAGAACTTTCCATCACAGAAATGTGAGGAAAATGTGTTTTTTGACAAAGTTTGAGGTTTACAAGGTATTCTGGGTAACAGAACCAGGTGAGAGCCACAAAATTCACCCCATCCTGGATTCCCTGGGTGTCTAGTTTTCAAAAATGTATAGGTTTGCTAGGTTTTCATAGGTGCCGGCAGAGCTACGGTTCAGAATCTACAGCTAGGCACTTTGCAAAAAAAGGGGCAGTTTTCACTGTAAAAATGTGGTGTGTCCACGTCGCGTTTTGGGCCGTTTTCTGTCACGGGCACTAGGCATACCTACACAAGTGAGGTACCATTTTTATCAGAAGATTCTGGGGAATGCGAGGTGGGTGGAATTTTGCGGATCCACGTAGATTCCAGAACTTTATATCACAGAAATGTGAGGAAAATGTGATTTTGTGACAGTTTGAGGTTTGCAAGGGATTCTGGGTAAGAGAACCTGGTGAGAGCCGGACAAGTCACCCCCTCCCGGATTCCCCTGTGTGTCTAGTTTTCAAAAATGTATAGGTTTGATAGGTTTCTCTAGGTGCCGGCAGAGCTAAGGTTCAAAATCCGCAGCTAGGCAGTTTGCAAATAAAGGGCCAGTTTTCACTGTAAAAATGTGGTGTGTCCTCATTGCATTTTGGGCCGTTTCCTGTTGCGGGCACTAGGCCTACCCACACAAGTAAGGTACCATTTTTATCGGAAGACTTTGGGGAATGCGGGGTGGGTGGAATTTTGTGGATCCACGCATATTCCAGAACTTTCCATCACAGAAATGTGAGGAAAATGTGTTTATTTTTTACAAAGTTTGAGGTTTGCAAAGGATTCTGGGTAACAGAATCTGGTGTTAGCCACACACGTCAACCCATCCTGGATTCCCCTGGGTGTCTAGTTTTCAAAAATGTATAGGTTTGCTAGGTTTCCGTAGGTGCCGGCAGAGCTACGGTTCAAAATCTACAGCTAGGCCCTTTGCAAAAAATGGGTCAGTTTTCACCTTAAAAATGTGGTGTGTCCACGTTGCATTTTGGGCCGTTTCCTGTCGTGGGCACTAGGCCTACCCACACAAGTGAGGTACCATTTTTATTGGAAGACTTTGCGAAATGCAGGGGGGGTGGAACTTTGTGGATCCACACAGATTCCAGAACTTTCCATCACAGAAATGTGAGGAAAATGTGTTTTTTTTTACAAAGTTTGAGGTTTGCAAGGGATTCTGGGTAACAGAACCAGGTGAGAGCCACAAAACTCACCCCTTCCTGGATTCCCCTGGGTGTCTAGTTTTCAAAATGTATAGGTTTGCTAGGTTTCCCTAGGTGCCGGCAGAGCTACGGTTCAAAATCTATAGCTAGGCACATTGCAAAAAAAGGGTCAGGTTTCACTGTAAAAATGTGGTGTGTCCACGTTGCGTTTTGGGCCGTTTTCTGTCACGGGCACTAGGCCTACCCACACAAGTGAGGTACCATTTTTATCAAAAGAGTTTGGGGAATGCGGGGTGGGTGGAATTTTGCAGATCCACATAGATTCCAGTACTTTCTATCACAGAAATGTGAGGAAAATTTGTTTTTTTTTACAAAGTTTGAGGTTTGCAAGGGATTCTGTGTAGGAAAACCTGGTGAGAGCCAGACAAGTCACCCCCTAATGGATTCCCCTGGGTGTCTAGCTTTCAAAAATTTATAGGTTTGCTAGGTTTCCTTAGGTGCCGGCAGAGCTACGGTTAAAAATCTACAGCTACGCACTTTGCAAAAAAGGGGTCAGTTTTCACTGTAAAAATGTGGAGTGTCCACGTTGCGCTTTGGGCCGTTTTCTGTCACGGGCACTAGGCCTACCCACACAACTGAGGTACCATTTTTATCGGAAGAATTTGGGGAATGCGGGATGCATGGAATTTTGTGGATCCACGTAGATTTCAGAACTCTCTATCATAGAAATGTGAGGAAAAGAAGTTGTGTTCTTTGACAAAGTTTGAGGTTTGCAAGGGATTCTGGGTAAGAGAACCTGGTGAGAGCCAGACAATTCACCCCCTCCTGGATTACCCTGAGTGTCTAGTTTTCAAAAATGTATAGGTTTGAAAGGTTTCCCTAGGTGCCGGCAGAGCTAGGGTTCAAAATCCACAGCTAGGCACTTTGCAAGAAAAGGGTCAGTTTTTACTGTAAAAATGTGGTGTGTCCACGTTGCGTTTTGGCCCGTTTCCTGCTGCAGGCACTAGGCCTACCCACACAAGTGAGGTACCATTTTTATTGGAAACCTTTGGGGAAAGCGGGGTGGGTGGAATGTTGTGGATCCACGCAGATTCCATAACTTTCTATCATAGAAATGTGAGGAAAATATGTTTTTTATTTTACAAAGTTTCAGGTTTGCAAGGGATTCTGGGTAACAGAACCTGGTGTTAGCCACACAAGTTACTCTATCCTGGATTCCCCTGTTTCTCTAGTTTTCAAAAATGTATAGGTTTGCTAGGTTTCCCTAGGTGCCAGCAGAGCTAGGGTTCTAAATCCACAGCTAGGCACTTTGCAAAAAAAGGGTCAGGTTTTAATGTGGTGTGTTCACGTTACGTTTTGGGCCGTTTACTGTTGTGGGCACTAGGCCTACCCACACAAGTGAGGTACCATTTTTATTGGAAGGCTTTGGGAAATGCGGAATGGGTGGAATTTTGTGGATCCAGGCAGATTCCAGAACTTTCTATCACAGAAATGTGAGGAAAATGTGTTTTTTTGACAAAGTTTGAGGTTTTCAGGGGATCCTGGGTAACAGACTCAGGTGAGAGCCACACAAGTCACCCCATCCTGGATTCCCCTGGGGGTCTAGTTTTCAAAAATGTATAGGTTTGCTAGGTTTCCCTAGGTGCCGGCAAGGCTAGGGTTCAAAATCCACAGCTAGGCACTTTGCAAACAAATGGTCAGTTTTCACTGTAAAAATGTGGTGTGTCCACATACTCGGTGGGGGTGTCTGGAATCAGTTTGGACACCAAGCCCGCAGTGTATGTTGTCTAAACATGCAGATCCTGTATAGGTTTTACAGGAACTACGCAACACTAAGGTTCAAAATCCACAGCTAGGCACTTTGCAAAAAAAGTGTCCGTTTTCACCTTAAAAATGTGGTGTGTCCACGTTGCGTTTTGGGCCGTTTCCTGTCACGGGCACTAGGCCTACCCGCGCAACTGAGGTACCATTTTTATCGGAAGATTTTGGGGAATGCCGGGTGGGTGGAATTATGTGGATCCACGTAGATTCCAGAACTTTCTATCACAGAAATTTGAGGAAAATTAGGTTTTTTTTGACAAAGTTTGAGGTTTGCGAGGGACTCTGGGTAAGAGAACCTGGTGAGAGCCAGACAAGTCACCCCCTCCTGGATTTCCCTGGGTGTCTAGTCTTCAAAAATGCATAGGTTTGCTAGGTTTCTCTACGTGCCGGCTGAACTGTGGTTCAAAATCCACAGCTAGGCATTTTGCAAAAAAAGGGTCTGTTTTGACTGTAAAAATGTGGAGTGTCCACGTTGCGTTTTCGCCCGTTTCCTGTAGTGGGCACTAGGCCTACCCACACAAGGTACCATTTTTATCAGGAGACTCAAAACTCAGGGGAACAAAGAATTGTAGAGCAACTGTTATTACCTATTGACTTTCGATGCATTTCTGCCTTCCAAATGTAAGACAATCTAAAAAAAGAAGTCACTTTGAAAAATGTCTTATAATTCACATGCTAGTATTGTTACCCACAATTTCTGAGATGTTCAAACAGCTACTGTTTCTAAACTCTATATTTGTTTCCATTTAGTAAATACATTGGTGTCTTTCATACCTATTTTTCACTCTTTATATTTCACCAAATGAATTGCTATATACCCGGTACACAATGAAAAACCATTGCAAGACGCTGCTCAGTTATTGGCTCTGGCTTCCTCGGGTTCTAGGTGAACCTACAAGTCCTATATATCGCCACAACTAGAAGGGTCCAGCGGATGTAACGGTATATTGCTTTAAAACATCTGTCATACTTAGAAGAAGTTACAGGTGAAAACGTTGGCACAAATGGCTGTTTTTTTCAACTCCTTTTCAATTTTTCTTATTTTCAACTGTTAGTTTCTATAACAAAACCTTGAAGGATCTACACAAATTACCCCTTGCTGAATTTCAGAATTCTGTCTACTTTTCTGAGATGTATAGCTTTCCAGGATGCATTATTGCTTTCATACCCATTTCTACCACTAACTGGAAGGAGGTTGAGAGCACAAAAAATAGCAAATATAGGCTATGTCCCAGTAAAATGACAAAACATGTGTAAAAAAGTTTGGTTTTCAGACAAAAGTCTGCCAGTCCCTGAAAGAAGACTGGTGATTTCAGCACCACAAACCCTTTGTTGATACCATTTGCAGGGGCAAAACCAGACCCTTTCTTCTGCAGCAACTTTTTTCCCATTTTCCCCCCAAAAAAAGAAATGTAGCTGTATTTTGGCTAATTTCTGGGCCCCCTCCAGGGGAATCAACAAACCCCGAGTACCTTTAAAAACCCCATGATGTTGGAAGAAAAGGACACAAATTTGTCGTAGGTACCTTATAACATAACATGTGTATTTGTAAAGCGCACATTCACCCGTAGGCATCTTGGCGCTGAATAACAGATGTTTCTTGTTACCCAACTCAATGGTACTCATTTTATCGACCTCAGATGGATGAAAGGCTGAGTGGACCCGCCAGGATTTGAACTTGTGACCATGAGGTTGAACACAAGCCCTGGCAGTGGGCGCGTTAGTCCACTGAGCCACCAGACGTGGCTTTTGAGGTCAAAAAGTTACAGGGGCCTAAGCGCGAACTACCCCAAATAGCCAAAAAAAGGCTTAGGACAGGGGGGAAAAGCCTAGCAGTGAAGGGGTTAAATCCTTTCACCAGCTACAGGAGGAATATCACCTCCATCTCTGTCAGTTCTATAAGTACCTGCAACTTAGACACGCACTGACACCATACACCAAAACACTAGCAGACCTACCTGAATTTAACCCACTTGAAGCGCGACTTCTAATGGGTGACTTAGGTGCCCACAAGATCCGACAAATTTACCAAACCCTAGTTACACATAGCTGCACCACATTGGGGGAGTTACGGAAGGCATGGGAGGGTGACATTGCGGAACTTATGGATGATGATTTGACGGAGGCTCTGGCGAGCCCTCGAGGCGCTGCCATTGCGACCCGGTATCGTTTGATTCAGTTTAAGTATATACATCATGCCTTTTATACTAGGTCCCGTTTCTGGCGCATGGGGGTGATATCGTCTCCCACATGTCTCAGATGTGGTAGGGAGGCCGGGACCTTCTTTCATACTGTATGGAGCTGTAGTGCTCTCCAGCCCTTCTGGCGTGGGATAACCTCTTGCCTTGCAGAGGTGTTATCCTGGCAACCACCCTTTGAGCCCAAATTAACACTTCTCTACAGCACAGATGGGATCGGAGGAAATAGGTATAAACAGCACCTCCTATTTCTGGGGTTCACACTGGCCAAGCAAGATGTCGCCCAACACTGGAAGGGGTCCACTCCACCATCGGTGCGAGGTTGGAAGCGTGCTATGGACAGATGTATGGGAATGGAACTGGTGGTATTTCAGGCAAGGGCTGCCCACAGAAGCACAGTAAAATATGGAAACGGTGGGAGGAATACAGGGGTATAGACTTGCCCTCTGTAGAATCCCTGGAATCCCTCATTGAGGAGGAAATGCAGCCATATAGTCATGGTCACACCTAGAACTTGTAGTTTTAATCATCCCAATGCTAAACTTCAACATTTTTGGTGGGACGGGGGGGATACCTGGTCTGTGCCTGGGTTTTCATCTTCTGTTATAACTCTGAAATATTGGTACTCCATAAATCTGTATTGTATCTTGTGGTTGAGGTAAGGGCCACTCAGGCCATGCTGTACCATCAATAAAACCTGAATAAAATGTGTTAAAAAAGAAAAAGAAATGGTGTTCTCTAGTTGGCAATGGTTTGCCCGTTTTTCCAAATAGGGACCCTTCCTTCTAGTCAGGATAAGGGGATTACACAACTGAAATAACCCCTGCTCACCCGCTTAGTAGCTTGGCACGGGCAGTCAGGCTTATCTCACAGGCAGTGTGTAAAGCATTTGCACATAACCAACAGTAATACAGTGAAAACACTACAAAACGACACCAATCCAGTTTTAGAAAAATAACCAATATTTTATCTGTGCAAACAAGACCAAAAATGATAAGAATCCACCATACAGCTCTGAGAAATATCAATAAACACAAATAGGCTTAAACTTCAGTTCCTTGAAGTCGATAGCTCTGTCTGTCGAGAACAACAAATCCAAACAGTTCTGGCTGAACGCGGCGTCGCGGGCCAGCTACGGTGTCGGGAATACCTGCAAAACAGTACCTTTAGAAATACAGGGCATCAACGACCTCTCGAGCTCCAAAGAGCCGGCATCGACAGGTGTCAGAAGCGGGGTCGGTGCAGGAGTCGTCGGGCCCTTGAAGTCACACGCGTTGCAGATCAAACTCCTCGCAGTTGAAGTCGGGAGCGCCGGTGTCGACAGGCGTCAGGGCTGCGGTGCGAAGTGCAGCGGTGCGGCGTGCGGTGCCCTTAGGTCTTGGTGCAGGCAGCAGGTCGGTGATGGTCGTCCAGCGGCATCGATGAGATCAGGGCTGCAGTGCGAAGTGATGCGGTGCTCGTCGCGGAGCTGGCAGGCCACGGTGCAAGCAGCGTCGTCGTCGTTGCTGAAGCGCTGTCATCGGCTGATGAACTGGAGTCAATGGCGCCGGCATTGGTAGGCCAAGGCTGCGGTGCGGGATGAGGACGGTGCGTCATGTAACTTACGAGCGGTGCCCTTGAACCACGGTGCAAGCAGCAGCGTCGATGTCGGCGTGGAGCGTCGTCGTCGGGGATACCAGTGCTGCGATGTGAAGCGAGGTGGGGCGAACTGCGGTGCCCACAGGTCGTGGTGCAAGCAGCGGCTCGGTGGCGGCAGCAGGCATCGTCGTCAGTGAGACCAGGGTTGCGGTACGAAGTGCGGCGGTGCCATCTGTAGTGCCTTCAGGACACTGAGTCAGCAGCGGCATCGTTGACGGCGTCGGGTTGCTTTTTCTTCTGTTGCAGCACAGAACACACAGGGGTCGATTCACAGAACTAACCTGAGATAAAATCCTATACTTACTACTTTTGGTATTCACAGAAGGCACTTACAACTTTTGGTATTCACAGAATGCACTTACGACTACTAACTTTACGTCCGCAATCGGGCCGGAATTTCTGCACTCAGGCCGGAATTTCCGCACTCGCAGCAGAAATCCCGCACTTGTGCCGAAATCTCCGCTCCTGGGCCGGAATTTCCACACCCGGGCCGGAATACCCGTGCTCTGGCTGTTGATCATTTTCCTCAAGGCTAAACACCTGTCCAAGTGCCTACCATCCCCCACCATGCATCAGCTGACACACTGCAGCCCAACAGCCAATTCCAGCCCTGCAGCACGTATGAAAGCAGAGCAGACACACACAAACTCTTTCAACATGTCGCTGAATGTGTTTGTTGCTCTGCCCCTTGCCATGCAGCAAGAAGACTTGAGGAGGAGGAGGAGGAGGAGGAGGAGAGTAGAGAGGATCTTCAGACAAAGGATCAACCTATTCAGGATGTCCAGTCAAGATGTCAGGGCCAGATACAGTTTCCCTCCAGAAGTCATCTTGGAGATGGTATGTGAGTGGGAGCAGGAACTTGACTGTGTGACCTGCAGCTCCCATGCCATTCCAGCCTATCTCAAGATCCTTTCTGGTCTCCATTTCTTTGCCACAGGGTCGTTCCAAAGGGCCTCCAGTGACCTTGTGGGCATCTCCCAGGCAAGCCAGTCGTGGTGCTTGCATCAGATACTGAGCTGCATCACTGCAAGAGCCCACCACCACATACGAATGCCCCATACATTGGCCATGAGACAAAGGGCAGCTAGAGATTTCTATCTCATTGCTCGTTTCCCACGTGTGCTGGGTGGAATTGATTGTACCCATGTGGCCCTTCAGCCACCCCGCAGCATTGCACACATCTTCTGCAACAGACACTGATGGCATTCCATCAATGTGCAGGCTGTCTGTGATGCTAGTGGGAGATTCATTGATGCGCATGCAGTGTTTCCAGGCAGTACCCATGACAGCTTTGAATTCCGTATGTCACCTCTTGCCCGGCGGATGGCTGTGAGAGAATTTGGCAAAATGTGGCTACTGGGTAAGTACCAAGCACTAAAAATGAGTGATACGTGTGAATGAAATGTATGAATACCACCTTAAATTAACAACCATTGTACAATAAGAATCATAAAGCAACATACACGGTCTCAACAGACATTGCATGTACCAAAGTATAGTTCATGTTCTGTGTAAATTAAGGAGGGTAATGTAACCAATTGCCCTTTCATCCCTCCTTAGGCGACGCTGGGGATGCACTCTCCCCACAACTCCTCACACCTTACAGACATCCAACCACTGTACTGCAGCGTAGGTACAATAGGGCATACATACGAACTCGAGTCATCATGGAGCGCACTTTTGGTCTGTTGAAGTCGCGATTCAGATGTCTTGACCGTACAGGGGGTGTGCTGATGTACTCCCCTGAAGTCATATGCAAGATCATATTAGCCTGTTGTGTTTTGCACAATATAGCGCTAACGCATGGCTTACACATACCTCTTGTACCTCGGCTAGCTCTGAATTGCACAGAACAGAGGTCAGGGTATGCAAGTCCGTGTCCAGCTGGTTGCCACGTTTTTCACATGAGCAACCTGTTGTGTCATGGACAAAATGTGGTTTGCAGTCTATTGTCAATGATGAAAGTTGGATAATTACGACTCTGTCCAAAAATTCCATTCTGAGACTACTTTGCAAGCCACACTAACTGCAGGTAAAATACAGCTGTTTACAGTAGTCAAAAGATTGACCGTGCTTCAGGTCATGTGCCCATGTCAGCAATCAGTGTAGTGGATGTCCCTATGGAATCTATTGACTCAGAGGAAAAGATGTACATGTTCTGAGAGGCCTTCCCGGACCTTATGAGGATGGGTTTCTTAATCACAAAAGGGCCTAACTATTGCATTCTCAGAGTTTTTGCCCTCAACAGATTTGGCTCCCCCACAAATGATGGGCCCACAACGTGAGTGACGATGTTATGGGTGAATCTGGCACTATGTGTCTAGGACACAGCACTGCTTCCCCCCAATTTTCCGTAACACAACAGACAGCTCTTGTGTTGAGCACTAAATATGGTCTACATTTACCATAACGCAAAGGAGGAGAAAACTAAACTGGGGTTTGATGTTGTGTCAGCTCCCCCCCCCCCCTTGTCCTAGCCAAAATGTCATTAAATGGTCTGTTCCCCCTTTTGTGACATGTCTATGCATTTCTCTTGCACTGTCATTTCAGGTTTCTCCACTACAGAACAACAGGATGGCAGTGTATTTGATCTGTGATTGTGGATAAATCAGAATGAATACAAAATGACTGTCAACTACTTCCTGTGATGCATTTCCTGTCTCCCACTTCCTGTACATCATTTCCTGTATGAAAGAATGGGTTCCGGTTCAATTTCAGATTACGGCCCGAAAACGTAATTTCCGGTTCCGGAGAGTGCGCCTCACATGCGGACCCGACGCTCCGAAACCGGAAATTATGTTTTCAGGCCGTAATCTCTGATATTAAACCGGAACCCATTATTTCATACAGGAAGTGGGAGACAGGAAATACATCACAGGAAGTTGTTGACAGCCATTTTGTGTTCATTCTGTGTCATCCTCTCTCACAGATCAGATCCTCTGCCATCCTGCTGCTCTTTTCAACATTATTTCCCCCAAAATGACTGAGGGTTATGAGGAGAAAGCACCCCCTTTCACTGAAAGGGAATTAGACATTTTAGCTGAGGGTTGTGCTGACCAAATATCCTCAGCTATATGGAGGGCCAGAGTACCAGCTGAGCAATGCAGCATGGGCCAGACTATGGGCCGACATTAGTGAGCGCTGCAGTGCAGAGGGCGTTTACACCAGAAAGGCGAGGGCATGCCGCAAGCGCTGGAAGGACCTAAAACGCTGGGCCCGGCACAAGGCCGAGGAGCTCCTGGGCCAGTCTTCCCAGCACCATGTGCATCGTCCCCACCTCTCGCCACTGTACAGGAGGGTCCTGCGTGCAGCTTGGCCGACCCTCCATGCTCAGCTGGAGGAGCATGAGCAGCAGAGACCTGGTAAGTACATTATATGCAATATGTGTCTGGAAGTATGATGTGAGTGAAGACAGAGCTGTACCATTGTGTGTCCCATGCCTCAATTAACCTATTCGGTGTCTATGCAGCAGTCATCATGAAACAAAAGGCTCGCTGTAGCACATTGACTGTCCAGGGCAGAGTGCATTCTGGGAGTTGCAGTTTCTTCATGACAACTGGGGGATTGAGGCACACATTTGCATTTGTACAGACATTTGCACTACCAGCACCACTAACAGTGAACCAAGGGAATCATAACTGATGTGTGCATTGGATGAGGAATGGTACAGACACTGTCCAGTGTGTGTATGAGAGGCCAATGGCTATTGGATGCTGTGACTTGCATTACATTAGGTGAGTTTGGGTTCTGATTGAGACAGATCATCATGTACCATGGAGTCAAGACAGACTTTGAGATCCTTGCCTCACTCTTAAGTGTTTCTAATTTTGCCAAGTGTGTCCACAGACACACGTCTTACCCTCAGTGGCTTGTATGCCATTTTTCATCTACAGGTAGCTGTAACCACGAGCCACTACTGTTCACCAGTGCACAGGACTACCTGATCAGTCTCCGAAGCCAATATGTGGCACAGGATTGTCAGCTTTTGTGAGGGAATATCAAAAGGTTAGACTCACAACTTAGCAAACCGAATAGCCCAGACCCTATATGGATGTGTGACCCCCAATCTGCATTTGTCTTGTCTCATACAATGCTACACAGCAGATAAGATTTGTCCAGACATAAAAGTGCTGAGACTCCATATCACAGGCCCTTTTCAATACCATCTTAACTCTCTCCGATCTCCTTTTGTAGACTGTGTTTGGATCCTGCCCATGTAGCAGTGACAGGACACACGGATCACAAGAATGCCAAAATTGAGGGTTGGCCAGTACAGATGTGTAAGCCTCCAAAACTCTCGTGAGATGTCCATGTCAGACTCAAATCAGGAGATGACAGTGAACATACACGTAATTTAAGCTCATAAACACTGACAACTGTATAGTGTGATCAGAGGAGAACAAAGTCTGACCTTGGCTCATCTAGGTATGTGTCTTGGCCTGACGTGTACAACCACTACATAATGATTTGTCTTACATTTCAGTGGGCTCACCTGGCCAAATGGAACAACAGCAGGACACGGTTCGGAGCAGGACATCTTTGGTGCGCCGGCGGCTACGACCTCTTTCAACAAGTGAGGAAGAAGAGGATGAGGCGGGACCCTCAACATCAGGAGGCAGGGGGATTGCGCCCACCCGGACTGACCAGGAAGACAACTCTGGTGCTACGGACCGGGTGGAGGCTGTGGACATTGAAGTGGGGGAGAAGAACTGGACACCGCTGGCCGGGGGGGTGGGGGTGGAGAGCTACTCTCCCCGGGACCATTCACCAGTTAGTTTTGGCGAGGTGTCCCCAGGGCAGGCCACTACCCAACCTGGGCCTGCCATCACCCCCTCCCTAACTCTAGAGGCCCACATTCCATCGGGGCCTCCAGCTGCATCCCTTGCATCCTGTCCCCCTCATCATAGCTGCCAGGTCGACACCAACATTGGCTCCGAACCTGAGGCACCACACCCCTCATGTTCAACCCAAACCCCTCCCTGTGTTGCTCCTTCTGTGGCTGTACCAGAGGACTTGATGTGGGCATGTGAGGGTCAGCCAGACATGTCCTCTCACATCATGCTGCAGATGTGTCTAGAGATGCACATGATGTGAGAGGAAATTGCCCGAGCTCTGGCCACCCTCACTGCCAGTGTCAATTCCCTGACTGCAGCCATGTCGTCTTTCGTCTCCCAACCTCCTTCCCACACCACTGTCAATGTCTCCCCCTGTCTGTTGCGCCACACTGTTTCCCCCCTGTACTCCTCGTGTGTCCCGACCCCATGTGGTACCTGTTCCTGCATCGGCCAGCCAGGAGCCCGCATCTGAGTCAGAGGATCTGGACATTGTGGTACTAGAGGATGACCAGAAGGACATTTGACCTGTTGGACAAAATTTCCCTGGTGGACAATTATTTACTTTTTCCCTTGTAAATAGACTGGTTCCCCTGACGCTCCCTGACGTGTTATATTTTTGTTGCCCCACCCCAATCCAAGTTCCCTTCCCCCTAAGTAGTAAGAACATCATTTGCTTTCTTTTCTCCCTTTCAAACGGACTGTTGTTGTTTTTCAAAACCCACACTTTTATTTACATAAAATCTATTTTTGAATCATACTTTCTCTATCTTGTTTAACTTCATTGTGAATGTCTTGTACTAAATATGGACATGTATTTTGGGAGTCATCTGCTCTGCACATTAAGGCTTGTTGCAATGATGGGGTTACACTTGTACATGTGTCACACACACACATACATTCTCACATCTCTAGGCCACCAAAATTGGTATACATTTGCCTATCAGGACATGATATGCAACAGAGTCTTAACTTGTAAAGAGAATTACTTTTTATTTACACATATTCACAGCAGTAAAAAAGTTTTGGGGATGTTATCAATGGGGATCGTGCTTGCGACTTTGCAATTTCAGAGGTGAGGATCGATGTGAGGGATCATGTCTGGGTTGTCGCCTACGTGCAGGTGAGTGTTGTGCATTTGCCTGTACAGGGTGAAGTTCATGTGCAGGGGCAGATGGTGTATGTACAGTTGGTGTTTATGCAGGGACAGGGTCTGGTTGTGCAGGTGGTGGGAGTGCCTGTTCAGGGGTGGGGGTGGTTGTGCAGGTGGTTGGAGTACCTGTTCAGGGGGTGGTGGTGGTTGTGCAGGTGGTGGGAGTGCCTGTTCAGGGGGTGGTGGTGGTTGTGCAGGTAGTGGGAGGGCCTGTTCAGGTGGTGGTGGTGGTTGTGCAGGTAGTGAGAGTGCCTTTTCAGGGGGTGGTGGTGGTTGTGCAGGTGGTGGGAGTGCCTGTTCAGGGGGTGGTGGTGGTTGTGCAGGTGGTGGGAGTGCCTGTTCAGGGGTGGTGGTGGTTGTGCAGGTGGTGGGAGTGCCTGTTCAGGGCGCGGTTGTGGGTGTGTACCCTTGCTGTGATCCTATGCAGTTTTCGGCACAGGTGTGTGGGTGTGATGTGCTGCAGGCAGATGTGATGGCTGCGTTGACCGTGAAGGGAGACTTTGGATCACTTTCATCATGCCCTCCATCATCTTCATGGCCAAGGCATGGTGTCTTCAACTCTCTTCCCTTTGGATGGATATTATGTCTCTGATATTCTTGGACATGTCTTGCAAAGATCTATCCATCCCATCCAAAACATGGGTCATTCTGTCCACCACCTGAGGGATTCGGCGCATGTCCTGCAGGGCCTCAGACATGTCTGACAGGGTAGCCCCTATGGCACGAATGTCCTGCCTCACATCTGCCTGCTGTTGGAAGAAGTCCTGCTCCCACTGGCCACCATGGCCAGGTGCAGGCCCTCTCTGCAGGGGTCGGCCATGGATGAGACCGGCAGGTCCAACAGCGGGGGGTGGCAGGTGGAAGCATGTGGACAAGAGAATGGTGCCCAGGGAATACCTGCACCACAACAAGGTTGGTACTTCCCTCAGATGGTGGAGAGAATGCCTGGGACACACTGTATAGGGAGGAGTGTGTAGGGGAACCACCACATCTGTCCTGGATGTGAGGGCTGTGAGAGAGTGATGTATGTGTTGGGGTGCCTGTGAGCTGTGGCTGGTTAGCTCTATGCTGGGGACAGGCAATCTTTCGTGTTGGAAGAGGCTGAGGCACCTTGCTGGGCGGAGGGTGTAAGGACTTGCAAAATTTGGGCAGTGTTGGGAAATTTCTGTCCATGGCACTAGAATCGTCATCCTCGGAGAGGATGAATAGATAGTCACCATCATCTTCCAATCCTTCAGTCTCCTCACATACTTCCTCCTCCTCCTCCTCCTCCTCTTGCGCAGTACTTGCGGCCAACATTACTGCCTGGAGGAGCAGTGGATTTTCCCCTTTGATTGCCGTCGCCCAACACTGGTGGAAGGTCCGTCCTCCTCATCGTCATCATCCCCTGGAACACAGAGGTTGCAACAGGATAAGTAATTGACCTCGTATAAGATGTGGTGAACACAAGGTTTGGTTCTACTGTACTTTGCATCAACAGATGAAGCACATGTGACCTGGTTTGGGTACCCCTACATGTGACAGCTCACACCATAGCACTGAGGTGTTGAATGGAGATGTACAATGCACAAGCAAACTCACCAGCTCCAGCCACAGCTTGGTGTCCCTTTGTGATCCTTCCTGATGTCAACTGCTGAACCTGGCTCCTCATAGGTGTAGTTGATGAAGCAGTCCCCGATCCAACAGCTGGAGAGGGACGTGACAACATACTAAATGATCTGCTTTACTAATTTACAAACAGGCACATGTGACACTTATAGAAATGAAATGGTATGTATATAACTTTGTAAACAACAACTGCATATTCTATGCAGAAGGGGATTTGGATCTTTGGCAGGGTTTTTGAATCTATGATAGGGAAACACTTCATGCCACACTTACCTGATGGACAAATGCAAGAGGGTTTCACTGCTGCAACCAGGATGTCTTGCATTCCCTGGGATGGGGTTGTATGCTGCACTGGTGTCATCCTGTCAGCAGCTGTGGTGAGACATACATGTCCATATTTCAGTACACCAGATGGTAGCTATGAGCCAACATGTATAGTCATTCTCAATGACCATTGACAGGATATTCATGGCCAATGTGCAGCATGTTTACCTCATGGACTTTAAACGTGGGCCCCTGCTCACATGCAGCAATTGCCAGCTGTTACCTCCACACAGCACTGACATCAATGAGATGGCACATCAACAGACAAACCTGTAGGAGAAGGTTACTGATATTTTAAGGAAGGGGATAAATAATCAGGACTCCTCCGCATTACATTGATTACACCTTCACCATTAAGACTAACATGTTTCATGAGTATAATGTCTGTTGACAAGTCGGAAGGAGTATACATCACCAGGCTGACCAGTTTCACATTTGCACATCAGTTTAGACGTTGCATTGCAAAGTTCATGTGTGAGATGTGCAATAGTCAGGTACATTTAGTGGGTCATTTGTGCTTCCCTACCCATGAAGTCACAAGGCTATTTTTGGAATGAGAGATCACACATTTGTTATGTCCATCCTTTGAGTGTCCTCTGTTCCCATACTCCATTTCCAACATCATGGTAGTACTTAGCTGACAACAGATGATGTCTTGTACAGCAGACATCCTAACCTCATATGTCAATCACTCACTTATAGAGGTGAATACAGTAGAAGAGGAGGCAAGCAGAATGCAACATTTGACTAGGATCCCACATTGTGGGTAAGTTGAGAAGCTTTGATGGTTGCCGCCTACACTGGATTTGCGTTGTGCTTTTCAGCCAAGTGATTTGAAAAATTAACTTCCTGAAGATTCACCTTAGCAGCCCATACACCCATCTCAAAAGAACCCAACTGGCATCAGTGCGAGCCTCATCCAAACCAATTTCAATATAATTTTACCATTTATATTTTGCAAGACAGTTTTCATATCATTGAGTTACAATCCAGTTGTGTCTAGGACACTTCATATTACACTATGTACTATTTTATGTCCATTCTGCACTCACTTGGCATACATTTTGTGTCATCCTTTCAATGGCCACCATGGTGTGATCTGGTATGTGGTTAAATGCCATGTGTAGGCATTTTGTGATTCAGGACAATAGAGATGTAAAACAAATACAACATACAGTGGAGATTAAAGTCACATTTCATGAGCATTCAGGTTCATTATTCTTGGGTTTATTTACCATGGCCCGCACCTGCCCAGTGTGTGGTCCCTGACCAGAAGTCAATGTGGGTCTTGGAATCTGGGAGGACATCATTGGACCTACAATGATAAGTGTGTTTGCAACTTTACATTTCTGCTGCCACATGTGATGCACTCAATTTCAGGCACAAAGGATAAGCACAAGCAGTTGTGGGCACTACCATTGCAGAAGTGTGTAGTACTAAATATCATGAGTGATCCCACATTCAACTTATAATGGCCCCATTGCCTAGAAGCAACGTCTATCAAATTGACATGACAACAAATCCTGAAGTAAGGTCCACTATTGTGTTTTGTTAATGGCCACAAAACATGCCATCTGATGATCACATATATAACCAGCTGGGTGGACTGGACAATTTCATGTATAGAAAAAACATTCTAAGTTGGACAGTGGATGCATTCACACTACTCCTGACAATTGTATCTCACTTCTTGTTCATCATTGTCATATTTGTTAACATTGGATTGCTTGATTTAGTCTACAAAAACAATTACAGTATAGTGGGGACTCGTTTTTGACTTGTGGCACTCGATTCCAGGATTGAGTTCACAGTTCTCGAACTGTTGGTGGAGTACATGTAATGTTCACAAATCACAAAGGTATGATGAGCCTAGATATATTATATTTTGTCTTTCGCTATTCACAAATGTCATTTGGTAAAGGTAAATGTCCTTTCAGAATTCCAATAGTTGTAAAGCTAGTTTTTCCTCTACGGTTACCTTTGAGATTTGGGCCCTATATGTCCCTCTGTTGTCTGCTGACAATGTATGCATTTTGACCATCTCCTGCCCAGTTTGACTTACCAGTTAGTGAGGGTGGTATGCGTTGCTCTGTATGATGCTGTTTCCTCTAAGAAGATGCAGAGACCTCTGGCACTGTAGTTGTCTGTATTCTGGCTGAATGTGTCAATAGGTGAGTAGAGAGAAAAGTCACCAAATGGAAAATGTACATGTGGAACTTGTCAGACATTTCCTCATATCTTCTGCATGCTAACAGTATTGTGAAGTACTGCCACGGCCGTTGCAGGTAGGAGCAGTGGCGCGTTGGGGATGTAATGGCATGGCAGGGTGGGAAATAGACAAAGGAATATGGGAATGAAATGTTTTAAAATAAGGACTCTCTCACCTTCTGCTTTGTGATTTTGGCAGGCACAAGGTGAGTTACTTTTTGGCTAATTTGCATTTATTTTCCCTATTCCGTTGTCAGTAGACTTTCCTCTGCACCGCAACCCCCACCCCATTACGTTCTTGACTGACCCAGCCGCATCTGGATAAGTGGAAGGGGTACTCTGTCAATTGCTACTTAACAGTGTTAGGTATATACGGCAGCTGTACTGGGCCCATGTTTTAAATAGTGGGAAAGAGATTTGCCATTTCTAATACAAAGGATTCTGGGACTTGTGGTGCAACACACAGAGGGAAACCTATGAGCCGATGACTGACTATATTTTTATATAAACTTTGGACAACTTCCTTACTCACAATGGCAGTGCAACACAGACAATCTTTTTATATACTTATTCTTGTCATCCCATTTTCCTGGTACCATGTTGCGGACATCACTCACAGGCAGCCCATGGAGCATGTGGGGTGGATTGTAGTGAGGACATCCTCCTCAAATGGGGTGAGACGGAGGCGTGTTCCAGATTGCGGGGCAGGGAAAATCTTGTTCAACTCGATCCTGGAGTACTACTCCTTCACCCTCAACTTTTCGTCCTGCCACTTTTTCTTGATGTCACAGACTGTGCGCACATCCTCCCCCAATGCTGTGACAGCAGTGGCTAAATGCTGCCATAGAGCTGCCTTCTGTGTGCCACTGGTGCAGTAAGGTGGGAAACCATATAGGCGTTTGTGGTGCCTCACAATGAACTCCACAATCATGGTGGTCTCCTCAGTAGTGAAGTTCTTCTTCCTCCTCATTTGGTACATTTTCCGCTAGTGATGAACAGCAAAGGAAAACAGGAACTCTGTGGACAAACCTGTTCCTTGAACGTGTGCTGCTTTTATATGGTTTGTGGTGCTGGTCTTAAAGTTAGTGTTAATTGACTTCAGCTTGAGCATGGTGGGGGATGGTAGACACTTGAAATGATCATCAAGGCCAAATGCGGGTATTCCGGCCCGGAAGCGGAGATTCCGGCCCGGGAGCGGAAATTCCGGCACAAGTGTGGGATTTCAGCTCTGGGTGCATAAATTCTGGCCCGAGTGCCGAAATTCCGGCCCGAGTGCGGACGTAAAGTTAGGAGTCGTAAGTACATTCTGTGAATACCAAAAGTAGTAAGTTTAGGATTTTGTCTTAAGTTAGTCCTGCAAATCGGCCCCACAGTTCCCAGTGCTGGTAGCAGATGAACTTGAAGTCTTTGCTGTTCCTGAGACTTCTTGAACAGGGGGCAAGCTCTACCTCAAGCCCTTGGAGAAACTCACAGAAATAAGTTGCAGAAAGTTCAGTCCAGTCCTTTCACTGCCCAAAACAGAAGCAGCCACTGCAGGCCAACACAGCAAAGCACTCAGCAAAGTGGTAGTTCCTCCTCACAGCTTCTCCAGCTCTTCTTCTTCGTAGTGTTATTGGTCCAAAAGAGTTCTCTGAAGTCTTTTATCTCCCTGAGACTTCCAACAGGAGGCAAGCTCTACTTCAAGCCCTTGGAGAAAACTCTAACAGCAGGATGATGAAAGTACAATCCTGTCTTTTCTCTGCCCAAGACAGAAGCAGCAATCAGTAGGCCAACACAGCAGAGCACACAGCAAAGTGGCAGTTCCTCCTGACAGCTTTTCCAGCTCTTCTTCCAGGCAGGTTCCTTAGTTCAGCAGTAATCTAAAGTTCTGGGGTCTGGGCCCCAATATTTATACTCAGTTTATCTTTGTTCTTTTGACCAGAGAGTGTCTGTGCTCAGCCCAAACCAGTTCTGTCCCCTCTCACCCAGATTCCCAGCAGGAGGTGGATACAGCATTGTGTAAGGCAGACCAGGCCCATTCAGGTGCAAGGAAATCTCCTCCTACCTACTTTAAATGCAGCCTAGGTCTATTTAGCCCAGCCCTAACTCATCCAGGAAAGGCAGGACACACCTCAACCCCCCCAGTGGCTGTCTACAGTGAATGCACATCCCCAGTCCAGGCATATTAAACTCCATTTTTCTATCTCGTCCCAATGGGAAGTTATACTTGAAAGATGTTACAAAGTATCTCCCATTCTATCCTTTCAATAGTGAAAAATGAAATACACTGTATTTCACTAACAGGACAAGTCACACACCAGTACATGTCCTACCTTTCACATACACTGCACCCTGCCCACATGGGTACCTTGGGCCTACCTTAGGGGTGCCTTACATGTAAGAAAAGGGAAGGTTAGGGCCTGGCAAGTGGGTGCACTTGCCAAGTCGATTTGGCGGTCACAACAGCGCGCAGACACTCCAGTTGCAGGTCTGAGAACCCTTTGAAAGGCTGCTTGTGTGGGTGGCACACTCAGTGCTGCAGGCCCACTAGCAGCATTTGATTTATAGGCCCAGTGCACACACAATGCACTGTACTAGGGACTTAGTAGAAAATTAAAAAAGCCAATTATGGAAACACCAATCCATAATAACAATTTACACAGAGAACATATGCACTTTAGCACCGAATAGCAGTGGTAAAGTGCCCAGAGTCCTAAAACCAACAAAAATAGGGTAAAAAACAGAAGGCCAAAAAGCAAAATGTCTGGGGGTAACCCGCTGAAAAAGCCAAGTCTAACACAATGCTTCTTTTATCTTTCTATCTGGCGTTGCATCAGTTGGTGAGACTTTCTTTAGCACTTCCTTCACTCCATCACTGGCAAGGATTCTCAAATATTTAATGATTTTCATATCTTCTACTTCTAACACAACTATGAAATCATCAAACATTTCAATCCATGCAGTCCATCTGGCACAGATGTTCTGTTTCTTCACAGTGTCAAACAGTGGTGGTGGTTTCAGGAATGTTGCCACATTATATTTCGCGCTCCCTTCTGCTGCCATTGAGAGTATAGACTTTTCAGGCAGTGTTCATTGCACAGGATGCCGCCTGTAACTGCTGCACGCATCAGCCTCACACCTGAGCCTGGGTCGTCACATCCTATTGAAGTCGTGTGGCGCTTTAATCGCATGTGCCGGTAAGTTTCTATTTTTGTACCTGGTCGTCATTGTCTTTAGTGTTCGCTTCGTGTGGATGATGGCTCTGTGTTATAGTGAGGCACAGTCTCTCTTCTTCCAGCACCACCAGCATGTTCTGGTGGGCTTTTCGAATGTGCTCCTCTTCAAGGCATTCAACTTCTTTGATGGCTGTGAATAGGCTGGAGCAGGGCTTTGACTCCACATACGCCAACCGCAGACTGATTTGCATTGATCTGGGGCGCAAGTGGCAAGCACAAGCAGTTCTCTGTACCTTTGCAAACTCTCAAGGAGAGAAGTCTTGTTTCTTTGTGGCACGTATCCCCAACTCTTTGCCAGTTGTAGCATCTTTCCCAGCCTGGGAACATGCAAATGAAATACACTGCACACTGAGCTCTGTAACAGACATCTTTATTCTAAAACATACAATCACTCACTGCATGCATTGTGTCATAACCTTTATAACCACACCTTAACACCTCCCAGCAGATTGCGTAATTCCTCTTTAAAGTCCGCCCAGAACTGTGAGGTCCTAGTGATCCAGCGCGACGAGGCCAAGGTTGGATATTTTACACACCAATGGGCCCATATACCTTTATCCAAATACCTTTGTTTGTATTCTCCTTGGCCAATTTCCCGCTGGAAGGGTTTTGATTTCAAATAATTCCACAAATCCTGATTAGTTATTTCCCTGTAACCACAAATCAGTTACAATATCATGACTAACTAATCTTCACGAATCAACATTCTTCCTTTGGTCGATGGACCATTAGTTGAGTTAGTTGATGGTGATATTAACAACTTCTTAACTAAACTTCGTAATGAAATAACCACAGACTCTGAATATAATAATAATGATGAATGTATCTAAAATTGCAGTCATTAAGTTGAACACTCATCAATTACAAATACACAGTGCAAACTCCAATTTTATCAAACGGCAGAGAGAGAGAGAGCAATCATAAAGCACAGTACATACAATTACACAAACTTTCAACAAACATCAATGCATAAGAGTGGATAGATGAAGAGACAAAAGGCACATTAAATACATTTGCAACAAAATATGCAAATACTGAATAGAATGACATTTACCTAATGAGGATAACTGGAAAACCACCCCTCTGGCCAAAGGGCTGGTGGAGGTCCCCTGATTTAGGATCAGGAGACAAAGATCAAAGGATAGGATCAAGACAGGTTTGATACTTACTAGACTTTTCTACAACCGGACGCACCAGGGCGATTCCCTCTCTTTCACTCTCTCCCTCCTCGATATTCTTCAGCAATCTTCAATTCTAATCAGGCAATAGTCTGGATCTTCTGAGTCTACACTCGTCTTCCCTCTCTCTCTCTCTCTTGCTCAGCTCCCAGCAGCGTTGTCAGCATCATATCATCGTCATCGTCAATATCAGCATTCCTTTTCAATTCAAAGCACTCTAGTTATAGTCTTTATTCTTCATGTCCCACCCTCAAGTGTTGTAACTTTACTAAACTACGGAATATCATTGGACGGGGTTAGGGGTGTCTTCATCTTCCCAAGCTGACGTATTCATTTTATTAGTAAAACCTATTGTTTGTTAATCCTGCCCCTTCTACTCATTCATAATTCTATTTGTAACATGCATACTTTGTTGCAAATGCCATAATTCACTTAATACAGTCTTCATAGTCTGCTGTTACATCTTCTTCTTTTCCCATCCTATCTGTCCTTGGAGTTTGGCAAGCGTTCAGCTCCCTCTGTGTCATCGGTTATCTCATGGGCTCATTGCTCATGCGCAGCTTTCGTCTTCTTCTTTTTCGGTCAAGGAGCAGTAGGCCCAAATATGTAATTCTCACTGTTCACCACTCACTTCTACTCTATCCCATATAATTATTATTACTCTTAGGCACAAGCGTTAATAGTAGGAGTTTCTTTTCAAATCAAGCAAGCATATTGCAAGCATGCGGTACCTCAAGACCGCATTTCAATACTTCTTGCGCATGCGTGAGGGTTTTTCCCTCTCAAAGAGAGTTAGTCACGTTATTTTATACGTCATTCGGATTTGCACATGGGCAAAGCGTTTAGCAAGTTAAAGCAGGTTTTTACCGTGCTGCGTTTTATTTCTCATTAATTCAAGCATGCGTAAGCTTTTCTCCCCATGTTTCTGTGTTGGGTGCATGTTAATTTCACCTTATCTATTAATTAATACTTAGTAAGAGTTACTGAAAGATTTCATCGAGCAAGTCTCTTTTTCTCGAGTCCTTGCTCCATCAATCCCCCCTCTGATGGCATTTTTGAGCCATCATAAAATACCCATCATTACTAAGTGCCAACTTTTATTCATTTAGATTTTTAGTGTCTTCCTTTCTTTCTTCTTTAATTCTTCTATTTTCCTTTTCATACCTACTCCTTTCATTTTACCATATAGACTTCCATTCATCTCTTCTAACTCGATCTCTTCTCTGTTTCTCTTTCTTCCCATTCTTTTATTCTTTATTTCTGCTATTCTTGTTTTTGTTTTGTTTCTACAACATCTGTATGTCATTATCATCAGCAGAGCTACTATTGTTAAAGAAATTACTAGTATTAGGATTTTTCCTAATAGACTACTCCCTAAAATAGAAAACCAATTACCTATACTGGAAATACTTTTACTAAGTCTTTCCCATACACAGTCAACCTCCAGTTGGCTCAAATCATCATGAATTCTTGTAATATTCTTAATATATCCCTCAATACCTTTACTTTTGTGTGGGATATATGTACAGCAATGTTGGACTTTCAACATGCCACAGACTCCTCCCTCTTTTGCCAATAATATATCAAGAGCAAGTCGCTTTTGCAAAACCATGGTTCTAATTGCAATCATTTCAGTATTAATCATTAAGAATCCCCCAGCAGTATCTGTCGAAAGACGATCAACTACTGTTGACAATTTACGTATCTTATGTGAATTTAGCATGACTCCAACTGACGGTATCAGTGCACCAAATATATCACCTACTATTTCTGAAAAAATTGTTCTTTTAGTTCGCTTTAGTCCTTGACTTATTACATTCATTTCATGGTTCTTAGTAATGTGGTATACCTTTGGAAATACTATCCCAAGATAGCAACTTCCATACCACTGTGTTGGCAACCTATATTAGGCATTTTTACCACACACATAATATATTCCTGGAAAAACAGGATCTGTTCCACCTTTTAGTCCCCTTCCCCCATAATTAGGAAGGTATGTTCACAATCACTAGAACCAATGAAAATGTTGTTATAGTCTATTTTTAGTCTATGTAGACAGAATTTTCCCAATTTCGACAAATCTAGGGACATTGCAGCATGAGTCTCGCCTTTCTTATAGTCCCCTTCCTTATTAGCCCATGGAGGTACATGTGACTTCTGTTCAACAGCCTTCTTCTAATAGGAATCTCTGGGAATACTAAATCCATATTAGAGTAATAATACTGCAATTTGCCTGTTTTATAGAACAGACTGGACACAACACTACATGACACACCATATGTTAAAGGAAGATGATGATGTCACCCCCTCCGAAACAGACGAAGGTAATTTCATGCAAACATAACAGTCACTTACATCCATTGTATCAACATATTTCAAAAAGAAGTTTAGTAAATACATTTAGTGACGAATCACTATTTGATCTGTCATGTTGATACATAGTCTCATCTATTTGTTCTAAATTAGTAGCAGTCATTCCTTTAGTACCTGTATTCACTTGATTACTTGTATTAGTATTATTTTTATCATTTATTTACCATAAAAATAGGTATCACAACTGTTAGCAATAACCACATTAACATTAGTGATAAAATACTGCACAAACAACATTTAAGACATCTTTGCTTTAAACTAGATTTTGGATGTTCAGTCACTTCTGTTTCTGCCATTTTTAGTATTCTAAATTGACCTATCTCTCACTTGCCTTCTATATCCTCACGTATGTTAAATTAAGGTGTATATAAATCTTTGTGTGATCCCACACTTCAACAGCTTTTAATCTTTGTCTTTCCCCTGTATCTTTTAATTTCTTTTTTCCATCTGGTTCTTTTATTTTCTTCTTTACTTGTTTGCAAAATTTCCACTCTCTGTGTCACAGTCTTTCTCTTAAGTTGGTCTCAATTGTTTCTCATCACTTCTTTCATTAGTAACATTTACTTGTTCTTCATTCAAATCAAGATTCTCAAAGTCCTCAAGGATAACGTAAGTCCATTCAGGAGCCTTATATTTTCTATTTGGAGTTCTCTCCCTTGTTGATTTTTGCAAAGACTTTCTTCTTGGATTTTCCTCTTCTGTTTGACTTGATATTTCGTTTACTTGTTCTAATCCTTTTCCTGTTCTTCTTTTTAATATATATCTCAGTCCTTTTACTCCACTTGGCCAGTGATCACCTTTTCTGATTCTTTTTGTTTGAACTGCCTTTTCACCTTCTTCATCAATTTCTAACGTTCTTTTATTTTCTTTCTCTTTCAATTGAGCTTGTTCTGTGGTTTCTGATTTTTGTCTTTCTGTTGTTTGATTTTCTTCTTGACTTTTTAGTTCTTCTTTTTCTGATTCTGATTGATCTTGAGCTAAGTTTCCTGTCACAGGTTCTTTTGTTGACTGACTTTGTCCCGAACTTATCAGTCTCTCAATTGCTTCTTCTTCTGATTGAGCTTGATCTGGATTTTCTGTTTCGATTCGTTCTGGTCTTTCAATCTCTTGCTCTTCTTCTTCGGCCACTACAGCAGTTTATTGAGACCCACTATCCAATGTCCACCCTACTTGACTTGTGCTTGGTTGTTCATCATCGATATGTTCTTCAGAGTCTGGTTCTCTGATTTCTTCTATTTCACAACTTTCAGCTTCTGGCTCTTTTCTTTGTTCCACCAGTTGCTGCTCTGGTCGTTCACGAGGACTTAGGACTCTTTTGGTATGACTGACATGTATCCAATTTGGCAATCCAAAACACTTCACTGCTGTTGTTGTGACCAATATGATTTGTAGCGGTCCTTTCCACCTGGGTTCAAGACACGACTTTCTTGTGTGCTTCTTTATCATAACCCAGTCTCCTGGACACATATCATGAGCTTGATTCGGCTGTGCTGTGGTTGCATCTTCTCCAACCTGGTGAGACACAGAACGTACCAGATCAGCTAATCCTTTACAATAGTCCAACACTAGGTCATCAGTTATAGTCATCAGTTTGTTTCCAGGCACAAATGCTTGTCTCATTGCTCTTCCCATAAGAATTTCATGAGGACTCAATCCTGCTCTTCTGTCAGGGATGCTTCTAAGGCTCATTAAGACAAGGGGCAAAGCATCAGGCCATTTCAGTGAAGTGGATGCACACACCTTTCCTTCCTAACCTGGATTTTATTGTACCATTTAGCTGCTCAACCACTCCAGATGCTTCTGGTCGATAGGCACAATGTAGTTTCTGTTCAATTTTGAAAGCTGTAAAGATTAATCGAATTATCTCATTGTTAAAATGAGGTCCTCTATCTGATTCCAAAGTGACTGGAAATCCGAACCTAGGGATGAGTTCTCTTAAAAGCAGTTTGGCAACCGTGAGACTGTCATTCTTTCTTGTTGGATAAGCTTCCACCCAACGAGAAAACAGACACACAATGACAAGAACATATTTCAGACCGTTGCACGGTGGTAACTCTATAAAATCAAGCTGCAGTCTTGTAAATGGTCCTTCTGCCTTTCCTATTTTTCCCCAACTGACAAATGTTCTTCTACCTGGGTTCTGCTGTTGACATGTCAAACAACGCTGGCAGAGACTCCTCTGCAATAAGCCTAAACATGGGATTGTACCATGTCTGCCTAAAGTGTCTAATCATAGCATCCCTCCCAATGTGTGTAGCTCCATGATATACTCTTGCCATTTGTGATAACATACTGTCTGGCATTATCGGTCTTCCGTCTGGACACACCCATACCTCATCATCGGTTCTTCTTGTGCAACCTGTTGATCCAGAATTCCTTTTCCTTTCCGTCTGCCTCATCCTGTAACTGTCTAACTTCGTCCCATGTTTCAAAAGCAGATAAAAACATTAGTTGGCAATTGGTAGTTTCTTTTCCAACCCTCTGTTCAAAGACATTGTATTTCGAGCACAGAATTGTGCAACCTGATCAGCATATTTGTTGCCTTGTGTCACATAATCATTTCCTGACTTATGTGCGGCACACTTGACCACTGCAATTTCTTTTGGCAATTGCAATGCTTCCAATAATTCTTTGACATTTTTACTGTTTCTGATAGGAGAACCTGAAGAAGTCAGAAATCCCCTTTGCATCCATATTTGGCCAAAGTCATGTACAACCCCAAAACCATATTGACTATCCGTGAATATGGTTATTCTCAATTTTTTCCCAATTTTGCAAGCTTTTATTAAAGCTACCAATTCGGCTATTTGTGCAGACTTGACTCCTTTTAAACATGATGCTTCTAGAATAGCTGATATTGTACAGACAGCATAGGCAGCAATCAATTCTCCATCTTGTTTTTGTAAGCATGACCCATCCACGAACAATACATAATCTGACTCTCCCAATGGGACATCTAAAATGTCTGGCCTAGGCTTTGTACACATTTCTGTTAGATCCAAACAAACATGATCAACTTCTTCCTTCACTTCTTCACGGAATGGGTCCGGCAACAGGGTTGCTGGATTTACTGTGGTGCATCTTATCACACTTACATTTTCAGCTCCTAGGATCACTCTTTCATACTGAGTCAGCCGACTAGGGGTCAGGTGTTGTGTTCGAGTCCTTGTTAAAAGGATCTCAACAGAATGTGGCACATACACTTTCAAAGGATGTCCCATTACACTAGATTCACTCTGTTCCAGACTCATACATGTAGCAGCTACTGCTTTTAAGCAGCCAGGCAATGCTGCGGCCACAGAATCCAGAGTGGCTGAAAAATATGCCACTGGACATCTCATTAATCATGTCTTTGGGTTAATACTGAAAGTGCACATCCTTCTCTCTCACAACAGAACAAAGCAAATTCCTTTGCATAATCAGGCATTCCCAATGCTGGTGCTTGACATAAACAATCCTTCAATTTTATGAATGCGTCCTCACTTTCATCATCCCATTCAATCAGGTCCATCACATCTTTTCGTGTCAATTTTATTAGGGGTTTTGCAAGCAGTGAAAATCCACTGATCCACTGACGACAGTAACCAACCACTCCCAAAAACATTCGTACTTCCTTCTTAGTTCTAGGTATGTTCATCTGTTGAATCACTTTTATTCTTTCTGGTGTCACCTTTCTAACTCCCCTTTCTATCTTGTGTCCCAAATATTTGACTTCTTGTCGACAAAACTGCAGTTTTTCTGGTGACACTTTGTGTCCATCTTCTGCCAAATGGTTCAGTAAAGCAATTGTGTCTGTGACACAAGCCTCTCTTGTTTTTGACGCGACCAGTAGGTCATCAATATACTGAACCAAAACCGAGTTTCCTGGCATAACCAATGTTTCCAGGTACTTTTTCAAAATTTGATTGAAAATCGAGGGACTCTCTGTATACCCTTGAGGTACTCGGCACCATGCAAAAACACGTTCCTCGAACCGAAACGCAAAAAGATATTGGCTATCTACATGCAACGGAATCGAAAAGAATGCTTGGCACAAATCAACCACTGTATACCAATGTGCATCCCAAGGTATCTGATAAAGAATTACTGCTGGATTTGGTACTACTGGACAACAAGGTAATACTATTTTGTTGATTTTCCTTAAATCTTGCACTATTCTATATTTGCTATTAGGCTTTTAAGCCCCATAATTGGTGAGTTGCAAGGACTGCCCATTATTTCTGTCAGAATACCTTGTTCAATCATTTGATCAATTACTGGAGCAAGTCCTGCTTTCACTTCAGGACTCATTTTCTACTGTCAGGTGTTTGGATAAATTGCACCTTCCTTCACCATTATTTTAATTGGGTCTACATTTGCCATCAGACCAATTTCCTTTCCTGAAAAATCCCATACATCTGATCTCACTGTGTCTCTCAGCTCATCAGGTAGACTGTTTTCAGTTAGAAGTGAAAAAATCTCATCCACTTCTGTTCCTTGTTTTGCTAGCATCATCTTGAAAGCAATATCTTCATCGGGTGTTTGAAAAGCAATACCATCAGGTGTACAATAGATGGTACAATTCATCTTACACAACAAATCCCTCCCTAACAAGTTAACTGGACTTGAATCACAAACTACAAACTGATGCATGTCTCTGAAATTTTCAATATTTACTTCTATTGGTTTAGTAAGTGGGGTTTTTATTTGCTTATTTGAGACTCCTACAACTTGGATAGTTTCTCCCGAGAGGGGTAGGTTTGGAATTTCTGCTGCTCTCACAGTAGAACGAGTAGCACCAGTATCCACTAGAAAAGTGATGTCATTACCTTCCACTTTTCCGTCAACAAATGGACCTGACTGATCTACCGCCAAAGATGCACCAAGCACGCATTCTTCCTCCCCCCTCAGACACCATCATTGGGAACCATCCGAATCACACTCGTTACTGTGCATCCACTATTGTTAAACCACTTGTGTATTCTTACCACTCTCTCCACGAAATCCGGTGTTCACACTGTATCTCTGTACTTGATCGTTCATACAGTTGGGCATAGGAGCTTGTGGCACCTGTAACTGTAGAGTAACTACCTTCTGCTGCTGTTGCTGCTGGTTCACAACCACCTCATTCTGCATCTGTGGATTTAAATTTTGATTTACCCCATTATTCTGTTGAACATTTCTACACTCATTCTTCCAATGCTCATGCTTTCCGCACGCATGACAATGAAACTTCTTCTTCGCTTCTTCTCTACTCATTCACCCTTTTCCTTTATTCCCATTCAATCCTTGACTATTCTGATTTTGGTTATTCGACTGATTTTCATTTTGAGAACCAGTACTTGCCTCTTGATGTTCTGCTAACTTCACTTGTGCCCACATCATCTTTTCTTTCAATTTCTTATGCTTTGCGTCAATATCGTCACTGCAATACTTTGCGTATTTTAAAATATCATCAATGGGCTTACTTTGCCAGCAAAGCATACGCTGTTAAATCATCTAATTTCCGATCTCAATCCATACACAAACCTGTACACAAAATGTCCCATATCCGTATCACCAATATTTTCAAATCTACTATACAGCTTAAATACCTGTAGCAACCTTTCATAATACGCATGCACTAACTCTTTTGGTTCCTGAGTTGTTCTATCTATTTTAACCCAATCCGTTTCCTTTGGAGGAATTTTCCCTTTCAAGAAAGTAATCACTTGCTGATACTTTTTCATCACCTCTTCTGAAGGTGCACCTGTCTTTGCATCTCTTGGATATTCTTCAGTTGGCCAATCAACAGTAATCTTACATTCTGTCCATAAATCAACTGGCACCACTATATCAAACAGACCATCCAAATCCTTCAACAATACCTTTGAAACTTTCACAAACCTCTCTACCTGCTTATACCATTCAACTGGTTTCTCCCTTAATTTGGGGAAATCATTTGTAAAAGACAAAATATCCTGTCTGGACCAAGGAACATGAACATATCCACCACCAGGAACTTCTCTCATGGGACACACTCTTTCAACCTGTTCTGTTTCTCTTAATGGGTATGCAGATGCCTCCTGATGCCTCCAGATGCTTCATCCCTTTTCTTTGTCCATCTACCTCTCCATCTGTCTACATCTCCCCATTTCTTCAAAATATTCATTAATTCTTTGATCTGTAATCTCCTTCCTGATGCATTCAAACTTTCTAGATCCTTGTCAGTAAATTCTGCCCTATATGGTTTCGGCAGTAATTTTGATTTTTCTACATCTCTTCCAAATTCTGAAGCAACCTCTACTATCTTCTCATTCAGATTCTTTGCTCTCCATGTTATACTTTTACACAAAAATAACAATTCGTCATCTCTGTATGTACCTAATCTTTCTGGGCTTATTGTACCAATGATCATTTCTTCCAAATCCACTTTCAATTTGGCTACATTGATACTCGGTGTCTGAGGTCTCCTTTTGTCTAATCCTTTCGCCCACTCCTCTAGACCATCTGGCGAGAATCCTTTTGAATTTCCTGCTATGGGAGTATCAATCAATTCCTTTCTCTTCTTATTCACAGGTGAACCTCTCCTTGGTGTTTCAGCCACTGTTTCAATATTAGGGAGATCTAGTAACGAGATATTTGAATCACTCTCACTGGTTAGATCTTCTGACATTGCTACCTCTTTTCTAACATTAATTTGTGGAACTGTCAGTGTTTGTAATCTCGGGGTGTCTCGTTTATCCCCATATAATGGAATAACCGGACCTATCATTACTGGCACTGTCAAGGCTTCAGCATTTAAACCTAACTGATTTATTTTCTGAATTATCTCTTCTTTTGTTTTATTCAATGCATCCCTTTCCTTCTCCTGTAACACTCGGGTAGCTGTTGGATCATATAAAACCTGCGGAACTAAGGGAGTTCTCATCATTGGTGCACTTGGAGTTGCCTCTCCAACATTTTCTTGATAAGGTGGAGGTCTTTTAACTAAAATGTCCTCTATTAATTCATCATCTGTTTCATCACATTCTGTTCCTGCCATACCTGTATGCTTCATTTTTTCTTTGCATTTACTCCCTACTTGATCTTCAGCCATTAATACTGGATACAACCCTTCTTTTACTACAGCTCTTCTCCATCTTTTCATCTCATCTCCTCGAGTATCAAATGGATATCTTGGTAAAAATCCCTATTTATTCTTCTACCTCCTCTGTATTTTTCTCGCTCAAATGCCTCAACTTCCCATTCCTCCAAAGCTTCATACTGCATCAACCTAGGACTAGGTTCTAATGTATTCATCCGATTTCTCAAATTCTGAAGAACCCTTACATTAAAGGTACCATTTTCAGGGAAAGCTAAAGCACCATCACCTTTCGTATATTCCACCCAATTTTCCAACCAAACACACGTATGGTATCCTTGTTCCAACATCATAAAAGAAGCATGTGTATTAGGGGTGGCATAAGAATCCCTTCTCTAGTTACTACACGCTTATCCTTTGTAAAGAAATTCTTGATTTTATTAATCAACTTCATTTTCCCAATCCTTGTTTCTAAGAATATTCAGCAAATTAAAACTAGAAACTCTCTTCCGTATTCTCACGTATCCTGCTTCCCAACACTCGACCTATACCAGCGCGACTCACACCAACGGTCCAATCAGGGTTCACTACGTATTTTCTTTCCCAACCAAAACCTGAGCGGCTATTGTCTACCAACCAATCAGAGCTTTGCACACACCCACTTGTTGTATCCAATACCAACGCGGCTCTTTGTGACGTGAGTATTACTCCTACTACTGACCCTCCCTTTACAATCGGCACTTGTTACATGCCCACTGTCTCACCCAATAACAGCACGGCTCTCTGTGACGTCAGTATGACTCCTGCTACTGACCCTCCCTTCACAAGGTAATACAATAATGTATTTTCTAAACTTTTCTTAATATCTTTTCTGTTAGTACCAACGTAAAAACAGCGCTACTCTGTCTGCTCCACTAATTCAAAAGATAGTTTATTCACTTGCTTCAAGAGAAAATACTTCCTTATACTACGAGTAAAAACCACTGTTTACCCATCACTCAAGCTCGGGAAAACCTATTACTCCTCTAGGGATACTCCTCCTTCAGGTAAGGCCAAAGTTTCACAGGTAGACCCTTCGCTATCACTCACACTCTACTCTTAAACAATATAGTCCCTATTATAACACCTACAGCCCTCCGTAGCTTTTAGGTATTATGACAACAGACGAGTAACCTTCTGCAGTGTGGTTTCCTTCCCACACTCTTAAAAATTCAATTCCCGGGATTCCCAGGTATCTCTGTACCTGTACTTCCAGACAACATAAAACAAGACACTAACTTCTCATGTTAAGAACATATAGTCAATAATCAATAATCACCAAACTAATCAATAATAACCATAACTGCTACCAGAAAAACTGATCCAGCGCGAAGAGGCCAAGGTTGGATATTTTACACACCAATGGGCCCATATACCTTTATCCAAATACCTTTGTTTGTATTCTCCTTGGCCAATTTCACACTGGAAGAGTTTTGATTTCAAATAACTCCACAAATCCTGATTAGTTATTTCCCTGTAACCACAAATCAGTTACAATATCATGACTAACTAATCTTCACAAATCAACACTCTTCCTCTGGTCGATGGACCATTAGTTGAGTTAGTTGATGGTGATATTAACAACTTCTTAACTAAACTTCATAATGAAATAACCACAGACTCTGAATATAATAATTATGATGAATTTATCTAAAATGTCAGTCATTAAGTTGAAAGCTCATCAATTACAAATACACAATGCAAACTCCAATTTTATCAAACGGGAGAGAGAGAGCAATCATAAAGCACAGTAGATTCAAATACACAAGCTTTCAACAAACATCAATGCATAAGAGTGGATAGATGAAGAGACAAAAGGCACACTAAATACATTTGCAACGAAATATGCAAATACTGAATAGAAGGACATTTACCTAATGAGGATAACTGGAAAACCACCCATCTGGCCAAAGGGCTGGTGGAGGTCCCCTGATTTAGGATCAGGAGACAAAGATCAAAGGATAGGATCAGGACAGGTTTGATACTTACTAGACTTTTCTACAACCAGACGCACCAGGGCGATTGCCTCTCTTTCACTCTCTCTCTCCTCGATGTTCTTCCGCAATCTTCAATTCTAATCAGGCAATAGTCTGGATCTTCTGAGTCTACACTCGTCTTCCCTCTTTCTCTCTCTCTTGCTCAGCTCCCAGCAGCGTTGTTAGCATCATATCATCGTCATCGTCAATATCAGCATTCCTTCTCAATTCAAATCACTCTAGTTATAGTCTTTATTCTTCATGTCCCACCCTCAAGTGTTGCAACTTTACTAAACTACGGAATATGATTGGACAGGGTTAGGGGTGTCTTCATCATCCCAAGCTGACGTATTCATTTTATTAGTAAAACCTATTGTTTGTTAATCCTGCCCCTTCTACTCATTCATAATTCTATTTGTAACATGCATACTTTGCTGCAAATGCCATAATTCACTTAATACAGTCTTCATAGTCTGCTGCTACATCTTCTTCTTTTCCCATCCTTTCTGTCCTTGGAGTTTGGCAAGCGTTCAGCTCCCTCTGTGTCATCGGTCATCTCATGGGCTCATTGCTCATGCTCAGCTTTCGCCATCTTCTTTTTCGGTCAAGGACCAGTAGGCCCAAATATTCACTATTAATAAGAGAATCAAAAACAGATATTATTTTCTTAAACATGTAATTCTCACTGTTCACCACTCACTTCTACTCTATCCCATATAATTATTATTACTCTTAGGCACAAGCGTTAATAGCAGGAGCTTCTTTTCAAATCAAGCAAGCATATTGCAAGCATGCGGTACCTCAAGACCGCATTTCAATACTTCTTGCGCATGCGTGAGGGTTTTTCCCTCTCAAAGCGAGTTAGTCACGTTATTTTATACGTCATTCGGGTTTGCACATGCGCAAAGCGTTTAGCAAGTTAAAGCGGGTTTTAATCGTGCTGCGTTTTATTTCTCATTAATTCAAGCATGCGTAAGCTTTTCTCCCCATGTTTCTGTGTTGGGTGCATGTTAATTTCGCCTTATCTATTAATTAATACTTAGTAAGAGTTACTGAAATATTTCATTGAGCAAAGTCTCTTTTTCTCGAGTCCTTGCTCCATCACTAGCATATGTAATATCAAGACACTACATATTTCAAAGGTCTCTAAAAGACCATTTACATGCCTTTTTGAACTAGTTAATAAGGCTTTATTTGTCTTTTCACTAGTTCTTGTACCCTCTAGGTCCTCACTCTGCCTATTCCTAACATTTGTATTTAACTTTTACTGCCACAGTGGGAGACTTTATTTTGTGAAAAGGCATATCACGAGTAGGGTTGCCACCTTTCCAAGAGAAAAATACCATCCATTTCTTGTTGTTTAAAGAGTCTGCAAAGTACTGGCCATGATGCTAAATACGGATGTACAACAAATTATTGATATTCATTTGTAATAGGACTGGTCTGCCTTTGTTTACTTTAATTATTAGCCAGGGATCCTTATCACAAATCTAGAATACATTTAAAAGTGCTTTCTATTCATATTTTCTGTTTGAAGTAAGCACAGGTAAGAGCTAAAAATAAAGGCTTTATGTGATTTTGCTTATTTTTGTACTAGCCAGAACATCAAAATACTGGTGGTGTCTGTAGAAATCTGGTCAGCTGGCAACCCTAATCATGAGACTGAAAGTTTGTTGAAGGATCAGCAAATTATTTATTTTTTCCATCCTACACCGCTGATTAATGCCATAATAACAATAGTTTAACTTATACCTGAAACCCTACTCGCCAAACATCAATTACATGCTGAGTTGCTCCAAGTGTCTGGGAATACATCCTGCATTCAGACAACCGGCTCCTCATTCTCACTGCTCACCCTTTACTTTCATGCTCATCCTGCACTCAAAGCGATCACACTGCACTCACACTGTTCACCATACACTCACTCTGTTACCCTGCACTCACTCCGTTCATCCTCCTCTTACCCTGTGCTCACATGAGCACATTGCTGACCCTGACCTCACAGCAACCACCCTGCACTCACGCCACACACCATGAACTAACCTCTTCTACCTCCACTTAACCTGCGCACAACGCTCACCCTGCACTCACACAGCTCACCATGCACTCACGCTTGTAGTGTTGTGTGAGATTGTAATGATGGAACCTTTGTGGCTCCTGATAGAGTTCGTAGATCTGTGACATAAGCATTTGAGCGTAGTGAAATGAATGCAGGTTTAGAAAGTTGAGTTCGCAGGTACACACAGCAGACTAAAGACATGTTATACTAAGCTCCGTGTGTGTTGTAGTCATTGGAGAGTACCTGGGCTGGGGAGGACGCTACAACTGGCAAAGAGATCGGGGGTAAGTAACCCAAGATCGACTGTTCTCTCCCAGAGAGTTTACCGTAGACCAGCAAACTACTTGTGCATGCCACGTGTGCCTCCATCAAAGTGCGGAATCAATGTTTTGTGTATGTGGAGTCAAAGTGCAGCCCCAGTTCTGTGTGAAGCATTTGAAGTTAATGAAAGCTTCACTGAGAAGTCTACACATCGGCTGCCGTGAACCTGTTGGAAAGGTCGTAAAGAGAGGTAGTGCGCTACTACTCAAATCAAAGCTGTACATTCATATCGAGTGATAACGCTGCGAAAGGAAGTGCTGCGAGGCAGAGATCAACCAGGTGTCAGTCAGAACAGATAGACGCTTACAAGCAATGAAAATCAAATACAATAAAAAGTTATCTGCTTACCAGAACTGAGCAAAGAGTATTATTGTGCCACAGTGCTAGGGGTAGTGACCCCAGAGGAAGCACCCGGGGTTGTGCTTGAGGAGTTGTCCACACCCGAAGTGGCACACCACCAAAGCTGCCGGGTGCTGGCTCAGAACAACTCCCATGGTCTTCTGAAAGCAAAGAGCTTCCATTGAGACCAAGAGGGAGGTCCAGGTTCCATGGGCTGTCCCAAATGACCCAGAGGCCAGCACAGCACAGGGCCTTAGAGATAGTCTGGATGAAGCAGGTCCTAGCAGACAGCAGACGGTGTCAGAAAGAACTCCACCCTCAGCGTCAGCCAACCTCGTAAATGGTTACAATGCCGTCGCCTTCTTGAAACCACCACCGCCATTTGAAACCACTAAAAAGCTGAATATTGGCAACAGGAGGACTGCCTGGATAAAGACATTTGATGATTTCATTGATGCGAATGTAAAAATAGAAAATAAGAAGATCATCAAGTACCTGAAGAATCTTGCTGGTGACGGTGTAGAAGTCATAAACAAAATGCAGTGAAATGACGAAATTGCAGTCATATTAAAGCAGCCTTGAATATCAAGTTCAGTCAAATGTAGATTACGAAAGGTACATCTTCATTCAAGAATTACACAAAACCTATGAGACCATTGATGAATTTGTTGAGCGACTGGATACTATTAAAAATTGGGTCTCTAATTGGCAGAGGTATGCACCCTGTCCAAGTAGGGACCACAATCCTAGTCAGGGTAAGTCAGATACACAACCTAAACTAACCTCTGCTCACCCTCTGGTAGCTTGGCACAGAGCAGTCAGGCTTAACTTGAGAGGCAATGTGTAAGGAATTTGTGCAATACTTTAATTACAATAACACAGTGAAAACACCACCAGAAGACTCCACACCACTTTAGAAAAATAGAGAATATTTATCTGAGTATAACAAGGCAAAAATGACAAACATCCAATAAGTAGAACTTGAGATATGAATTTTTAAAGAATAAACCGCAATATAGTGCTTAAAGGCAAATAGCGTTTAGGGGTTACTTGAGGTCGCACAGGACCGTGGTAAATTCAAAGTTCAGGCCGAATGCTATGGAGGGCAGGGTCAGCTGGAAAAGTACTTTGGATGGAGCAAGCGCCGGCGTCGAAGACTTGATGCATCTGTTCTGATCCACACAGTTGGGTAGATGCATCGGTATCGAGCCTCGCAGTCGGGCCACGCATCAGCAGCGATGCATCGTCATCGAGCCTTGCAGTTGAGTCCCGCATTGGCGTCGAACTGCTTATGATGCAGGCGCTGCACAGGGATGTCTTTGAATCAACGCTGCACTGGCGTCGAAGGGCACGGTGTTGGTTCCGATCGTCACAAAGCCATCACTGCGTCACTTTTTTCAGAAAAACTGCTGATGAACCCTCTTTCAATGCCCAGGACTGGATTGCCACATCTTAGCAAGACAGGACTCCCAGTTGGCAGAGTCCAGCAACTGAAGCAGAGTTGAAGGAAGTCTTTGATGTGGCAGTCCCTCCTACAGCACAGCAGCTCTTCTTCCTTGCAGAATGTCCTTAGTTCCAGCAATGTTCTGAGTTGGTGGTGTCAGGGGTCCAGTGCTAATACCCAGTTGTGCCTTTGAAGTGGGGGAGACTTCAAAGAGGCCTTTGAATAAAATATGGCCCTGTCTTTCCTGCCCTGGCCCCAGACTCACTACAGGGAGTTATGCAACCCTTTGTGTGGGGACAGGCACAGTCCTATTTAGGTGCAAGTTTCAGCTCCTCTCTCTCATCCTTCCTCATGATGAACCATCAACATGCAGATGGCTGCTCAGTCACACCTTTGTGTATGGCTGTCTAGAGGGAAAGCAGGAAGCCAGCTGTCACCCACCCCAGAAGTGTATTCAGAGACAGGCAGAGGCACAGAATGGTTAAAGTAAGAAAATGCAACTTTCTAAAAGTGGCATTTTCAGACTTACAATTTAAAATCCGACTTCACCATAAATTGTGATTTTAAATTGTGAGTCCAGAGACACCAAACTCCAAATTTCTATATTTTCCCTGTAACAAGGTAATCCCAGTGCTGACCTATGGGAGAGATAGGCCTTGCAGTAATGAAAAACAAATTCAATCTTTTTTCACTACCAGGACAAGTAAAACTTAAATGTACATGCCCTTCTTTTTGAATACATTGCACCCTGCCCTTAAGGTTGTCTAGGGCCTACGTTAGGGGTGTCATGTCTATTAAAAAGGAAAGTTTGGGCCTGTGTAGGAAGCTGGCTCTCTATATAGTGTACTAACATAAAGTACACTGTGCAAAGAGTCCAATGGATCCCTTACCAGTGCACAGAGGTAAAAGTAGATAATACCAATGCTCTTTTTGTTGTAGTGCGGGCGAGCAGTTAGGCTTATCAGAGGGCAGTGCTAAGCATTTGTTGTACTCACAGAGGCAACAAATGAGACACACACTCAAGAACAAATCAGAGACCAATTTATAAAAATAGTATAGATTTTTATGTATATTGTAAGACCAAGAACTTTAATTTACAGTAAGTACTTTAGGAGTTATGATTTTTAAGAGTTCAGTAAATATAGTACTTTTGTACGCAATTAGGCAAATTGAAATCAGTGGAGAAAAGCAGCAAAAATACACATCAAATCAGGCAATGTTTTCACGAAGTTCACCATCTCATTTTAGGTCATCAGCGGGCCAGGTCCAAAGCTCCAGCAGCAGAAGTTTGGGAGCATCCCGGATTCGGCTGGGAGCAGAATGCTGAAGGAGTTGGTAGCTGGTGGTCTACAACGAAGGGGGACACCTGGAAAGACACTGCACAGGGGGACGTAGAGGGAAGTCCGGTGGGTCCTACTGGAGGGAAGAAGTCACAAGTGTCACAGAACCATGGGGGCACAGCTGGTTCATCGTTACTGGGCCAATGGGACTGGGTGCAGAGCAGATTGGTCAGCCGGGCGTCGTGCATCGCAAAGTCATTGTGGTCAGGAGCAGGCAACATGGAGAGGAGATTTTGGGACAACTGGGCCACTCAGGATGTGGGTCTCAGGGGCCTCTACGTCCCTCAATGAGCGCTTGTTTCTGGTATTGTGGGAGTCGGGCACAGACTCTTCGTCTTGTTATTTGCTGTTGAGGGTCCTGTACCCCAGGTATTGGTACTTGGTGACTCCGATAGGTCCTAGTGTCTCCCGACTTGGTGAGGAGACAGATCTGACCCTTCGGAGCTGGTATACCTCTTTTGGTGTGGGTGCTATGTCGAAGTCGTTGGAGAGCAGCACGTCGACAAACCGGATATAGCGGGATAGGTGCCTGCGATGTACAGGGGAGTAATACCTCCACTCCAAGGGAGGTTCTTGGCCCTTTGGCAAAGGCTGCAGGAGGTCTGGGGTTCTAGGAGTCTTCACAGGTTCAGGATGACATGGCACACCTTGATTGTCAAAGTCCTAGAGGCAGCAGGCAGGGTTTGGCACCACTTTTCTTCTGCAGCAGGGCTTTAGTTCTCGGGCATCGAGTCTTCTTTGTCCTGGTCTTTTTCTTGTCCATTGAATCTGGGTTCAAGGTCTAGGGATGTCACCTAAATACTTAATTTAGGGGTGTTACAGGGGGAGACAGGTAGTAGCCAATGGGTTACCTACCCTCTAAGTGACCACTTCCTGTGGGAAGGGGCACTACACTAGCCCTGATAGGTTGTTTCTACACCATCTCAAGATGGTGGATATTCAGTAGAGATGTTCACATCGCCTGCCACACCCTAGGGGTGGTGCCGGCTGAATGTGGACACTGCTCCTCATCTAACTAATTTTGCCACCTGTTTTACCGCCAAATGTGGTGCAGAACAAGGGGCTTGGCATCCCCCACTATCTGGCGAAGCCTGGGCTGAACTTCAAAGGTGGCAACACCTTTGAAGCTACCCGCTCTGGAAGGCCATTCCCTTTGGGTTGGCAGTGTCAGGACGGCAAAGTCCTGACAGAGTGAGGGTCATGTGGCATTAAGACAGGTAAGTTCAACTTATTTACATCTCAAAATACATATATGTTGTGTATATGTCAATATGTACATATAGGTAATGTGCACTGGCCATTGTATTTATATATAGCATTGCACACCAACAACAAGCACACACCATTGGCTATACACACACACCCCCCTCAAAAGCCTGACTTTCGAATCCAGTGAAAACATGGTGGCTGAGCGGGGTGGTCAAGTAGCAGCAGCACAGCGAGTGCCTTGACAATCGCATTGAAGACGGAATAGGTGGTGGGACCCAAAAAAGGTGAGTTTTCACCTTTCACCCCTTTTTCTTTATTTCTGCCAACCTGAGGTTGGAGGTTTCCCCGCCACATTTGCCTAGAAAAAAAAGCACTTCATAATCTGGACAGGGGAAATCTTGGTGGGAATTCCTCATATAGCTGCTTCAGCCTCTGACGCCATTGACGCGGGAGACAGATCCTGGCAGAGTTGGTGGGACCTTAGCAGTGTTCCCTCCAGTGCCCAGCCAGCATCTAAATTGGCCGGGTGGTCTGCCAAGGCGGCGGGTGGGAAGACCGCCAAAAAAGCGATCTAAATCAGGCCCTTAGTCTAGAGCTTGTTCTCTTGGCTGCCAGAGCTGAAGAACATGCTGATCGACAAGCTGCTGCTATGGAGGTCAGAGGTGACCAGAGTGAGTCAGTCATGAATGTGAAAAGTAAGTCAAAGCACAAGGCAGAGGGATGCAGAGTGAATTCTTCACAGAAAAATAAGCTATTCTTCAGGTGTGGATTGTCGTTTCCAAACGAAGGTAAACGTCCCGCCATTGGTGGGCAAATCTGTAAAGGCTGTGGAAAGGACACACGGTTTGCAAGGCAAAAAGGAAAAAGTAAGTGCGTCACAGCACGAAGATAAAATGTCCGCCCAAACGTTCCAGAAGCGGCGTTCGACGCACGCCCACAAGACCAAGCGACCACAGCAGCTGAGGCAAATCAGCATCAAACGAACTCAATTGATATATAAATCTTCGTTAAACAGTTCTTCCGTATCAATATCAAGTGAGAGTGAAGAAGATGGTTGTGTTTTGTTGATGTTTACGTCAGAGAAGCATGCGCATGTTGGACTGGCCACATGTGAGGGAGGATATCGGTCAAAGAGAAGTTGTAGTGCTAGAGGCACTCTTATGGTCTGACACCCTGTGATGACCTTTGACTACCATCATTTTAATTGACTTTGGTGTGTTATTTTATCCTAGCCTGAATGTACGACGTCCTGCATATGTCTTGTTTCTCTTAAAGGTTTCTTTCTTGTAATCTTGCAGTCTTACAGTGGGAGCTGTCACAGTAGAACAGCCTTGCCAAGAACAGAACGTGTGGGATGTGCATTTGAAAGCATGAGAGAGAGAGAGGTGTGGAATGTACTTTTTGGTCTCGAAGTGCAGTATTATGAGCAGTGGTGCACAAATGTGCACTGTGTTGTACATTGGGAAGAATTATGAAGTTCTTACTATTGGCTTTGACATGGCCTCATGTTATCCTGAATTCTGACATGTTATCCTGAATGCTTGAGCTTTTCTGCGCGCACAGACAGGCTTACAAGTTGTTTGGGTTAATCACGTTCAAGGATTGTTTTTGTGAGAGATTGTTTAATGTACCCTGGAAGGCTTTCAGTACGCTTCGTTAAGATAAAGGCTGAAACATGTGAGAATGTAGAGGGAACGTGGGAACTCCTTCCTGCCATGGAATGCTTGCCTGGAAGCTGGCCAGTTCCAGTAAGTTTCCTTGGCACAGAGGGGAAGACTCTCGAACCGTCTAGTGTGTTTTTGAGACTATAAAGCTGAGGGTTGTTGACAGCCAAGGTGGGAGCTTGATTTGATTTGATTTATAGACTTGTAAAGCGCACGTATGCCCAAGGGCGTCTTGGCGCTGGAAATTGGCAGGAGTGCTGAAAAAATTTGGCAGGCCCTGGTAATACTGACATTTCAGTTGGTGAATAGCCATGTTTTCAGCAGTCTTCTAAATGACATGAGTGACGTGCTGTTCTTTATCGAGATCGGTAGACGATTCCAGGTCTTCGCTGTGCCTAATAGGAAGCTTCTGCCCCCCAACGAGCCTGCTTATACATGGGAAATGACAGTAGTTGTGAATGAGCTGACCTTAAGTTTCTGGCTGGCATATATCTTCTGAGGTGCGTCCTCAAATACAATGGTCCTTTACCCTGTAGGGCCTTATATGCTAGGCATTGTGACTTAAATGTAATTCTTTTTTCCACTGGGAGCCAGTGGAGGTCTCTCAATCGATGGGAAATTTGTTCATATTTAGGGATGTCCAGAATTAATCTCGCTGCTGCATTCTGCATTCGTTGGAGCTTCAATAAGAACTGAGACTGTAACCCCACATATAGGGCGTTGCCGTAGTCCAATCTGGAAAGGGCCAAGGCTGTGACCAGCGTTTTTAATGCATCCGGGGGCATAAAAGGGCGGATTTTCCTGATCATTTTTAAGATACCCCAAAAGGTGGAGGCAAGCTTATTAATTTGACAACCAAATGTCCGTCTTTCATCAAATACAACCCCTAAGTTCCTGACCTTTGGGACAGGGGTTGGGCATTCGCCCAGATCAGCCGGCCACCATCTTGGAGACCAAAAGGAGGTATTTGACCCTAGTAGCAGAACCTCTGTTTTTTCGCCGTTCAATTTAAGGTAGTTAGTCTGCATCCATGTATTTATCTGCAACATGCAGATGTTGAAATGATCGGCTGTCTCTTCGATGTTATTTGAGACAGAGACCACCACCTGGGTGTCATTGGCATATGAGACCACCGAGAAACCACATTGCCTGATGATCGCTGCCAGAGGGGCCACATAAATATTCAAAAGTGTGGGGCTCAGGGAAGAGCCATGAGGCACCCCACAAGGCAGTTTGAAAAATTTAGATGCCGATCCATCCACTTCTACTACAAAACTTCTGTCCGTTAGGTAGGAGGACAATAGAGTAATGGCGGTATCTTGGAATCCCAACTTTGCTAGCCTACCAATTAAAATCTCATGGTTGACAGTATCGAAGGCCGCCGATAGATCTAACAAGATCAAGGCGGCCTTCCTTCCTTCCTGCATCCAGTGTTCTTCTGAGTTCCTCTGCTGCCATAACCAAAGCAGTTTCTGTTCCGTGTCCCTCTCTAAACCCATATTGTGAGTGGCCCAGGAGGTCTCTGGCAGAAATAAAAGTTGTAATCTGCATGTTAAGTAGTTTCTCCAGCACCTTAGACGAGAAGGGAATCCTGGATATTGGCCGGTAACTACTAGGTTCACTAGGGTCTATGTTAGGTTTCTTTAGTAGAGGCCGGACTGAGGCTGTCTTCCATGCCTCTGGGAACAGACCAGATTGTATTATTTCAGAGAACACTGTTCTAAGTTGCTGACTGAGTATTTCTGGGAACAAATGAAAGACTTTAGGAGGGCAAGGGTCAGACGGGGCTCCTGACTTGGTAGTCTCTACCACTTGGGTAATCTGTTCCACCGTGGGCGAGAAAAAGGAAAAACCTGTGCCGGGTGCTTGTGTGTCTGGTCCTAGCTTAATTCTCTCAGAAGAGGAGTTATTGCTATCTGTAAATGTTTTGTACACTGTCTCAACTTTGTTTATAAAATATTGTCCTAAAGTGTTACAAACTCACTTACGGAGTAGACGTACTGACGTACTGACGTACTGTCGTAAGACGAATGGAACCTGAGTCCCGGTCGAGAGTCCAAGCCCAGCTGTGAACGGGCCCCACCAGCTTGGGTTGGCAAGGATGTCGAGTGAACGATCAGGTGAGGTGATTTGTTTCTGACTAGTGCCATTGTGATGCATGGTTCCAGTGGCTGTGGTCATTTGAGGTGGGTTTTTTTGTGATGCGTAAATGAGTCAGTGTGCACATCCAAAGTAATAATTTGATGTATTCAGTGTATATATCTTTCTGATCTCTTGCAGGACGTCCAGTATATTTGCTTGAGTTTTATCTCATATTATTTGCTGCTTGTATTTTATATCAATGCATTTACCAAGTGTGTTATTATTGCTTGCATATAAATATATATCTCTATATACCTTTGAATGTGGTTCATTTGGCATCTGGGAAAGCCTTTCTGTTAGAGAGCATTGCATAAATAAAACCCCAAGCCTTATTCTAAAAGAGAGTCTTTGCATTTTGTAAAATAAAAACCTTTTCAAGGTATTGTTGTGTTTTATGTCTCCTGCTTCGCCGTGTATGAGCCACCGTGTGGAAGTGGAATTTGTAGAATTCTGTATTATCTGTAAGGCGGAGCAAGACAGAAGTCGACGTGATAAAGCACCAAAGTCATTCAAACATTGTCCGAAATCATACTAGAAGTCAATGGTTGCACAATATCTTTCATTATCGAAAGTGGTGCGTCAATAAATATTATGCCTGAGGAGAAATATAATGAACTGTCTCCAGTGCCCCTGCTTACAGGATCTAAAACTAAAGTGCATACATGGGCTACATCAACGCCACAAAAAAGTCAAGATTCATTGTAGCAACAATGAAGCATAAGAAAACAAAGGTACAAGCATCCATTCATGTACTTCAAGGTACGGCGTCAAGCACCTGTTTACCTAGCTTCCGAACAGCTGCTGATATAGGACTGATATCCATAAACTATAACATGAATGCTCATCATGAAATAGTAAGTCAATTCCCTTTGTTGTTTCATGGGTTGTGAAAACTTAAGACTATGAAAGCCCAATTACACATTAATGAGGACGTCTATCCTTTTCCTCAAAGACACCGACAAATTACCTTTCACTTACAGGAAGCTGTTAAAAAAGAACTTGAATCCTTGCTCAAACACAATATTACCCATAAAGGATAGTGAAGTAGCTGTACGCATCTGCATGGATCTGCGTCAACTGAACAAGGCAATTGAAAGAGAATGACATCCAGGTCCGCACATTGCCAACATAATAACACAATTGAATGGTGCAAAGATATTCTCTCACCTGGATCTGAATAAAGGATATCATCAGTTGGAACTTGAGGAGAACTGCAGGTACATTAAAACCTTTTCTACACATGTTGGTCTGTTCCATTAAAAAAGACTAAGGGGCGATTACGACTTTGGCGGTGCTGCCCCGGCTCTGCGCCAGCTCAGCACTGCCAAAGCTGCCCAGGGACCGCCTGCCAGATTATGAGTTGAACTCGTGTCTGGCGGACTTTTCCTGTCTTTTCTTTTGCCGTTCCCATAGCGGTGCCCTGAAAACGTGTACCCCAATGGGAATGCAAAATAAGTTACAGAACGGCATGGACTGTGAAGTCCATGCTGCCCTGGAACTTGGGGTACATGCAAACAGAGGGGCAAATGTTGTGCCCCCCTGAATGCATCCCCATGGCAGCGGGGCATGGGGGTCCTATAGGGCCCCCTTTGTTTCCCCTTCGCCAGCCTTTTCAAGGCAGTGAGCCCGCCATGAAATGGCTGAAGGAGGAGAAACTCATAATATGCTCAGCGTACCACGGCTGTCCAGCTTTGCATATTATATAGGCCTCTGCACTGCACCACTGTCAGGGAACGGCGGTTCCCTGGTGCAGCCGGCGCAGAGGTGGCAGTCCAAAAAACTGCCTCGTAATAGGGCCCTAAGTTTAGGTGTGTCATCAGCTGCAGAGCTATTCCAAGATGTCATTCGATGTATCATACAGCCTATCATGAATGCTTTCAAAAAGAGTGATGACATATTTGGATTTCGGAGATACACAGAAGGAGCACGACAAAGCTCTCATGTAAGTGTGTCAGATGCTCGCTGATGCCGCTTTAACTTTGAATGCCCACAAATGTGAGTTTCATAAGACAAAAAATTCTTTGGCCATATCTTTTCTGATGGGGCATGACACCCGATCCAGCTAAAGTGCAAGGGCTGTCAACTGCCAGTCCCCCACAAGATGTTTTCATGTTACGTTTATAACTTGGCATGTCCAGCTATTGCTCTAGATGCATACAAGACTTTGCCACTGTCAGTGCACCATTAAGAGACTTGATGAAAAAGAATGTTTCTTTTCTTTGGTTACACGAATGCAAGCAAAGCTTCCAGAAAATCAAACAAGCTATTGAGAACGCAACTGAAATGGCATACTTTGATCCAAAGCTTCATACTGAGGTTGTTGTTGATCCTAGCCCTGTTGGGTTGGGTGCCATCCTTGCACAGCACAGTGGATACCCAAATGTTCGAAGATGTATTGTGGCATATGCAAGCCGAAGTTTTTCCCAAACTGAACGTGCTTATTCACAACTTGAGAAAGAAAGCTTAGCAGTTGTGTGGGCTTGTGAACATTTCCATGTATTCTTGTATGGGAAGCCCTTCGCACTTGTGACCGATCATCAAGCATTGTTGACTATCTTTGACAATCCAAAAGCAAAAATGCCTCCTCGCATTGAACATTGGGGTCTGCGATTGCAATAGTACAACTACACCATCTTGCATTGTCCAGGGAAAGATCAGAACCCTGCTGACCACTTCTCACGAGTGCCTCTACAATGCCCTGGCACCTATTCTAAGATGTTAAAAGCTTACATAAACGTCATAATGCAATCAAGTACCCCAGCTGCCATTTCATTGGAACAAATTGTCACTGCCACAAGTCAAGATAGTGACATGCTGAAACTGAATGACATTATTACACATCAGTCTTGGTACCAGCACCCTCGACCTCTTACCAGTGACAATGAATTTCAGAAGTTTAAAAATGTGAAAGATTAACTGCCCGTTCCTCAGGAAGGTATTATTCTAAGAGGTTCGAGAGTTGTCATTGCTGAGAGTCTGCGACAACAGATAATTGAATTAGCCCATGAAGGACATTGTGGAATTGTTGCCACTAAATGAGCTCTCCGAGACCGAGCCTGGTTTCCACATCTTGACAAGAGAGTTGAAAGAGATTTGAAGGCCTGTCATCTATGCAACTGCCTGTCATCGAAAACCACTCAACACCTGTTAAATGTGTCAGATTTGCCAATGCATGCATGGGCAAGAATAGCTGTGGACTTCTTCGGTCGTCTTGACAATGGACATCACCTGATGGTGATCGTTGATGAATATTCCCATTTTCATTGATTGAATATCTCTCATCTATCACTCAAGAACGTGCTATTGAGAGATTAGACAGCATCTTAGCAACCTGGGGTGTTCCGGCGATCTTAAAGTTTGACAACGGCCTACCTTTCAACAGTCGAGAATTCTGAGACTTTCTGTCTTCTTGATGTGAAGCATCAGAAGAGCACACCTCTTTGGCCACACGCCAATGGCCTTGTCGAACGTATCATGAGAACTCTAAGGAAAGCTGTTCAGCATGCTGTACTAGAAATGCTCGACCTTAAAGCTGTCTTAAATTCTACTCTTCGAGCTTACCGTTCAACCCCTTACTCGGCCACCGGTGAAAGCCCTGCAAGCCTGATGTTCAGGAGAACAAGTTACCTCAATGGACCAACAGAAGAGCAAATACAGTGGAAGAAACACGCATGAAAGACTTAGATCATTGGAGGAAAATGAAGGCCTATGCAGACAAGCGTCACCATGCAAAATATGTCATGTTCACTAGAGAAGATCGAGTGCTTGTTCGTCAGCATAGAAAATGAAAGTTTGAAGCTCCTTTCGATGCTGAACCCGTTCATGTTGTGGCCAGCAAAGGTCACATGGTGACTGCCCAATGTACTGGGAAGTCCATTATGCGAGACTCCTTGCATTTCCAACATGTGGCTCATCACTCGTCAGGCACTGAAGTCATTGTAGAGACTGGGTCTGAAAGGACAAGTGAAGAAACCCTGACTGCTGCTGTTTGTCCATCACCAATGCCAGTCATGGACATTTCTGCTGCCTGCCCCCAGTTTCAGAAGAAACGGTCAGGACGTGTGATCCAAGTGCCACGAAGACTCATTGAAGAGCTCTGATTGTATGTATTTGTGAACATTTTTAATTTTTTATTGAACAGGGGAGGGAGATGTAGTATAAGTAACTATGGCACTCGGAGGAGATGAACTCCTCCTGTGTCGTAAGGGCAGAGAGGAAATCTCTAGTGGGAGTCCGTCCCCTGTGTTAAACACTATATCACAAAAAATACCCCACAATAATACAACTAACATTTGCTAACCCTCGTTAGATGTGGGAAGGTTTTGTGAGAAGCATCCTAATTATTACCCACTAGGCAGTGGGGAAGGAAACAATTCCTTTTGTTTATATTACCCTCACACACCCTAGTGGTGTCATGCTTCATCATCGGGTCACCCTGACTCCTAAAGGTCAGGGTGGGCTCGACCGTATTCCAGGGAGCTCTTGAAAAATGTGGCCAGGGGGTTTTAAAGATTAAAAATCCTCAGACAGATCCCAGTGTCCCTTTATTCATGGAACTGTGGGGGATATTAAAATACAAAATATTAAGGGGTCAATTGGGTTTTTATGGTCTTATGACCCTAGTGCTGACATGTTTCAGTCCAAAGCGTGGCCAAAAAAGGTCCTGGTCTTTCTTCAGGGCAACAATTGGGGGTATCCTCCCTGGTTACAGCAGAGGGGACGTTTCCAATCTACTCCTATTTTTGTAAGGGCAGGTAGCTGCTCTTTTTCTTAAAAGGATACATTTATTTTGTTGTTTACAGATCTCTTTCCCTCCATCCCACTTTGGGAGAGGTAAGGCATCACTGGGAATCGCAGCAAAGAGTGGTAGCCCTCTAGTCAACTTGGCGAAAGCCCGGGAACGCAAAGCCAAATAGGTTGAAACACGGGGCAGGGCCCTTGGTGGAAGTTGACTAGAGGGCTACCCCTCTTTGCTGCGAGGTAAGGCATCACTGGGAATCGCAGCAAAGAGTGGTAGCCCTCTAGTCAACTTGGCGAAAGCCCGGGAACGCAAAGCCAAATAGGTTGAAACACGGGGCAGGACCCTTGGTGGAAGTTGACTAGAGGGCTACCCCTCTTTGCTGCGATTCCCAGTGATGCCTTACCTCTCCCAAAGTGGGATGAAGGGAAAGAGATCTGTAAACAACAAGATAAATGTGTGTGTGTGAATATGAATTTGTGTGTGATTGTATGTGAGTGTATGTGTGTTATGTTTGCAAGTATGCTACTGGTCTGGCATACTGGAGGTTATTCTTGCCTTATGGACAAGGGCACTACTAGCATATGGATGGGAGGTGTTACCTATGGCAAGCTGCAGGCCCTGACATGCTTCTATTAAGATACCATCATTGGCTGTGGGTACTTGAACCATCTAACTGAGAAAGCAGCTAGCCCAGCCATACCCAGGGCAGGGACTCAGAACACGTGCATCCAGACCTGGCTGAAGACCCTGACATGATGCACATAATTCTTAGCTGTTAGGTGTTGTTAGAAGGTGGTTCTGACACTCTGGGCCGCCCGGATTTTTCACTTTTTGAGCACCTAATTGTTGAGCTTTTACTGTGGGAGAGCCTCATAAGTTGGGACTCACCCACAGTGAACTCATGAGGAAAGGGACTGCATGGGGATTTTACTGGTGTCCCCCTAGCTTGACTAGGCCGCTGCGCAGCAGCTGGAGTAAGGGGCACTGGGCTAGTAACATGCAAACACCTGTGTACATGCGTGTGCACACGTGGGGGGACTGCGCAGGGGAGATTCCTAGCGTGCGCAGTCCAGGAGCAGCTACAAAGTGAATGGTGTGGCAGGACTTATGCAAAATTGGGTTGTGACACGGAATAGGCCTTATACACTAGGAAGGAACATGCCAGGGAAAGTCAGTGTGCTTTACTGTGTTTTTCACTTCATTATTCCCCTATGGGAATGTGGAGCCCATGTGTTAGATTAACTTCCATAAGGCCTACAGATTCCAGACACGCACTAAAGTCCATGGTAGCGGATGTGAAAAGAAGTATTCTGCAGAGTCCAAAGTCATATTTGTACTGCTTTTGGGTCATCCAGGAATGTCATATTTCTCTGAGTCCCTGGCTGGGGTCTGGCCCTGGCAGGTTAGATTAATGACCCTTCTTCCCAGAGCGAAGATCTTCCCTCCAAGGAGAGGAGATAGGTGGAGCTACAGGCTAATCCATCAGCAGCTGTCTCTTGGTTCCAGGCACCAAGCTGAACCAAGATGAAGGCAGCACTGGGGAAAGGGTCTTGTTTCAGAGACCATGTGGCCAGAGACCCTGGACGACGCCATTTTGAACAAGCCCAGAGGCTGGACCATGAGGAGGGAGCAGGGGCAGGGAAGTGATGTGTCACTGTTTGATAGGACAAACAGAGACTTCCTGCCAGCCCCCTACTCAACTTTTAAAAAGTGCTTGGACAGGAAGAGAAGCTCTCTCTGGGGTGTGGTCTGCGGAGGCGGAAGGTTCTGGAGCCTGGCAATGGGCAGTTGGAAGGAGGTACCCCCTGACTGCCCCCAGGCCCCTAACAGCACCAGAAGAAGAGCCCAGGACCGGTGCGCAGAAGCAGGGGCCTCTGCGCAGGGAGAAGAGAGGCCCAGGAGGAGAGCCAGGCGAAAGTCTGGCGCAGGGAGCCAGTGAAAACCGCTCCCTGCAGAATGCCCCCTCTCGGAGACCCGGAGGGCGACGGAGAGTGCTCCCAGTGGCTGGGGGCCGCCGCCAGGAGCGAGAGGACGCGAAAATGGAGAAGATCGGACCCCTGGCGGCTGAGATATGCCCCCAGAAGGTACGCGACCTTTGACCTTTGCGGGGACCGACGACGAGGCACATGGGGCTCCGCCGCCGGTCTGGAAGATGCCCCCGGGTGGGTCAGGTCCCGGGGGCTGCCCCCCAAGGAGAAGTAAAGCCGGGGAGCGCCATCGCGCTCCCCGTGAAGGGGCCCTGTATGGGGGCCAGGAGCCCACCCTGGCCCCCACCGAAGAGAAAGGCAGGGGAGCGCCGTCGTGCCCCCCGCGAAGTTGTGCCCAGGGGCCCGGGACCCCATCCCCGGGCCCCGAAGAAGTAAAGTCGGGGGAGCGCCGGAGCGCCCCCCGCGAAAATGAGCCCAAGGGGCCCGGGACCCCATCCCCGGGCCCCGAAGCAAAGTCGGGGAGCGCCGTCGCGCTCCCCGTGAAGATGCCACCCCCGCGAGGAGGAGGGGGCACGGGACCCCATCCCCGGTCCCCGACGAATGGGAGGAGGCCGGGGGAGTGCCGCCGCACTCCCCCGCGGTCCAGCAGGACCGGAGCCAGAAGACGCGTCTGCCCGATGGAGCGGGCAGACCAGAACTGCTCAGCCGGCTCCCGCGGCAGCACACGAGGGTGCTGGCCGCGCGGGGAGGCGGCGGGGGCAGCCGGGGGTGGACTCCCTAGGCTGCCCCCCCAGCAGAGAGGCAGTCGCGGGTCCCGGGTGGGACCGGGACCCGCCGAAGAAGCGGGTAAGTCTCGCGGGCCCGGGTGGGACCGGGCCCCCGCAAAAGCAAACCGAGCGGCCGGGGGTGGGCTCCCCGAGCCGTTACCCTCACCTGGGGGTCCGGGTGGGACCGGGCCCCCCACCAAGGAAGGGATTAGGCGTGAAGCGCCAGCTCGATAACGGCTCTCCCCGGCACAGCGGGAGAGCCGCTCATCCAATATGCAAGAAGAGGAGCACGAAGAGCCCCATAATGCCTTGCCAGGCATTTGGAAATCTGCCGTTTTTGTGCCTAGTGGCCCCCAGAGGAGGGGGTCACCCTCAAGAGTGAAAAAGGGTGCTGGGGGAGCTGCGGGAGAAGCGCAGTCTCCCCCCAGCACGAAGTGAAGACCCACCCTAAGTTTCCTAGGGATTTGGAATGGATAACCCCTCAAGGGCTCAACCAGCATTTATACACCTTCTAGGCTGGAACTTTTGTTCTACAGCTGAGGGTGTATTGCGACCTGCTTCATGGAGTGAAAGGCTGAGTTGGGGATGGCTCGGGAAGGGCATCCCCTGGAGGTGAAGAGGTGTAATTGCACCAGAACTGCATTTACTAATGGTTATTCCTTTTTAGAGGGACTGAAGGTCACATATGTAATGTGAAGGTACCTGTGTAAGGTGATGTCATAAGCAAAGGGGGTTATGTTGCCAGACACTCCTGCTAGGGGGTCTGGCTGTATATGTGCAATCCTGTGATTTCATCTGTGATGCCTTTAGGGGCTGTAATTGCAATGCATCCTAATAATACACAAATGTGCTGAGTACGGTCATTCTAAAGTGTGCGTAAACATGTATTTTTGCTGCTGCGCTTAAGTGAGGAACAACCCAGACTGTTAGCCCTGAATATGTAGGGGTGCATACTGTATGGTCAATATAAGATGCTCAGTCAGGGTTATGTGTCACTAGGGCAGGTGAACCTATTTTTAATGCGTGTTGAGGTAATGGGGTGGGTCGCCACTGGGATGGTGCCAGTGTGCAGGGCCCTCGCTCCAGGTTATGCTCAACACACTGCATTAGGGGGCAAGATGATGTGCATACATGGGAGTGGTGGTACTAGACCCCACCCCCCTTTTGGGAGGGGTGGAGATGTTACGCAATGTCACAAAGTAATTCCAACAGCTTATGTATATTTGTAAATTGGTGCATAGTATTGAGTAGTGTGTGTGTTTAATAAATGTACTCTTACTTTTATAAAGCGAAGTACAGACTGGACAATCAATTATTGAGTGTTATTTCTGCGCACCTGCAAATGGCGATTACTAGCCCACACCACCTCCCTTGAGTAAAGCCTCAGACTGCTCTGCAACGCTACCCTCTGAGAGTCAGGCGCTACAATTGGGTGTTTGGTTCCCAGTGAAGGACAAATGTAGTCATGTTATTTGTGCAGGCCTCACAGATACTGCCTCGTTTTCCAACATTGGTGTCTAGCGGCGGGAAACATAGTATCCCATTCTGGTGCGCATTTATAGCATTTGATAAGTCCAGTTTTGCCACACATTACCTATGCAGTAATGAGCAAATGGAAGAGCGCAAGGCTCTGAGAAGGGTTCAAAGTTTTGGTTAGGTGAACTAAAGGTATGGGAAAGGAAAGCCCCGCGCACATACGTGTCATGTGAAGATATTATGGTTGAAATGTAAACTGTATTGATATGACCGCGCTATGTTGATGATCATGTGCTAGCGGGATGGTGCTTTCCAGGAAATGATTGCATACAAATGTTCTGAGCCATATTGTACACCTTTGAACCCTAACACTACATACACTACACCTGCATGAGGAGGGTGTCTCCTCAAGAGATAGGGACAGCAACTGATACCTACATCACAGGTGGGGGTGTCGGGGTGGATTGACCTTTGTGGGGGACAGGAGAAAGAGGGGGTCCTGGGAGATTCCTGCGCTTTTTAAGGGCAGGGAGGGTTTCCACAGAAGGGGCCCCAGGTATTCTTCCCCGCTGAAAGTACTTGCATTGGCGCAGGCCAAAACCACTGGAAGGGTGGGGCAGGAGGTTTCTTTATCCCGGGTAGTAACGCCCCAGGGGTTCCCATGGTGGGGGACCCCAGGAACTTTTCCCACGGTGGGAGGAGGGTGTGGTAGAGTTGGGTGTCCGGTAGGCCCCCAGGTTAACTGGTGGGGAGGTGAGCGACCCAGGGTGGCCCCTGGTAGGGGGTGGCCCCAGAGGAGGGTAGTTCTTGAGTGATGGTGTGTAGTGGTAGCCCCTAGGTACCCTAGGTGGGCTAGGTAACTGACCCAGTGGAGATCGGAGTGGGGGTGATGTACTCCCTAGTTTCCAGGTGAAGGGTTAGTGGTGGACCCTGAGGCGACAGGGTCCGGTGGACGGTGACCAGTCCGGTAGGTCCTGTGGGTCTTGAACCCAAGGACCAGGAGCATGGGGGGTGTTCCCCTAGCTCGGGGCAGGAGGTGGACTTCTGCAAGATAGTACCACCCTGAACACAGGTGGGGCCTATCTTAAGTGACGGGACCCTGTGGTTCGCAAAGGGGTGGTGCAGGCCTAGCCGGGATCTTTAGGGTCCTGGCTTGGTGTGGTCGTGCTACCCTGAAGGCAGGTAGGGCCTATCTTAGGGAGGGGACCCTGCTCTTCATAAGGGGTGGTGCAGGCCATCCAGGGACCATGTAGGTCCCTGGGCGGTCTCCCAAGGCGCTGCTGGGAGACCGGGGAGGGCCATGAGAAGTGGGCCTGGGTCTAGCTAACTCAGGGCCCACAGGCTCTCTAAGGGTACTCTGGGAGGAGAGCGCGCCTCTCGGAGGGAAGGGTGCATAGGCCCTGTTCTCGCAGCGGAGAACAATGAAGGGGTCTAGGTTCCCGGGGTAGTTTCCGTGTGGAGCTACTGACGGGGGGAATGAGCTGTAGGATGTCTGACGAGGCACCCTCAGTGTTCCTCCCTGGCACTGCCAGTGTGGTAGTGAGGCCGGTCTGAGGTCCTATCAGGGAGCCAGGCCAGTGACCAAGGGGTGCTTTTCTGTGTGGGGAAAGCACGAGTGGCTGTGCTTTCTTTAGGAAAGCCAGTTGTCCCGAAAGGGTGGTGGCAGCAGAATGACCTCAGCGGCAGGCTGAGGGGAGGGTCCAGAGAGGTTGCATCTTTAGGGTGCAAGGACCAAACGGAGAGAGGGTACTGGTTGGAACAAACTCCGGAAGGGAGACCAGCTAGGGACCCCGGGGATGGGAGGTAGACCTGTCCCAGAAGACTGCGAGGGTGCTGAGGCACGGTACCTTTGTCCAGAGGAGGGGTAGGCATAGTGTCGCATGCCCAAGGGCAAAGGTGGGCCTAGTGAGGCTGAGTCCATGTAGACCATGAGTGACCTAGAGGTATCTAACCTAGAGCCCGGAGGGTTCTTAGGGTAGTCTGGGATCCCTGTCATGGGTGGAGATTTCATGGATGGGAGGAGTAGGTGGTCTGAGCGGATAACTGGTGAGTAAGGGGGTCTGGTCAGAACCCCTTATAACTAGTTATCGCTGACTACGGGAAGAGTACCCATGTAGAGTGGCTACTTCTTCCCTGTAGGATTCAGCTGGGCGAGGCGTGTGTTAGAAGGTGGTTCTGACACTCTGGGCCGCCCGGATTTTTTGCTTTTTGAGCACCTAATTGTTGAGCTTTTACTGTGGGAGAGCCTCATAAGTTGGGACTCACCCACAGTGAACTCATGAGGAAAGGGACTGCATGGGGATTTTACTGGTGTCCCCCTAGCTTGACTAGGCCGCTGCGCAGCAGCTGGAGTAAGGGGCACTGGGCTAGTTACATGCAAACACCTGTGTACATGCGTGTGCACACGTGGGGGACTGCGCAGGGGAGATTCCTAGCGTGCGCAGTCCAGGAGCAGCTACAAAGTGAATGGTGTGGCAGGACTTATGCAGAATTGGGTGGTGACACGGAATAGGCCTTATACACTAGGAAGGAACATGCCAGGGAAAGTCAGTGTGCTTTACTGTGTTTTTCACTTCATTATTCCCCTATGGGAATGTGGAGCCCATGTGTTAGATTAACTTCCATAAGGCCTACAGATTCCAGACACGCACTAAAGTCCACGGTAGCGGATGTGAAAAGAAGTATTCTGCAGAGTCCAAAGTCATATTTGTACTGCTTTTGGGTCATCCAGGAATGTCATATTTCTCTGAGTCCCTGGCTGGGGTCTGGCCCTGGCAGGTTAGATTAATGACCCTTCTTCCCAGAGCGAAGATCTTCCCTCCAAGGAGAGGAGATAGGTGGAGCTACATGCTAATCCATCAGCAGCTGTCTCTGGGTGCCAGGCACCAAGCTGAACCAAGATGAAGGCAGCACTGGGGAAAGGGTCTTGTTTCAGAGACCATGTGGCCAGAGACCCTGGACGACGCCATTTTGAACAAGCCCAGAGGCTGGACCATGAGGAGGGAGCAGGGGCAGGGAAGTGATGTGTCGCTGTTTGATAGGACAAACAGAGACTTCCTGCCAGCCCCCTACTCAACTTTTAAAAAGTGCTTGGACAGGAAGAGAAGCTCTCTCTGGGGTGTGGTCTGCGGAGGCGGAAGGTGCTGGAGCCTGGCAATGGGCAGTTGGAAGGAGGTACCCCCTGACTGCCCCCCAGGCCCCTAACAGCACCAGAAGAAGAGCCCAGGACCGGTGCGCAGAAGCAGGGGCCTCTGCGCAGGGAGAAGAGAGGCCCAGGAGGAGAGCCAGGCGAAAGTCTGGCGCAGGGAGCCAGTGAAAACCGCTCCCTGCAGAATGCCCCCTCTTGGAGACCCGGAGGGCGACGGAGAGTGCTCCCAGTGGCTGGGGGCCGCCGCCAGGAGCGAGAGGACGCGAAAATGGAGAAGATCGGACCCCTGGGGGCTGAAATATGCCCCCCAGAAGGTACGCGACCTTTGACCTTTGCGGGGACCGACGACGAGGCACATGGGGCTCCGCCGCCGGTCTGGAAGATGCCCCCGGGGTGGGTCAGGTCCCGGGGCTGCCCCCAAGGAGAAGTAAAGCCGGGGAGCGCCGTCGCGCTCCCCGTGAAGGGGCCCTGTATGGGGGCCAGGAGCCAACCCTGGCCCCCACCGAAGAGAAACGCGGGGGAGCGCCGTCGCGCCCCCCGTGAAGTTGTGCCCAGGGGCCCGGGACCCCATACCCGGGCCCCGAAGAAGTAAAGTCGGGGAGCGCCGTCGCGCCCCGCGAAAATGAGCCCAAGGGGCCCGGGACCCCATCCCCGGGCCCCGAAGCAAGTCGGGGAGCGCCGTCGCGCTCCCCGTGAAGATGCCACCCCCGCGAGGAGGAGGGGGCCCGGGACCCCATCCCCGGGCCCCGACGAATGGGAGGAGGCCGGGGGAGTGCCGCCGCACTCCCCCGTGGTCCAGCAGGACCGGAGCCAGAAGACGCGTCTGCCCGATGGAGCGGGCAGACCAGAACTGCTCAGCCGGCTCCCGCGGCAGCACACGAGGGTGCTGGCCGCGCGGGGAGCCGGCGGGGGCAGCCGGGGGTGGACTCCCTAGGCTGCCCCCCCAGCAGAGAGGCAGTCGCGGGTCCCGGGTGGGACCGGGACCCGCCGAAGAAGCGGGTAAGTCTCGCGGGGCCCGGGTGGGACCGGGCCCCCGCAAAAGCAAACCGAGCGGCTGGCGGTGGGCTCCCCGAGCCGTTACCTTCACCTGGGGGTCCGGGTGGGACCGGGCCCCCCACCAAGGAAGGGATTAGGCGCGAAGCGCCAGCTCGATCGCGGCTCTCCCCGGCACAGCGGGAGAGCCGCTCATCCAATATGCAAGAAGAGGAGCACGAAGCGCCCCTTAATGCCTTGCCAGGCATTTGGAAATCTGCCGTTTTTGTGCCTGGTGGCCCCCAGAGGAGGGGGTCACCCTCAAGAGTGAAAAAGGGTGCTGGGGGAGCTGCGGGAGAAGCGCAGTCTCCCCCCAGCATGAAGTGAAGACCCACCCTAAGTTTCCTAGGGATTTGGAATGGATAACCCCTCAAGGGCTCAACCAGCATTTATACACCTTCGAGGCTGGAACTTTTGTTCTACAGCTGAGGGTGTATTGCGACCTGCTTCATGGAGTGAAAGGCTGAGTTGGGGATGGCTCGAGAAGGGCATCCCCTGTAGGTGAAGAGGTGTAATTGCACCAGAACTGCATTTACTAATGATTATTCCTTTTTAGAGGGACTGAAGGTCACATATGTAATGTAAAGGTACCTGTGTAAGGTGATGTCATAAGCAAAGGGGGTTATGTTGCCAGACACTCCTGCTAGGGGGTCTGGCTGTATATGCGTAATCCTGTGATTTCATCTGTGATGCCTTTAGGGGCTGTAATTGCAATGCATCCTAATAATACACAAATGTGCTGAGTACGGTCATTCTAAAGTGTGCGTAAACATGTATTTTTGCTGCTGCGCTTAAGTGAGGAACAACCCAGACTGTTAGCCCTGAATATGTAGGGGTGCATACTGTATGGTCAATATAAGATGCTCAGTCAGGGTTATGTGTCACTAGGGCAGGTGAACCTATTTTTAATGCGTGTTGAGGTAATGGGGTGGGTCGCCACTGGGATGGTGCCAGTGTGCAGGGCCCTCGCTCCAGGTTATGCTCAACACACTGCATTAGGGGGCAAGATGATGTGCATACATGGGAGTGGTGGTACTAGACCCCACCCCCCTTTTGGGAGGGGTGGAGATGTTACGCAATGTCACAAAATAATTCCAACAGCTTATGTATATTTGTAAATTGGTGCATAGTATTGAGTAGTGTGTGTGTTTAATAAATTTACTCTTACTTTTATACAGCGAAGTACAGACTGGACAATCAATTATTGAGTGTTATTTCTGCGCACCTGCAAATGGCGATTACTAGCCCACACCACCTCCCTTGAGTAAAGCCTCAGACTGCTCTGCAACGCTACCCTCTGAGAGTCAGGCGCTACAATTGGGTGTTTGGTTCCCAGTGAAGGACAAATGTAGTCATGTTATTTGTGCAGGCCTCACAGATACTGCCTCGTTTTCCAACAGGTGTGCTTATGAAAGCTCTTTTTCTGTTGATCATATATGGTCAGGTGAATGCTGTGATGTGCAGCCAGACCAAAAAGTAAAATGCTGAATCTTAGAAGTCTGAAATACATCCGTTAACTACGGTGCTTTGAAAACAGCGTATCACAACACTATACAAGCATCTTAACTTTTCAAGACTGATGCTTGGAGTTATGTCAATGTTAGCAGAGTATTAGTCATTATCCAGAAGCAGTGCAGAGATTTTTACACTTTCTTTTCATTTACTGCCAATAATCTTGCACAGTTCCTATCTGCACCCACTGTGCCTTTGACTCCTTGAAATCTTAGTAAGTGGATGACAGTGACTACAAGGAGCAAGGTAGTGCACAGTGCACAGTTGTCCTGGTGGAATATGTATCCTTTCTAGTAGAGCATATTCATGCAACATTATATTTTTCCAAAATTATTTTGGGCACGTTTATTGTTAGTACACTCCGTACATCTTTAGCGGACTCCGTTAAATGTGTCATTGCATGGATATTAAACTGATGCACATTTGTGTCTCAGTATGTAATTATTGAGCTAAATATATATTCTTTCCAATAATTACCCGTGTCTGTACAGCACACACCTACAGGAATAGCCACTACTCAACCTTTAAATGATGAGCAACATGGATGTTTAATTTTCCTTTCTTCTGAAGAACAACCCTGGAGTAGGTAGCAGGAAAACCGGATTGGAGCCAGGAATGCCATGAGACCTGATGCCTGCCTTGCTTCAGAGTAACCTTCCCTAGGTCCTGGAAAGCTGACCTGTGGCCTGAAGTGTATACAGTGGTTAATAGACCTTGCCATGAGACAGGAGATCTGAACGGGGAGAACTGATGATGGGCCTCAAGGTCACAAAAACAGACCTGTTAGAAGAATTCACGGGAAAAAGGGTCTTCCAACCATGGCACCTGAAGTGGCAGTACCTTGTGACATCCTGATGCCTCTGGAGCACAGCTGTAGGCCTCACCACTTGCCCTTGCTATGTGCCTGGGACACCTGCCTTCCTTCCAACCCTCCAAATAATTTTAGACTCCCTGCTTCCCTCCCTTTGCTCAATCACAATTCGATCAGTGCTGTGCAGTTTACTAGAAAACAAATCATGAAAACAACCACAGTTACTCACCTTTAGCCTTATGACCACACAGGACTTCATCAAGGCTGCAAAAGCTGGTAGACCAGCACGATCAACGGCGGACCCATGTCTTGCTCATAAATGCAAGAATATCCTCATTAATAGCTCTGCAGCCAATCGAGTCAAAAATATCAACAACTCCTTGGCTAAAGGTCTAATTCTACATTCTTACACTGTAAGTCGGTTAGAGTTCCATCACCTTTATTGAAATCTTTCTTTTGGACCTCACACAGGGACTCTAATGGCCTTCTGACATAAGTTCAGGTCTGATCGTCTTTCTGTCTTTTTTGGCCTAATCTTTTGGATATGACCTTTGGTGATGATTCTACTCACAAGCTGTCAACTGTGGTATCACTTTTATATTCTAGTGCACTTTTCTCTGTACTAACGACACTTCACATATATTTTTTTTTGGTATTGGTGGTAGGAGTCTATTCTATTTATGAGGAGTCAATGATTTGACGAATCGTTTTTAGATCTTACAAATTGATGGAGCATTGTTCAACAAAAGGTTCTTTAAAAGTAATTCAATTGCAGTTATGGGGCATCCATTAGTAATATACGTATTTTTGACAATTACAGATTTCCCCCACCACTCGCCTTGATATTCTTCTATATCATTGGTCCTGAAGAAGGTGGTCTGAAAGTGATTATAACCACCGAAACGTGCGTTGACCTGGATGACTGATACCCAACCCACAAAATCGTCATGGAGATTGGTATGTTATCTGTCTTCTCTATGACATGTGTAGTGTATGTGATCTTGGTAGGGTATAGTATGGTTGGATGAGAGAATGGGAATGGTTGTTGGTGTGACAGTTAGTATGTAAGTGTGGGGATGTATTAGTACAATGAAATGAAATTGTCCATTCTAAAGAATAATATACATGTGGACTATGTACAACAGATGAAACTGTTGGACTTGATCGAATTTTTTTCTCTCTCTTTTATCTGAAAACATTTTGTAAATTATAAAAAATTCTCTTTTTTAAATTGTTGTCGATTTTTTCTATATTGCTACTAATAAGGTAAAACAATGATTCTGAAAAACTTAATAATAAAAAAACCATAAAAGATAGAGATGTTGTAAGTTTGTCATGATGTTAATGGGGATAGCCCAGTAGAGCTGTTGTCAGCCTACATAAAAAGAATATAGGTCAAGTGGGAGTTTTTTATATATATTTGTTATTATTGTTCTCCCCTTTCTCCCAGACCTGAAAGCAACTTATAGGGTGCACCCTGTTTTGATGCTGTAAAGGTCTATTCCCAACAAAACTCTCTAAATCAAAGAGGAGTTCAAACAAAGGCTCCTTCTAACTTCTGGTCAATAACCAATTGTTTCTAGGCAAAAAGATTGAAAGATCTGCTTCAAGAGAAATATCTGCATTCAACGAAGAAAGTAACCTTCTCTCAGATTACCAAAACAGATTCTGGTATGGCTGTGGCACAAAAGCAGCACTGACTTTCACATGGGATGATTTACACAATGCAATGTATTAAAATGACGAACCAGAACGCATATCCTTGACATCTCCCTGGCGCTTGATTCTTTTCATCTCTACAGGGAATTGGACCAACCTTCCTAAACAAATAACTTTGCACCTGTATTCTAGCTAGAACTCTACCACAGAGGCTGGAACCTCTGCTCATAATACTCCCTACTTGGCAACTTTTTTTTGCCGGCTCGTCAATAAAAGTCTGGTGCATTCCTGCAAGGATGTGGCTCAAGATGCTACATATACGGGAACTGCTCAATGTGGCATGGCAACAATAACTATTGGATTTTGTTAGTGCAGCACAGGTGTGTGGCAGTGCATTTACGTGCAGTAATATTACCAACTCATTGCACACAATTAACTTAGAAAGGAGGAATGGTATTTTGGGAATACACACCCAATGTAACGTGGGGTAACTCACTAAGCAGTCCTTAATTTGAGAAAAAATATAGATGCCAGATCCCAAAGTCTTGCTCAGGAGCCTGTACCCGGCAAATTCAAATACAGTGAGAGACAAATACCAAGACTGCCTAGACGTGATTCTACTGTGTGCTACTTTCATCCATCACCAGGCACTGACTGCTGGTTTTTCTCACTCTTGCAAGTTATTTTTCATCTTTGCTTTCTTCCTTTGTCACAATTTTGCCATCTTTCTCTTCCTCCTGTCTCCCTTTTGTATTTTTCTCTCTCTTGTTCTCTAACAAAGTCTGATGAGGAAAAATATGCGTGGGACCCTGAAAATGAATGACAGTGGGATCCACCTGCAATTACCACCTCAAATTAAGCACTGGTATTAAATCTATTATTTTTAGACCTGTACATAAGGGCAGCCTTACCCATGAATATTTTACAGCATCTCATTGAATAAACTAAAACTGTACCTTCAGTCAACAATGAGTCAGGAGCATTTTCTGGACTTGCAATGAGTTGAAGCTTAGGAACAGTGTGAAATCTACAAAAATATGTTTGTTTTAATATCAGGTTAGTCAAATATGTTTATTTTGCACAATTTGTCACTTTTTTCCCTCATATAATGGCTATGAGTTTAGCTCTGACCCCATTTCTGGAAATGATTGTCCTGCCCTATTGCTGGCAGTGTTAGATAACAAAACCCCCAGAAGTTCGGGTCTAGTTGCACCCCTGGACTTAGGCCATTATTGTGTTATACACACTTAAATATAAGTAAAGTCAGGAAAGCAAACCACTCCATCCCTTGCCTCACACCCCCTAGCAAACAATACCTTGGGAACGTAGATATCTTGTGACCTTGCTTGCAGATAAGGGGACAGATCTATGCAGTTCAACTCTACTATACATTGCAGTTTTTCCAGCATTTGAATGAAGAAAAACACACTTAGCATGAAACTGATCTTTTGTAGTCAGAAAATAGAACAGATTTAAGAAATTAGTTGCAAAAACCCACATTAAAACTGTTTCGAGATCTAAATAAACTAGTGTATTAGAACCATGGCAGCCCTTTTGCATTGCCTGTTTGCAGTTTTCAGTGTTTTTTTGCACCTTCTTAATTAAACTGTGTATCTGCTGGCGTTCTGCTGCGGTGGAGTTTTTCATTTCACTGCCCATAAGTCTTGTTTACGTGGGGTCTCCCACTTCCCTGTACTACGAGTTACTTGTTTGTGTTCAATTAAAATCATCCTGAACTACATATATTACTTTTCTAATGGTGACCACCTCTGATAATATTACAGTGGTGGCCGCCATTTGCAATATTACCAGCAGTGCCATCTCATTACATCAGGCAGGTTTGCCAGCAGGTATGTAAAAAAGGCTTGGTTAATTTGGAATTCCTAACATGAATTGACACATAACAGCCACAGCTACAATGCCACCACTGGCACAAAAGTAATAATATGAGTAATACATTTCCTCCAATACCAAATAATGTATCACTCAAATATCAGCTTGAAATATATTTTGGAAATTCGACCACGCATACATTTTTGTCTGTAGATTTTCATCTCTAATACACTTCAATGTCTCTCTCTCTCTCTCTCTCTCTCTCTCTCTCTCTCTCTCTCTCTCTCTCCCACTCCCTCTCTCTCTCTCTCTCTCTCTCTCCTCTCTCTCTCTCTCTCTCTCCCCTCTCCCTCTCTCTTTCTCTCTCTCTCTCCCCCTCCCCCCCACCCCCCCCTTGCAACCACGGCAAACTGGAGATGAGCTAGCAGCAATTAAGCTGCAAAGACAGGATCATCTACGCCATTCTAATTTTTCCGGTTTTGGCAGCGAGTTCGCAAGAACGGAGTGAAATGGTATATTTATGACTGCGTGCGCATTTAGCACTGTGGGAGAAGGAATTCTATGCACTGCCCAAATGAAGAACATTGCCACGTATGGAGAATAATTAATCGCAGTTTCCATTTGACAAGAGTTAGAATTAATTTGAAGTCCGGAGTGTGTAATTAACATCTTTGTTTCGTATCGTTGAGAGAGGAGCTGCGGTAAATGGTGAGCAGCTGTAATCTTGATTGATATGGCTGCTGCCACAGTCAGGATTGCCTTACGAGATTTGGGACATAATGATAGGTAGTGCTCAGCAGCACAGTATTTCCCCCCTTCTTCAATCAAGATGGGCAGTTTTAGATGGGAGTCCGATGTTTTCCTTTTCTCCTTGAGAGTAATTTAAAAGCATTTTAAAATGACAGTGTGTCTGCACATGATGTCAATCTATATGTGGCTTGCAATTTTACTTTATGTGTATGCACGGTCCGAGTTGTGTTGCACACACTGGTGTTTTGGATATGAAGATCCAACACTTGTCTTTGGTATTATACCTGAGGTCTTCATTGGTAATAAGCATCAAACACAGGATTAAATGCACTTGCGTGATGTTATTGTTTCCAATGTGTAAATCATGACGCTTAGATAAAAAGTGCTTCAATATTGTAGTTAGATCAAATGAATGCGGTTGTAATTTTTCTGTTTTCTATATCTATGCGTCACGTGTTATGTGTAGAGTTTAAATAAGGTAATCAATATGGCGCTCGACTTGCGTGAGAAAGCCCGGTGCCTCGGCCGAACGCGTCACTATGGCTGTTTTAATTGGATTAAACATGGTGTTTTAAATTTGATCCTGGGCTGCGTCAGAGCCGGTTTTATTTTGAACGGGTTTTGGAGGGAATATATATATATGTATATAAACATATATATATATATAGATTCACTGAAAAAACCATAGGTTTCAGACACGTTATAGTTACAAATTAGCATTTAAAAAACCTTTGAAATTCACTGAAAAAACCATAGGTTTTAGGGACAGTTATAGTTACTTGGACATTGCACTCGTACAAAACCCGTGAAATTCCCCCGTTATAGTTAGTTCAGCTAACTATAACTCGCGCCCACAATGCACTGCTGATGACGTCACATATTACATCACTCATGACATGGTCAGTGACATCACTGATGACATCACTGATGACATCTCAAATGACATCACTGATGACATCATCCAGTGACTGTGTGTTTCTGTAAAGTTTAAATATTTTTAAAATATATAGGAAAAGACGTATTGAAGAATGAGTGGGTGTGTAAGTGTCTGTATGGATGATTTAGTAGGTGCGTGACTGACTCTATAAGTGAGTGATTTAACGTATCTTACTGAATGCATGGGTTAGTGACTAAACTGGGTGTATGTCTGTATCCGTCTGTCTGTTGCTGTGTAAGTGGCTGCATGTGTTTGTGAATAGCTAAATGAGTGTCTATATGAGTTATTGAATGCTTGTCTGAGTATCTGTATGGGTGCCTGAGTGTTTGTGTGGGAGGGGTGTGTGCAACTCTGTGCATAGATGTGTGAGTGGGTGATTCACTGGGTGGATGGTTTCAAGAGTGCATCTGTGATAGACTGTATGGGTGGGTAAGTGTGTGTAAGAGTGTGTTAGTGAGTGAATGTATGTCCCAGTGGTACATGTGTGAGTAACTACATATGTGAAAGGCAGTATATATGTGTGTTGGAGTATATAAATAGCTATAAGCAAGAGTGAGTGATTGTGATAGTGGCTGTATGGATGATTGTGTGCTTGTATCAGTGATTGTATAAGAGCGTAACAATGTGCTACTATTTGTATGAGTAAGTGAGCTGGTGTGTGTATAACTGTATAGGTGAGTAAATGGCAGTGTGTTTAATTATTTGCATGACTGACTAGGTGTGTGAGTATCTCTATGGATGAGTGGCGTTGTTTGAGTGTCTATATAGGAGTAAGAGTGCATATGATAGTCCTGTACTGAGTGACCGTAAGTATGAGTGACTGTACGGGTGAGTGAGTGGATGTGTGTGTGTAGACCTAAGAATCAGTGAGTGGGTATGTAGTTATTGGTGTTTGAGTGTCTATGGTTTTGCGAATGGCAGTCTGTAATTTAGAGTGGGTGTATCAAAGGTTATATTAGGGTGTGAGGAGGTGCATCAGATTATCACGTGGATGATGTCATCAGTGATGTCATTTGAGATGTCATCAGTGATGTCATCAGTGATGTCACTGACCATGTCATGAGTGATGTAATATGTGACGTCATCAGCAGTGCATTGCGGGGCGCGAGTTATAGTTAGCTGAACTAACTATAACGGGGGAATTTCACGGGTTTTGTACGAGTGCAATGTCCAAGTAACTATAACTGTCCCTAAAACCTATGGTTTTTTCAGTGAATTTCAAAGGTTTTTTAAATGCTAATTTGTAACTATAACGTGTCTGAAACCTATGGTTTTTTCAGTGAATTTCAAAGGTTTTTTAAATGCTAATTTGTAACTATAACGTGTCTGAAACCTATGGTTTTTTCAGTGAATTTCAAAGGTTTTTAAATGCTAATTTCTAACTATAACGTGCCTGAAACCTACGTTTTTTTAGTGAATTTCAAAGGTTTTGTAAATGACAATTTTTAAATGTATTAATTGTTATATTAATTTTTTTCATACTGATTTAGTACATTTTTAGAAACAATTTTTTTTACATATTTTATTTTTTAAATTACATTGTAATTACATTATACATTACATTACAAAAAATACTTTCTCTTAATGAATTACTTTAGTTTAAATACTTTGCAGATAGGCAATAGACTTTTAAGTACAGTAGTTACAGTTGTTGCAATGGGCAACACATTTTCAAACACAATGCAACATTCAGCTCAATGTGAATTTCTAGTTAAATGCAATTAGTTACTTTATGGATTACTTTTCTAACCACAGGACTGGATCCTAGATTCAGTCCTGGTACATCTCCTGTAAACAGTTGAGTAAAAGCGTTTTGGTTACAGTCGTGATTTTTAAGGAATATTATTGTATTTTAAAAGTTGACACTTGGAAACTTTTTCTCATAGAATCACCAATGTTCTCCTATGGAAGGAAATTCACTTAGCAGGTAAAAACTGTTATCGTTACTTTTTCTTACTCAGTGTTGGATCCTGGATCCAGCACTGGTGCATCTCCTGTAAACAGTTGAATGAATGCGTTTAAGTCATACAGGCGATTTTTAAGGAATATTTGTAGTTTGTGAAAATCGACACTTTGAAAGTTTTCTGCTGAAAACCAGACAATGGATTCCTATGGAAGAAAATATAAGTTACTGGTAAGTACGGTTAAAATTACTTTTCAGGACCAGTACTGGGCTGAAAGATGCAGCACTGAGGTCTCTCCTGATAACAGGTGAGTAAATCAGAATTCGGATTTCGGCTGATTTTAGAGGAATATTTGTATGTTTCAAAAATCAACACTTAGAAGAATTTCCAAGTGAAACCAGTCAATGTTAGCCTATGAAGGAAATTCAAGTTACCGGTAAGTACGGTTAAAATTACTTTTCAGGATCAGTACTGGGCTGAAAGATGCAGCACTGAGGTCTCTCCTGATAACAGGTGAGTAAATCGGAATTCGTATTTCGGCTGATTTTAGAGGAATATTTTAAAGTTCCAAAACTCCACACTTAGAAGAATTTCCAAGTGAAACCAGTCAATGTTAGCCTATGAAGGAAATTCAAGTTACCGGTAAGTACGGTTAAAATTACTTTTCAGGATCAGTACTGGGCTGAAAGATGCAGCACTGAGGTCTCTCCTGATAACAGGTGAGTAAATCGGAATTCCTATTTTGGCTGATTTTAGAGGAATATTTGCACAATGGTGACGGGAGGGGGCGGGGCCTGAGGTGACATCTTTGCAAACGCGCCCCGTGGCGCGTTTTAAGTTGGGGATTAAGTCCCCTTGAATCCTGAGGGTCCCTAGGGGCCAACTAGACCACCAGGAACCTCCAATATGCGCCAGGGGCTGCGTTGCAGAGACGTGTAGAGAGGCCACACCCCTTTTACACCTCTCTGCAACGCAGCTCTGTGGCGCATTCTGGATGTACCTGTTGGGCTAGTTGGCCCCAGGGACCCTCAGGATTGAAGGGGATTTAATTCCCCATCTTAAAACGCGCCACGGGGCCTGTTTGCACACATGTCACCTGAAGCCCCGCCCCTCCCTTCACCACTGTGCAAACGCGCCCCGTGGCGCGTTTTAAGTTGGGGGATTAAGTCCCCTTGAATTCTGAGGGTCCCCGGAGTCCAACTAGCCCACCATATACCTCCAAAAGCGCCACAGAGCTGCGTTGCAGAGAGGTGTAAAAGGGGCGTGGCCTCTGTACACCTCTCTGCAAGGCAGCCCCCTGGCGCATACTGGAGGTACCTGGTGGGCTAGTTGGCCCCAGGGACCCCCAGTATTCAAGGGGAATTCGTTCCCCTCTGCAAACGCGCCAGGGGCGCGTTTGCAGAGTGGTGAAGGAAGGGGCGGGGCCTGCGGGCCCGATCGTTTTTTTTTTTTTTTTTTCTCCCTGAAGGGGGGCTGTGTGGCCCCCTTCCTTTTTCTTTTTTGGGCCCTGGGGACCCCATCCCCCAGGGCCTTACACCTTTTTTAAATTACCTTTAAAAAAAAAAAACGGGAAGGGGCCGCGTGGCCCCCTTCCCTGGGCCTGTATTGGCCCCGGGGACCCCATCCCCGGGGCATGGCCTCTATATTTATTTTTTGAGGGGGGCAGCGTGGCCCCCTCCTCTGGGCATTTTAAGGCCCCGGGGACCCCATCTCCCGGGGCCGGCCTTTCCATTTTTTTTTTTTTTTTAATTTTCCTCTTTTTTGGGGAGGGGGCCGCGTGGCCCCCTCCCGGGCCACTACTTGCCCCGGGGACCCCATCCCCCGGGGCTGGCCCTCTCCGTTGGGGACTGTGGGGGGTCCCCAATCCCCCACAGTCCCGCCGGCTCCCCACGTCCCTTGGGAGCCGGCATTGCTGTTCCACATGGGGAGCAGCTGACATGCTGCTCCCCATGTGGAAAAGCAATCGCTTTGGATATTGGAAGAGAGAGCAGGTTTCCCTGCTCTCTCTTCCAATATCCAAAGCAGTTTGCTATGGCAGGACGGGAGCCGCGAGGCTCCCGTCCTGCCATAGCAAACTACAGTGTCCCGGGGGTAGGCACCCCGGGACACTGCAGGAGCCGGCCCTGGGGGTGGTGGTCCCCAGGGCCATCAAGGGCTCCAGAAGGGGGCCGCGCGGCCCCCTCCCATTCAGTACACAGCCCCGGGGAGGTGGTGGTCCCCGGGGCTCTGGGGTCCGTAACGGACCCCCATATTAAAATGTTTAGTGCCCCGGGGAGGTGGTGGTCCCCGGGGCGTGTGGGGGCTGGAGCCCCCCACACAGGTTTAATAATGTATGTAAAAAAAGCCCCGGGGAGGTGGTGGTCCCCGGGGCTGCGGGAGGGCTCAGAGCCCTCCCGCACCATTTTTAAAAAAGCCCGGGGGGTGGCGGTCCCCGGGGCTTGGGGGGCCCTTTGAGGCCCCCCACACATTAAATTATCCCCCCACCATGCCCCCGGGACTTGGGCCACCCGGGGGCCAATTAACATCAAAGCGCGGGAGACCGCGCTTCGATTTTTTTTCGGCAGGATTCGCGCACCCTGAGCGCATCCTGCCGATTTTTAAAAAAAATTGGTTTTTTTGCCCAGGGGGTCCTTGTGGGACCCCTGAGCAAACCTAGGGGGTCAGGGTGTTTCTACCCTGCCCCCTTTGTGCGCTTTGCGCACTTGTTTCTGTCCCTCGGTTCTACCGAGGGACAAAATGGCTGCCAACATTTCCTGAATCGGAATGTTGACAGCCAGCTGACAGCCAATTAACATGCAGCTCGTGATCGGGAGGGTACGCGGACCCTCCTCGTCCCTAGATATCACTAACTTTTTACTTTTCATTTTCTCAGCAACTACTGAACGGATTTACACCATTTAACAAAAAGGGTTCTTTCTGAACCAAGAACTACCTCTTTGCCAAATTTGGTGTAATTCCGTTCAGCAGTTCGGGCTGTAGCCGTGTCTAAAGTTTCCTATGGGAAAATGCATGGGGAAAACGCGTTTTGGGACCCCCCTTTTTTCTCGGCCCCCGCTTGACGTATCACCCCGAGACTTTCAGGGTAGGAGCGGACCTGAGCGCCCCACGAAGTTTGAAAATTTCGCGAAGATACGGCAACCGGCAAGAGAGTTATTTCAAATAGAATGTCGCGGATTTCCTATGGATAATAGGTTGTAACTATAACTATCTACTGGCGACCGCCAGTAGATAATATATATATATATATATATATTCACTGAAAAAACCATAGGTTTCAGACACGTTATAGTTAGAAATTAGCATTTAAAAAACCTTTGAAATTCACTGAAAAAACCATAGGTTTTAGGGACAGTTATAGTTAGTTGGACATTTCACTCGTACAAAACCATAGAAATTCCCCCGTTATAGTTAGTTCAGCTAACTATAACTCGCGCCCCGCAATGCACTGCTGATGACGTCACATATTACATCACTCATGACATGGTCAGTGACATCACTGATGACATCACTGATGACATCTCAAATGACATCACTGATGACATCACTGATGACATCATCCAGTGACTGTGTGTTTCTGTAAAGTTTAAATATGTTTAATATATATAGGGAAAGGCGTATTGAAGAATGAGTGGGTGTATAAGTGTCTGAATGGATGATTTAGTACGTGAGTGACTGACTCTACAAGTGAGTGATTAAATGTATCTTACTGAATGCATGGGTTAGTGACTAAACTGTGTGAATGTCTGTATCCGTCTGTCTGTTGGTTTGTAAGCAGCTGCATGGCTTTCTGTATAGCTACATGAGTGTCTTCATGGGTTATTGATTGATTGTCTGAGTATCTGTATGGGTGCCTGAGTGTTTGTGTGGGTGGGGTGTGTGTGACTGTGCATAGATGTGTGAGTTGGTGATTCACTGGGTGCATGGTTTCAAGAGTGCATCTGTGATGGACTGTATGGGTGGGTGAGTGTGTGTATGGGTGTGTTAGTGATTGAATGTATATCTCAGTGGTACATGTGTGAGTAACTACATATGTGAAAGGCAGTATATATGTGTGTTGGAGTATATAAATGGCTATAAGTGAGAGTGTGTGATTGTGAGAGTGGCTGTATGGATGAGTGTGTACTTGTATCAGTGATTGTATAAGAGCGTAAGAATGTGCTAGTATTTGTATGAGTAAGTGATCTGGTGTGTGTATAACTGTATAGGTGAGTAAATGGGTGTGTGATTAAGTTTTTTGCATGACTGACTAGGTGTGTGAGTACCTCTATGGATGAGTGGCGGTGTGTGAGTGTTTATATAGGTGTATGAGTGCATATGATAGTCCTGTACTGAGTGACTAAGTATGAGTGACTGTACGGGTGAGTGAGTGGATGTGTGTGTAGACCTAAGAATCAGTCAGTGGGTATGTAGTTTTTGGTGTTGGAGTGTCTATGGTTTTGAGAATGGCAGTCTGTAATTTAGAGTGGGTGTATCAAAAGTTATATTAGGGTGTGAGAAGATGCATGCAATTATCACATGGATGATGTCATCAGTGATGTCATTTGAGATGTCATCAGGGATGTCATCAGTGATGTCACTGACCATGTCATGAGTGATGTAATATGTGACGTCATCAGCAGTGCATTGCGGGGCGCGAGTTATAGTTAGCTGAACTAACTATAACGGGGAATTTCTATGGTTTTGTACGAGTGAAATGTCCAACTAACTATAACTGTCCCTAAAACCTATGGTTTTTTCAGTGAATTTCAAAGGTTTTTAAATGCTAATTTCTAACTATAACGTGTCTGAAACCTATGGTTTTTTCAGTGAATTTCAAAGGTTTTTTAAATGCTAATTTCTAACTATAACGTGCCTGAAACCTATGATTTTTTAAGTGAATTTCAAAGGTTTTTTTAAATGCTAGTTTCTAACTATGCCTACAGCGGTAGGACATGTGAAGAAAGAAGAAAAAACGCACAGAAAGAAGCAAAAGATGTGCAGAAAGAACCAACAGAGGAGCAGAAAGAGGCCTTGTTGCAAAATCATCCTGTGCCCACAACTTTTTCAGACGGGTACTGGTGGTAACTGACTCTGACTAACCAGAGCCAGTGCTATGCTAAAAGACACTTAGAATAGAGTGAAAACACCTACATACACTAGGGAACACTATGCGTTGGGGTACCCCTGTGATTAGCATGACCTCCTCTGCAAGTCCCTAGTACATAATAGGGCAGGGGATTAAAACTACCTCTTAAAACGCGCTACAGGGCGCGTTTGCACAGTGGTGAAGGGAGGGGGCCTGAGGTGACATGTGTGCAAACGCACCCCGTGGCGCGTTTTAAGTTGCGGGATTAAGTCCCCTTGAATTCTGAGGGTCCTTGGGGCCCAACTAGCCCCCCAGGTACCTACTGTTAGGACCACAGAGCTGAGTTGCAGGGAGGCGTTCCGAGGCCACGCACCTTTTTTCACCTCTCTGCAACGCAACTCTGTTGTGCTTACTGAAGGTACCTGGTGGGCTAGTTGGCCCCCAGGGTCCCTCAGGATTCAAAGGGAATTAATTCCCCAACTTAAAACGCACCACAGGGCGTGTTTGCGCACATGTCACCTGAGGCCCCGCCCCTCCCTTCACCACTGTGCAAACGCGCCCCGTGGTGCGTTTTAAGTTGGGGGATTAGGTCACCTTGAATCCTGAGGGTCCCTGGGGCCCAACTAGCCCACTAGGTACTTCCAGTAAGCACCACAGGCCTGCGTTGCAACGCCTGTAACAAATTGTGCAGTTGTGTTTAGGTAGTGAAGAGGGTCGTGCTGGGGGTAGTGTTTTAGGGTTTAGGGTAGTGCAGTGGTTTTTGTGTAGTGTAGGGGTCATGCTGGGGGTAGATTTAGGGTTTAGGGTAGTGCAGTGGTGTTTGGGTAGTGTAGGGAGTCGTGCTGGGGGGAGTGTTTTAGGGTTTAGGGTAGTGCAGTGGTATTTGGGTAGTGTAGTGGGTCGTGCTGGGGGTAGTGTTTTAGGGTTTAGGGTAGTGCAGTGGTGTTTGGGTAGTGTAGGGGGTCGTGCTGGGGGTAGTGATTTAGGGTAGTGCAGTGGTGTTTGGGTAGTGTAGGGGTACTGCTGTGGGTAGTGTTTTAGGGTTTAGGGTAGTGCAGTGGTGTTTGGGTAGTGTAGGGGGTCGTGCTGGGGGTAGTGATTTAGGGTAGTGCAGTGGTGTTTGGGTAGTGTAGGGGGTACTGCTGGGGGTAGTGTTTTAGGGTTTAGGGTAGTGCAGTGGTGTTTGTGTAGTGTAGGGGGTAGTGTTTTAGGGTTTAGGGTAGTGCAGTGGTGTTTGTGTAGTGTAGGAGGTCGTGTTTTAGGGTTTAGGGTAGTGCAGTGGTCTTTGGGTAGTGTAGGGAGTCGTGCGGGGGTAGTGTTTTAGGGTTTAGGGTAGTGTAGGGGGTCATGCGGGGGGTAGTGTTTTAGGGATTAGGGTAGTGCATTGGTGTTTGGGTAGTGTAGGGGTCATGCGGGGGTAGTGTTTTAGGGTTTAGGGCAGTGCAGTGGTGTTTGGGTAGTGTAGGGGGTCGTGCTGGGGGAGTGTTTTAGGGTTTAGGGCAGTGCAGTGGTGTTCGGGTAGTGTAGGGGGTCGTGCTGGGGGAGTGTTTTAGGGTTTAGGGCAGTGCAGTGGTGTTCGGGTATTGTAGGGGGTCGTGCTGGGGGAGTGTTTGAGGGTTTAGGGCAGTGCAGTCGTGTTCGGGTAGTGTAGGGGGTTGGCTGGGGGTAGTATTTTAGGGTTTAGGGTAGTGCAGTGGTGTTCGGGTAGTGTAGGGGGTCGTGCTGGGGGTAGTGTTCTAGGGTTTAGGGCAGTGCAGTGGTGTTTGGGCAGTGTAGGGGGTAATGCTGGGGGTGGTGTTTTAGGGTTTAGGGCAGTGCAGTGGTGTTCGGGCAGTTTAGGTGGTCGTGCTGGGGGTGGTGTTTCAGGGTTTAGGGCAGTGCAGTGGTGTTCGGGCAGTGTAGGGGGTGGTGTTTCAGGGTTTAGGGCAGTGCAGTGGTGTTCGGGCAGTGTAGGGGGTCGTGCAGGGGGTGGTGTTTCAGGGTTTAGGGCAGTGGTGTTCGGGCAGTGTAGGGGGTCGTGCTGGGGGTGGTGTTTCAGGGTTTGGGGCAGTGCAGTGGTGTTCGAGCAGTAAAGGGGGTCGTGCTGGGGGTGGTGTTTCAGGGTTTAGGGCAGTGCAGTGGTGTTCGGGCAGTGTAGGGGGTCGTGCTGGGGCTGGTGTTTCAGGGTTTAGGGCAGTACAATGGTGTTCGGGCAGTGTAGGGGGTCGTGCTGGGGCTGGTGTTTCAGGGTTTAGGGCAGTGCAATGGTGTTCAGGCAGTGTAGGGGGTTTTGCTGGAGGTGGTGTTTCAGGGTTTAGGGCAGTGCAGTGTTGTTCGTGCAGTGTAGGGGGTGGTGTTTCAGGGTTTAGGGCAGTGGTGTTCAGGCAGTGTAGGGGGTCTTGCTGGGGTTGATGTTTCAGGGTTTAGGGCAGTGCAGTGGTGTTCGGGCAGTGTAGGGCGTCGTGCTGGGGGTGGTGTTTCAGGGTTTAGGGCAGTGCAGTGGTGTTCCGGCAGTGTAGGAGGTCGTGCAGGGGGTGGTGTTTCAGGGTTTAGGGCAGTGGTGTTCGGGCAGTGTAGGGGGTCGTGCTGGGGGTGGTGTTTCAGGGTTTAGGGCAGTGCAGTGGTGTTCGGGCAGTGTAGGGTGTCGTGCTGAGGGGTGGTGTTTCAGGGTTTAGGGCAGTGCAGTGGTGTTCGGGCAGTGTAGGGGGTCGTGCAGGGGGTGGTGTTTCAGGGTTTAGGGCAGTGCAGTGGTGTTTGGGCAGTGTAGTGGGTCATGCAGGGGGTGGTGTTTCAGGGTTTAGGGCAGTGCAGTGGTGTTCGGCCAGTGTAGGTGGTCTTGCTGGGGGTGGTGTTTCAGGCTTTAGTGCAGTGGTGTTCGGGCAGTGTAGGGGGTCTTGCTGGGGGTGGTGTTTCAGGGTTTAGGGCAGTGCAGTGGTGTTCGGGCAGTGTAGGGGGTCTTGCTGGGGCTGGTGTTTCAGGGTTTAGGGCAGTGCAGTGGTGTTCGGGCAGTGTAGGGGGTCGTGCTGGGGCTGGTGTTTGAGGGTTTAGGGTAGTGCAGTGGTGTTCGGGCAGTGTAGGGGGTCGTGCTGGGGCTGGTGTTTCAGGGTTTAGGGCAGTGCAGTGGTTTTCGGGCAGTGTACGGGGTCGTGCTGGGGCTGGTGTTTCAGGGTTTAGGGCAGTGCAGTGGTGTTCGGGCAGTGTAGGGGGTCGTGCTGGGGGTGGTGTTTCAGGGTTTAGGGCAGTGCAGTGGTGTTTGGGCAGTATAGGGGGTCGTGCTGGGGGTGGTGTTTCATGGTTTAGGGCAGTGCAGTGGTGTTCGGGCAGTGTAGGGGGTCGTGCTGGAGGTGGTGTTTCAGGGTTTAGGGCAGTGCAGTGGTGTTCGGGCAGTGTAGGGGGTCATGCTGGGGGTGGTGTTTCAGGGTTTAGGGCAGTGCAGCGGTTGTTTTCGGGCAGTGTAGGGGGTCTTGCTGGGGGTGGTGTTTCAGGGTTTAGGGCAGTGGTGTTCGGGCAGTGTAGGGGGTCTTGCTGGGGGTAGTGTTTCGGGGTTTAGGGCAGTGCAGTGGTGTTCGTGCAGTGTAGGGGGTCGTGCTGGGGGTGGTGTTTCAGGGTTTAGGGCAGTGCAGTAGTGTTCGGGCAGTGTAGGGGATCGTTCAGGGGTGGTGTTTCAGGGTTTAGGGCAGTGCAGTGGTGTTCGGGCAGTGTAGGGGGTCGTGCAGGGGTGGTGTTTCAGGGTTTAGGGCAGTGCAGTGGTGTTCGGGCAGTGTAGGGGTCATGCTGGGGCTGGTGTTTCAGGGTTTAGGGCAGTGCAGTGGTGTTCGGGCAGTGTAGGGGGTCTTGCTGGGGGTGGTGTTTCAGGGTTTAGGGCAGTGGTGTTCGGGCAGTGTAGGGGTCTTGCTGTGGGTGGTGTTTCAGGGTTTAGGGCAGTGCAGTGGTGTTCGGGCAGTGTAGGGGTCTTGCTGGGGGTAGTATTTCAGGGTTTAGGGCAGTGCAGTGCTGTTCGTGCAGTGTAGGGGGTCGTGCTGGGGATGGTGTTTCAGGGTTTAGGGCAGTGCAGTAGTGTTCGGGCAGTGTAGGGGGTCGTGCAGGGGGTGGTGTTTCAGGGTTTAGGGCAGTGCAGTGGTGTTCGGGCAGTGTAGGGGTCGTGCTGGAGGTGGTGTTTCAGGGTTTAGGGCAGTGCAGTGGTGTTCGGGCAGTGTAGGGGGTCGTGCTGGGGGTGGTGTTTCAGGGTTTAGGGCAGTGGTGTTCGGGCAGTGTAGGGGGTCTTGCTGGGGGTGATGTTTCAGGGTTTAGGGCAGTGCAGTGGTGTTCGGGCAGTGTAGGAGGTCTTGCTGGGGGTAGTGTTTCAGGGTTTAGGGCAGTGCAGTGGTGTTCGGGCAGTGTAGGGGTCATGCTGGGGGTGGTGTTTCAGGGTTTAGGGCAGTGCAGTGGTGTTCGGGCAGTGTAGGGGGTCGTGAAGGGGTGGTGTTTCAGGGTTTAGGGCAGTGCAGTGGTGTTCGGGCAGTGTAGGGGGTCGTGCTAGGGTATGTGTTTCAGGGTTTAGGGCAGTGCAGTGGTGTTTTGGCAATGTAGGGGGTCGTGCAGGGGCTGGTGTTTCAGGGTTTAGGGCAGTGCAGTGGTGTTCGGGCAGTGTAGGGGGTCGTGCTGGGGGTAGTGTTTTAGGGTTTAGGGTAGTGCAGTGGTGCTTGTGTAGTGTAGGGGGTCGTGCTGGGGGTAGTGTTTTAGGGTTTAGGGTAGTGCAGTGGTGTTTGTGTAGTGTAGGGGGTCATGTTTTAGGGTAGTGCAGTGGTGTTTGGGTAGTGTAGGGGGTCGTGCTGGGGGTAGTGTTTTAGGATTTAGGTTAGTGCAGTGGTGTTTGGGTAGTGTAGGGGTCGTGCTGGGGGTAGTGTTTTAGGGTTTAAGGTAGTGCAGTGGTGTTTGTGTAGTGTAGGGGGTCGTGCTGGGGGTAGTGTTTTAGGGTTTAGGGTAGTGCAGTGGTGCTTGTGTAGTGTAGGGGGTCGTGCTGGGGGTAGTGTTTTAGGGTTTAGGGTTGTGCAGTGGTGTTTGTGTAGTGTAGGGGGTCATGTTTTAGGGTAGTGCAGTGGTGTTTGGGTAGTGTAGGGGGTCGTGCTGGGGGTAGTGTTTTAGGATTTAGGTTAGTGCAGTGGTGTTGGGGTAGTGTTTTAGGGTTTAGGGTAGTGCAGTGGTGTTTGTGTAGTGTAGGGGGTCATGCTGGGGGTAGTGTTTTAGGGTTTAGGATAGTGCAGTGGTGCTTGTGTAGTGTAGGGGGTCGTGCTGGGGTAGTGTTTTAGGGTTTAGGGTAGTGCAGTGGTGTTTTTGTAGTGTAGGGGGTCATGTTTTAAGATGCAACGCTCCAATACCTGACCAGTCTGCACTACATAAAACTGCAAAAAAACTAAAAATAAAAAGTGTTTTGCACACTTTTGTCAATGGGCTATATGTGGGCTACATCTGGGTAATATTTGTGCTACATTTGGGCTCTTTTTTCACTGGTGGCCATCTTGGAAGACTTCTTTGTTATGAAGTTTCCTAATTTCCTCATTTACTGCAGTCTCCTCAGTAGGAAATGCTTTCAGTTTTTTACTTTGATTCCATCAAGAAGGCATTCAGATGTGTCACACATTTGCCATAAATTCAGAATGTTATTACTCTAGTTGTTCATTAGATCACTGTAGTAAAGCTACTGCTCACCAAGGAGTTAACTGGAAGTCTACTGCTGGTATTGAAAGTTATTGTTTCAGTCTGCATGTCAGAATTTTCTAATGAAATAGAAGAGGATTTGAGATCTCACTTAAAACATGCACTAAATTTTCTTTTTGCAGCACTAACCATAATTTCTATCGCAAAATGAACCCCCTCATTTTGTTCCTTTTTAAATTAAATGTTTTAAGTGTTACCAGTTTATTCCAATCAAGATGGCTTCAGGTGTGCCATACTTTTGTCATAAGTAAGGCTGTTAGCACTCTAGTTGTTCTTTAGAACACTCTGGGAAGCTGCAGTAGAACACAAAGGCATCAACTGACAGGCTGCTCCTGTTGAAATATAACAGGAAGATATTTGAGATCTCACTTAAAACATGTCCTAATTTTTCTTTCTACAGCACTAACCATAATTTCTATGGCAAAATGAACACCCTCATTTTGTTCATTTTTAAATTAAATGTTTTAAGTGTTACCAGTTTATTCCAATCAAGATGGCTTCAGGTGTGCCATACTTTTGTCATAAGTAAGACTGTTAGCGCTCTAGTTGTTCTTTAGAACACTCTGGGAAGCTGCAGTAGAACACAAAGGCATCAACTGACAGGCTGCTCCTGTTGAAATATAACAGGAAGATATTTGAGATCACACTTGAAACATGTCCTAATTTTTCTTTCCAGAGCACTAACCATAATTTCTATGACAAGATGAACCCCATCATTTTGTTCCTTTTTAAATTAAATGTTTTAAGTGTTACCAGTTTATTCCAATCAAGATGGCTTCAGGTGTGCCATACTTTTGTCATAAGTAAGGCTGTTAGCACTCTAGTTGTTCTTTAGAACACTCTGGGAAGCTGCAGTAGAACACAAAGGAATCAACTGACAGTCTCTGCCCTTGTTGGATGTACATGTTTTACTGAGAATGTCAGACTTCATTCTCACATGACTGAGAAAGATAATGTGAATTTACAGAAAATATGCTCTCATTTTAGCTTCTGGGGCACCTTCCAAAACTGTATGGGACAAGCATGTGAAAATAGTTTTCTCTCAAACATGATTCATGATATCCCAGCAGAAGGTTTTTCACAGGGTAAAATCACCTTAGAACACACCACAATTCCTGAAATTAGTATGGTACCATCAACAAATGAATTCTAATGTAACTAAAGTCTGTTATCACCCTTTATAGTTCTCCTTTTGGTAACCCTCAAAATCTTCGATTCACTACAATGCATTTCAATGGGGTACTATCATTTATATTGGTCCCAAGATGGCTGCCAGCAATTCCAGGATGAAGTGCTGACAGCCAATCAGATCTCACGATGACATGTGTGGTTAGGCTCCGCCCAGATATATGTGTGTTTTTACTTTTGATTTTCTCAGCAACTACTGAACGGATTTACACCATTTAACAAAAGGGTTCTTTTTGAACCAAGAACTACCTCTTTGCCAAATTTGGTGTAATTCCGTTCAGCAGTTCGGGCTGTAGCCTTGCATAAAGTTTCCTATGGGAAATTGATTTTTGACTCTTATTTTTTTAATTTCTCCGCAACTACTGAACGGATTTACACCATTTAACAAAAAGGGTTCTTTCTGAACCAAGAACTACCTCTTTGCCAAATTTGGTGTAATTCCGTTCAGCAGTTCGGGCTGTAGCCGTGTCTAAAGTTTCCTATGGGAAAATGAATGGGGAAAACACGTTTTGGGACCCCCTTTTTCTCGGCCCCCGCTTGACGAATCACCCTGAGACTTTCAGGGTAGGAGCGGACCGGAGCGGGCCATAAAGTTTGAAAATTTCGCGAAGATTCGTCAACCGACGCAAGAGTTATTTCAAATAGAATGTCGCGGATTTCCTATGGAAAATAGGTCCTAACTATAACTATCTACTGGCGACCGCCAGTAGATAATATATATATATATATTCACTGAAAAAACCATAGGTTTCAGACACGTTATAGTTAGAAATTAGCATTTAAAAAACCTTTGAAATTCACTGAAAAAACCATAGGTTTTAGGGACAGTTATAGTTAGTTGGACATTGCACTCGTACAAAACCCGTGAAATTCCCCTGTTATAGTTAGTTCAGCTAACTATAACTCGCGCCCCGCAATGCACTGCTGATGACGTCACATATTACATCACTCATGACATGGTCAGTGACATCACTGATGACATCACTGATGACATCTCAAATGACATCACTGATGACATCACTGATGACATCATCCAGTGACTGTGTGTTTCTGTAAAGTTTAAATATGTTTAATATATATAGGGAAAGGCGTATTGAAGAATGAGTGGGTGTATAAGTGTCTGAATGGATGATTTAGTACGTGAGTGACTGACTCTACAAGTGAGTGATTAAACGTATCTTACTGAATGCATGGGTTAGTGACTAAACCGTGTGAATGTCTGTATCCGTCTGTTTGTTGGTGTGTAAGTGGATGCATGGATTTGCGAATAGCTACATGAGTGTCTATATGGGTTATTGATTGGTTCTCTGAGTATCTGTATGGCTGCCTGAGTGTTTGTGTGGGTGGGGTGTGTGTGACTCTATACATAGATGTGTGAGTGGGTGATTCACTGGGTGCATGATTTCAAGAGTGCATCTGTGATGGACTGCTTGGGTGGGTGAGTGTGTGTATGGGTGTGTTAGTGAGTGAATGTATATCTCAGAGGTACATGTGCGAGTAACTACATATGTAAAAGGCAGTATATATGTGTGTTAGAGTATTTAAATGGCTATAAGTGAGAGTGTGTTATTGTGAGAGTGGCTGTATGGATGCGTGTGTGCTTGTATCAGTTATTGTATAAGAGCGTAAGAATGTGCTAGTATTTGTATGAGTAAGTGAGCTGGTGTGTGTATAACTGTATAGGTGAGTAAATGGGTGTGTGATTAATTTTTGCATGACTGACTAGGTGTGTGAGTACCTCTATGGATGAGTGGCGGTGTGTGAGTGTTTATATAGGTGTATGAGTGCATATGATAGTCCTGTACTGAGTGACTGTAAGTATGAGTGACTGTACAGGTGAGTGAGTGGATGTGTGTGTAGACCTAAGAATCAGTGAGTGGGTATGTAGTTTTTGGTGTTGGAGTGTCTATGGTTTTGAGAATGGCAGTCTGTAATTTAGAGTGGGTGTATCAAAAGTTATATTAGGGTGTGAGAAGATGCATGAAATTATCACATGGATGATGTCATCAGTGATGTCATTTGAGATGTCATCAGTGATGTCATCAGTGATGTCACTGACCATGTCATGAGTGATGTAATATGTGACGTCATCAGCAGTGCATTGCGGGCGCGAGTTATAGTTAGCTGAACTAACTATAACAGGGGAATTTCACGGGTTTTGTACGAGTGCAATGTCCAACTAACTATAACTGTCCCTAAAACCTATGGTTTTTCAGTGAATTTCAAAGGTTTTTAAATGCTAATTTCTAACTATAACGTGTCTGAAACCTATGGTTTTTCAGTGAATTTCAAAGGTTTTTTAAATGCTAATTTCTAACTATAACGTGCCTGAAACCTATGGTTTTTTCAGTGAATTTCAAAGGTTTTTTAAATGCTAATTTCTAACTATAACGTGCCTGAAACCTATGGTTTTTTCAGTGAATTTCAAATGTTTTTTAAATGCTAATTTCTAACTATAACGTGCCTGAAACCTATGGTTTTTTCAGTGAATTTCAAAGGTTTTTTAAATGCTAATTTCTAACTATAACGTGCCTGAAACCTATGTTTTTTCAGTGAATTTCAAAGGTTTTTTAAATGCTAATTTCTAACTATAACGTGCCTGAAAACTATGATTTTTTAAGTGAATTTCAAAGGTTTTTTAAATGCTAGTTTCTAACTATGCCAACAGAGGTAGGACATGTGAAGAAAGAAGAAAAAACTCACAGAAAGAAGCAAAAGATGTGCAGAAAGAACCAACAGAGGAGCAGAAAGAGGCCTTGTTGCAAAATCATCCTGCGCCCACAACTTTTTCAGACGGGTACTGGTGGTAACTGACTCTGACTAACCAGAGCCAGTGCGCGTTTGCACAGTGGTGAAGGGAGGGGGGGCCTGAGGTGACATGTGTGCAAACGCGCCCCGTGGCGTGTTTTAAGTTGCGGGATTAAGTCCCCTTGAATCCTGAGGGTCCCTGGGGCCCAACTAGCCCCCCAGGTACCTACAGTTAGGACCACAGAGCTGAGTTGCAGAGAGGCGTTCCGAGGCCACGCACCTTTTTTCACCTCCCTGCAACGCACCTCTGTTGTGCTTACTGAAGGTACCTGGTGGGCTAGTTGGCCCCCAGGATTCAAAGGGAATTAACTCCCCAACTTAAAACGCACCACAGGGCGTGTTTGCGCACATGTCACCTGAAGCCGCCCCCTCCCTTCACCACTGTGCAAACGCGCCCCGTGGCGCGTTTTAAGTTGGGGGATTAGGTCACCTTGAATCCTGAGAGTCCCTGGGGCCCAACCAGCCCACCAGGTACTTCCAGTAAGCACCACAGGCCTGAGTTGCAATGCCTGTAACAAATTGTGCAGTTGTGTTTAGGTAGTGAAGAGGGTCGTGCTGGGGGTAGTGTTTTAGGGTTTAGGGTAGTGCAGTGGTGTTTGTGTAGTGTAGGGGGTCATGCTGGGGGTAGATTTAGGGTAGTGCAGTGGTGTTTGGGTAGTGTAGGGAGTCGTGCTGCGGGGAGTGTTTTAGGGTTTAGGGTAGTACAGTGGTGTTTGGGTAGTGTAGGGGGTCGTGCTGGGGTTAGTGTTTTAGGGTTTTAGGATTTAGGGTAGTGCAGTGGTGTTTGGGTAGTGTAGGGGATACTTCTGGGGGTAGTGTTTTAGGGTTTAGGGTAGTGCAATGGTGTTTGGGTAGTGTAGGGGGTACTGCTGGGGGTAGTGTTTTAGGGTTTAGGGTAGTGCAGTGGTGTTTGGGTAGCATAGGGGGTACTGCTGGGGGTAGTGTTTTATGGTTTAGGGTAGTGCAGTGGTGTTTGGGTAGTGTAGGGGTTCGTGCTGGGGGTAGTTTTTTAGGGTTTAGGGTAGTGCAGTGGTGTTTGTGTAGTGTAGGAGGTCGTGTTTTAGGGTTTAGGGTAGTGCAGTGGTCTTTGGGTAGTGTAGGGAGTCGTGCGGGGTATTGTTTTAGAGTTTAGGGTAGTGCAGTGGTCTTTGGGTAGTGTAGGGGGTTGTGCGGGAGGTAGTGTTTTAGGGATTAGGGTAGTGCATTGGTATTTGGGTAGTGTAGGGGGTCATGCTGGGGGGAGTGTTTTAGGGTTTAGGGCAGTGCAGTGGTGTTCGGGTAGTGTAGGGGGTCGTGCTGGGGGGAGTGGTTTAGGGCAGTGCAGTCGTGTTCGGGTAGTGTAGGGGGTCGTGCTGGGGGGAGTATTTTAGGGTTTAGGGTAGTGCAGTGGTGTTCGGGTAGTGTAGGGGGTCATGCTGGGGGTAGTGTTCTATGGTTTAGGGCAGTGCAGTGGTCTTCGGGCAGTGTAGTGGGTCGTGCTGGGGGTGGTGTTTCAGGGTTTAGGGCAGTGCAGTGATGTTCGGGCAGTGTAGGGGGTCGTGCAGGGGGTGCTGTTTCAGGGTTTAGGGCAGTGCAGTGGTGTTCGGGCAGTGTAGGGGGTCGTGCAGGGGTGGTGTTTCAGGGTTTAGGGCAGTGGTGTTTGGGCAGTGTAGGGGGTGGTGTTTCAGGGTTTGGGGCAGTGCAGTGGTGTTCGAGCAGTAAAGGGGTAAGGCTGGGGGTGGTGTTTCAGGGTTTAGGGCAGTGCAGTGGTGTTCGGGCAGTGTAGGGGCGGTGCAGGGGGTGGTGTTTCAGGGTTTAGGGCAGTGAAGTGGTGTTCGGGCAGTGTAGGGGGTGGTGCAGGGGTGGTGTTTCAGGGTTTAGGGCAGTGCAGTGGTGTTCGGGCAGTGTAGGGGGTCGTGCAGGGGGTGGTGTTTCAGGGTTTAGGGCAGTGCAGTGGTGTTCGGGCAGTGTAGGGGCGGTGCAGGGGGTGGTGTTTCAGGGTTTAGGGCAGTACAGTGGTGTTCGGGCATTGTAGGGGGTGGTGCTGGGGCTGGTGTTTCAGGGTTTAGGGCAGTGCAGTGGTGTTCGGGCAGTGTAGGGGGTCGTGCTGGGGCTGGTGTTTCAGGGTTTAGGGCAGTGCAGTGGTGTTCGGGCAGTGTAGGGGGTCATGCTGGGGCTGGTGTTTCAGGGTGTAGGGCAGTGCAGTGGTGTTCGGGCAGTGTAGGGGGTCTTGCTGGGGCTGGTGTTAAAGAGTCTAGGGCAATGCAGTGGTGTTCGGGCAGTGTAGGTGGTCTTGCTGGGGCTGGTGTTTCAGGGTTTAGGGCAGTGCAGTGGTGTTCGGGCAGTGTAGGGGGTCGTGCTGGGGCTACTGTTTCAGGGTTTAGGGCAGAGCAATGGTGCTCAGGCAGTGTAGGGGTGGTGCTGGGGGTGGTGTTTCCGGGTTTTGGGCAGTGCAGTGGTGTTCCGGCAGTGTAGGGGGTCGTGCAGGGGGTGGTGTTTCAGGGTTTAGTGCAGTGGTGTTCGGGCAGTGTAGGGGGTCGTGCTGGGGTGGTGTTTCAGTGTTTAGGGCAGTGCAGTGGTGTTCGGGCAGTGTAGGGTGTCGTGCTGAGGGGTGGTGTTTCAGGGTTTAGGGCAGTGCAGTGGTGTTCGGCCAGTGTAGGTAGTCTTGCTGGGGGTGGTGTTTCAGGGTTTAGGGCAGTGCAGTAGTTTTCGGGCAGTGTAGGCGGTCGTGCTGGGGCTGGTGTTTCAGGGTTTAGGGCAGTGCAGTGGTGTTCGGGCAGTGTACGGGGTTGTGCTGGGGCTGGTGTTTCAGGGTTTTGGGCAGTGCAGTGGTGTGCGGGCAGTGTACGGGGTCGTGCTGGGGCTGGTGTTTCAGGGTTTTGGGCAGTGCAGTGGTGTGCGGGCAGTGTACGGGGTCGTGCTGGGGCTGGTGTTTCAGGGTTTAGGGCAGTGCAGTGGTGTTCGGGCAGTGTAGGGGGTCATGCTGAGGTTGGTGTTTCAGGGTTTAGGGCAGTGCAGTGGTGTTCGGGCAGTGGAGGGTGTGGTGCTGGGGCTGGTGTTTCAGGGTTTTGGGCAGAGCAGTGGTGTTCGGGCAGTGTAGGGGGTCGTGCTGGGGGTGGTGTTTCAGGGTTTAGGGCAGTGCAGTGGTGTTCGGGCAGTGTAGGGGGTCTTGCTCGGGTGGTGTTTCAGGGTTTAGGGCAGTGCAGTGGTGTTCGGGCAGTGTAGGGGGTCATGCACGGGGTGGTGTTTCAGGGTTTAGGGCAGTGCAGTGGTGTTCGGGCAGTGTAGAGTGTTGTGCTGGGGCTGGTGTTTCAGGGTTCAGGGCAGTGCAGTGGTGTTCAGGCAGTGTAGGGGGTCGGGCTGAGGCTGGTGTTTCACGGTTTAGGGCAGTGGTGTTCGGGCAGTGTAGGGGGTCGTGCTGGGGCTGGTGTTTCAGGGTTTAGGGCAGTGCAGTGGTGTTCGGGCAGTGTAGGCGGTCGTGCTGGGGCTGGTGTTTCAGGGTTTAGGGCAGTGCAGTGGTGTTCGGGCAGTGTAGGGGGTCATGCTGGGGCTGGTGTTTCAGGGTTTAGGGCAGTGCAGTGGTGCTCGGGCAGTGTAGGGGGTCGTGCTGGGGGTGATGTTTCAGGGTTTAGGGTAGTGCAGTGGTGTTCGGGCAGTGTAGGGGGTCGTGCAGGGGCTGGTGTTTCAAGGTTTAGGGCAGTGCAGTGGTGTTCGGGCAGTGTAGGGGGTCGTGCTGGGGCTGGTGTTTCAGGGTTTTGGGCAGAGCAGTGGTGTTCGGGCAGTGTAGGGGGTCATGCTGGGGGTAGTGTTTCAGGGTTTAGGGCAGTGCAGTGGTGTTCGGGCAGTGTAGGGGGTCGTGCTGGGGATGGTGTTTCAGGGTTTAGGTCAGTGGTGTTCGGGCAGTGTAGGGGGTCTTGCTGGGGGTGATGTTTCAGGGTTTAGGGCAGTGCAGTGGTGTTCGGGCAGTGTAGGGGTCCTGCTGGGGGTAGTGTTTCAGGGTTTAGGGCAGTGCAGTGGTGTTCGGGCAGTGTAGGGGGTCATGCTGGGGGTGGTGTTTCAGGGTTTAGGGCAGTGCAGTGGTGTTCGGGCAGTGTAGGGGGTCGTGAAGGGGTGGTGTTTCAGGGTTTAGGGCAGTGCAGTGGTGTTCGGGCAGTGTAAGGGGTCGTGCTAGGGGTGGTGTTTCAGGGTTTAGGGCAGTGCAGTGGTGTTCGGGCAGTGTAGGGGGTCATGCAGGGGCTGGTGTTTCAGGGTTTAGGGCAGTGCAGTGGTGTTCGGGCAGTGTAGGGGGTCGTGCTGGGGGTAGTGTTTTAGGGTTTAGGGTAGTGCAGTGGTGCTTGTGTAATGTAGGGGGTCATGCTGGGGGTAGTGTTTTAGGGTTTAGGGTAGTGCAGTGGTGTTTGTGTAGTATAGGGGGTCATGTTTTAGGGTAGTGCAGTGGTGTTTGGGTAGTGTAGGGGGTCGTGCTGGGGGTAGTGTTTTAGGATTTAGGTTAGTGCAGTGGTGTTTGGGTAGTGTAGGGGGTCGTGCTGGGGGTAGTGTTTTAGGGTTTAGGGTAGTGCAGTGGTGTTTGTGTAGTGTAGGGGGTCGTGCTGGGGGTAGTGTTTTAGGGTTTAGGGTAGTGCAGTGGTGCTTGTGTAGTGTAGGGGGTCGTGCTGGGGGTAGTGTTTTAGGGTTTAGGGTAGTGCAGTGGTGTTCGGGCAGTGTAGGGGGTCGTGCAGGGGCTGGTGTTTCAAGGTTTAGGGCAGTGCAGTGGTGTTCGGGCAGTGTAGGGGGTCGTGCTGGGGCTGGTGTTTCAGGGTTTTGGGCAGAGCAGTGGTGTTCGGGCAGTGTAGGGGGTCATGCTGTGGGTAGTGTTTCAGGGTTTAGGGCAGTGCAGTGGTGTTCGGGCAGTGTAGGGGGTCATGCTGGGGGTGGTGTTTCAGGGTTTAGGTCAGTGGTGTTCGGGCAGTGTAGGGGGTCTTGCTGGGGGTGATGTTTCAGGGTTTAGGGCAGTGCAGTGGTGTTCGGGCAGTGTAGGGGGTCCTGCTGGGGGTAGTGTTTCAGGGTTTAGGGCAGTGCAGTGGTGTTCGGGCAGTGTAGGGGGTCGTGCTGGGGATGGTGTTTCAGGGTTTAGGTCAGTGGTGTTCGGGCAGTGTAGGGGGTCTTGCTGGGGGTGATGTTTCAGGGTTTAGGGCAGTGCAGTGGTGTTCGGGCAGTGTAGGGGGTCCTGCTGGGGGTAGTGTTTCAGGGTTTAGGGCAGTGCAGTGGTGTTCGGGCAGTGTAGGGGGTCATGCTGGGGGTGGTGTTTCAGGGTTTAGGGCAGTGCAGTGGTCTTCGGGCAGTGTAGGGGGTCGTGAAGGGGGTGGTGTTTCAGGGTTTAGGGCAGTGCAGTGGTGTTCGGGCAGTGTAAGGGGTCGTGCTAGGGGTGGTGTTTCAGGGTTTAGGGCAGTGCAGTGGTGTTCGGGCAGTGTAGGGGGTCATGCAGGGGCTGGTGTTTCAGGGTTTAGGGCAGTGCAGTGGTGTTCGGGCAGTGTAGGGGGTCGTGCTGGGGGTAGTGTTTTAGGGTTTAGGGTAGTGCAGTGGTGCTTGTGTAATGTAGGGGGTCATGCTGGGGGTAGTGTTTTAGGGTTTAGGGTTGTGCAGTGGTGTTTGTGTAGTGTAGGGGGTCATGTTTTAGGGTAGTGCAGTGGTGTTTGGGTAGTGTAGGGGGTCGTGCTGGGGGTAGTGTTTTAGGATTTAGGTTAGTGCAGTGGTGTTTGGGTAGTGTAGGGGGTCGTGCTGGGGGTAGTGTTTTAGGGTTTAGGGTAGTGCAGTGGTGTTTGTGTAGTGTAGGGGGTCGTGCTGGGGGTAGTGTTTTAGGGTTTAGGGTAGTGCAGTGGTGCTTGTGTAGTGTAGGGGGTCGTGCTGGGGGTAGTGTTTTAGGGTTTAGGGTAGTGCAGTGGTGTTCGGGAGTGTAGGGGGTCATGCAGGGGCTGGTGTTTCAAGGTTTAGGGCAGTGCAGTGGTGTTCGGGCAGTGTAGGGGGTCGTGCTGGGGCTGGTGTTTCAGGGTTTTGGGCAGAGCAGTGGTGTTCGGGCAGTGTAGGGGGTCATGCTGTGGGTAGTGTTTCAGGGTTTAGGGCAGTGCAGTGGTGTTCGGGCAGTGTAGGGGGTCGTGCTGGGGGTGGTGTTTCAGGGTTTAGGTCAGTGGTGTTCGGGCATTGTAGGGGGTCTTGCTGGGGGTGATGTTTCAGGGTTTAGGGCAGTGCAGTGGTGTTCGGGCAGTGTAGGGGTCCTGCTGGGGGTAGTGTTTCAGGGTTTAGGGCAGTGCAGTGGTGTTCGGGCAGTGTAGGGGGTCATGCTGGGGGTGGTGTTTCAGGGTTTAGGGCAGTGCAGTGGTGTTCGGGCAGTGTAGGGGGTCGTGAAGGGGTGGTGTTTCAGGGTTTAGGGCAGTGCAGTGGTGTTCGGGCAGTGTAAGGGGTCGTGCTAGGGGTGGTGTTTCAGGGTTTAGGGCAGTGCAGTGGTGTTCGGGCAGTGTAGGGGGTCATGCAGGGGCTAGTGTTTCAGGGTTTAGGGCAGTGCAGTGGTGTTCGGGCAGTGTAGGGGGTTGTGCTGGGGATAGTGTTTTAGGGTTTAGGGTAGTGCAGTGGTGCTTGTGTAATGTAGGGGGTCGTGCTGGGGGTAGTGTTTTAGGGTTTAGGGTAGTGCAGTGGTGTTTGTGTAGTGTAGGGGGTCATGTTTTAGGGTAGTGCAGTGGTGTTTGGGTAGTGTAGGGGGTCATGCTGGGGGTAGTGTTTTAGGATTTAGGTTAGTGCAGTGGTGTTTGGGTAGTGTAGGGGGTCGTGCTGGGGGTAGTGTTTTAGGGTTTAGGGTAGTGCAGTGGTGTTTGTGTAGTGTAGGGGGTCGTGCTGGGGGTAGTGTTTTAGGGTTTAGGGTAGTGCAGTGGTGCTTGTGTAGTGTAGGAGGTCATGCTGGGGGTAGTGTTTTAGGGTTTAGGGTAGTGCAGTGGTGTTTGTGTAGTGTAGGGGGTCATGTTTTAGGGTAGTGCAGTGGTGTTTGGGTAGTGTAGGGGGTCGTGCTGGTGGTAGTGTTTTAGGATTTAGGTTAGTGCAGTGGTGTTTGGGTAGTGTAGGGGGTCGTGCTGGGGGTAGTGTTTTAGGGTTTAGGATAGTGCAGTGGTGCTTGTGTAGTGTAGGGGGTCGTGCTGGGGGTAGTGTTTTAGGGTTTAAGGTAGTGCAGTGGTGTTTTTGTAGTGTAGGGGGTCATGTTTTAAGATGCAATGCTCCAATACCTGACCAGTCTGCACTACATAAAACTGCAAAAAAACTAAAAATAAAAAGTGTTTTGCACACTTTTGTCATTGGGCTATATGTGGGCTACATCTGGGTAATATTTGTGCTACATTTGGGCTCTTTTTTCACTGGTGGCCATCTTGGAAGACTTCTTTGTTATGAAGTTTCCTAATTTCTTCATTTACTGCAGTCTCCTCAGTAGGAAATGCTTTCAGTTTTTTACTTTGATTCCATCAAGAAGGCATTCAGATGTCTCACATCTGCCATAAATTCAGAATGTTAGCACTCTAGTTGCTCATTAGATCACTGGAGTAAAGCTACTGCTCACCAGGGAGTTAACTGGTAGTCTGCTGCTGGTATTGAAAGTGATTGTTTCAGTCTGCATGTCAGAATTTTCTAATGAAATAGAAGAGGATTTGAGATCTCACTTAAAACATGCCCTAATTTTTCTTTCTGCAGCACTAACCATAATTTCTATTTCAAAAAGAACCCCTCATTTTGTTCCTTTTAAATTAAATGTTTTAAGTGTTACTGGTTTATTCCAATCAAGATGGCTTCAGGTGTGCCATACTTTTGTCATAAGTAAGGCTGTTAGCGCTCTAGTTGTTCTTTAGAACACTCTGGGAAGCTGCAGTAGAACACAAAGGCATCAACTGGCAGGCTGCTCCTGTTGAAATATAACAGGAAGATATTTGAGATCACACTTGAAATATGTCCTAATTTTTCTTTCTACAGCACTAACCATAATTTCTATGACAAAATGAACCCCATCATTTTGTTCCTTTTTAAATTAAATGTTTTAAGTGTTACCAGTTTATTCCAATCAAGATGGCTTCAGGTGTGCCATACTTTTGTCATAAGTAAGGCTGTTAGCGCTCTAGTTGTTCTTTAGAACACTCTGGGAAGCTGCAGTAGAACACAAAGGCATCAACTGGCAGGCTGCTCCTGTTGAAATATAACAGGAAGATATTTGAGATCACACTTGAAACATGTCCTAATTTTTCTTTCTACAGCACTAACCATAATTTCTATGACAAAATGAACCCCATCATTTTGTTCCTTTTTAAATTAAATTGTTTAAGTGTTACCAGTTTATTCCAATCAAGATGGCTTCAGGTGTGCCATACTTTTGTTATAAGTAAGGCTGTTAGCACTCTAGTTGTTCTTTAGAACACTCTGGGAAGCTGCAGTAGAACACAAAGGAATCAACTGACAGTCTCTGCCCTTGTTGGATGTACATGTTTTACTGAGAATGTCAGACTTCATTCTCACATGAGTGAGAAAGATAATGTGAATTTATAGAAAATATGCTCTCATTTTAGCTTCTGGAGCACCTTCCAAACCTCCATGGGACAAGCATGAGAAAATAGTGTTCTCTCAAACATGATTCATGATATCCCAGCAGAAGGTTTTTCACATGGTAAAATCACCTTAGAATACACCACAATTCCTAAAATTAGCATGGTACCATCAACAAATAAATTCTAATGTAACTAAAGCCTGTTATCACCCTTTATAGTTCTCCTTTTGGTGACCCTCAAAATTTTCTATTCACTACAATGCATTTCAATGAGGTACTATCATTTATATTGGTCCCAAGATGGCTGCCAGCAATTCCAGGATGAAGTGCTGACAGCCAATCAGATCTCACGATGACATGTGTGGTTAGGCTCCGCCCAGATATATATGTGACTTTACTTTTGATTTTCTCAGGAACTACTGAACGGATTTACACCATTTAAGCAAAAGGCACGACACTAAACCAAGGGCTACCTCTTTGCCAAATTTGGTGTAATTCCGTTCAGCAGTTCGGGCTGTAGCTGCGACTAAGGGTTCCTATGGAAAAATGAATGGGGAAAACGCATTTTGGGACCCCCCTTTTTTCTCGGCCCCCGCTTGACGTATCACCCCGAGACTTTCAGGATAGGAGCGGACCGGAGCGCCCCAACAAGTTGGAAACTTTCGCGAAGATTCGTCAACCGGCGCCAACGTTATTTCAAATAAAATGTCGCGGATTTCCTATGGATAATAGGTTTTAACTATAACTATCTACTGGCGACCGCCAGTAGATAATATACATTTATATATATCATCCGGTGGCCATTGCCACTGGGTAGCTATAGTTAGGTCAGCGTTTACATAGGAAATTATTTTTTGTGTTGCTGATAACTTTGGCACCATTTGACGAATCTCCACAAACTTTCAAAAAAGTGCTCTTTTTTGCCTAGTTTGTGCATTAAAAGTTTTGGGGTGATCCGTCAAGCGTGGTCGAGATCATAGGGGGGTCCCAAAACACAAAATTTCCATGCATTTTCTACAGACTTATTTAAGAAGCACTACCGCAAAAACTGCTGAACGGAATTACACAATATTAGGCAGAAAGCTAGATCTTTTTCCATAGATTGTGCTTTCTGTGATTTGGTGTAAACCCATTCAGTAGGTTTTTTAGAAATTAAGGTTAAAAACACCCCTGTAACCTTTGTTTTTTTCAGTGAATATATATATTGCTGAATTAAATCCTGAATCTGCCAATGGTTCCCCCGTGTCGGTGTCCGATTTTTGTGTGAGAGAATCGGATGTGGTGTTCATATATATATATATATTCACTGAAAAAACCATAGGTTTCAGGTACATTATAGTTAGAAATTAGCATTTAAAAAACCTTAGAAATTCACTGAAAAAACCATAGGTTTTAGGGAAAGTTATAGTTAGTTTGACATTTCACTCGTACAAAACCAGAGAAATTCCCCGTTATAGTTAGTTCAGCTAACTATAACTCGCACCCCGCAATGCACTGCTGATGACGTCACATATTACATCACTCATGACATGGTCAGTGACATCACTGATGACATCACTGATGATATCTCAAATGACATCACTGATGACATCATCCAGTGACTGTGTGTTTCTGTAAAGTTAAAATATGTTTAATATATATAGGGAAAGCGTATTGAAGAATGTGTGGGTGTATAAGTGTCTGAATGGATGATTTAGTAGGTGCGTGACTGTCTCTATAAGTGAGTGATTAAACGTATTTTACTGAATGCATGGGTTAGTGACTAAACTGTGTGAATGTCTGAATCCGTCTGTCTGTTGGTGTGTAAGCGGCTGCATGGGTTTGTGAATAGCTACATGAGTATCTGGGTTATTGATTTGTTGTCTGAGTATCTGTATGGGTGCCTGAGTGTTTGTGTGGGTGGGGTGTGTGTGACTCTGTGCATAGATATGTGAGTGGGTGATTCACTGGGTGCATGGTTTCAAGAGTGCATCTGTGATGGACTGTATGGGTGGGTGAGTGTGTGTATGGGTGTGTTAGTGAGTGAATGTATATCTCAGTGGTACATGTGTGAGTAACTACATATGTGAAAGGCAGTATATATGTGTGTTGGAGTATATAAATGGCTATAAGTGAGAGTGTGTGATTGTGAGAGTGGCTGTATGGATGAGTTTGTGCTTGTATCAGTGATTGTATAAGAGCGTAAGAATGTGCTAGTATTTGTATGAGTTAGTGAGCTGGTGTGTGTATAACTGTATAGGTGAGTAAATGGCAGTGTGATTAATTATTTGCATGACTGACTAGGTGTGTGAGTACCTCTATGGATGAGTAGCGGTGTGTGAGTGTCTATATAGGTGTATGAGTGCATATGATAGTCCTGTACTGAGTGACCGTAAGTATGAATGACTGTACGGGTGAGTGAGTGGATGTGTGTGTAGACCTAAGAATCAGTGAGTGGGTATGTAGTTATTGGTGTTGGAATGTCTATGGTTTTGAGAATGGCAGTCTGTAATTTAGAGTGGGTGTATCAAAGGTTATATTAGGGTGTGAGAAGATGCATCAAATTATCACATGGATGATGTCATCAGTGATGTTATCAGTGATGTCATTTGAGATGTCATCAGTGATGTCATCAGTGATGTCACTGACATGTCATGAGTGATGTAATATTTGACGTCATCAGCAGTGCATTGCAGGGGCGCGAGTTATAGTTAGCTGAACTAACTATAACGGGGGAATTTCTCTGGTTTTGGACGAGTGAAATGTCCAACTAACTATAACTTTCCCTAAAACCTATGGTTTTTTCAGTGAATTTCTAAGGTTTTTTAAATGCTAATTTCTAACTATAACGTGCCTGAAACCTATGGTTTTTTCAGTGAATTTCAAAGGTTTTTAAATGCTAATTTCTAACTATGCCTACAAAGGTAGGACATGTGAAGAAAGAGGAAGAAAAGCGCACAAAGAAGCAAGACAAATGCAGAAAGAGGCAACAGAAGTCCAGAAAGACGAAGAAAAGTGCAAGAAGAAGCAAGAGATGTGCAGAAAGAACCAACAGAGGAGCAGAAAGTCCTCCTGTGCCCCCAACTTTTGCTGACGGGTACTGGTGGTAACTGACTCTGACTAACCGGCCCTAGAGCCAGTGCTATGCTAAAAGACACTTAGAATACAGTGAAAACACCTACATACACTAGGGAACACTACGCGTTGGGGTACCCCTGTGATTAGCATGACCTCCTCTGTATTTGCCATGAGTTAGTGCCTGGGTCATTGGATGAGTACATGGGTACTGACTGGATAATTAGAGTACTGTAAGGAGAGTGGATGGTGAATTTATAAACGCTTGTGTTTTGGCGGAGTGATTGGATAAGGACATGGAACTGGTTGAGTGATTGGAGGAGTGCATGGGTAGTGACAAGGAGATGGCTGGACTGCATCAGTAGTCTTCAGGGGATTGTAGCAGTGCATCTGTTAGTGCCTGCGTCATTGCATAAGTACATGGGTAGTGACTGGATGATTAGAGTACTACAAGGAGAGTGCATGGTGAATCTATAAGTGCTTGGGTTTTGGCGGAGTGATTGGATAAGTACATGGTGCTCGCTGGGTGATTGGAGGAGTGCATGGGTAGTGACAGGGCGATGGCTCAGGGTATTGTAGCAGTGCATGAGTTAGTGCATGGGTCATTGCATGAGTGCATGGGTACTGACTGGATGATTAGAGTAATGCAAGGAGAGTGCATGGTGAATTTATAAGTGCTTGGGTTTTGGCGGAGTGATTGGATAAGTACATGGTGCTCGCTGGGTGATAGGAGGAGTGCATGGGTAGTGACAGGGCGATGGCTGGACTGCATCAGTAGTGCTCAGAGTATTGTAGCAGTGCATGAATTAGTGCATGGGTCATTGGATGAGTGCATGGGTACTGACTGGATGATTAGAATACTGCAAGGAGAGTGCATGGTGAATTTGTAAGTGCTTGGGTTTTGGCAGAGTGATTGAATAAGTACACACATGTCACATCAGGCCCGCCACCTCCCTTCACTGTGCAAACACGGCCCCTGGCGGGTTTTAAGTTGGGGATTAAGTCCCCTTGAATCCTGAGGGTCCCTGGGGGCCAACTTGCCCACCAGGTACCTCCAGTAAGCGCCACAGAGCTGTGTTGCAGAGAGGTGGTCCAAGGCCACTCCCCTTTTTACACCTCTCTGCAACGCAGCTCTGTGGCGCTTACTCGAGGTACCTGGTGGGCTAGTTGGACCCAAGGAACCCTCAGGATTCAAGGGGACTTAATCCCCAACTTACAACGCGCCAGAGGGCCCGTTTGCACAGTGGTGAAGGGAGGGGGTGGGGCCTGATGTGACAAGTGTGCAAACGCGCCCGTGGCACGTTTTAAGTTGGGGGATTAGGTCACCTTGAATCCTGAGGGTCCCTGGGGCCCAACTAGCCCACCAGGTATTTCCAGTAAGCGCCACAGGCCTGCGTTGCAGAGAGGTGGTCCAAGGCCACGCCCCTTTTTACACCTCTCTGCAACGCAGCTCTGTGGCGCTTACTGGAGGTACCTGGTGGACTAGTTGGACCCCAGGGACCCTCAGGATTCAAGGGGACTTAATCCCCCAACTTAAAACACGCCACAGGGCGTGTTTGCACACAGGTCACCTCAGGCCCCGCCCCCTCCCTTCACCACTGTGCAAACGCGCCCCGTGGCGCGTTTTAAGTTGGGGGATTAAGTCCCCTTCAATCCTGAGGGTCCCTGGGGTCCAACTAGCCCACCAGCTACCTCCAGTAAGCGCCACATTGCTGCATTGCAGAGAGGTTTAAAAAGGGGCGAGGCCTGGACTTCCTCTCTGCAAGGCAGCCATGTGGTGCTGCTTGGAGGTACCTGATGGGCTAGTTGGCCCCCAGGGACCCTCAGGATTAAAGAGGAATTCATTCCCCAACTTAAAATGCGCCACAGGGCGCGTTTGCAGAGTGTTGCTGGGAGGGGGCGGGGCCTCGGTGCGATGCCGGCTTTTTTTTTTAATTATTTTTTTTTTTAGAAGGGGGGCTGTGTGGCCCCCCATCCTTTCCTATTTTATGGGCCCTGGGGACCCCATCCCCCAGGGCCTGACCCCTATTTTTTCAAAAATGGAAGGGGGCCGCGTGGCCCCCCTCCCGAGGCCATATTCGGCCCCGGGGACCCCATCCCCCTGGGCATGGCCAGTGTTTATTTAAAAAATATATATATTTGGAGGGGGCTGTGTGGCCCCCCTCCTCAGGCCATTTATGGCCCCGGGGACCCCATCCCCCGGGGCCGGCCTTTGCGTGTTTTTTAATTTTTTTAAATGTTATTATTATGGGGGAGGGGGGCCGCGTGGCCCACCTCCCAGGCCACTCCTGGCCCCGGGGGCCCCATCCCCTGGGGCCTGGCCTCTTCGTTGGGGACCGTGGGGGGAGCCCCAATGCCCCCATGGTCCCGCCGGCTCCCCGCCTCCTGCGGGAGCCGGCATTGCTTTTCCACATGGGGAGCTGCTGACATGCAGCTCCCCATGTGGAAAAGCAATCTGGTTTGGATTTTGGAAGAGAGAGCAGGTTTCCTGCTCTCACTTCCAAAACCCAAACCACAGTTTGCTATGGCAGGGCGGGAGCCGCGAGGCTCCCGCCCTGCCATAGCAAACAGCAGTGTCCCGGGGGTGGGCACCACGGGACACTGCAGGAGCCGGCCCTAGGGGGTGGCGGTCCCCCGGGCCATCACAGGCTCCAGGAGGGGGGCCGCGCGGCCTCCCTCCCTTCAGTTTGAAAGCCCCGGGGAGGTGGTGGGCCCCGGGGCTCGGGGGTCCGTAATGGAACCCCAAATTTACATAGTTAGTGCCCCGGGGAGGTGGCGGTCCCCAGGGCTGTGGGGGGGCCGTGTGCCCCCGCAAATATTCAAGAAAAGCCCCCGGGTGGCGGTCCCCGGGGCTTGGGGGGGCCTTGGAGGCCCCCCACACATTATAAAAAACAAGCCCCGGGGGGGTGGCGGTCCCCGGGGCTGCGGGGGCCCCCATGGGCCCCCGAAATTACAATTTTGCATGCCCCCGGGACTTGGCCCACCCGGGGGGCTAAATATTAACGAAGCGCGGAAGCCCGCGCTTCATTTTTTTAATTTTTACGGCAGGATCCGTGGATCCTCCGCGGATTTTGCAGCTGAAAAAAAATAAATGCTTTTTTTGGCCCTGGGGGTCCTTGTGTGACCCCCTGAGCAGGCCTACGGGGTCAGGGCGTTTCTACCCTGCCCCCTTTTCTTGTTTTTTAACGTTTTTTCTACTGTTTTCTTGTTACTCGGTTCTACAGAGTCACAAGATGGCTGCCAACACTTCCTGGTTTGGAGTGTTGACAGCCAATTAGAATAAAGCTCGTGGTCGGGAGGGTCCACGGATCTTCCGTGCCTCTAGATATCAAAACTTCTATTTTTTGATTTTCTCAGCAACTACTGAACGAACTTACAACATTTAAATAAAGGGGTCTTTCTGAACCAAGGAATATTTTTTTCCAAATTTGGTGTAATTCCGTTCAGCAGTTCGAGCTGTAGCCGTGTCTAAAGTTTCGTATGGGAAATTGATTTTCCGACCTCTTTTTTTTAAATTTCTCAGGAACTACTGAGCGGATTTACACCATTTAACAAAAAGGGCTCTTACTGAACCAAGGGCTACCTTTTTTGCCAAATTTGGTGTAATTCCATTCAGCAGTTCGAGCTGTAGCCGTGTCTAAGGTTTCCTATGGAAAATAACATGGGAAAACGTGTTTTGGGACCCCTTCTTTCTTCTCGGCCCTCGCTTTGCGAATCACCCCGAAACTTTCAGGATAGGAGCTGACCGGAGCGGACCACAAGTTTTAAAAATTTCGCGAAGATTCATCATCCGGCGCCAAAGTTATTGGGAAAAGAAAAAACGCTTTTCCTATGGAAACTGGGTCCTAACTATAACTATCTACTGGCGACTGCCAGTAGATAATATATATATATATATAAAAGGGCCTAATAAGTCTTGGAGAGGAGGCCCACATGGCCCCCCTCCCCTTTAAAAAATAATAGGGTTCTGTGAGATAGGGTCATAGAGCTTAATGAGGCTCAGGGAGGGGTGCTCCCCTCTCCTTTAAAAAAAAAAACAGCCCTGGGAGATTGGGTCGTCGGGGCCTATGAAAGCTCGGAGGGGGGCAACACGATCCCGCTCCCCTTTTTTATTGCTTTGGCCATGGGGATGAGATCCCTGTGGCCTAACAAGGATTGGGAGGGGAGCTGCATTCCCCCCTCCCCTTAGATGTACCCCCAGGAGATGAGGCCCCTGACTCCAAGAAGGCTTAGTGAGGGGGATCACATGGCTCCCCTCCTATTTTTTATTGTGTTTGGCCCCAGGGGATGGAGTCCACGGGCAATTAAGGGTAGGGGATGGGGCTGCACACCAACTCTGCTTAATAACATGTTATGGCCCCATGGGATGGGGTCCACGGGTCCAGAAGGCCAATCCTACACTGCATATGGCAAAAGCTGTGCGCATTGTGGGGTTGGCAGCCTGCTGTGAGTTTGGCCACTGGGACACAGTCTTCTATGTTGTGTAGAAATTGTATTGCTGCGACGATTTTGTCAAAAAACTCTAGGCTGCTTACAATACTAGGTGCCTGATTACGAGTCTGGCGGTCAATTGGACCGCCGAACCTGTGGTGGAGCTGTGGTGGTGGTCAGGGACCGCCGCACCAGTGGTCCGACCGCCGTATTACAAGTACAGTGGTCAGACCATTTTAGGGGCCACCGCAACCACCAGGATCAATCCTTTATCCCTGGCGGTGGTGTAGCGGTGTAAGGCCGCAATATGCTTGGTGGGGCCGCTGCGGAACCCCAAGCATTTTACGAGTTTCCTCACTGCCACTGGTCTCTTGGAGGTGTTCACGCCATGAAACTGCTGGTGGTGAGGAAGGGCCCCCTGTTGCCTCTGGCCATTGGGATGCATTCTGTGCCCACCTGTCTGCATGCACGCCCAGTTCCTGCACAGCATGAACTTAACAGTCTATGCCCTGCAGGAACTTGCTTTGGACTTCCCATTGCGGTGACTTTTTCAAAGGCACCGCCGTGGAAATGCCAAAGGACTGCCCGCCAGACAACGAGAATACACGTAATCTGGCGGGCAGCAGGCGGTCGAGTTTGGCGTTGCGAGACCAGGGCGGTGGCGTGCCGCCCCACTCCCGCACCACCAAACTCGTAATCAGGCCCTTAGTATCTACTATGTAGAATCTTAGCCTTGTTGAAACTTTTTCTGCAGAACCTTAAAACTTGTGTGGAACATACTGGACACAAGGCGTCAACTGTCATTTGCACACAGAATTGCTCTTCAATACACATATTTATAACATATTCAATACCTCTACACACCTATGATGCACTAGAAGCATATGAGTTTTGCAAACACTTACACCCATTAATTGGATACACATTGTACAAAATTATGTAGAAAAGTAATATGATAGTTACCTGCCACTATGTAAATAAACAAGCATACTCATTGGATGAAGTCATCAGTGATGTCATCAATAATATCATAGAACATGTCCTGAGTGATGTAAAATGTGAGGTTCGAAGCAGTGCATGTTGTCAATGACATATTCACCTAACTATAACCGTGGAATGCAAAATAATGTCAGGGTCTCCCTTCATCCACCCCAGCCTCAGCCTTGAGTCTGACATGCTTTGCGCATCTCACGGCAACACTTCTATGAAGTGCCCTGCCTTAAGCAGGCTCTACATGCTGCCTCAAGTACATAAATGGCATGATAGGAATGTGGCAGTGTCCACCCTTATAGACTGTGTAGCGTAGCATTTGAAGACACTGCTGTTAAAACCTAATTTTTTCATAACATTTGCCTTGATTAACAATGAAGAAAATTTGCTTGACTTTAGAAAATGCGTTTAACTTTACTATATCTGTAGAAGAGAAACTGAAAAACATAGCAAATAATTCTTTAAAGTGTGCTAAATAAATAATGTAGCTTTAACTATAAGAGACAATACTTTTGAAAGTGTTAAAAATAAACACAATCAGCTAAAATAAACAGTAGGCTCCCAAACCTAATGTGCCACCATGACTAGGCCTGAAAATTGAGCTGTCGACTTCTGCTTGACATTTCAGAAAAATGCCTTTTAGGAACTGCTGACCTAATCCTGTAACTGAAAAATTGTTCATCACTTTAAATTGTGCTGTGCTAAGAGAAAAATATTTATTTTCTTACTTACACCATATTATGTATTTCTTTAGCCTTTTCACACCATATGATTTCCTCATTTCACTAAATAATGTATTCTGCTATATTTTATAATGAATAGAGTATTAGCAATGTTGAACTTTCTGAAGATATTGGTTTGCATGCTCTCATTGAGACATACTGATAGAAATGTTTCATTGCTTTAGACTAGCCCTTTGTCCACACAACGGGATACTGACAACAGCTAATGGAATAGGCCTGCAGTGCAAGAGACATTAGAGACTTTTAGATAACTGCTCACCGGAGTGAATGTTTACCATGGAAAATGCGAGAAGACGACAGACCGTGGGAAGACCCGTTTACATCCGACGACGCCATGTTGAATGTTGCAAATGTTTTATGTTTTCATATATGTGTTCCTAGTTAGAGAGGGCAGACTGGACTTTGCCATTCTACCCTTTCCACACCACCTTACCCTCGATGCTTTATGCATTATTTTCCCTTACTCTTGCCCAGATTGCTGTGTGCTACTGCTAATAGTGATTTCCTATTATCCTGATCTTTTGGTGGAGAGACTTTCTCCTGCAGTCGATCATAGCTACTGCTGTGATTATTTCTCTTTGATCTATTGAACCAGTTGCTACTGCAACTTTTTAGGGAATTTGGCTGAGTTTCCTGAACTACTCTTTATGGAGTGTTTGCTTCTTTAGCCAACTAAATGCTCCAGAAGCTGGCTCTTTTCAAAGAGAACTCTTTAAGTGTTCTTATTTAGGTTAGGACTCTTAGATTAAGATAGGGACTATTTCCTTTATGGAACATGCTTTCTATATCATGCTGATTCTAATGAAACCTTTTCGTGATATTTCTGTAATTTTACTGGTCTGAATAAAGTGACAAAACCATACTAATCTCCTAATGAAAATTAAAACTTTAAAAACGATTCCAAACCTTTCATCATTAACTGAACATTACATTTCTGAAAGTTGATGATTATAATTTGAAAGGAAAATTTGTCACAGCTCCATTCTGTAATGACGGCCAAGATCTGTCGGCCTGAAGACAAAAAAGCACTAATGATAGGAAACTTTTGTTTTGGTCATTAACAATCTGGTAGCAGAGGGATGGTTTACGTCCTGAATGGAGCTATAAAAATAAATCTCAAATCTTACCTAAAAATCCTGATTCCTGTTTCCAATGTGCAGAACTTGAGGATTCGACAAGGCGGTACTCGGCGACACTAGGAGGCGACTGCAGTTTAGAAGGTGTGCCTTTCAATAGGGCAAATGTTATGGTTGTGAGTGAGTTGTAGTCTGTTTTCTTTGGAGAGTGTGAGTAAATGATAAGAGTATAGAAAAGAGGTTGAAGAAAAAGAAAAAGAGATTAATTTCAGGTTTGTTGTGGCCGAACGGTCCAGGGATAATAATATATGCTTAAGCTTGTTTGCAGAATTTAGGTGTGGAGTGTGAAGTACCATCACCTGCATTGGTAATATAGTTGTTCGAGAATTGCTTGTGATTGACTAATATTAATTGATGTTAGAGGAACCTAATTGCGCAAACGGGGGACAACGCATTGATTTGAGTGATTTCCTGCTGGTCGAGAATTCACTTGCGAGTGTGGAAAATTTCTTGAGTGGTTGTAATACTTCAATTCTTCTAGCAGAGCAAACGAGAAGGTATTAAAGGAGCTATCTGACAGAGATGTGTGAATGCAGAGGAAAATTGTAAAGGAGGGTGAGCTTTGTGATGAGTGAGATTGTACGTCATCGTCTTTTGAACTGAGATTGGTCAGTTAGTGTGGTTGTGAGCTCGGATTGATTGGTAACGTCATAGTGTTGCGCTGGGATTGGATCTTTAAAAAGTGAATATGGTCTTTGGATTTGTAATTGGCTTCCTGAGAAATAATAGCTGAAATTTTATTGGCCTGCCAAAAATTGACATATACGGACCAAAAATCATTACATTTTACATAGTTGAATTATCAAAAGAAAAATTGTTAAGATGAAATGCGTTAAGGATTTTAAGAAATTGGTGAGAGGAGATCTTACTATTCCAGTACCTAAGGGAGAGGAGGTACCGCCAGAGGGTACTCCAGCATACATTATGAATACTGAGCATGGTTTATACATGTCTTTGGCTCCGAGAGTGGAGTTGGATTACTGAAAATGAGGGTGCATTGAGTTTTCCTAGATTTGGAACATTTAACACCAGAATTCTGGATCATTTGAAAGGCTTATTGTATGAAATGAAGCCACCACCTTGACCTATTCAATATGAAGCATTTCATGTTTGAGAGAAGGTAGCAAGGGAAAAAGAGAGAAAAATACCAGAGGAGGACTGGATGAGCAGTGCAGAATTATGCAAGTGCTCGGTAGGATGAACAACAGCATAGATGGAGGAAAGCTATTATTGAGGGTACTAGTACTTACTTCAGAACCTGCCAATAAAGAAAAGAATAAATCTGTCATAAAAAAGAAGGGGATGAGTCCACTATTGATTCAGGGGATGAGATATTAGAACATATGTTGAATTCCAGACCCCCACCATCGCATTCTTCACTTGCTGAGCGAGGAGATTTGAGCGCCAATACTAGTCAAACAATGGCTACTGCTCCTGTAGATCCAAGTTTAACTCCCATTGAGTGGCCCTTACAAGTTTTGCAGATTGTAATACCAGTTATGACTCGATCACCAGCTGTAGACCCACTAGGACAGCTGCAGCTGCTTTGCCTACAACAGCTCCATTACCTGTTGTTAAGGCCTCCATTGCATCTTGAGTAGTTGTGAGTGCTCCTGTCTCAGCAGAGGCAAGGTCAGAAATACAGCCATTGGCTAAGTCTGGATTTGTTCCGACTTCTCAAAATTCACAGATAGTTTTGTGGAAGTCTCCAACAAACGCTACAAGCTTTGATAGATGGAGGAAAGACATTGGTCTTTACAACCCCTATGGCTCCTAGTGATTTAAATATTACTCGTGAAGGGTACATATCAGCATGGCTTGAAGAAGCTGTAGGAGAGAAGAAAGCTGAAGCTGTAGAATTACCAGAGAAACCAGAAACAGAAAAGGAGAGACCATTAGACATACCAAATTTAAAAGTAGAGCTGGAAGAATTGATAAAGGAATGTTTAGAACTGAAACATCTAAATAAATACCAGAGGAAATAATTAATTTGCCTGTGTAAAGAGGTTACACGAAGAGCAGCTTTGGTACATGATCGATTGACAGAATTAGCAAGAAAATGCGAGGTAGATCTTTCCAATAACATAAATCTACTCCGGAGCTACAGGGTAGAAATAGATGATCCAGCTATAGAAAACAAGAGAATTACAGGAAAGCACTTGCATATTGTAGAATTGATTAAATATATCTGCAAGTGGAAGGGCACAGAAAATATTGGAAGTTATATGGGCAAAGAAGCATGAAAAGAAAAAGAAGGAAGCGCTAGTGGAGAAGGACAGAGTGAACAACAGGAGAATGAGGTAACAGCATATTCACTTAGATAAATAGCAGGAGGAACTCATGTACATATTTCTTGGAGCAGAGGTGATTTGGCAGCATTTATGAGCAATTTTCCAAAATTGCGAGACAAGCCGGTGCAGTGGTATGCACAAGTAGAAAGATTCATAAAAATTTCTAATGTATTGTGGAGTGATATAAATACATTGTTTGACATTGTGGTGCCTGCTGATTTATGGGTTGAATGTAAGACAGCGGTATAGTGGTCGAAAGAAGAACCACCTAGAGAGAAAGGGACGAATGCACCATCACCTGAAGTAATAAAAAAATGTGAACCGGTTGTTAGCTTTTGGAAAAGCAGAGTACCTCCCAAAGATATGGATTGGCTTAAAATTAAAAGAACTACACAAGAGCCAAAAGAGCCAGTTCATGATAATGGGAGATTGTTACAGGTGTTTCAGCAGCACAGGGTACGTGAGTATCCTGAGGAGAGGGACATAGGGATGTTTGTATCCCAACTTGTTTTGGGACTGAAGCCTGAGATTTGTGCACACATAACACAAAGTATGATATGTTGGTAGAATAAATCTCTTGATGAAATCCTTCGATATGCCGATATGCAAAATATTGTACTGATAAATTGGTTATGAAGCAGAAAAAGATTAAAGAGAAGTTCATGTTTGTCCAGACTAAGCTAGCTCAGAAAGGTTTTCATAATTACTTTTGTAGGAAATCATGGAAACATGCAAGCTGTTGGTACCCCATCACCTGGGTTTCGGGGGAACCAAGGAGAAATGAATATGACACTGCATAGAGGTAGAGATGTTTCTGTAAGTATAGGATCAGGAACAGATGTGGCTGCTAAGAAAAAGATTACTGTTTGTCATATCTGTCAAAAAATTGGACATTGGAAGCGAGAATGTCAATTTAATCCTGAAAATGCTGGAGAAAATATGCAAACACCGGGATGGGTGCAGGTTCCAAAAATGCCTATGCAACAAATACAAATGCCAGTACAGGGACACATCCAAATGATGGATCCTGTGCCTACACAAGTGGGGAATCCTAGATTAAACTTAAGCCAAATGCCAAAAATGAATACGAACCCCTTTCAAAATGCCATGCCGTAATTTCAAAATTCAATGCAACAATTCCAGAATGCTGTTCAACAATTTTGAAATCTAAGCCAGAACTCATTGCAACAATTCCCTTTGTTTGCAACCGATGGCTCTGGTTCTGATAATTCCCAATGACGATGCCTGAGAGGGGAGGAAGCTTGCGTACTTGGTGAAGTCTTAGAGGTAGACCAAAGTGGCCCATATGTAGATGCTGAGGTTTATGGCCACCCTGTATCTTTTCTCATTGATACAGGAGCTACTCGTTCTACTGTAAGGACAGTTGAAGTCCCAGACCTACCTCTCTATGGGAAACTATCCAAATAATGGGAGTTACAGATAAGCAGATATTGAATCCAATATCAGAGAATGTTCCAGTAAAAATAGGTACATTTAGGAAAAAGCAGCAAGTTGTTGTGTGCGACACCAGACCTGTGAATCTGTTAGGGAGAGATCTCTTGTGCAAGTTAAATTGCACCATATATTTCACACCGGATGGTGTTGTGTTCCAAACACATAATGAAAATGTCGATTTCAAATGAATTGAACAGCAAGCTGATTTAGGGATGTTCCCCTTATTGACCACTGATGTATTCCTGTTGAGAAAAATCGTGAATGCAGACATATGGGATTTCACAGGAAAATATATTGGATGTATCATAGGTGTAGAACCGGTCTGAATAAATGTGAAGCCAAATGCTATCTATCCTAGAACGCCGCCATTATCATTTGACTCCAGAGACTAAACCAGTGATAGAGGGTATCTTACAGAAAGGAATCTTTAGGGAAATAATTAGAAGTCCATGTAATCCCACAATTATGGGCTTACAGAAGCCCAATGGCAAGTTCAGGATATTCAGGATTTGAGGAAAGTGAATGAGATGGTGGTGCCCTGTTGTCCTCTGGTACCGAATCCAACCGCGGTATTGTTTCAAATACCATGTACTGCAGAATGGTTTACTGTCATTGATTTATGCCAAGCTTTCTTCTCAGTGCCATTGCTTGAAGACAGCCAGTATATTTTTTCCTTTGTGTTCCAGCAGAAGGTATCAGCATGGTGTTGTGTTCCACAAGGGAATACAGAGAGTCCGTCTATTTTTAACCAGATTCCAAAAAGAAATTTAGAGACCCTGCAGATGCACTGGAAGTCTACCCTTCTTCAGCATATAGATGACCTTCTCGTGGCATCAGATACACAGGATGCATGTAAACATGATACAATTGCACTCTTGAATCACCTGGCTGAGAACAGACACAAAGGGGCCGATTCCGATCTCGGCCGGTAGGGCTCCGAATCGGATTCGGCTTTACCGGATCCGATTCGGAGCCCTGTTTCCCGACCGAACCGTACACGGGTCCGGCCGAGCGAGTACGATGCGAAATCTCCGACCGACTCGTCCGGGCGTCCCGACCGCTCCGACCGACTCGCTCCCGGCTCGAACCGCTCCGACCGACTCGCTCGGACTCGACTCGCACCGCGCAATGGAGACGTTTCCCGGCCGGGTAAGTACGATGCGCGCCGCGAGCAGTCCGACCGAGCCGCGCACTCCGGCTCGTAAGAGCTGTCGGAGCCGTACTTTGGGGGTCCGTGGTCGGACCCCCTGTACGCGTAGCCGCGCGGAGTCGCACACAGGGGGGACCCATGGGTCCCCCTACCTGTGCGTGTACGGCGCGAATCGCTCGCCGCGTACCCGCTGTAGGGGGCGCCCTTGTCCGACTCCGCACCCATTGAGTCAATGGGAGCCCGCGTACGCGTTGTACGACCGGCTCCCATTGACTTCAATGGGAGTCCGACCGACTCGAGTCCGATAACATACGGACGCATCGTACTCGTTCGGTCGGACTGCACGGGTCCGATTCGGTCGGAAATCTCTCCGGGTCCGGCTCGGTCGGAGAAATTTCCGGCCCGAATCGGAATCGACCCCAAAGTGTCTCCAGGTAAACTGCAGTACTCCCGTAAGAAGTTCAATATCTGGGACACATCATTGTGAAGGGAGCTAGAAAGGTGTCACCAGAAAGGGTGGAAGCCATCTTATGAATAAATCCACCTCAAACTCAAAGGGAAGTCAGAAAGTTCTTAGATTTAGTTGACTACTGTAGACAGTGGATGCCCAGCTTTTCCTTAATGGCCTCTACTGAGGTTGACACACAGAGATGTGTCAGATCCAATTCAATGGTACAACGAATGTACTAAAGCATTCCTGGAACTGAAAGAAAAAGTGTGTAGTGCCCCGGCACTAAGAATGCCTGAATATACTAAAGAATTTACTTTATTTTGCAGTGAGAGAGATGAGTGCGATTTCTGAGGTTTGACACACATGCATGGAGGAGCTCGAAAGCCTGCAGCTTACTTCTGCACTGTACTTGATCCTGTAGCGGCAGGTCTTCCTGGTTGCCTAAAAGCAGCAGCCGCATTAAGTATTAGTTGGAAAAGAGTGAGAACATAGTGATGGGATACTCTTTTACTGTTATAGTCCAACACCAAGCTTGTGTTCTCTCTTTCCGTCACTCCTTCATCAGATCTGGTCAACTTTAAAAAGGTATGAAGGCTGTTGCACACTGGATGGCAGCTAATTGTTTGCATCTGAATACCAGCAAGTCGGAAATTCTTCTCGTAGGCAGGGACGTTCAAGCCTGGGAAGACCACTGGTGGCCCTCTTCCCTGGAGACTCCCCCATGTCCCAAGTTGGTGGTTAAGAATTTAGGTGTTTGGGTCGATAATGCCCTAGCATTTGAAGCACAGGCGAAAGCGCTGACAGGCATCTGTTTTGGGCTGCTACGCGGGTTCAACCCAATTCCTGGGTTTTTCGATCCCCACACTCGTCAAGTCATTGTTCAGGCTGTTATTCTCTCCCAGTTGGACTACTGCAACATCCTTTTCCTGGGAGCAAATAAGCCTGTGATTAGAAGGCTCCAGTTGGCTCAAAATGCAGCTGCAAGATTGCTGCTTTCCCTTCCTAAATACTGCTCAGCTGCGGATGCCATTCGCAAATTACATTGGCTCCAGTTGGATAAGCGTATTCAGTTTAAGGCACTGTGCATGGCTCATAAGATCTTCTTTTCTCAGGGGGCCCCTATCTTATCTAATTTGTTGATTCCATATCTCCCCTCATGGTCCTTGCGCTCTGCTGATCATAATTTAGCCTGTGTGCCATGTGTTAGAAGAGCAAGAGCGGATGGGCAGTCTTTTCGCGCCATAGACCCTGCCCTCTGGAATGCCGTCCCTCTTCTTTTAAGGTGCATCCAGAACTACTTGTCCTTTAGGAAATCGCTGAAGACCCGGTTGTTCACCATCTTAATGTCCCGCTAGTCATCTTATTTTTCCCCAGGTCACTCACAGTTGTGTCTTTCTGGCGAAACTAGTGCTGGGACGCCCCGTTGCTGAGGCAGCCATGCACTTTACAAATCACATAACATAATACTCTGTGGAGCTATTGATGGTGCAACCTAAGGCGCAGCACATGACTCATAACAAATTGACCCGTTATGAGCAGAATATTTGGTCTGCAGAAAATATCACATTAAAACATTGTATAAATTTAAACCCTTCCACACTACTGCCTGTAAATGAAATTGATGATAAATGTGATGAATATGACCATATTGGCAAGATGTCACAGAACTATGCGCCAAACCACGTCCTGATATGAAGGATGAACCACTATTTGAGCCCAACCATGTATTGTTTGTGGATGGTTCATGCCTAAGAGGAAACGAAGGCACACTAAAAGCAGCATATGCCGTGTGCACCATAAATGATGTCATAGAAGCATCATGGATTCAAACAGTGTTTTCAGTACAAGTTGCTAAATTAATTGCCTTTACAAGAGCCTGCAGTTTGATTGCAAAAATCAAAGTCATTATATTTACCGATAGTCACTATGGGGCAGATTTACGAGCCCCCTGCGCCACCAGTACGTCACTTTTCGTGACGTACTGGTGGCGCAGGGGGCTGCTCCATATTTACAAGAAGAGGAAAAGCCACCCTGCGTGACTTTTCCTCTCCTTGTAAATACGGCCCCTTCACACGCAGCACTTTGCGGTGAAGGGGCGTTCCATGGGTGTTGCTGTGGGTGTTCCCACGCAACACTCATGGAACAAGACACATCTCCAGAATGATGAGAAATCGTAACTCTGGAGATGCGTCTGAAAGCTACGCCACCCTAGAGGTGGCGTAGCGAAGCGCACAGAGGAGAAATGTTTTCATTTCTCCTCGTTTTTTCCTCTTTCAATGCGTGCTGCATTCTGCAGCACGCATTGAAAGAGGAAAATGGTTGTAGTGATTGTTTTTGTGCAGGAAGGTTCCCCTTCCTGCACAAAAACAATCTCCCCACGACGCAGGCATCCTTGCACCATGGTGCAAGGGTGCCTGCGCCGGCGCATGGCTGCAGTTTGTGCGCCAGCGCAGGGGGAAGCACAAGGATGCGACATATTCTTGTAAATATGTCGCATCCCTGTGCTTCAAAACTAACGCGGCGCAGCAAAATGACTTGCTGTACCCCGCTGCGCTAGTTCAACGTAAATCTGGCCCTATGTGTTTGGTGTAGTTCATGATTTCGGGCAGCTATGGTCATAATGTGTTTTTTTTTACTTTTTCAGGAACCCCAATACAAAATGGAATGCATGTCAAAAACTTGCTGGAGGTATTGCAATTGCTAGAAGAAATTGCAGTAGTTAAGTGTCCAGGTCATCAAAATGGAAGCAGATACGTTGCTACGGGCAACCAATACGCTGACTCAGTGGCAAGATATTGTACATTGTTGGCTTGTACTTTTATTGGAGCTTTCACATGTGAATCTGAGGAAGACAGTTCTTTTATAATATGTAAGTGTATTGTAACTCCTTTCTTGTCAATTTTAAGAACAAACTAATGTTGCTTTCTTATCAATTGCATGCTTGACTGAAACGTATGCTGCCTACCATAGGTGTGTCAAAATTACTAGATTAGCCAAGAACTCCTGATGTCCTGGACTCGGTCAGCACAGTGGAAGGAATTTATCATTCAATTTAATTCACTATCAACACATTATCAACACATTTATCAGATTCATAATTTTCATGTAATTTTTCATGATTGTAGTTTCTTCTATAATTTTTTGAAAAGGGTATTAATGCAATGTTCCTACTCTAACACAGAGACCAAACCTATTGCTAATTTATAACATTGCAAGACAGTTCTTTTGCTATGTTGATGAAAATCACTGACACATGGGATGAATTGAAATGAGTACAGCAACATGTGTCAGAAGCAAAACAGAATGGATGGGTAAGAGGAGGATGGGAGAAAAATACCAACGACATTTGGATGTCGGTTGATGGAAGGCCAGTGTTGCCTGATAGCTTGTTGTTTCCAATGACACAATATTATCATGGGTACACACATTTGGGGAGAGATTCCATGGTGAGACTATTCAGAAAGAGTTAGTACAACCCCAGGTTCAAGATGTTTGCAGAAGAGATCTGTCACAGGTGTGTAATATGTCAGCAATTAAATGCAGGAATAGAACGCATTTTACCTTGACACACATAGGGAGATCAGATGGTCACTTCAAATAGGATGCAGATGGATTTCATTTAAATGCCTGTATACAACAGGTTGGGATACATCCTGGTGATTTTTTGTATTTTCTCGAGAGGGGTGGGAGCCTATCCAACGAGAAGAAACAAAAATCTGACTGTAGCCAAGTTGTTATTATGAGAATTGATCCCTAGATACGGCAAGCTGATTTCTCTTGAGTAAGATAGAGGAACTAATTAATCAGTGAAGTGATGCAGATGATTTGTACAACCTTACAGATTGAGAATAGATTACACTGCAGTTACAGATCAGAAGTATCAGGTCTCGTGGAACAAGTGAATGGTACCATCAAGTTTAAATTGGCAAAGGTGTGTACTTCGTCTTCCTTAAAGTGGCCAGATGCTTTACCTTTGGTGTTAATGAGTATTCAAAGTACCCCAGACAGTAAAACAGGAGTATCGTGCATGAGAACCTGATGGGCAGGGCAATGAGATTACCAGCTATACCTGCAAATGCCCATGTGAATATTACAGACGACATAATCTTGGATTACTGCAAAGAATTGGCTGACATGGTTTGTTCTGTCTCTCTTCAGGTATCTTTGGCCACACCAGATTTTCATCAAGAAGCGTGCCATGACCACAGTCCCAGAGATTGGGTCGTCATCAAGAAGCACGTCCAGAAAACTTGTCTTGAACCCAGATGGAAAGGCCCCTTCCAAGTGATTTTGACTACAAGCACTGCTGTTAAATGTGTGGGATTTGTAAACTGGATTAATGCCTCACACACCAAAAGAGTAAGTAATCCAGAAGAAGTGCCTTTGGTCTCGATCCTGAAAGAATAGCTTTGGTGGTCGCACTTTCAGAAAAGAGACCACCCAGACAGGTGGCACAAGTGCCAGTCCAACCACAAGAAGAAAAAAGGAGTGAAGATCAGCAAACAGAAAGGAAAGTACAAATGCCTGAAGTGACACAAAATGGTATTGAAACAGTGATTGAAGCCCAAACTGAAAATACTCAAGGAGTGGTACGCGAAGATGAAAATGACCCAGGAGAAGGAACAAGGACCGGAGTAAGGAGAACAAATCAACAGGCAGAATGGCCAGCAAGTTATAAAAGCAAGAATCTAAGAAGAAGCAGTTTAATAACTCAAATTCCAGAGCTCATACCTGAAGAGGAGGAAACAGACAGCAAAAGTGGTATAGATCCCAATCAACAAGAAATATGGAGATCCAAAAGAGCACAAGTGCCTTGTTGCATATACTCTGCACCTGAATGGTCCTACTGTGAACACTGCTCCGAACGTTACACTAGAAGATTTGTGCAGCATGAATCCTGAATTATTGGGGCCACCCTGAAAGGCAAAAGACATTGCAAACAAAATTTGAATAAGCAGAAACAAAAAGAAGCTGGAAAGACAATAAGAAAAGACTCTGAATGAGAACTGATAGGTTTATTAATTTAGTTATTTGTTTCACAGAACACTAACCTAGGCCCAAGAAAAAGCTACAGAAGAGGTAGGGATAAAACTTTGGAACAAATCGGAGTAGGTTTAAGTATTGTCTATTCAGAAAACAGAACTCCAAAGAAAAACAAGAAAAAGAAGAACACTAACTGTATCAAGAGAAGCCAGTCACTAAAACTACTGAATTAAGCTTTGTTTGACTCATAGAGAAATGTGTTGCATTAGAAATAAGTGTAAGTGTATAATGGGGTCAATGTTTGTAATAACAGTAATAGTGATCATAATAGTACTAATAGGGTTTTATTTAACACCCGATACAGAGCCTAAAGCAAAGAACATTACTAATACACTTACACCAGATTTTAGAGAAAATTCTTAGTTATGCCTTTGTAAGCTACAAAAAGGATGAATATTCTACTAATGTTTATTCTAGATTACTACAAGAGTACACTAATGCTATGGGTGCAAATGACTGCTATGTCTGTACACACTTACCCACTTCTGTTTCTGAAGAGATTACATACTATCATATACCTTTGTCTTATGCCGTTTCCTGTAGTATTTTACTATCATTAGTTTATAGACCAGGACATTTTCAATACTTTTATTCTAATCATGATTTAATACTTTCTATAGTGCCCTTGATAGAAAGCTTGAATTTACACCTGCAAGCAAAGAAATGGACACAGCTTGGTATTATTTTTCTCCACATACACCAATAGATAGTGTAAAGGCCTACAAAAACAATTTAACCTGTCTAATGTGACCTGTAGAAAGAACGTGCATAATGGCTTTAGAAGAAAGGTACATTACCATGACAAAAATTGCAGACAGAAAGAGTGATGTCTTACAGAATGCATGGAAGAAAGAAGAAAATGAATTTAGAAAGAAGATGGTTTACCCTAAAATTTGTGATTAAAAAAGGAGAATGCTGAAAAGGATGAGACATGTAGGGAACACATAGCTTCGAACACAGATTCAACATGACAGGGGAATCTTGCCAAATTTTACAGGGAGTCAAAATGCAATTTTAGTGGTTTACTATATTTGTGGACAAAAATGTTTATTTCCTGTTACCAGCAGATTGGGAGGGAACTTGCTATTTAGGTATATTAATTCCAAAGATGTACCATGTTACAAGCTTACTTGCGTTAACCTTAACACCAGCACATGGACATAAATGTAGTGTAGAAGCTGAAACTGGATTAGTAGGAGATATATTTGGAGCAATAATTCCACCTGTAGGTGTCATTGCAAACAATGAAATGATTAGGAAATTAGCCACAATAGTTGATAAAGTGGTGACCAGCACATCTGGGGGGATATTCACAAGAACGTGCGCTAAACATCTCCAAAAAATGTTAACGCAACTTTACACATCGCAGTCCATTGCGGGAAAATAACCCTGTGTTAACGTGGAATTCACAACACAGCGGTACCATGCGATAGTCTCCCGAAAACGCGGACAATGTCCGCGATACAACAACCGCGACCGTGATAAAAACCCAATCCCCAACGCAAAAAAACATGCAATAGGCCAAACCGCGATGAGGAAATCAGCGATAAGCAGCGCCAGGCCTGCTATACACACACGGCAGGCGGGAAAATCACTACAAAAGTAGAAAAAACACACAAACACAAAATGACCAACACCGAAGCACCATGGAGGCAGCCGGAGCAGGCGCAGAGGACGAGCGGAACCCCACAAGCACCCCGGTCGACCAGCCTGGGACCTCGGGGACAGGGAAGGGCAAGGACAAGAAGAAGAGGAAGACGAAGTTCAGTCCGCAGGAGAATAGGATCCTGGTCACGGAGGTGATAGAACACCATCAACAACTGTTCGTCACCTCCAATGTGTCAATGGGCACCAAAAATGGTATATGGCGGTCCATCGTGGACAAGGTGAATGCCGTCGGAGAGCACAAGAGGTCAATGGACGAGGTCAAGAGGCGATGGATTGACATCAAGCGCAAAACCAAGGAGAAACTCGCAGGCAACCAGAAGGCAGCAATGCAGACTGGAGGTGGGAGCCCAGCGCCACAGCTGGAGCTGGATGACATGGAGGAGCTGGTGTCGACAGTCATCAGTGTGGAGACCGTGGCAAGAGTCGGGGCACCGGACACTGCTCGACATGACACAACACAACAGCAACAGGGTGAGTAACCACCAGGTACTGGGGGGACAGGGGGAGATGGCCACAATGGCACACATGCGCAATCAAGCAGAGCACAGTGCACACCCACAATGACTCTGGATCATGGCCCTGATCTACAGACTGTCACAATGTACATTGCCATGCTGTCTGAATGTGAACATGTACCATGCGGCTACATACATGTGGACACATTGTAACATAGCATCTCCCCTTCACATTGCAGGGGCACCATCAACACCTCCTGCAGAACAGTCCCAGCCACTCTTCACTGATAACGAGGAGGACACCACCAGCATCGACACCCAAGCCCTCCAAGACATCATTGAACTCATCCGCCAATCACCTCCAAGACCAGGGCAGCCCAGCTGCATCAAGGAGACCCCACCCACTCCACAAACCACCCAGCAGGAGGCACCCACAACCCCGGCTGTCTCCCAAGACCCCCCCCGAACAACACATGGCCTTCCAACGCCGTGTGTTGGAGGGCCTGAGGGAGATGGCTGAGCAGGTGCGGGTGGGGTTCGACCTCATGGCCACCAAACTTGACGCCATCCATGGGTGTCTGAGTCCCATCAGGAACCACTTCCAGTCCCTAACGGACACCCACAGGCCGCTCCATGGTCTCCAACAATCCCTGGCTGACATCGCTGGAGTCATGACTCGGAGACAAGAACACCTGTCCGCTCAGAGTGGCTCCAGCGATCTCAGCCGTGAGCTGGCACACATGCGGAGGCTCATGGAGGACATGGTGCGGATGGAGGCGGAAAGGATGGCAGCCACCGCTGCACATCAGCAAAATGTAGCTGGGATCTACCATGCCCTGCATGTCCTCATCATGGCATTGCTGCCACAAGGCGTGGCGCAGATGAATGCTGCTGCTCCTACACCATCCACATCTCCGCCCCTGGTGTGTCAGTGCCTCACAGTGCGGCAGGCATTTCCACTCCGACACCTGATGTGTCACTGCCACACAGTGCGGCCGACAATCCACCTCCGGCCCCTGATCTGTCAGTGGCACACAGTGCCGCAGCCGGAACTGCACCACCCACAGGTGGGGCAGAGCACACATCCGAGGATGAGGACGTGGATGGGCTTGAGATCAGAAGGAGGCACTAGCATTCATGTCCGCCACCTGGCCTGTTGCTGCTTGGTGCCGCACATGGCCCCATGACCTTCCACTGACCCCCGATACACTCTGCTGCACTCACCTTGGACCGCGACATGGACTGCCATATCCTGTTTGGTGACATTGACACGGCGACCAGACTGCGGACTGTACCCTTCCTCTTCCGCTGTACTTGTCATTCCCCGATGGACTCTGGCTGGCCCTCCACGGGCCCATATTGTGAAGTGGGGTTGGCATGGCCCTGTACTGCTCCAGCTGCAAAACTCCACTGGATGTGCATTAAACATTCAGAAATGCACTGCTGTGTCATGTCTTTCATCATTCATGTATGAATGTCTGGATGAATGTAGGGTCAGTGATTCCCCCTAACGTCAATGATGCTCATCTAGTGGGATTCCAGTCACAGTGTGCTACATTGCCGATTGCGTTCCGGGTGCCGTAGACACTACGGGCCTTTTTTGGGTACTGGAGGCAAGATGGCGGCTGACTTCGCAGCCGAGTGAGCTCTCGCGACCTAACCTCCCTGTTCACTCCGATGGGAGACTGCGGATCGGAACGCTAAACCGGATGAAATAGGTAGCTGTGACCAGGAATGCTTTGGTACCTGTCAGCACTGCAGTGTTGCGCGGCGGGCTGTCGATTCCCTCGATTCCCACGTCTGCATCTGTGTTGGTGCTCGGTGCGAGGGGTCGCGCTGCGTGCGGTCGTGGGGCAGGATCGGACCCCCGCACTGCTCAGGATGCCGCCGAAAAACATCAGAGGAGGAAAGACACGCGGCGTAGGAGGCAATGCCGCGCAGAGCAAGCCCCCGGAAATGGCCCAAGACAAACAACGATGCGGAGCGGTTGACGCTGCCCATGGAAGCAGTAACAACAGTAACAGCCCTGCAAGCAAGACGGGCAGCGGGAAGAGAGTTACTCCTGCAATATTTTTGGCAGCCAGAAAGGGGAGGAAGCCGATCAACGGTAAAGCCACTACAGAAGAAGTAGGTCATGCGGAGAATTCAGTGGAGGTGAGCTCAGGAAATATAGGGGTATCGGGATATGACATGGAGATCATAGAGCATGGGAGGGATCCAGAATCTCAGCGCAGCCTCACACTGGAAAGGCAGGCTTTTATGCATGAAACTGTGGCAGAGACTTGTACAGATGCGGTGCTTGCAGACCCAGTTGCTGTTGGTTCAAGGCTAGAAATTGTGGCCTCAATTATGGAAGTAGATAAACCACTATTAGCAGAGGGTATAGAGGGTTCTAATGAGGGTTTAAGTGATGATACATACCCGACAGATACAGACATAGAGGGACCTTTCTTCTCACTCTCCGATCAGACTAATTCATCAGGCGATGAATCACTACACCTTTCCGAGGGCCCTCCTAGCTTAGCTTGTAGGCGGTGGAGTGAAGTTAGTAGTGTTTACCAAGTAATGGAGACTCCTGGAAATGATAATGCGATGGGAAGCTCCGGGACAGTACGTAAAAAAATAGCCCCTTCTGCTTTATCCATGGCTTCGGCCCCATCTCTTGCCGAGAAGTTGGGTAACTCCGTTAATTATGGGAATGGAGTTGATGGGGGGAGCCAGAGACAAGATCATGATCAAGCACTAGAGGGTTCCGGCAGTATTTCACGGGCAGAAAGCCAAAAAACTCAAGGTGCCTGTAGGAAACTACAGAATTCAATCCGGCGGATGGCCAAATCCTGCTCAGAGATCGCGGAAAGGATTACAGAGGCAGAAAATCGAATTTCTATGCTTGAAGATGAAATGTCTGCGCAGAAAACAACCACTGAAACGCTAACGTCACATAGGAATGATATATCCTGGAAGCTTGAGGACATGGAAAATCGCCTCCGGCGCAATAACTTGAGAATTCTTGGTGTGCCAGAAGGAATTGAAGGTACGGACCCCCGGAAATTTGTGGTGAAACTCTTCACTGAAGCCTTTCCAGAATTAACTCACTGGACATGGGATACGGAGATCCAGCGGGCCCACCGCTTTCCTTTTCGTGTCAAGTATCAAGCAGGATCAACTCAAGCTAATATGAGGCCTAGAGCTATACTGATATGTCTATCTAATTTTTTATCTAGGGAGGCCTTGTATGACCTTGCCAGGCCTGATAGACAGAGAAAAGCGGCAGGCGTAGAGTTTTTTGTTCGCCCCGATTTCTGCCCGGCCACAGTGGAAAAAAGGTGGCAGCTACGGCAGCTAATTAATACATTTAAGGATAAGGGCGCGCAAGCATTTCTCTTAAGTCCTGCCAAATTGAAAATAATATATAAAGATAAAATAAGATTCTTTACTTCTGAGTTGAAAGCAAAAGAATATTTACATGAAATCAAGGCCTAGGAAGAATTCTATAAGTATTGAAATTCCGGTTAATGAACTCAAATAACTTTTTGCTCTCATGCTGAATCGCAGTCTTTAGGTTTTTTCTGTTAAGGGAAGATCCCTACAATTAATTGTTTTTTTTTTGCCTTTGCTGGTTTTATAAATATAAGGTAGGGTGTATTGAATAGTCGGGGGTACAGGGAGGTTCGGTGTTCTACGAGGCTCTCCATCACTGTAGACTGTTGGGTCTACCAGCCTCCATGGTAGGGAGGGTAACAGGGGGGGCCTTCATTGGTAGAGAAGGCAATAGTGGGGAGGTGGGGGGGGTTGCTGGTGTGATGTGTGGGGGCTACCAAGGATGGTGGGTGTTGCAGGGGTAAAACTAAAAATGAGTCAGTAGCTAGTGCAGAAATTTTGAAATGGAAGGAGCAGGAGCTAAGGGGGAGGGGGGAAAGGGGAGAGAGGAAGAAAAGAAAAAGGAAGGGGAGCGTTGTCTGCTGTATCGATCCAGGGTTAAAAAAAAAAATGGCATCTTTAAATATATGTACATTTAATGTGCGTGGTCTTAATGAAAGGGGCAAACGGCAAAGAGTGGCTCGAGAAATTAAGAACATGTCCCCAGACGTGGTTTGTCTTCAAGAGACACATGTTCCATGGAGTAAACGTAATATATTAAGGGAATTAGGATTTGAGCTTTTGGTCTGTACTTCGCAAGGCACCATCAATAGAGGTGTTGCTATTCTTGCCAGAAAAAATCTATTAAAAGTAACGAGAAGCTTAGTAGATAAGTATGGCCGCTGGGCGGTGATTGAATGTTTAGCTCTCAATGAGAAATGTACAATATGCTCTGTATACGGCTCGAACTACGATGAAACTCCGGTTATTGAATATTTGAATATAGAACTGGCCACCTGGGCTACCCCTTTGGTATTGACGGGGGATTTTAATATCCAAATGGGGGAAGTGCGACATGGGCCGGGGGGTGATAAATACTTTGGCAGGAAACCGAAGGTATACAGAGCTCTGCAGCAGCTTGTTGATGAGCATGGTTTAATCGATGTTTGGCCCAGATTAAAATATCCAGACCCAGGGTACACATACTATTCTTGCCCTCACCAAAAGCTAACCAGACTAGACTATTTTTTTGTCACTAAAACTCACTTAGTAGACGCACACATACAGATTTTTGCCCAAATTACCTCGGACCATAACCCTCTCTTGTTGAAACTTACAATGCAAGGCCTGACACGTACCCGAGGCGCATTTTCCTTTGATAGGAAGTTACTATTAAATGAAAAGTTTATTTGTCACATGCGAGAATGGTTAACTCAGTTCTTGTCCATAAACCGAAATTCTACTAAATGTGATATAGTGTGGGATGCTATGAAAGCAGGGCTGAGGGGTGAAATACTAAGTTTTGGGTTGCATGTACAAAAGCAACTCAGGCAGCACCAACAGACGCTATATGATAGCCTGCGCCATGCTGAATATGCATTGATAGAGGCGGTTCAGGGGCAATTGGACACTACACAGGCAAAATCCGAAGTAGCATGTTGCAAAGCTAGGATAAATGAGGAGTGGGCCAAAGATATTGCAAAAAAATACCATCTTTTTAGGAGAGAGTGTTATGAGTTTGGTGAGGCAACTGGTAGATGCCTGGCAAAGAAGATTAGATCTAAGGAGGCTAAAAATACTATATCGGCAATTGAAGATTTAAGGGGGAACATAATAGAAACACCAGAAGGTATTCTAGAGGTCTTTAGGGTCTACTACGAGGGGCTGTATTCTGAAGATTGCCACATTCAGGGGGGGAGAGGAGACTTCTATAAAGATCCTCACAGGGGGATACTGAATGAAGAGGATCAGAAAGGGTTAGAGGACCCTATTTCGATGGAAGAGCTTGTAGAAGCTGTCGGTTCCTTAGCTACAGGGAAAGCCGCTGGCCCTGATAGGCTCCCTCTGGAATTTTATAATTTTTTTTACCTGAAATACAGTCTGATATGTTAACCGTACTTCGGGAGGCACAAAAGGGTGCTGCACCGGCATCATGGGATGTTGCCAGCATCACAATATTTCTTAAAAAAGATAAGCCACCTACATTACCAGGCTCATTCAGACCAATTTCACTCCTAAACTGTGATGGAAAAATCTATGCAAAAATATTAGCATCACGACTTTCCAGAGTGATTATGCCTCTAGTTTCGGTTCACCAGCACGGATTCATCCCAGGGAGGGGCACGGTCAACCACATAAGTAGGGTCACGACGCTATTGGACATTGCCAATACTCGTAAACTACCTTGTGGAGTGATACTACTAGACGCGGAAAAAGCGTTTGACCGTGTCTCCTGGGAGTTTTTATGGGCAACAATGAGGTGGCAAGGATTCGGCACGGGCTTTATCCAGGCAGTTAAAGCTATGTATAGATCACCTATTGCCCGTGTCTGTGCGTTGGGGCTAGAATCGAATCCCGTATCTATATCAAGGGGTACCCGGCAGGGATGCCCCTGCTCTCCTCTGTTATTTGCGCTCTATATTAATCCGTTCCTAAACCTATTAGAACATAGGCTAAATACACAACTAGGTCTTAGGCAGGAGCGGGTTAGTATATTAGCATACGCAGATGATATAGCGATAGTCTCATCAGATCCGGTCATCACTCTGATAGAGACGGAACAACTAGCACTATTATATGGGAGGAGTTCAGGCTTTAAGCTAAATTTAGCCAAAACACAGGTTGTTTGCACAGACTTAGTACACTTTAATGATCCTAGAGCTATGAAGGAGGCTACATATCTGGGGATTCGGCTGAATGCATGTCTTAACACGATGGTTCTATCTAATTGGGACCCTATGTTACGGAAGATTAAAAAGGAATTAGATAGGATGGAGGGTCTACATTTATCAATGATAGGAAGATGTAACGTCTTAAAAATGAATATCCTACCAAAAGTTCTTTATTTCTTCAGGTCGGTTCCTTTAGAAATTACAGGGAAACAGATTCAGAAGCTACAATCTATATGCAGCAGTTTTTTGTGGGCGCAGGGGAAACCCCGCCGAGCTATGAAATTTATGACCCTGCCACGGGAGCGAGGGGGCTGGGCTGTCCCCAATTTTCAGTTTTACTACTGGGCATGCTTACTACAATATATGGGAATTTTATTAGTGGGGGCAAATGAGGACAGCACAAATGATATACCCCATATTTATCAGTTGCTACTAGGTCCTACAACGGAGAGAAGTTTTTTTAAGATTCTGGAGCCTAGCTACTATAAAAAAAAAACGCTTCAAGGTGCTCCAGGCTGCTCATAAGGCTTGGCTCCAGATTAGGCGATATTTACAGATAGGTAGGATCTATTACTACACCCCAACTGATGCCTCCACTTTACCCCCCCTAATCTTTTCAACCGGTATTTTAAATAGATGGAGGAATTTAGGAATACAGACGTTAGGAGACTTAGTAGATAACAAGGGTGTTAGGACATATGCTGCATTAATGTTTGAATACGATCTTCCTAAAGCAGATTTTTTTTAATATTTGCAGATCCGTGACTATTTGATCAAAAGAGGTGATGTGTCACGGTTAGCACAGAAAAATAAATTATTAGAAGCTGTGAAGGGTCTGGGAAGGATTGGAAATATATACCAAACACTTATTGAAATACTGAAGGATGATGTAGAGGCACAAAACGGTAAATGGAACATCAGACTTTCTCTCGATGGAAACATTTTGTCACAATCAATTAGATTAGCTGATAAACTCTTAATCTCCTCCAATCTCAGAACACAACAGTATAAAACTATGTTTAATTTGTATTATACACCAGCAAAAATTGCTCGTTGGGGGGGAATGAATGAGAATAAATGTACTCGATGTGGGATGGGTCAGACAGATATAGTCCATATGTTTTCAACATGTCCTGAACTGAAACAACTAACCAATATGATACAGACTTTTTTGACGGAAGTCACAGGGGTGCAGATTGTGATAACGCCATTAGTTATGTTGCTGGGGTTTTTAGAAGATAACATGCTAACGCAGGGAATATACAATTTCAGGTATTTAGTATACATAGCTGTTGCTGTGGCCAGACTTTGCATAGCATCATTGTGGCGACAGAAAGAACCCCCCTCGTTTGAAATGTGGAGAGGGAAACTACTTGCGATATGTAAATTAGAAACCAGTCTCTATGCCATTAAAGGGCCACAGAAACAGAAATTAGGTAAAAAAATTTGGGGGTCCTTACGGAATATCTCTCATAGGCGCTATCTCTCTATAACCTGCTTCTCTGTATCCAGCATGTATTCGTGAACTGTTAAATCCCCACTTGGCTCTACCCGATAGGGCTGTTAATATGTTTTGATGTATAGTATTGTGGAATGATTTAAATTTATTATGTTGCGCGCTCTCCTTCAAGCGCTCTCTTCATGGTTGTACGTTCTTCCCTCCCTTTTTTTCCTCTTTTTGTTCTGTGTTTTTTTTTCTTTATTTATTTCTTTTCTCCATGTTTGATCATGTATGTGTTCTATGCAATGGCTGCTGGCTACTAAAATAAAAAAATTAATTAAAAAAAGACACTACGGGCCTGATTCACAGAACTAACTTACGTAAAAAACGTAAAGTTAGTACTTTTGGTATTCACAGAATACACTTACTCATTTTGGTATTCACAGAATGAACTTACTCATTTCGGTATTCACAGAAGTTAGTAGCCTAACTTTAGGACTCCTAAATGCCTTCTGTGAATACCGAAAGTCTTAAATTTAGGATTTTTCTCAGTTTAGGAGTAGTAAAGTTAGGACTCTAACTTTAGGACTCCTAAATGCCTTCTGTGAATACCGAAAGTCTTAAAGTTAGGATTTTTCTCAATTTAGGAGTAGTAAAGTTAGGACTCCTAACTTTAGGACCTCTAAATGCCTTCTGTGAATACCGAAAGTCTTAAGTTAGGATTTTTCTCAATTTAGGAGTAGTAAAGTTAGGAGGCCTAACTTTACTACTCCTAAACTGAGAAAAATCCTAACTTTAAGATTTTCGGTATTCACAGAAGGCATTTAGGAGTCCTAAAGTTAGGACTACTAACTTCTGTGAATACCGAAATGAGTAAGTTCATTCTGTGAATACCAAAATGAGTAAGTGTATTTTGTGAATACCAAAAAGTACTAACTTTACGTTTTTGACGTAAGTTAGTTCTGTGAATCAGGCCCTACAACAGGGACACACGCATTAGTCACTTCCTTGTCCGGACATGGACTGAACCACGCCCAGAGCCCCCGAGTCATTGTTGCAAGCCCTGCGCTGGTCCGGCTTATGCCAGGCCAGACCACTCCGCTTACGCTCCGAGGGGGGGGCCACATAGCTACAAGTCGCAGGTTTACATGCTAGTGGTCTGCAGGTCGCTGGTCTAGTTGTCAGCATGTCATGGCCACTCCCTGAGGGCAGGTTTGCACACACACCACACCCATCCAGCACAGGCGTCACAGGCCATGTGACCCCGCCAATAAAAGGGGCCCACAACGTCACATTTCCCACTGCTGGTGGTGACTGGATGACGGACGTTCCACGATTCTCAATCATAAAGGGCCCATGAGTTGTTGCGCACAGGGTTAGTGGCACCGGAAGCCTTGCGGCCGTCACGGGCCTACCACCCCGTGGCGCTGACTGGGATTGCACAGGGTTAGTGGCACCGAAATTGCTGAGCGGGTGTGCAGCCTGCGATGATGACGTTTGCACTGATGTGGTCTCTGCCAGATTGCCTCAGGACTCAGCGTCATGTGTGGGACCTGCTGGGCTGCGGTGCGGGTCCGCATGATGTGGAGCATGCTATGGTGGCGGGACCTGGGCCTGGAGCTTGCACGGGCACGTGGTGTGCCCACTGGTGGATACACCGTTGGCGGCAGGTGAGCAGTGGGGCCTGGGTGCGCAAGTGCGGACAGCCAGCGCTGGCCGGCGGGAGGGGGTAGGGTGCGGCTGCATGTGTGCGCAGGGACGGACAGGCGTTGTTGCCGTGTGCAGTGAGATGGACTGCCATGATTGACTCTGGCCTCGATTACAGATTGCAGACATGGTGGCTTGCAGTATATACCGGCACGTGGTTGGAGACACACCGGTGGCAGCAGGTGAGCAGTGGTGCCTGGGTGCGCGGGGCGGCAGTGTCCCTCCTTCTCTCTCTCTCTCTCCCTTCCTTTCCTTCTCTCTCTCTCATCCTTCCTTTCCTTTCCTTCTCTCTCTCTCTCCCTTCCTTTCCTTCTCTCTCTCTCTCGCCCTTCCTTTCCTTCTCTCTCTCTCTCTCTCCCTTCCTTTCCTTCTCTCTCTTTCCCTCTCTGCCTTTCTTTCCTTCTCTGTTTCTCTGTGTCTCGCTCCTTTGATGTGCGCATGACACACGTTCTGATTTTGTGCTTTATTTTCCAGGCTGTGACATCAAGATTGTCCCGGACGGACCCGACAGGAGTCTTCCGTAATTGGTGTTTTGTGTTGTCTTTCAATAAAGTTTTTGGTTGTTACTTCAATGATGAGTGACTGTTTCTCGTTCTTCTGACCACACATGTGTGTTTCTTGTTGTCATTGTGCGACATCATGCGCTTTTTGTGGCTCTTGTGTCGTGCACGGTATGTGTTTGTCCGGGGGGTCCGGGGGTCCTGGGAGTGGTGGCGGTGGGTGTTGTGGCCCTCATGGGTCTCCGAGCTGCATGATCATTGTTTCCATGGCATCTGTGGGTCTTCAGATGTGGCTCTGGGCTGGGCTCCCTTTCATACTGCAGGTAGTCGTCCTGCTTAACACCAGCAGAAGGCAGGTGTTAAATCCCTGCTGCTACCGCGGCTTATCGCCTGTTTTTGGTTCGCATCGCAGATCTGGCTGTTCGTTGTGAATGTGATGTAGTGGTGTTTTCGTGTGTTTTTGCACGGGAACGCCTACTCTGCATCTCATTAGGGTTAGTTGGTGGTGTCACCCGTGGAGGTAAATTTTGCGGCAGTTATCGCGGGAATACTGGCGTTGTCTGCAGTTTGCACCCGCTTGTGAATGGGGCGTTAAATCTATCTCCACTTTTGATGGGTTAAGGTGGTGATAACTCGGCGATAAGTCCTTGTGAATATGCCCCCTGGAGCTTTGCTTGTGATTAACACAGAGTTAGTTGCTATAAGGTCCATGGGTTGGCAGGACCATCTTCCTTTATACATACTATTTGCAGAGAAGGGAAGAGTTTGCCGGATGTTGAAGTTAACTTACTGTTGTTCATACATACCTGACGAAAGCAAAGAAATAGAAAGCTACACAAAGAACATTTCAGGTTTAGAACCTGAATTACATGAATTGGAAAATCCAGGTTTGCATGGAAAGTTTGGGAAAGGATTAAGCACCATTGGAAATTGTTTTTTAACAGCAGGTAAGGCCATTCTGAAAACAATAATAATGCCAATAGTTATAATAGGACATTGCCTAATATTTCTTTCAGCTCTATTACTGAGTTGTAAACATTTCTTACGAAGAATACAGGAAAATCTCCAAAAGAGAATATATATGAAAAGGATATGGAAATGAATGGTATTATGAATGATGACTATATGAGATCTCTAAAATTTAGGTCGGTTAACAGAAAACAACAGGGCTCAACTGATGACGAAAGTGCTGTCTGAAACAAATTCGTATCTGAAACCTCATTGAGTGATGATTTAAAAATAATCAGAAGGGAGAGAATGTTAAAGCCTAATTTTTTCATTAAATTTGCCTTAATTAACAATGAAGAATATGTGCCTGATTTTAGAAAATGCATTTAACTTTACTATATCTGTAGAATAGAAAACAAAAAACATAGCAAATAATTCTTTAGTGTGCTAAATAAATAACGTAACTTTAACTATAGGAGGCAATACTTTGGAAAGCGTAAAAAATAAACATTCAGCTTAAATAAGTAGTAGGCTTCCATACCTAATGTGCCACCATGACTAGGCCTGAAACTTTTGTTGTCGACTTCTGCTTGACATTTGAATAAGATGCCTTTTAGGAACTGCTGACCTAATCCTCTAACTGAAAAATTGTTCATCACTTTAAAATGTGTTGTGCTAAGAGAAGAATATTTCTTTACTTCCTCGCACCATATGATGTATTTCTTTAGCTTTTTCACACCATATGATTTCCCCATTTCACTAAACAATGTATTCTGCTATATTTTTTTTAGCAATGTTGAACTTTCTGAAGATATTGGTTTGCATGCTCTCATCGAGACATACTGATAGAAATGTTTCATTGCTTTAGACTAGCCCTTTGTCCACACAATGGTATACTGACAACAGCTAATAGAATAGGCCTACAAGAGTTCTCATGAGAACCTTCCCTCATGTATCTAGTGCAAGAGACATTACAGACTTTTAGATAACTGCTCACTGGAGTCAATGTTTACTGTGGGAAATGGGAGGAGAAGACAACAGACCATCAGAAGACCCGTTTCCCTTGGACGACGCCATGTTGAATGTTGCAAATGTTTTATGTTTTCATATACATGTGTTCCTAGTTAGGGAGGGCAGACAGGATTTTGCCATTCTACCCATGCCATGCCACCTTACCCTCGATGCTTTATGCATTATTTTCCCTTACTCTTGCCCAGATTGCTGTGTGCTACTGCTAACAGTGATTTCCTTTTATCCTGATCTTTTGGCAGAGAGACTTTCTCTTATAACCGATCATAGCTACTTCTGGGATTATTTCTCTTTGGTATATTGAACCAGTTGCTACTGCAAATTGTTAGGGAACTCGGCTGAGTTTTCTGAACTACTCTTTATGGGGAGTTTGTTTCTTTAGCTAACTAAATGCTCCAGAATCTTGTTCTTTTCCACAAGAACTCTTTATGGGTTCTAATTTAGGTTAGCACTCTTAGATTAAGATAGGGACTATTCCCTTTATGGAACACACTGTCTATATTATGTTGATTCTAGTGAAACATTTTCTTGATATTTCTGTAAATTTCCTAATCTGAATAAAATGACAAAACAATACTAATCTCTTAATGAGAAATAAAACTTTAAAAACTATTCCAAACCACATCATACTGAACATTACATTTCTGAAAGTTGATGATTATATTTTGAAAGGAAAATTTATTACCGCTCCATTCTGAAACGACGGTCAAAATCTGTCGGGATGGAGACGAAGAATTGCCAATGATAGGAGCCTTTTGATGTAAGTGCTTTGGTCAGCACTGGGCACAAAATGTCCTCCAACATTCTGGGTGTTAATACTGCCACATTTTACTGCCATCATAATCGGGCTCTTAGAGGTATATAATTGTGTCGTATAGCAGATTGGTCATTGTTTCTGTCTATCAGGCAAATTATTTACATGTCTTCTGCAGGATGGACTATTATGCAGAGCAGTGACAGGATAATCTGACCTGCATCTGGCATTCAGCTACGTTTCTGAAAATGGCGTCTCAGCTGCATGGACGTCATTTAGAGGTCGCCAAGGGTTGCAACTGCGACCATTGTCTTTCCCATTGCTACCGCTGGCATTGCCCTTGCAACCCCTCCATTACAGATCAAGCTGAGATTACTTTCCTCTGTTCATGTTTCTCTCTATACTAGGCTTCTCAAGAAGAGTCAATTTCAGGTGAAGTGGCCTGATGAGGAGAGGAGAAGAACTCTATCAATCTCAAGAAGGAAAGGGCAGAACGGACAGGGGTTTTATAACCACCCATCGAGGCTTGAGTATTCACGCAGTTTAAACAAAAAAAAGACAAACAAAGAAGCAGACCTCCAGCAGCGACTATTGGGCTGGGAGAAACAGGTCTTCTTGGTCAGCCCCTTCAGCACTGGACCCAGACTGAGCTGTATGCACTAGGACTAGGGCCATTTAGAAGCATTATGAAATAGTATCCCACCTGAACCAGTGTGCAGTTCCAGGTGGCGCACAGCGTAAATGAACATGTGATCCAGAGAAGCAGTTAGCATCACTTTCTCTGGTTTTGTGAATAACCCATGTTTCTGAGGTCTGACAGAGAAGACAATCTGCTTCAGATCCTGGGAGTGGTGGCTGGTGAAGAGTGTCAATGTTTCAGGTGCAGCAGAGTTGTGGCTTCAGCTTACCTATAAGGCAAGTGAATAGTGTCCCTTATGATTGTTAAAGACTTGACAGTAAGGGCAGCTGGAGCAGCTCCCTGGTTCCCTTGTGAATCTCGTCCTGTACTAAATAGGCATGTTTTAAATCAGCAAAGCAATGCACGTTTATTTGAAAGTTATCACAACACTGCTGCTCATATCAAAGGGTACATTTAATAGACAAATGCAGAGGTATAGTCCATGCTGAATTCTCATGTCTTCTCTTCCCCAAGTTTCAAACTGCTCCCGCAGAACCCCCCTTCTGCTTCCCCTGTTGCTTTCCCTACTTCTTGTGGGTATATATCATGGAATCTGCGTTAGTGGGTTTCCTTCTCTTCTGTGCTAGCCGCAACCCCCTTCACTTTCGTTATTAGTCACTCCATGGTGTTGCTTGTGTCTCGGGTCACCATGCATTTAGGGAATTGCAACGTTAATGGTTTGTCCTTGGGGTGTTGCATTATTGCCTTTTCAACGGGGCAGAGTGTCACACAGCTTCTCATTATTACTGAGTGCTGGGTGGCATGATGTCTAGTTTAGAAATGCATCTGATGTTAGGCACCTGCACTTCCTCATGGGCCTGATCACACCATTGTGCACTCTTTATTGGACATTATGCAGATCTCTCATCTTGTATGTTTCAATGATGGTTCTCATTCAAATGTTGTTGCATGTATAACGTATTAACGAAATGCAGTGCATCCGTTTTTCTGGAGAGTCAAAGTAACAAAATAAATAAGTGTCACTTGAAAGCTAGCATGTGATGCATTGGGATTTGCATTATACATTTGGATTTAGAAAATGTGCCATGTTAGGGGGAATTTCGTTGCAGCATGTTAGGTGTTATGAAACAAACTATGCTGCCCAGTTTAAAATAACTAATAGCCAAAATGTATCAAGCACACAACATACTGTATGGTATTGACCATCATGTGTTTTTCTTAGGGCACTGCAATTTTTAAATCTGGGCAATATACCCAGGTATTACACTGTGCATTTCCTTAAGTGGGCACAAAGGATGGCTCTCGGTCTATGAAGCAGGTTCCTCTGATATTGAATTGATGTTCCTATTCAAACCTAATATTGAGAAGTATTGGGCTGAGTGCTCACTATTTGAGGGTCACACCAAGAAACATATTTTTTTATTATTAAAATCTATGGTAAAGTGTCAGCAAAATGAAGTCATACCTCATAAATAAGTGTAACTCGAGAGTTAGTATATCATATGCCGGCTTTGCACTTCACCTCCTTTAACAACTTGCTAGATTTCTATCAAAAAGCACCAGCCAAGCACACAGTAACTCAACATACCAACAGCAAGTCAAAGGTCATGTGATATCACTTCCTGTGATGTCATGAGATCAATGATCATGGCGTGTCACTTTCTGTGATGTCATCCATAGGTCAACGGTCATGTGATGTCACTTCCGCTACCCTTGGCATTTTCATGAATCGCATCCATGATCAGCTGACTTCACCATCAGAAAGCTTGATCTGATGGCCTGCAGGGCCACCTAAGCACAGTGATGGTAGCCGCACTGTATTTAATAAGGTCTGCCGCGAATGGTACTTTTTCTTCCACCAAGTGTCATACAAGGTATGATGACTGGCAAAAAAAAAAAATGTCCCTGGGAGCAAAATACCGGCACATCAGGGACGTTGTCTGCTTTGCAGAAGCAAACCCCACTTTTAGGGCCTATTGCTTAAAAGCAAAAGTGAAGGTTAAGTGGGTGAAAAAAAAACAACCTGCTTGGCATCCTTTGCACCAGCGGATGCGCTTTAATCCGAGCAAGGCAAGTGGGAATCGCTAGACAAGACAAGTGGTCCTCCACCAGGAAGCAACGACATTAGCCTCAGGAAGCCCCACGGACTTGTAGGCTGCCCACCAACAATAAAAGAGGCCCTAAGTCTTAACAAAGCCAATAAGTCTGGCATTTGAAAATACTTCTTCATTGATTGGAAAGTTTGTGTGTGTGGATGGGTGAGTGAGTGGGTGAAGGTGAGAACTTTTGTTTTGCTTTTCGTTATGTGGCTTTTAAGGGCCCCTCAAGCCCCTTTCTGTTTTTTCAAGGCCCTATTTTGTATCTTCCTTGTTCCTTGGGATACACTCAATCTCACTTTTCTCCATTTTTTTAATATCCTTACTCCGTCTGCCTTACTTCTCCACCCTTTTTACATACCCCTCACTTCCCTTCCTGCTTTACTCTCTTTTTCGAGCTCCTTACTCCCACTCCTGCTGTACTTCCTTTTTAAAAAAAACCCTTTTATTTCCTCCTCCTGCTTAACTCAAATTTTGTACAGCAGTCGTACTCCGACTTTACTCTCTTGTTTGAAACCTTTTTAACTCTCCCTCCAGTTTTACTACTTTTGTAACAAACCATTTACTCACACTGTCATGGTCTATTTACATTTTTTTTGCAAAGCCCTTACTTTCATCAACTGCTTTACACTCCTTTTTTCAAACCCATTACTTCCCCTCTAGCCGTACTGCTGGTTTTTTACAAACCTCTTATTCCCACTCCTTCTTTACTCCATTTATTTGTGAAACCTATTACTCTTTTCCCACTTTACTGTAGTACCCGCTTTCCTCCTAGTGTTTTTTTGAACCCCTATTTCCTCCTCTCACTTTTCTCATGTTTTCACTGTCCTACTGTACTTCCTTTTTAACAAACCCCTTACTCTCCTTGATGCTTTATTTCCATGTTTGAAAATCTTTTACTCCCCCTCCCACTTTGCTCTCTTTTATTAAAACACTTACCCCTTCCCCTTTAATCCTTTTTTTGTACAAACACCTACTCTCCCTACTGATGTCCTCCCTTTTATTTCTTTTACAAACCCCTTACTCCCGCAACTGTTCACTTTTATTTTTTAAAGAAAAACACCAGCTTTATTCCTTTTTAACTAACCCCATGCCCTTCACGCTAAACCTGTTCTAGATACCCATCCCTTTTCATTTCATACCTCTTTGACACGAAAACTGATCCAGCGGTGTACTAACAACAGATACTCCGCTACCATATACTCACTTGGGCCCATACAACTCGCTTCCGTTCTGCTGCTAAGTATACCACTGGAATCTTTTTAGTTTTATAATGTTTTGCATACCTCAAGATCTAGTTATTGCTTCTTTAACTAAACCCTCCGCTGATCAAACAGTTCTTTCGTCTGGTCAATGGACCAGTTAGGTGGAACTAGTTGATGGCGATAATTGACATAACTTATTATACGTTTCTTAATAAAAATAAAATAATGACAGACTCAGTAAGTTTTAAAATCTTTATCTAAATTAGGGGTTTTGAACCATCTCAAAGCGTTTCAGTACAAACACCCTCATTCACGGGAGTGCCAATTCAAAAATATTTCAGATAACATTTATCAAATCAGATCCACACAACAACTATGCTCAGAAAGAAGAGGATAGAGACAGAAGAGCATTTATCAAACGATGAATTTCATAATTACCAAAGTATGGTGCGAAGACCAACCCCCTGGCCAAAGGGCTGGTAAGGGCCTCCCAGGACAGATCAGGAGACAAAGACTTCAGGACAGGAATCAGGACAGGATACTTCACCTCTCTAGATACCGACGACTACACCGCACCCCTCTCTGACACTCTCTTCCTCCTCGTGGTTCTTATGCGATATTCTTTCTAACCCACCCAAATTAAGTAGATGGTTCTGCATTCGGTTTCTTCATCAGCATTTCAGAGCATCAACACCACCCCAGTACACCCTGATCTCTGGGTTCTTCCACGCGCTCCAAAAGCTTCTTCGAAATTTTCCCAAAAGCCCGCTTCTTGCTTCTAACTAAACTACCTCAATTATACCTTTCTATAAGCTATGTACCACCCATTAATGTTTCATTTTTACGGAATACTGACTTCTGATTGGACAGCCAAGGGGGATGATCATCACACCATGCTTATACTTTATTCATTTCTTTTAACCATTGTTCCCAAACTCCTCCCCTCAAACTTTTATTCCGCCCTTCCTTTCCCATACATCTTTAAAACTTTATTAATACAATTGTAACAGTTTTCTCGAATAAGTTCCTTCATATGAACTCTTCACCCTCATGTTCCCAGGGCACATCTCCGCTGACCTTGGACGTGTGTCAAATCTTTAGTCATCCTCCAAGCTTCAGTACCAGGGCGCATGCGTTGCATTACATTAGTCTGCTCAACTCAGACAACTTTAATAGGCCCAAATACGCACTAATAATAAAGTCAAAAGGAGAAATGTTATTCTCAAAAATAAATGATTTCACTGTATACCACCAACCTCTACTCTAACCCTTTATTATTTCTCTTTCTGCATTTGCGTTAGTTATAAACCCATTTTCTAATTTCAGTAAAGCAGGTGCCATGCATGTGAGCTTTCAAGCCGCCATTTTATAGCTCTTTGCGCAAGCGCCAGAATTTCCCTCCAAGCGTCAGCACGTCATACTACGTAGATGCAGTAGACGCATGCGCAGTAAAGATCCCGTGTTAAAATGCGTTCTAGTCCTACGTCTGTGTTATTGCAGTTAGTAAACACATATGCAAGCTTCATTCTTTTCCCGTGTGTAATGAAAATGCATATTATTAATCACAAGACACGTCGTTAGTAATTCGCTAGTAAGTTAAAACGAGAGGATTGCTTCCGAGCAAATCTCATGTCCGAGACCTTGCTCCATCACTGTCATCTTCTGTCTCCACTTTTACCTTTTCCACAGAAACAATATATTTTCGTGGAAAAGGTATTTAGTCATTTTAATTGTTCCTTAAAATGAAATTTCACCATCCTGTTTTCATCATGCTGACTTTCTTCATTTTAAGTACTTCGTCAACATAACAAAATACCTTGAAGAAACAGTCAACTTCAGGTCATTCGTGGACTCTCTCCTGCAGCCAGCTCAAAGTGAAAAATACAATTATAATAAGGTATTGTTATTATCATTTTAGTTTTCCTATTGAGTCAGTAGATCTCGGGCGGGGCGGAGCTGACCAGAGCAGGGGGAGGAGAGGTTTGCACTCCCTAATTGTGCACGAGTGCTTGGCTGGCCCTCTTGGGCTGGCCAAACAGTCATGCGCACGTTTCATCTTCCCCGCCAGGCTGTAATGCACAGCCTGGTGAGGAGGCTGTAATGCACAGCCTGGTGAGGAACATGCAAAGCCTCCCATTCCCTGCCTAAGCGCCGATCCACGGTGCTCAAACCAATCACAGCACTGCATTTCAGCATTGTGATTGGCTCAGGGGGGCCTAGAAGCCCGGGTGCTTCCTGCTGCCGGACCGGAGACAGGAAGAAGAGGACGGAGGAGAGGCGGCGGCTGGCCGTTTTCAGGTAAGTCTTTTTTTTCCTTCTTTTTTCGTCGTCCCGCCTTTCCCCTCACCCCACCATCCGGGTCCGGTAGCAGCCGCTACTGCCTGCAGCCCTGATTGGCACATCACCGAAACGTTTCCAGTGCAGCCCCACCAACGCTACAGTCTGCGCTGCTGTCTCCACAGGACGGATGGATTCAGCTTCTTGGCCTGCACTGTATGAACAAGGAAAGGGTCCTTGTTTCTTGGCTGCTGCTTCTACACTTCAGCCATATTCGGCATTCTAGCCAGCACGGTGCAGTCTGAGCCCTGCATCAGGCCCGCCCACTCACCTCAGGCCCTCGTCTTGGTGTTCCACTGCAGGTGCGACAAGGTAAGTGCTACAACCCGAGCTGCATTCTAGCCCTCCTGTCCTGGAACCCCGAGCCTGCATAGCATTGCTATTTTCTTCTCTGCCAGAGGGGCAGACCAGACATCCACCAGGGAGACTGCCTGGCTGCTGAATCACCATCCTTTGTCCCCAAAAGGGGGCCTCACCGAACTTGGGCAGCGGACCACAGTCATCATACATTGCCCACAGGCCAAGACACCCTGCTGCTAGACTCTTGGAGTACATGCAGCGCTCTCACCTGTACCTAAGACTCTGTGCCCCCTTCATTTGCTTTGGATGTGGCAACTGAGAGAGATGCCCTATGGCAGATGATGCCAATGCTATGCGCCCTCCGGCACCGTCCATGCCCCCACACCATCCGGCAATGGGGGCCTTACAACCATTCAGTGAGCGGGCTGATCCTGCCACAGCTGCCGCCAGAAGGAAGATGTCGGTGGGCAGCTGAACAATTATTTCAGGGTGACCCGAGAAACTGATGGTGCTGTTAAGCGGTCCCTTTTGCTTCACTAGGTGGGAGAAGAGATTTACAAATTCTGAGCACCTCCCTAACATTGGGGCGGATGATGACTATGATGCGGCAGTGAGGGCGTTGAATGCTCATTTTGATCGGCTGCTGAACCAGGACTTTGATCGCTTCAAGCTACGACAAGCATGCCAACTTGAAGAGCAATCGATCAATATCTTCTATACCCATCTTCGCGAGTTGGCCAGCACGCGCACGGCAGACGACCAGCAGAAAGAAGTCAGTGCGTAGATCATTCAAGGGTGCAGATCAATTACACACCATGGCCTCATCCTGAGATAACCCAACATTAGCCTGGAGGACATCCTCATCTTGGGGCGCTCACATGACTTCTCGGTGGCAGAGGCAGCAGAAATGTATGCTGCACTGACACACGGCCAAAGTAGTGGCAAGCTGCTCTCGTCAAAATGGAAACAGTAGATGCGATCACTTCCAAGTTGAGGTCTTCCCGGGTGAAGCAGACGACACCAACTTCCATGGGACGGTTGTAGGACGGTGGAGACTTACATAGTGATGCTGGTTAGGCTTCACCATGCAATATTCTCACAAAACCCCAAAGACGGTCTTTCGGATTCACAATAATAAATCCTTAGCTCAGTCCTGGTAGAGTGGTAAAGAGCAGCCAGGCTTTACTAGAGGAACATGTGTTAAACATTTCAGAATACCAACATGGACGATAAGTAATTGAAATGATTCGAAAGAAATCCAACAACAATTTTTACAAATAAAGCAGATTTGTACATAAATTTAGACAATAAAAGGGTCAATCAGATAAGTATAACCGGAGTTATAGATTTTAGAAGCAAAATTACATTGGTGCAAAATAGTACTGCAAAACTTTATTATTGCGGTCAATGGTAAAAACCAGTAGTGACAATTGGTCACTTGCAAATCGAGTTGAGTGGAACCCAAGGAGGGTTAAGATGATGCGGGTCCCAGGACCAAGCCACAACAGTCAGTTCGATTTTACCTGGCTCAAGAAGCCTGGGTGCAGAGTTGTCCTGGCTGTCCGTGGTGCTGAAACAGGAGCTGCCAAAGTAGCTGGTTTTACTGCTTACACAGTGCTGGTGGGGAACAGGGTGCAAAAGGTTAATAGCAAAGCCATTGCTGACATCAGATGAAGGTTTTGCGGAGTTCCCTCAAGGTGCAGCATCGAGTAAAGGTGGTGGTTGCCTGACTGGCGACCAACAAGCATTGGTGGTGGTAAGCACAGCAGAAAGTTATTTCGATGTGTGGGGGAACACCGTAGCCACCTGAAACTTCGTGGAGGACAGGACTACATTTCCCACAATGCACTGGACCCTCTACTTCTGGGCGATCCATCAGAGGCCCCGATGGCCAGGGATTCTTTGGTTCCGGTACATTGATTTTTCCTGTGGTGTGCAGGGTACTAGGGCCACTAGTTCAGGAGAGTCTGGTGATGCCTATGGCTGCCAAAGGAGTCCATCTGTCTGGGGGAACCAAGCTTTGGTCCAGGACGAGTTGTAGTCGTGCAGTTCAAGGAAGGTTGCCACAGGTGCAGATTTATGCAGATCCTATTGTCGCAGACACAGGTCTCCTCTTTGTCCTGTGTTGCAAGTCAGATTAACAATCAGGTTAGGGTGTCAGGGCTGGCCCTAAATCTAGGAAGTTTAAGGGGTACTAAGGGTAGTGGGTGCAAGTGGCCAATGGGCTACAAGCCCCAGTGGCTAATCCGCCCCTGAAGGTATCAAATCCGGTGGTGTTGACCACCTTTTCTACCCGGAACCCTCAATTTTACCACTTTTAAAAATGGCAGAAATCTTCCTCAGCTGTACAGACCAGGTAGCCCACTCTAGAGGTGTGGCTAGCCTTCTGGGGGTGTACACCTCTTGGCTATATAATTTTCTCACCTGCCCTGGTGCAAATGTGCCTGGGGGCAGGGGGGGCTGTTTCTTCCTTTGGGAGGCAGCCTGGAAGCATATCAGCAGCGGTTAAAGCTTTGAAGCTCACCGCCTTGATGAGCCACTTCACTAGCCATCCTGTCAAAAAGGGAGGGGTGACCTCCTTCCCATCCAAGCCATTGTTTCTGACTCCTGGGAGAGTTCACACCTTCTGTGAGGGGGTCATATTCCTGTCTTGCCAGCAGTAGCTGTGGGTTGCCAGCCAGAGCACAGGAACGGCTGGGGCAACCAGGTGGGCAACCTATAAGGTAGCCACCTGGGTGCATGCCATATCGTTCTCGACATGAGATTCATATCAGGAGTGAAAAGGCACAGTGTTTGATTCCAGACATGACATATTTAGGTGGTATCATAATGGAGCTGCCAACCTCTGGTTTGCCCGGGTACCAGCCCATGTTATCCTATGGGCCGTCTATCACTTATAGTAGCCTTTAATGGTAAAGGCCACTATAGGGATATGTAAGCTTGCACTTATATGTCCACACCTTTAATATAATGCACCCTGCCTCCTGGGCTTAGGAGGCCTTCCTTAGGGGTGAATGGCATATATTAAAAATAGTGCATTGACTTTGCCACACATGGTGAGGGTATAGTTGAGTTCAAGCACTTTGCTCTGCTCCTGCAGTCTGTAATGGCAGGCCTGCTGTCAGTAGTTTACTTGGTTCACTCAAGGGGGCACAAACAGTGATTCAGGCCCTGGTGACACCTTTAACACCCATGTCCTGGGTACCACTGGTACCGTATACTAGAGGCTTATAAGGGGTTAAAGTATTTGCCAACTGGGGTTGCCAATTCACATATGTCGGTTTTAGGGAGCGAGCACTGGCACTAGCACTGGGGCCTGGCTAGCAGGATTCAGTGCACTGTCAAAGTTGAAAATCAGCATCTAGTAGTTTAAATGTGGGCAAAAAGTGGGGGAGTGGCACCTGCAAAAAAGGTCTGTTTTCTTACAACGGTGGAGGAACTGGTGAAGGGATGAGCACTCATTGGAGAACTATCCAGCCCAAGGTAAAACATGTTCAAATTGTGGCAAACTCAACCACTTTGCCAAGATGTGCAGATGAGGCCTTCAAAACGGAGAAGCCAGAGTACGCACACAACTAATGAAGGCAGTTTGACAACTGTCCATGACTGAAGATGGGCTTCACAGAGGAAATGGACAAAGAGTACGCAAGATGGGGTGATCTTGGAGGAGGAATTTTTTATATCATTCACAGATCACCTTAAAAATCACCGACAGTTGCGGCCCACGTACACAGTGGATATAGCTGGCACGACCACCAAGGCTCTTTTTGACACTGGTGCATCTATGAATTTGATGTGCTATCATCAATACCGCTGCCTCCGCCCCAGGCTGATGCTTGTGCCCTCGTTGATCAAGATCTACACCTATGGGTGACAGACACCTCTACCACTGAGAGGGGCTATGGATGGATGGGTGCGACCAACGGCAAGGAGTACCCGGCAAAGTTTCATGTAATTGAAGGGGAAGCCGAAACACTTATTGGATGTCACACGGCAGGGGCACGGCAGAGGAACTAGGGCTGCTGTCCTTTGACAGAACAGTTCAAAGCGGATGAACTACGCAAACAATTCCCCATCCCGTTTCTGCACACCTTCGTCAAAGCTGCACATCGATGTACAAATGAAACCTGTGGCCCTCAGACACTAGAGGGTGCCATTTCACCTGTGACCCCTGGTCGAGAAGGAGCTGGAAAAATTGGAAAGACTGGATGTCATCAAAAAGGTCTCTGGGACCACACCATGGGTGGGGTCATTACTGAAAAAACCCACGCAACCTGGCAAGATCTGCATCTGTGTCGACATGTGCCTCCCTAATAAAGCCATTAAACATGAGAGGCACAACACACTCACAATGGATGATATCAGGGCTGACCTCAATGGAGCCAGGTGGCTCTTGAAGCTTGATCTGAACGCCATATACCACTAACTGCAGCTGGATAAGGGCAGTCGATGTATCATAACCTTCTCAACACACCTTGGACGGTACAAAGCCCTAGTTTTGGGATATCGTCTGCAGCTGAGGTATTCCAAAACTCCATCCGTGAGGTCTTATCTGGCCTCCAAGGGGTAATGAATGTCAGTGACAACATTCTTATATACTCCACGACGGCCGAAGAACATCCACATCGACTTAGAGTTACTTTGAAATGGCTATGTGATCACTGCCTCACCTTCCATCGCAAAACGTGCTCCTTCTTTGTGTCGTGCATAGAATTCTTTGGATATATATTAACTAAAGATGGTATCCAAGTCGACCCCCGGAAGTCTCAGACAATATACCGGGCCACTGCACCCCGCATTGCCACAGAAGTCCGCAGCTTCCTTCGACTTTCTGTGGCAGGTTTATCCCCAACCTTGCGACCATTGCAGAGCTCCTCCAAACTTTGACAAGAGAGAATGCTCGGTGGGTCTGGGGGCCCAAGGAGGAGGATTCATTTCAATTGATTAAATCTGCACTCCTTAGCAAGATGACAGTGGCTTATTTTGACCCCAAGCAAAGGACAGAGCTCCATGTGGATGCCAGCCCAGTGGCACTGGGGGAGGTGCTAATGCAGCAGGTGGAGCCGGGCTGATGGGCATCCATGGCATTTGCAGTAGGGCGCTTACACCAACAGAGTCCAGGTATGCCCAGATAGAGTGAGAAGCCCTAGCCATCTAATAGGGATGTGGACATTTTTGCCTATATCTTTGCGGACGACCCTTCCGCGTGATAACAGACCACCAATCCTTAATCCACCTTTTCAAAGGCTTTGCGCCTCACCCTCCTTCCAGGATTGAGCGATGGGTGATACAATTACAGCAGTACTAATTTGAACCCAGCCGATTTACTCTCCAGACACCCGCCAGCAGTGGACGAAGCAATGAAATATGATGGTGGGCCCACTGAGGAATATATGAGGCTTGTGACACAAGGGGCATGCCCGAAAGCTTTGAGTCTCAAGGAGATAAGTCAGAAAACCAACAGAGACACTGTGCTGCTGAAAGTCAAAGAAACCCTACAAGGAGGGACCGGGAACCTGTTTCTGAAGGATGCAAACCATTGGGGCAGTCCAGACAAATAATAACTGACACAACTGTGGAAGGTCAGGCACGAGCTCTGCTCCACCCCAGAAGGCATGGTGCTGAGAATGCTGAAAGGAAGCCACATAGTGAATCCTGCAGAATTGGTATGCTGTGTGGCAGAGCTGGCGCAAAGAGGGCACCAAGGGATAGCCAAGACCAAGAGCCGCCTCAGGAAAAAGGTGTAGTTCACCACACTGGAAGCGGTAGTGGATGAGCTGGTTCAGAGGTTTGAGGTGTGCCAGGTGACCAGTAGCCTTGGAACCCCAGAGCCAGTGTTCACAAAGGACCGAAGACATACTCCCTGGAAGAAGGTCAGTCTGAATTTTGGTAGCTTTCCAGATGGGCGCATAACAATGGTAATGGTGGATAACTACTCCAAATATCCTGTAGAAGAACTGCTTGAGTTGACTGCTTTCCATAACATTAATCCTGCTCTAATAAAAGGTCTTAGCATTGTTTGGGCTTCCAGAGGAAATCAGGACAGACAATGGCCCACCGTTTCAAGTAAACGAATTCAGAGAGCTCCTGCAACATCTTGGGATAAGACATAGATGCAATTCTATGCAGTGGCCACAGGCAAACAGAGATGTGGATCAGTTTCTACAGACTCTGAATAAGGCGCTGAGAATTGCCATTCATGAAGGGACCAATCCCAAGATTGCCCTCAATTGTTTCTTGCATGAATACCAGGGAACCCCCCACTGCATCAAGAGATGCTCGCCATGGACACTGATGATGAAGGGAAACAGGCGGGACATTATCCTGGTACTCCTTGAGTGGTCACCGCCAGACAATGACCCTGATGGCATGCAAATCAGAGGAAATAAAATAATGAAAGAGCGAGCCGTTGGCGGGGAGCCCGTTTGGGTGGTTTTGCACCGGAGGATCTTGTCCTCCTGAGAGATTGTCAGACCAGGTTGGAAGTTCCGAACCCCTTATGAATCAGGAATGGAGAAGGTGACAACCATGGAGGGATGATGGTGGCTGCACGACGAGGGGAGGAAACAGTGATTAGGAATGTGTTGTGGATCAAGAAGGTGGAAGCCCCACTGGGGGTCTCAGCGAGGAGGACGGTAATCAAAGTGAATGTGAAGGAACCGATGGAGGTGTGGAGGAACGCCATATCCCATCAGGAAGCGAGCAGGTGGTGGGTCAGGAAGGAGATTATGGCCAGCCATCAACTGAAGTGATGTGATGCAGGAAGAGCTGGTTGATGTCCCCAGCATCCAGCGGTATAATCTGCCTCCCAATCCTCAACCAAACCAAAGATCGAAGGAATTTGTGTGTGAGCTAAGGTCCAGTGAGCCAGAGTAAAGTGGGGATGAGATGTAGTGAGCCACCAGGCCACTACATCATGACCTTGACACCCGGATGTACTGCACTCAACCCTCAGAGCCGGACGCGGCTGAGGGTAGAAATAAATGGGAGAAAGACTGCTCGAGGTCTTCCCCTGCACAGCAGCTTACGGTGTTTTGTGTCTTTCATTGTAGTGGGGTCTAGTGGTGAACACGTGGTAGCTGCTACACAGCAGCTGGTATAGTGAGATTGCGGGAAGGTAAATGCAATTGGTAAAATAAGAATGTATCAGTTGTCAAATGTTTTATGGTGCACTGAGTGTCAGAAATGTTTTTTTACATGCTGTACACATACTTGGATTTAATGGAATTATTTATAAAACAACAAGGCGAAAAATTGTTCTTTTCCTCAGATGTTAAGGACCCCCTAACTGGAAGAACAAACTCATTGATTTATTATTCTAATTTGAATATTTTTCATATGGCAAATGCCACTTGCTTGACAAGAATTTGTATGATCGCTTTAATAGAACACACAATTGGATGGCGTTGGCATTTCAATCAATTTAGCAAATATATGAAATATGTGCATATTAATACAATAGGACCACTCACACAACACGTAAAGGACAATAATCTTCTTGGCGAACTTCAATCCGGCTTCAGTCAAGGCTGCAGCACTGAAACTGCATTGTTACAGGTTGTCGAGGATGCCCTTCAAGTACTAGACTCGGGCAGCCCTTGCCTCCTGATCCTTCTCGACCTCTCTTCAGCCTTCGACACTGTTAACCATCTCATACTTCTGAACACATTAAAACAGAGAATGGGAATTGAAGGAGTATTTCTCAAATGGTCTGAATCTTACCTTACAGGAAGATCTCACATGGTTAAATCTAAATATCCTTGCTCCAACCCTATTTAATCTCTACATTGAACCGCTTGGAGCCCTATTAAAAGAAGTTGGGATCATTTACCACCTATATGCTGATGACACCCAATTTACCTCAAGGTGTCCTCCCCACATGACATCTAATTTCTTGCCACCACCCTTAACTCCATCCAAGAATGGATGTCATCTCATCACCTAAAACGTAATCCCTCTAAAACTGAGGGGCATATTAGCAAGGGCTTTATCGCCGCTTTAGCTGCACTTTTTGCCGCCAAAGCGGCGATTTTTTTATCGCCCTATCAGCAAGCTGTCGCTAACAGGCGTTAGCGACAGCTTTCTGGCGATAGCGGACCGTTTTCCCTATCGCCTTGCATGCCAGCGATAATTATCGCTAATGACATGCAAGGTAGGCGTTCCCAACTAAAAGCGACTGAAAACAGTCGCTAACACAACTTCCCCCTATTAGCAACGCAGGCGAAGCGATAAAAAAATTCGCGCTAAGCTCGAATATTGCTAGAATTTAACACCTGCTAAAAACATGACTTACCTGTTTGTTGTATGGGAGGTGGATTGTCAGGCTAAGTCCCCCATGGCGTTAATGCGTGAATATCGCTGGATTTCCAGCGATATTCACGCATTTCGCCGCTATCGCTGGATATTTTATCGCATTGGAGATAAACGTTGCTAATAGCATTGTCATAAGGTTTCTGCACACACAGAGCTATGCACAGGATAATAGGACCTCGGAATATAGTGGTGAGCCAACCATAGACCTTAGCACCTAAAACCCCAACCCAACTAGCCTTAGCGTCCCATTAGCAACAATGTACCAATGATTAGACAACCCAGAACACGGTATCTCTCTCTCAGGACTCGCAGAGGCAAGAACACTCTTTCGTCACACTCGTACCTGTCCACAACGTGCGTAAGAAGAGACACAGTATAGGTTAAAATGTTTATTTCAACTTACGTGCTCTAAGATACAGTACACGTGTCAGTACTATAAGCATAATGCATAAGAATAATATAATCAGCATAGTTACAACTCCATAGAATACAAACGGGGAAAGCATCTCATAAAGCAGTGGATATATGTCTAACTAACATTACCACCCTCCCCGTGCTGGAAGCTAGTTTATTATAAAAATAGAAGACCTCTGGGCTTTGACTAGCGAACCCCCATACCTCAGTCTCTAGATGCAAAACTACATCAGCAGACAATCACAGCTCTTCTCCCTGGAAAGGGTTTCTCCAAGTGTGCCTAGAGCGGGCAAACCGCAATATTAAAAGCACACTAATTTCTCCATGGCAGCTGTACATAGTGTTATGTCTAGGTGCGAGGGACTGGCCAAATCAGCAAGAACAAGGAAAAAGTTGTTATTCGACCTTGTACATGTTGTGCAGACTGAGCCCAACGTGAACAGGAGAAAAGGTGAAAGACAGAAAATGCAGACAGCGCTAAAATAACATGGCAAGGGCAGAGGCCGATAGAACAACGATGCAAAGTAACGTGTGCAAAGAAAAGCAGCATGGCAGACAGGCCTAAGACAACCAAGGCAGGCCAGGAGGCCATAAACCACAAGACACCCTCCCCTGGACAGTCCATCTGCCAAGACAAAGGACGAAGACAGAGTTCAAAAGGACTGAGCAGAACAGAAACGACCGTCGTGGTCTTAAGTAAAAAAATGACTGAGAGAGGAAAAAACAAAATGTTCATCCAGCGCAGCAGTGCGCAGCAGTGCGCAGAGAGCGAAGGCCATGTTAATCCACCAGGGTGTAAGTGCAGAAAAACGCCACACCTTCCAAGAGGACATCATTGGAATCGCCAGAAAACATAGATGCCATCCAGTCCAATAGATCAAAGGAGCAGGAATGTTCCTCAGAGGAGGGAGCATCCAAAAGCAATGCAGGACAGCTTGCGTGATATTCAATATAACTTTGTTGTAGGAGATTCTGAGCAGCCGCCCAGATATCCCATTGTGCCAAAATCCCCAGTGCAGCCGCACGCGTCATACAGCCAGCAACGGAACAGTCCCGTTCATGGGCCTCTAAGGGACCCACCAACTGAACAAAATCCGGAACAGACAACGACGAATTGGAGAGGCAATAATCCATGGTCCAGGTGAAAGGACAGCGGATGCAAGACATCACAGGTTGCATGCAAGTGAAATACGCAAAGCGAAAAGAAAGGGTATATGACACACTGATTGTCGCCAATGGCAGAACGCCGAAACCAGCCAGGAGTCGCTCACGGAGCAGCTGGAGGCGTTCGGGATCGAGAAGGGCCCATTGGGGAGCAGCCATTGCGCAGAAAACAGATCAACAGCAGGACACCAGCCGCCAAGGCGAGGATCAATGGGAAGCCACCAAAGACGCTGGAAAAAATAGAATGAATGAACGCCGGTATCACACCGAAAATAGTTTGGAAGGTGGATACCAGGCCGGACCCCACAACCTTAAAAAAGTGCACCAGACCCTCAGTGTTTGATGCGTTAAAAGTACGATGAATTAACTCCCCGAAATGTTGGGGGAGGTTAGTATTCAAAAGGGCCTGTATTTCACTGTGGGTACTCGCCACCTGGAGAATGAATGTCTCCCGGGCGGACGTGAGCATAACCTCCTCGTTCAATAATAGCGCCTTTATTCTGCTCAATTTATTGAAATCTGCCTCCATGGTAGGAATGGAAGGCCAAATAGAGTTATCAACGATGTCGTGAGGGGGAGGAAAAAGCACATTCTTGCAGCAGACAACCCTGTGCGAAACCGTGACAATATACGGAATGCCGGCCTGCAGGCCACAACAGTTTTCGTTATTCAAAAGCAAATAGCTACCATTAGCAAGCAAAGTAAAGGTAGGAGAAATAGCAGGAGCAGGAATACCCTTC